>JAQQAC010006904.1:13920617-14127474 GCA_029783875.1 Phataginus tricuspis | reverse complement strand
TTGGGACCAATTTCCTGGTGTCCCTAGATCCCTGCCCACAAATGAATACCAGGTCATGGCATCCACGTTGTCACTGTTCTTAGAAGTCAGACTCCCCTTCAGGAGTTTCTGTGAAATCAAATCATCCTTCAGCAGTTTTGCATGTGACTCTGTTTTAGTGGAAGTGAGGCACTCACCCTCCAGAGCCTGGGCACTTGGAGTGTTTCACTATCCACAGGGAAAGTTATACCCAATAGTAGTTTAGAAATCCAAAGCAGGAAATGCAAAAAAACGTTATGAGCCCTGTTGAGTGGCTTCTAAAGATTGGACTTACTTTTCATTGGTTCTTTGTCTTTTTGATGTCATCTCCTTTCTCTATTGTTTTTAAAATAGTTCTTGGGGTGTTATTTTCTGTGACAGTGTCACTAAGCCAGAAAGCAACAGCCAGAATAGTCCTCTGGAGTAAGATCCCTAGTGTGTCATTTTCATAAAGAAAATCATATTAAAAATATGCTAGCTAATTACCTTGATAGAGGGTTGAGAGATTGAGTCAAACACCTGATTATTTTGGCCCAAGCACCTTGAAATTTTGTGTGATGAACATAATGTTTTTGATTAACAGAGTATCTTACTCCTGTTCCAATAATCTGAAATTATGCCAGCAAAACTCCGGGGTATGTGTATGAATTTCTGAAATCATTATTTCTTTTCTTAGAAACTGGTTTGACATCACTACCACAATAGTAGGATATCACCATTATTTTCAAGGGACTCGAAATTTTCCTTTTTTATAGATGGGGGAAATTGGAGATAAAAAGCAGTGAACAATTCTTGTGCATTTAAGAAAGTGCTAATTTAAAAACATGGCAAAACATACGTAAACTGCATATATCACAATATGTAATATTTTGTGAAGTGCTCTTGCATTACTCACTCATTCTAACACTGTTTTGTGAGGTTGAAGTTATCATTTTTATCATTTGACACATGAATCATAGAAGCTCACCCAGGCTAAGTAATGGACAGTGCTTGACCCAGGGCTGAAATTCACATTTTCTAACTTGGAGTCCTTTTTCTTATATTATGCTGGCTTTAGTCTGTATTATTGTGTGTATAGTAATCATTACCTCTTGATATTGATATTAAGCTCCCTAGGTTTCATTTTATTGACGCTTCTCTCTAGTAACTTTTTCTCCTTCTACTCTTTGTCTTTTTCATTCTGTATTTCTCTTGGTCATCTAACTCCTAGAAGAGGATCATTTTCGTGCTCACCTGGCTTATAAAGCATCTCTGAATTAGAAACATTTTTATGTTAAAGCAAATTTGTTTTTCAATAACCTTTAGAACAAATGTGAATTCCTTTGCATAATGTACAAAGATCAACTTATTGAACATAAATAATAGAAAAATTGAATTTTTAATTATAATGAATATGTACTCACAGTTACTGGGATATAAAAATTTGTTATAAAATATTACACATTTGTTTCATGGAAGTGAATTTTTAATGAGTATTTCAATGCTTCTTAGTTCCAGTATCTCATTTTTCCAATAGAAGTTATCACTAAATTTGACACTCATCTTTCTTATGTCATTATAGACTGTAAGATTTTAATGAATATTAAATTCAAGAATCTATGTCCTCCACTAGCAACTGACATGGCAAAGTTAAAAATGAGACGTAATAAATCCTCAGAACTAGGTAGTATTTAAAAATGTGTCTACTAAATTGTGTCTGTAAATTTATTGTGCTGCTGAAACAGGAACTCGTAGCAGAATTTAGAAAACTATTTATGGTTTTAAACTTCTCATCACATTCCTTACTGCGTTCAGCACTCAGGTACAATGATAAATTTTTACGTAAGACCACAGTAGTTTACTTTCTTCATAATCCTTTAAGTTACACGTCAACTAGGATACTGAAAAGAGTACAAAATTCTCTTAGTTGTATAAATCTTTCTTTGAAAGATAATATTGCTGCATCCAAGAAAGAAAAACAATAAATTGATTTGAAACTACATGTTAGACAAGCAGTGAGCTGTGGGATTCGTAATTCACAGCTGAAATGGATGTTGCTCCCGTTTTTCCTCTTTCCTTTTAATTTTCTAGGTTGGAGAAGTCGCCATCAGGTTCAGAGACTCTGAAAAACTCACTTGGCATCAATAATCCATAGATGTTGTATATGTCACTGGTTTGTTGCAGGTTGTTCCGAGACATTATGTAGAATGAAATTTTGGTGCCGGAATCATATTGCGTACAAGGTTAACTTACATAAAATATTATGCCAAATTATAACTTGGAAAAGTGAATTTAAAACCAGGTGTTTTCTAAAGTATGTCTTTGGCTTGCTTTCTAGAAAGACTGCGACTGCTCTTGGGGAGAGGAGAGATTTTTTAAAAAGGAAATTTCACAGAAAAATGGCCTCAATTAATGGAGCCTAACAGGCAACAGGAAAATCTTGAGAGACAAGGTGCAGATGCTGAAGAAGACCCAATGATGAGCAGGTCAGATTACAGGAAGAATTAAAGCTACATGGAAACCAGTTAGTAAATGTATGTCGGGCAAATTGAACAAATCAGGGTTAAGAATTGGAGTTCCGGCAGCCGAGAGCCATTGAAGCTTCAGTAGAAACAAGTCAGTATAAGATCAAGGCAGAGTTGCCAAAAGCCGTAAGAAATGTAAACCATCTTTTCTCCAGAGTTGTTGTAGAACTTATATGGAATGAGACTGAGACTGCGGTGATGATCATGGGGTTCATCTCTAAATCAAGATAAGAGGCAGATTTTGAGGTGGGGGTTGCTAAGATTATCCACAAGTATAGAAAATCTGCCAATCCTGGTATGTCTCATGATAGAAAAGAAATTCTGTGCAATGTCTACTTTTCGACTTCAAATAGAGATCAAAAAAGCAGTAAAAGTTGGATATTCAGGTTGTACCTACCCAACCTGTGGTTCAACTTTTTTTTATCGTAAAATAAGAAATCTAAACTCAAAACCTCTACACTTGAAATTTTAGCTTAAAAGAGGAAACTTAAAGATACAGGGTGAAGATTTCAAGAGGAAGAAAAATAAGCTTTATTTTGTGAGACCCCAGGATGTAAAACAAAAACCAGTAAGGAGAAATTATAGACAGATAGCTTTTAGTTCAATTAAAAAGGACTCTCTACATTGGTTGTGGTTCTGGTTAAATGAAGTAAGCATCCATGGGACGAAGCCAAAAAAGCTGCATAGAAAGCAAGGAGAGATAATTTGAGACTCTAAAAAGCAAATCATAGCTGGCATTTTGGGGAAGGAGACCAAATGTACAACTGAATTGGAAGCTGCGTTAGCCTTTTGGTTTCCTCTCCAGTGTTCTCTGGCCTGAACTCAAGAGAGCCTGGAACCCAGAAGTGGGCATTGACATGGATAGACAGGGTGCCAAGAGGGAACATCTGATTCAGACTTGAAGAGTGAGGAAGGGATTTCCTACTGGCTACAGTGGCAGCAGTGGGACACACACTGATCTAAAACTCTGAGGGAGGGTGCCTTCTTCTCCAATCCAAAGACTAGTTGTCCCTGGAAGGTAAGGTGAACCCTGTTGATTTTTTTCTCCTGCCTGTCTTCCTACTGCTTGGACTCAGACATGGGTGCAGTGGAGGGAACTCCCTTCAGAGTAGAGTAAAGGATGCCTCAGTCTTCTGACCAGATAAGAGAATCCCAGGGAACTGGAAACTACCAGGGAGATTTTGCAGAGGGAGGAGCTCAGGAAAGTGACCCCATAACGCTGTATCCAAACTCCAGGGCTCACCCCTGAGCCACATATGTGTGGATATGATTGCAAAGAGCAAAGTAAAGACTTTGAGAATGGAACTAAAAGATAAACCATGTTCCAGGTGCCAGACTGGCCAGTGGGTGGAACAGACATGGATCATGTCTGAACATCATATCAAAGGCTTTAAAATTGGAACTGACATGGAAACCACAATATAAAGGAAGGCAGAGGAGAGGTGGTTGCAGGGGTGGATTTAAAGGAATTTCTTACCCTTTAAATTTACACTTCTTTTTTTTTATTAAGGTATTATTGATATACACTCTTATAAAGGTTTCACATGAAAAAACAATATGGTGACTACTTTTACCCATATTATCAAGTCCACACCCATACCCCAATGCAGTCACTGTCCATCAGTGTAGTAAGATGCCACAGAGTCACTGTTTGCCTTCTCTGTGCTACACTGTTTTCCCCGTGACCCCCCACACCATGTGTATTAAACATAATACCCCTCAATACCCTTCTCCCACCCTCTGCACCCACCTTCTGACTCCCCTCCCTTTGGTAATCACTAGTCCCTTCTTGGAGTCTGTGAGTCTGCTGCTATTTTGTTCCTGCAATTTTGCTGCACTGATATACTCCACAAATAAGGGGAAATCATTTGGCACTTGTCTTTCTCCACCTGCCTTATTTCACTGAGCATAATATCCTCCAGCTCCATCCATGTTGTTGCAAACGGTAGAATTTGTTTCTTTCTTATGGCTGAATAGTATTCCATTGTGCATATGTACCACATCTTCTTTATCCATTCATCTACTGATGGACACTTAGGTTCCTTCCATATCTTGGCTATTGTAAATAGTGCTGCAATAAACATAGAAGTGCATATGTCTTTTTCAATCTGAGAAGTTGTTTTCTTTGGGTAAATTCCAAGGAGTGGGATTCCCGAATCAAATGGTATTTCTATTTTTAGTTTTTTGAGGAACTTCCATATTGCTTTCCACAATGGTTGAACTAGCTTACATTCCCACCAGCAGTGGAGGAGGGTTCCCCTTTCTCCGCATCCTCGCCAGCATTTGTTGTTCTTAGTCTTTTGGATGCTGGGCATCCTTACTGGTGTGAGGTGATATCTCATTGTGGTTTTAATTTGCATTTCCCTGATGATTAGTGATGTGGAGCATCTTTTCATGTGTCTGTAGGCCATCTGAATTTATTCTTTGGAGAACTGTCTCTTCATATCCTCTGCCCATTTTTTAATTGGGTTATTTGCTTTTTGGGTGTTGAGGTATGTGAGTTCTTTATATATTTTGGATGTTAACCCCTTGTCATATATGTCATTTACAAATATATACTCCAATACTGTAGGATGCCTTTTTGTTCTGTTGATGGTGTCCTTTGCCATACACAAGCTTTTTAGTTTGATGTAGTCCCATGTGTTCATTTTTGCTTTTGTTTCCCTTGCTTGAGGAGATGCGTTCATGAAGAAGTTGCTCATGCTATGTTCAGGAGATTTTTGCCTATGTTACCTTCTAAGAGTTTTATGGTTTCATGACTTACATTCAGGTCCTTGATCCATTTCGAGTTTACTTCTGTGTTTGGGGTTAAACAATAGTCCAGTTTCATTCTCTTGCATGTAGCTGTCCAGTTTTGCCAACACCAGTTGTTGAAGAGGCTGTCATTTCCTTATTGTATGTCCATGCCTCCTTTATCGTGTATTAATTGACCATATATGGTTGAAGAATGCTGTTGGTATTTTATAGGAATTGCATTAAATCTGTAGATTGCTTTAGGCAGAATGGCCATTTTGACAATATTGATTCTTCCTAGTCATGAGCATGGGCTGTGTTTCCATTTATTGGTATCTTCTTTAAGTCCTCTTATGAGTGTCTTGTAGTTTTTAGAGTATAGGTCTTTCACTTCCTTGTTCAGGTTTATTCCTAGGTATTTTATTCTTTTTGATGTAGTTGTGTATGGAATTGTTTTCCTGATTTCTCTTTCTGCCAGTTCATTGTTAGTATATAGGAATGCCACAGATTTCTGAGTATTAATTTTGGATCCTGCAACTTGGCTGAATTCAGATATTAGCTCTAGTAGTTTTGGAGTGGATTCTTTAGGGTTTTTTATGTGCAATATCATGTCATAGGCAAACAGGGACAGTTTAACTTCTTCCTTGCCTATCTGGATGCCTTTTATTTCTTTGTTTTGTCTGATTGCTGTGGCTAGGACCTCCAGTACTATGTTGAATAGAAGTGGGGAGAGTGGGCATCCTTGTCTTGTTCCCGATCTTAAAGGAAAAGTTTTCAACTTCTCACTGTTAAGTATAATGTTGGCTGTGGGTTTGTCATATGTGGCCTTTGTTATGTTGAGGTACTTTCCCTCTATACTCATTTTGTTGAGAGTTTTTATCATGAATGCGTGTTGAATTTTGTCAAATACTTTTTCAGCATCTATGGAGATGATCATGTGGTTTTTGTCCTTTTTGTTGATGTGGTGGATGATGTTCATGGATTTTTGAATGTTGTACCATCCTTGCATCCTGGAATAAATCCTACTTCATCATGATGGATGATCTTTTTGATGTATTTTTGAATTCGGTTTGCCAATATTTTGTTGAGTATTTTTGCATCTATGTTCAACAGGGATATTGGTCTGTAATTGTCTTTTTTTGTAGTGTCTTTGCCTGGTTTTGGTATTAGAGTGATGCTGTCCTCATAGAATGAGTTTGGAAGTATTCCCTCTTCTTCTACTCTTTGGAAAACTTTAATGAGGATGGGTATTAGGTATTCACTAAATGTTTGCTAAAATTCAGTAGTAAAGCCTTCTGATCCAGGTGTTTTGTTATTAGGTAGTTTTCTGATTACCAGTTCAATTTTGGTGCTGGTAATTGGTCTGTTCAGATTTTCTGTTTCTTTCTGGGTCAGCCTTGGAAGGTTGATTTTTCTAGAAAGCTGTCTGTTTCTTCTAGGTTATCCAGTTTGTTAGCATATAATTTTTCATAGTATTCTGTAATAATTCTTTGTATTTCTGTGGCATCCATAGTGATTTTTCCTTTCTCATTTCTGATTCTGTTTATGTGTGTAGACTCTCTTTTTTTCTTGATAAGTCTGGTTAGGGGTTTATCTGTTTTGTTTATTTTCTCAAAGAACCAGCTCCTGCTTTTATTGATTCTTTCTATTGTTTTATTCTTCTTGATTTTATTTATTTCTGCTCTAATCTTTATTATGTCCCTCCTTCTACTGACTTTGGTCCTCCTTTGTTCTTCTTTTTCTAGTTTCATTGTGAGTGTAGACTATTCATATGGGATTATTATTCTTTCCTGAGGTGGGCCTGTATTGCAATATACTTTCGTCTTAGCACAGCCTTCACTGCATCCCATAGATTTTGCAGTGTTGAATTATTGTTGTCATTTGTCTCCATATATTGCTTGATCTCTGCTTTTATTTGGTCATTGATCCATTGATTATTTAGGAGCATGTTGTGAAGCCTCCATGTTTTTGTGGATTTTTCATTTTCTTTGCATAATTTATTTCTAGTTTCATACCTTTGTGGTCTGAGAAACTGGTTGGTACAATTTCAATCTTTTTTAATTACTGAGGCTCTTTTTTGTGGCCTAGGGTATGATCTATTCTTGAAAATGTTCCATGTGCACTTGAGAAGAATGTGTATTCTTCTGCTTTTGGGTGTAGAGTTCTGTAGATGTCTGTTAGGTCCATCTGTTCTAATGTGTTGTTCTGTGCTTCTGTCTCCTTACTTATTTTTGGTCTGGTTGATCTGTTCTTTGGAGTGAGTGGAATGTCGAAGTCTCCTAGAATGAAGGCATTGCATTCTATTTTCCATTTTAATTCTGTTAATATTTCTTTCACGTATGTAGATGCCACTGTGTTGGGTGCTTATATATTTATAATGATTATATCTTCTTGTTGGATTGACCCCTTTATCATTATATAATGTCCTTCTTTGTTTCTTGTGACTTTCTTTGTTTTGAAGTCTATTTCATGTGATACAAGTACTGCAACTCCTGCTTTTTTCTCCCTCTTAGTTGCATGAAATGTCTTTTTCTATCCCTTCACTTTTAGTCTGTGTATGTCGTTGGGTTTGAAATGAGTCTCTTGTAGGCAGCATATAGATGAGTTTTGTTTTTTTATCCATTCAGTGACTCGATGTCTTTTGATTGGTGCATTCAGACCATTTACATTTAGGGTGATTATCAATAGGTATGTACTTATTTCCATTGCAGGCCTTAGATTCGTGGTTACCAAAGGTTCAAGGTTAACTTCCTTACTATCTAAGAGTCTAACATAGGTCACTTAATATGCTATTACAAACACTGTCTAAAGGTTCTTTTTTTCTACTCTTTTTTCTTCCTCCTCCATTCTTTATGTAGTAGGTATCATATTCTGTACTCTTTGTCCCTCCGTTGATTAACTTTGGGGATAGTTGATTTAATTTTGCATTTGCTTAGTAATTAACTGTTCTACCTTCTTTACTGTGGTTTTATTACCTCTGGTGACAGCTATTAAATACATCATGCCACTCCCTTCTGGCCTGTAAGGTTTCTGCTGAGAAGTCTGATAATAGCCTGATGGTCTTTCCTTTGTATGTGATCTTATTTCTCTCTCTGGATGCTTTTAATAGTCTGTCCTTTTCCTTGATCTTTGCCATTTTAATCACTATATGTCTTGGTGTTATCTTTCTTGGGTCCCTTGTGTTGGGAGATCTGTGTATCTCGGTGGCCTAAGCGACTGTCTCCTCCCCAAGATTGAGGAAGTTTTCAGCAATTACCTCCTCAAAGACACTTTCTATCCCTTTTTCTCTCTCTTCTTCTTCTGGTATCCCTATAATGCGAATATTGTTCCATTTGGATTGGTCACACAGTTCTTTCAATATTCTTTCATTCTTAGAGATCCTTTTTTCTCTCTGTGCCTCAGCTTCTTTGTATTCCTCTTCTCTAATTTCTATTTCATTTATCGTCTCCTCCACCGTATCTAATCTGCTTTTAAAACTTTCCATTGTATGTTTCATTTCTGATACTGTGTTCCGTAATGATTGGATCTCTGACCAGAATTCATCCCTGAGTTCTTGAATATTTTTCTGTGCCTCCATGAGCATGTTAATGATTTTTATTTTGAAATCCCTTTCAGGCAGACTTATGAGGTCGATTTCATTTGAATTTTTCACAGGGGTTGTAGTCATAGTTTTACTTTGAACCTAGTTCCTTTGGCATTTCATATTTGTACATGGTGACCTCTAGTGCCCAGAAGCTCTACTCTCTGGAGCTGCTTAGCCCCTGAAATAATGTCGGGGGTTTCAGGGGAGCGGTATTGGTGCCTGGGGGGAGGAAAGAGCTGTTTCCTGCTTCCTGGCTTCTATGCCTGTCTCCACTGCCAGAACCAGTAGGCCGAGCACACAGGTATAAGCTTCTGTGCTTTGTGTTTGTAGTTTCTGTAGATGGGGCTTCCCTCTGGCTGGCCTAACTCCAGGGTAGGGATTGCTGGTTTGCAAGCCAGTTGGGGCTGGCCAGGAGAAAGTCTCAGTAAGCTGTGTATCATGGAGGGGGTCCTTGGAGCTGTATAGGCAGCCAGTGAGCTGGAGCTCCTGGAAATTGTGAAAATTCCCAACCTGCTGGGCAGAGTGCACCCAGACAATTTTGTCTACCTGTCCTTTCTCCTGAGCAGTAAGCTCTGTGCAATCCTTGCCCCTTTAGCAGCCCTCTTCCTGTTAGGAAGTCTCTCAGACTGCCCACCTTTCTTTTGTCCCAGAGCAGCCGGATATGGATCCTTGCTGTCTAGAAGCTGCTGGAATCTCAGTCTCTCCAGGTACTCTGCCTGTCTTAGCTTTCCAACCCCCTCATCAAGAGAGTACCATGAAAACACCATGAAATGTAGGTTTGTGCTCCCAGATCCGATCTCTGGAGTTAGGTATTTAGCAGTCCCAGGCCTCCACTCCCTCCTTGCTCTGTTTCTCTTCCTCCCACTGGTGAGCTGGGGTGGAGGAAGGACTTCGGTCCCGCAGTGCCACGGCTTTGGCACGTTTCCCTGTTCTGTGAGGTTTATTCTTTTCTCCAGCTGTATGCAGTTTGGTGCAGTCCTCTTTCCTGTTGCTCTTTCAGCATTAGTTGTATTAATTATATTTTTGTATTATATGCGGTTTTAGGAGGAAGCCTCTGTCTCACGTCTCATGCCACCATCTTTCTAGACTTTTTCTTTAAATATTTATTCATAAGTTATTGCAACATAGGACACTGGATTCCATTGCCCATAGATACTACAATGCTTTTGGCCCAGTTTTCAGTTGGCCACATATTCCTGATTTTTTCAGGTGAATAATGATATCTATTGATTTGATTCACTGATTCATTTCCAATTTTTGTAAACAACATACAGGATATGTAGATCAATCTTGATAAAGAGAGATCAATCTCTAGAAAAATCCAAGTGAAGACCCCCTTTGATTGGGAATAAGCCGATCCACCTCAGCCTTGGATGATCCCACTACACGGCCAGGCCAGTGATGAAAACAAAGTTTTTGTTTGTCCTTGAGATGCGGGGAAAATGAGACAGAGCTTGAGAGAGATAACAGAGGTGCTAGTTTTAACAAGCCCCATGAAAAACAGGAAAGAATATTTTTGAGTGTCCAGAAAGCCAAAAACTATTACTACAGTCTTTCTGACATCATTGTTCTAATTTTTACTTTCTTTTCCTTTTTAGAAAAATGTCCACAAGTAAGACTTTTTCAGCCTATTTATTTAAATGACATCATAACATTGTATCTGAACTGTATGACCAGAAAGAGTAGAGAAGCTTTACATAGAAAAAAAGGTCCATTATCTGTATTATTGAAAAACTGGAAATAGCTAAAATGTTTAGTTTTGAGGAAATAGTTTGGCTCCATGTTATTCAGCTGTTGCTGCAAAAAGTTGTATAACAAACTAATCCCAGGATGAGTGACTTATAAGCATTTATTTATTTATTTATTTATTTTACTTGTTTGTGCAGGTGATGGAGAGGCAGTTGGGGCAGCTCTGGTTCAGGCTGCAGGTTGGCTACACTTGGCCCCAGGTTTCAGACTGTGTTCAGGTTGGCTGCCCATGTCTTGTTTTGGAAACAAACTGCAGTGTCCAGTGCTTTTTGAGGAAGCGGCCTTTCTCGTTGTGATAGCAGGAAGGTAAGGAGATTAACCAAACTAAGCCAGCATGTCTGAAATCCGAGCTCCCTCATGTCCACTGACATTCCATTGGCCAGAGAGAGTCACGTGACCAGGACCAACATCAATGGGGCTGCCTATTGACTCTGCCCCCTCCTAGGGCCCTGCAAGATTACAGGGCAGAGGAGAGAACAAAGAACTGAGAACAACAACCTAAATCTACCACATGCTTTTATAGTCACATGATGTATCCACATACTCTTTATTGTGGATAATGTCAATACACCAAAATGACAAGAAGAATACAATGAATGCCCAGGGACCCAACACTCACCTTCAACAATTATCAACTCCTGATAACACTTCTTCATCTATATTTCCAGTCACTTCCCTGGTTGGATTATTTTAACTCCTAGATATCACATTCTTGTGAATCCATCTCTAAGATATAATTTTTTTGACAAAAGCATAGCCACAGTCTCTTGAACAAATAACTTTTTAAGAGCACGACAGAAATTTTTTTTGGTATCGTTAATCTACAATTACATGTGCAACATTATTGTTACTAAACTCCCCACTTCATCAAGTCCCCCCAGATACTCCATTACAGTCACTGTCCATCAGCGTAGTGAGATGCTATAGAATCACTACTTGTCTTCTCTGAGTTGTACAGCCCTCCCCGTGCCCCACCCTACATTATGTCTGCTAATCATAATGTCCCTTTTTCCCCCTTGTCCCTCCCTTCCCACCCGTCCTTCCCGGTCCCTTTCCCTTTGGTAACTGTTAGTCCATTCTTGGGTTCTGTGAGTCTGCTGCTGTTTTGTTCCTTCAGTTTTTTTCTTTGTTCTTATACTCCACATATGAGTGAAATCATTTGATACTTGTCTTTTTCTGCCTGGCTTATTTCACTGAGCATAATACCCTCTAGCTCCATCCATGTTGTTGCAAATGGTAGGATTTGTTTTTTTCTTATTGCTGCGTAATATTCCATTGTGTATATGTACCACATCTTCTTAATCCATTCATCTACTGATGGGCACTTAGGTTGCTTCCATTTCTTGGCTATTGTAAATAGTGCTGCAATAAACATAGGGGTGCATCTGTCTTTTTCAAACTGTGCTGCTGCATTCTTAGGGTAAATTCCTACGAGTGGGATTCCTGGGTCAAATGGTATTTCTATTTTGAATTTTTTGAGGAATCTCCATACTGCTTTCCACAGTGGTTGAGCTAATTTGCATTCCCACCAGCAGTGTAGGAGGGTTCCCCTTTCTCCACATCCTCACCAACATTTGTTGTTGTTTGCCTTTTGGATATTGGCCATCCTCACTGGTGTGAGGTGGTATCTCATTGTGGTTTTAATCTGCATTTCTCTGATGATTAGTGATGTGGAGCATCTTTCATGTGCCTGTTGGCCATCTGAATTTCTTCTTTGGAAAAGTGTCTATTCAGATCCTCTGCCCATTTTTTAATTGGATTATTTGCTTTTTGTTTGTTGAGGTGTGTGAGTTCTTTATATATTTTGGATGTCAACCCCTTATCTGATATGTCATTTATGAATATATTCTCCCATACTGTAGGATGTCTTTTGTTCTACTGATGGTGTCCTTTGCTGTAGACAGAATCTTATTTATCAAAAACTATGTCAACAGTAGGTTTGTAGTGACATAGAAAATTAATATAACCTTGAGGGAAAGCATGCTGTAGTGAACAGTATGTTAAAAATATGCCATATAAGAGATTAGATGGAAACTTATAAAATATGAGTAACCGTTGTACTTTAGTGGTGGGAATAAGGGTGATTTTTAGAAATTCTGAGATTTTCCCTTTTAAACACTTTCTTTAATTATTATCAACTACTTTGATAATGAAAATCATGATGTTATATTTAAATTTAAACATAAAACCTAAATTCCTGCCCAAGACAGTTTACTTATTTGGATGTGCAGTGTTCCCTAATATTCCTATTACTAGCTCACTGAAAAGGAAGCATGAAAAATTCAGAAAAAGCCATATCCTGAATCACTTAAACTCAGGACGTAGGTGTACTCCTTGTATGCCAAGTGAGAGTAATGCAACAGGAAACCAGGAACGTTTAGTGTTGAGGATCAAGTACATGTGAGAACATTTTGTAAATGAAAATTTGCTGTGCCATTGTAAAATATTGCAATTATTTCTGACACCTTGCTAAAATTCCTAAGTAGAACCTGAAGGTTGATAACTACAGTAGCATGCTCCAGATAGTACGCTATGAGAAATTATCTTGTTCTTTTGTTTCATGTCATCAGTTGGAAACAGCCCTGGAATGATGACCAGCTGAGCTTGAGTTCTAGCTCTGGTGTTTCTAGTAACTAGCCATGTAACCTTTAGAGAATCCTCCCTACTTTTCTTTTTTTGCAAAATTTAGGAGGTTGTGTCAGTAAGGTGATCTATAAGGGCCCTCTATCTATGACAAACAATTGGTGGCAAAATGCCTAATACAAAATTTTGGAATCCAAAAGTAATTTTTCATAGAAGGTATAGAGTCAGTATATGCTCATGGTCATTAGGTTGATTTGTTGACTGTCTTCTTAGGTTGCTATTCATGCATTGTGTGCAAATCTGGTGAGAGCAAGTGAACCAAGTACAATGTGGGATCCAAGTTTTCATAAAGCAGATAACAGAGTAGAGAATGGAGCTGCATATTTAGAACCATGTAATATACCCAAACATATCCCTTTTCAAACTTATGTGCTGCCTCCAATGTGAGCTGGACTTAATTAGGACATTTAAATTGAAGGTCTGCTTCTGTCCCTTACTAGGTGCATGATCTTGGGCAAATCCTTTATCTGTCTTGATGTTCCATTTCCGAGTCTGACAAATGTATATCATAATGTCAGTTTCATAGGGATTCTGCTGAAAGGATAAACATGATAATATTCTTGGGAAAGCTTTGTATGTGGAAAAGAGCTGTCCACATGGTAAGCCTTTGCTTTGGTGTTCAAAGCGCTAAGTCATCTGGAAGTACAGCCATTGCTTTTTTTCACTCACCTTAATGAATGAAGCTGGGAATGGCAATAATCAAACGCCATGGGTATTTAAAATTAAAAGGAAACAAAAGAAATAATTGGTTTCAAAACGTGGACAAGAACCATAAATGGAAACTGGAATTTTGAATGTTGACATTGGAACAAGGGATTTATCATGAGACCATGGCTTCTGTTCAGTAATTATCCACTCCCTGGAGTCTTTACCCTGCACCTATTAAATGAAGTTAGGACCTTTAGGGATACATATATATGTGGGCATGATATAATGATCCTCAAATGACACTGTGTGACCATGAGGCATAATTATCAGACTCAAGAATAAAGTTCAATTTGTATTAACTGTAACAAAGAGAACTATGATAATAATTGGGAACAAAGATTCAGCACACATCTAAAGGATACCAGTTCCAAAATATTGGGGTCAACAGTTCAGAGATATTTTCTTGTTTTATGCATTGGCACAACTCATTTTTAAGACACTACACAATTTTATATATTTTTTCTTCCTTCTGATGTGTTACGCATCCTTTGTATCTTGCTTATTTTATTTCTTGAAGTCTTGATACCTTGGACAATTAAATATACTTTTTTCCCCTAATAATAATAGTAAACTCTGTGAGCTCCTCCTGGCAGTCCAAATGTCAGTCTCTCCCTCTGGTGCTCTTCTCCAGTTCTTATCCGAGGAAAGTTCAGTTTTTTTCTCACATGCTGCAAAACGATACTTTCTGTGAAGGCTTGCCTGGTTACCCCAGGCTGTAATTCACTTCCCCCATCCTATCACAGCATTTTATTTCTATTTCAACTTTAGTTTTTATTGCATCAAATCACGGTGGTGTGTTAACATGTGTGTTACCCCATCTAGTCTGCAAGCTTCTCAAAGAGAGGAGCTTGTCTTCCATCCTGAGGTTTTAGGATATCATCCAATATCTGATGCTGAGTGTGGGATGAAATGAGAAAAGAGAGGGGAGGAAGTCAGTGCCTGAGTACATGGCTTAATTTTTGACCTGCATCTCTTCTCTGAAATGTGTATGTCCAAAAGACAGAACTAAGAAAAGGTTGTCTCTTGATTGTTAATTCCTTTCTTTGATTGCTCCCTCCATAACCTAAAGTATAAAATAAACATTCATGATCATGTGCTGATATAAACACAGCATTGAGAGAAAATGTAAATGGGGGAGAGTAGACAAATCTCCCAAATAGTAGAATTCCAAATGATTTATGTACCTATTTCCCCCTCAGTTTTGGGGAGCATGACTCTTTACTCCGTAAGCATGGCCTAAATGTCATGACTTTTTCCACATAATATGAAATGGAAAGGGAGACAAGAGTAAGTTTACATGGGAAGGAAGTTGACAAACACTACGTCTGCCAGGTGACCAAAGTCAACATCAGGTAGGGAGGTGTTTGTAGTGTGTACTCTGAATATGCTGGGATGAGAGTGGTGCTTTGCCTCTATGCCTTTCTTCCAAAAACTCATATACCCCTTGTCTAAGCATCAGACAGATTCAATTTGAAGGACATTCTACAAAATACCCGACCAGGACTTCTCCAAACTGTGAAGGTCGTAGAGAACAAGGTAAATCTAAGACTTCACAGCCCAGTAGGCCCTAAGGAGGCATGATGACTAAATGTAATGTGGTGTCCTGGATGGGATCCTTGAAGAGAAAAAGGATTCTAGGTAAAAACTAAGGTAAGTCAATAAAGTATGATGTTTAGTTAATCCTAGTGTGTCAATATTGGTTAATTAGTTATGACAAATGTACTATAGTTTTTAATGGATACCAAATTATGACACTAAATTGATGTAGACAAATTAATGGAAACAGAGTTCACAGTTCATGGAAAGTAATAGTTCCCCAGAACAAAAATATTCCCAGTGTATCATGTTTATTCTGTATGAAAATCAGCAGGAGGCTATGGAGCTTAGAGAAGATCTAGAAAGTGACTGCTGTGATGAACAGGATCAGATGTAATCTGCTGGAGGAAAAGTGAATGGAGTACTTGCTCTGGAGAAAAGAGGACTGAAGTCTTATTGAGGATGCAAACTCTGTCCTGATACATGCAGTGAGCCGTGGTAGAGAAGGGCTTGCAAGGGTGAAAACAAGATCATTGGGAGAAATTTGTTTGTACATAGACTTGAACTCAAGATTAAGTATAGTGCTTTAAGAACCCGGGTCATCTCTCAAGGAATGGAACATCCTGCAAGTCAGTGATCTCTCTCCTTGGAAGCTCAAGCAGGGTCTGGAACTGAGAAGCTTTGGAAGAGATTCTTGTGGAATCCAAGATTCAGCAATGCCCACTTTCTTCCTCTCCTATACTTTCATTTATTAAATTAAGTAACATTTCCTCCATTATTATTATCCTTTTTATTTTTGGAGTGTGCTTTAAAAGTTATGAACAGAATCACGAGTTTTCATTTGGTTAACACAACTAAAAACGTATAAAAATGAAGTCCGCCTTCCTTTGCTAACTGCAGAGCTTCTTTTTTTTTTTTTCACATTCAGGGCTTGCTGGGCCAATATTTAGAACATAATGTCATGACCTTGGAAGAAACACGTGGAATCTTCTAGCTCAGCTCTGACACTTCATAAGGAAGGAAACTGAAGCCTAGAGAGATGGAGACTTGCACGAGGTTGCACACATTCCCACTGGCAGTGCGAGCCAGAACAAGGAGAGCAGCGCTGTGTGAAGACAGCTTAACCTAGATTTCTAAATACTTGTGTTTTCATCCTGGATATGTCTTTTGTTTGCCACATTAATTTCCTTTACTAAATAATGCAGATTATGTACCTAAGTGAGATAATCCACATAAAGTGCAAGTATATGGTAGATGTCCAGTTAATGTTGATGCTCCTTCATCCATGAAGCGGACCTCACGTTACCCTATGTGATACAGCTTTATTTCACTGAGACAGTAACATTCATTTCCTCTGGTGCTCCTAAAATAAGAGGCCATGTGTCATTTGGCTGAGGACATTCCGGGCTCATGCATGTCGTCCCAGCATAATTATTAGTGGTATTTCATTTCACTCGTGAAAAGATCCTGGTTTGTATAAGTCATGAGATCATCCTTCCAAGAATTTTTGCAGTGCCTTCCTTAGGGCATCTTTCAGTTCCTTGTTCCTCAGACTATAGATCAAGGGGTTTAAAATGGGAGTGTAAAAGTGTAGACCATGGACACTGCCAGGCCCATCTCAGGAGAGTAACTGGAACTGGGGGACTAATAGATGAAGCTGGTGCAGCCTTACTGCAGGAGGACCACCAAGACGTGACGGAGCAGGTGAAGACTCGGTGGCGCCCCTCTGCTGACCGGATCCATATAATGGCTGCCACAATGAAGACATAGGAGATAGAGATCAGACAGAGGGGGACGCTTAGGATGGTGAAGCTGATGATATACAGGGCAGTCCTGTGAACACGTGTGTCTGCACAAGCCAGGCGCATGACTGCAGGCATGTCACAGTAGAAGTGGTAGATTTCGTCGTTGTTGCAGAAGGGGAGATGGAAGATTAAAATGGTCAGTGGCAGGGACAGCAGGAACCCCAGCACCAGGGACCCCACCATCAGCTCCACACACAAGGGCCAGCTCATGAAGAGGGTGTATCTCAGAGGGTAGCAGATTGCCACAAACCGGTCATAAACCATGACTGCAAGCAGGAGGCAATCAGCCCCACCCAAGAAGACAAAGAAAAGCATTTGGGTGCCACATCCAGCGATGGAAACAGGAGTTCTGCCCATTGAAAGAAGGTTTGCCAAAGCTAGTGGGGTGATGGAGGATATATAGAAAATTCCAGAACTGCCAGGTTAGCCAGGAAAAAATACATGGGTGTGTGGAGGGAGTGGGTGACCTGGATAATGACTGCAACTGTGGCATTTCCACTGAGACTGGTCAGGTACATCACCAGGAAGGCCACAGAAATCACCAACTGTACCTTAGAGTCAGTTGAGAATGGATGAAAGAAGAATTGTATCTTTGCTGTTTTATTTATTTCTTCCATATTTAGTAGAACTATGAAAAAGAAAGATGACATGAGTCTGTAGGCACCTGTTATTTGTCATGACTCTTTCACAACCCCTCCGTTCACCGATAGAGCACTTACTGAGATATCTCAGCAGCTATGTGCACACTTTCATTTTACAGTAGATCTTATAATATAATTTATACACTTGCCACCGTCTCACCTTTCTTTCTCTACCTCAGGTTGCAAAGCCTGAGAGATCCTCAGTGGTGGGGATTTTGAGCACCTTTGTTTACCCTCCAGTGCAGAGCCCATGCCTGACATGGAAAGGTTTACAGGCAGTATCTCCCAAATGAATTAGGGAGTGAAGTCGACCTAAAGTTCAAAGTTACAAAATGGTAAAATAGGTTATCAATTCATTATGTGGAACTTGAAATAAAAAAAACTTTAGGAAAGTATAAGTAGATGCATGTCATAATTTAAAGAGAATTGTCGTTACAGTACATTATGTGCCATATTGCAAGACAAACTAATGTAGCTCAAAATCTAGAGCCTTGGTTGAATCATTCTGCTCCTCTCCTTCATCCAATTTGTCCCTAAATATTGAGAGTTTGCCTCCAAAATGTTCTCATGTTTATTACTTTGTTTTTTTACTACATTGTAGCCATTCGTAGAATTCTAGATAGTCTAATGGAAAACGAGCAGCTGTGATCTGAGACCAAGATGTTGGATTACATTATTTTCAGACTTGAGAGGCATAATTACAAGGTACCCTGTGGTTTATCTAGTAAATCCTGCCCCTGCCAGTGCCAAAAAGAATCTCTTTTCTTTCTCTTACAAAGGTTGGGGGAAAATGTTCAGTTAAAAACTATGATGTTTTGGGTGAAGGTGGAGAGCAAGTGGTTTAATTCACCCTTCAAAGCGAGAGTGAGCAGTGCTGGAACAGAGAGAAGGCAGAATCCTCTGTGACCAGGACCCGAAGTCCTGAGTGATGCCCAGTTTTCATAGTGACTGCAATTTCTATCTCCAGCCTCCTGATGGCTAAGAGTCCCAAAACCAAGACAGTGGCTTTCAGCTGAACCAAGTCTACACAGGTGGTACAAATGAATTACCCAATCCATAGGACACTAGAGATAAAAGGCCACCCAGTGGTGCCTTCTGTTCATGTTCTTCTCAGTTACCATGCCCTTGGGCTCAGGAAGACCACCCCACCTCTTGGGCATAAAACCATTTAATTTCCTCAAAGCACTTGTGTCTCAATGCAATGCATAGCCTATTGTGGCTTCATTTCATTATAGGGTCTAGAAAAGGGAAGAGGAATCAAACATGGAAAAATACCCAAATCCAGGGCACTGCATAAGAAATCCACATTATCCATTACACTCTCTAACTCTTCTCTTGAATTCTTTGCACAAAAGTTCCCCTTTCATTGTCATTTCTTTATTGTGACAAGGTAAAGATGCAAGTTATGTTCCATCTGGAAGCTATCTTGTCCTTAGAATACATGAAGTGCTGTTGGTTGTTGCAAAGAAGAAACCAGCCACACTTTTCAAGAGACGGTTTGTAGCTCTCAGGTTTTCCTTGTGCATGATGCCAAAATACTGAACCAAACAATGGGCATCATGTAAACCAGTGAATGCTTTGCTGACTTCATTCTTTACATAAATATGGAGGAATGGCAGCGGCTGTTTGGCTCTGTGTGTCCAAGACAAAATGAGGTCCCGGGTTAACATGGTGCAGCTTTTTTTTTAAAGGCCAATTTTAACATGAAAATTTTGAGGAAATGATTTCAATTCTTAAAAAAAAGTGGAGATAGTATATACAGAAGGAAGATCCGCATGATCTTTGGTGTATAAAAACATAAGATTTCCTAAATATTTCTTACTCATGGCTGATCACCAAGTCCTCTGGAACATAAATTGTCTCTTGTGCTAATTAGAGTACTTAAATAGAAAGGTTTTACATGTACTGATTTAGGCCATAGATTGGCTATTACCCAGTGGAAAATATAATTCCCCAAACCTCCTAAATCTAAAATCTTGACTTGGAACAGCTTCTCTGTTATTATTCCAATGAACAAGTGAAGTAGTAATCAACATTTTCTAAGACAGCTATGGCTCAGAGAAAACTCCCAAGGGATAGTTAGTCTTTGAAAAGATGTTTTATCATCTGCAAACTTACCTTTATGCAACCAAGAATGTACCCATGAGTTCTTTGTCTTCCATGTAATCTCTGGGCAAGGTGACCAGCAGCCACGGAAGGTCACAGATGCCCATGAAGTCAGAGCTCTGCCAGGTCATCTGGTCCATCACTTCCAAAAAGATTGCCTGACTTGTCTAAAGTTGCACAAGTGGGTCATTTCTTATTCATCTTTTAAGTATACAAGGTGCCCTGGGGGATGCAAAGGTGGTTGAGATGCCACCTACTCTATGGAGTCACAGGGACAAAACTGTCAGCCAGATTTCCCCTTATTATTTTTCTGTTTGCAACACCTTGTAGCCAACCTTTTCAGTTTCTCTCAATTTAAATTGAGACAACATTTCATAACAAGGGAGAAAAAAGTAGTTAAAATGTAGTTTTTTAACCAAGTTAATAAACTGCCTGTTTGATTATACAACCAGATTTTAGGAGACTGCATAAATAAAGAGCATAAAAATGTAGGGGATAAAATGCTTTCAAGAAAGTCAGTAGAAAGTAGGAATGGAATGGTGTATATTCGAATTCCTGCTTTGCTACATATTAGTTTCGTGATCTCACTAAGTCACTTGCCCCCTGTAAGACCCCTTTCACTCAGAATAACACCTCACTATTTTAGGAGATTGCTGTGAGGGGCAAATGAAACAATGTCCTTAGGAGAACCTGCTGGAATGCCAGGGACATATTAACTGCTCAGTAAGGTATATTGATTCATTGATTTCTTCTTTATCTATATTGAGACTGAAAAAGATTTACATTGCCCAGTGGATGCAATGCCTGGCAGGGTTAACTAGCATTTTCTGGGAGAGATTTTGTCATATCTGGTTCTGCTACTAGTTTCCTAAATCACTTTATATTGCAGAAACCCTCTTTAGGTAGGGAGAACAATGACCTCTGTTTCATCTCCTTATCAGCTAGTTGTTGCAGTTAAAAGATAGTTTTTGTAAAATGTCTTGACTTTAAGTTATATCTACATGGCCTAATTGACCTGTGTGGTATATCTCTCAGCAGATTGGGTTGGCTCACCTAAAGAGGAAAAAAAAATCTTAATTTTGAGAGCTTTGATTGTAAGATGAACAGAGAAGGTAGAACCTTGTTATAACCATTATTCACAAGGTAGAAGCCGTGCTTGGAGCACAGGTGTTTGTGACTTCTGGAGACACTCATACCAGCTGGAGATCTATTCATACCTATTCAAAGAAATGTTCCTGCATCAGATGGACCCAAACAAAAGACATATTTGTCCTTACAAGACATGCTTGAATAATATTTTCTAGATGTCTGAATATATATGAATTTCACATGTGAATTTATGAATTCATAAATTATTCATTAAATGAAATTCAGGGTTCATATATGCCTATAACCTTGAAGAGATTATATGTCTAAAGAGACTGTTTACTTTCTGGAGGATTCACCCATGAGTATTTTCTGGCAACAGTATCTGGGACAAAGAGAGCCATGAATTGTGATTTCTTTACAGCTAATATGTTGAATCATATGGAATTTGTCTCTGAAGGTCAAGAATGGTAGCATATAGGCAATTTCACATGGTCCAAGGTAATATCTTTATAAAGGTACTTTGAGTATATCAAATGAAATATGCAGACATGCAACAAAAGGTTATTATTCTCCTACTACATAATAACAGTGACATTTATTGTGTGCTTACACACTACACTAAACATTTTATAGGCATCATTTCACTTAAGTGGTCTTTCAGTCCTATGTAACCTTGTTGTCTATATTTTTAGGTGAAGCAACTCAGGCTCACAGGTTTAACTAACTTTTCCAGCTAGTCAATGGCAAAGTAGCATTTCATTCCTAGGTCAGTCTGGGAATCTAGGCTTCTACCAGTAAAATAAATCATACCTCACTGAGCAGTGCGCTGTGTGTGAGGCTGAATGATAGGTGTCCTAGAGATGAATTCATTCTAATTGTCTTTTCACAACGAACCATTTCACTGTAGAGTGTCGTGCCACAACACTTTCTCAGATCATTACAAAGTCAATGCTCAGTACCCTGACTTGTAATCTCTCCTGGTTTCCTTTGTGCCTCTTTTCTTCCTCTCTTACCAACTATTCACTTAATCAACAATATTTATTTTAATAAATCCATTTCAGAAACATTTAGGAAAGCCCTACTCTATGTAAGGCATAGGTCTAGTTTCTGGGAGAAAAAGGAAAAGTGTAGAGAATGAGAGAGTGCCATGTTCAAAGAGCTCTCAACTGAATGAGACACACACTAATAAAAATAATACAGGTCAAATTCAGTGAAGTGCTGTCATTAAAAGGACAATGTGCCTGGAGGCACAGGCTTATCTCTCTTATTGCAATAATGTCTTTTGAAAAATTGCATATAATTAGGATTATGTTTTAATGCTTAAGGGGAATTCTCAACATTTAGCCATTCCTTTTATAATAGAAGTAGATATTTTCTTATTTTTTTGCTTTTGTAAGTTTGAAATTTTGAAAAATGGATCTATTTTTTTAGACTGGAGAAATCCTTGAAAGTATTGATATCTCTATATTTTAGGGCTAGTTACGTTGAACTCATTTCATATGATCTAGATTATGATTTATTCCATGCCCATTTTGGACAGAAGCTCCTCTTTGCCTTTCATCAATCTGAAAAGCATGGATTTTACAGGATGTATTCTTGAGTTTGCCTTAAACTGTCTAGTATAAAATCATTCCTCTGAGCAGGAACTGGACTTTGACTCTTTCTGTGAAAAGCTCCATGCTTAGCTTTTGTTCTCTGACCAATGTCCACCACAAGGCTTGGCCTAGTTATAAACTAGGGATCTTCCTATATTTTAGAATCTGGAGTCTGGGAGCATATACTTACCTTTCACTAGACCCATGTGGACTGCAAGCCATTGCAGATTCACTTGGATCCTTTGCTAAGCACTGAGGAGGACCCCAGGGGTCTGTCTCAAGAGACTTCTGTCCTCAGAGGATCCTCTGGGTTGGCATACTGACCATTTCTAGATTCATGTATCTTGCTGATAAGGGGCACTATGCTAAACCACTTCTCAAGCCGTACCTGAGTCCTATCTGATCAACTCTTGGACTAAGCATATCTTCTGTCTGGCCTCTTTCTTTGTACCAGGTAGCATCGGGCTTTACTTATCCTATCTCTGTAGCCTGGAACTTACCTTTGAAGTTCCCCTGACATTCAGACTTGAAATTATCATCAAATAATAATATTCATAACCAAAATAATAATAATAATAATATTCATAACCAATCTATCTGCAGTACATTCTTGGTCCCCTGAGATGACAGGTCTTCTTGGGAAGCAAGAAGATTAAATGCAGTGTTCCTAAGAGTTAAAATTACATCTGGATTATTTCATCGGTACATCTTCCCTGGGGATTATTTTATCGTAAGGTGTTGATGAGTTCAGTGATTAGGTCAGTTGGGGAATAGAAAAATTGTTTTTATTTGATTTACCTTAAAATCATATTTAAAAAAGAAAGTTTCCACATACAGCATTCTTCTTTTTTTTTTCTTGCCATATTTCATAATATCTGCTGCTCTCTTTGCTTCTGGGAAATTAATTCCTCCTAACATTACTCCATATGTCTGATATTCCTTCTTAGTCTACTTTGCCCACTTCTCCTCCTTCCTGAACTTCCACTCAAGTTGGGTCTAGGGCCTCTTTTTTATTTACATTTTTTTGTAGGTGATTCAATCTAGTTATTAGGCTTTAAGTATAAAGAACAGGCCGATTAACTCTTAAATGTGTAATTTCCAGCCTAACCTCATTCCCAAACTCTGGACTTTTATATCTACTGTCTACCAGATATCATTATTTGGTTCACTAATAAGTATCCTGCATTTAACATAAAGAATATGAAAGTTCTAAGACAGGACTTTTCACCCACCATCTACTCGGTGTTATGTATTAAACCATTCAAATCCTGAGAGTAGTCTCTCAATAATATTTGTTGAAATTAATGAATACTACTAGTGCTTTGTTCAGTTTCATCCAATTTCATGTAAAATGTCTGAAGACATGGTTTTCTTTTAGTGTCCCTTAGGGAAAAAAGAGACCATCTAGAGCTTCTTTCTTTTTAAGGTCATTCATGAAATCATAAAATTTGAAGGGATTTTAGAAGTCATCTAGTGGTTATCATCTTGGATCCCCATATCTCAAAGTGCCTTTTTTTTACAGGAGTTTTCAAGGTAATTTTTTTTTTTTGCAACCCTAGCTTCTTTTCCTTGTGACGTTGTTTTTGCAAGTGGCCATGATCCTGAGTGAATCAATGTGATTTTTTTTTCTTTATTAAAGTATCATTGATACACAATCTTATGTTGGTTTCAAATATACAACACAGTGGTTCAACAGTTACCATATTATTAAATCCTCACCCCCACTAGTGAGGTCACTATGTATGAATGTAGGAAGATGTTACAGAATCACTAACTGTCAAAGTAATTTTAGTATTTCAAAAGTCCTAACACATGCCATACATTTTCTTGGGGTAATTTTGTGCATCTCTATTATTATTATTATTATTATTATTATTATGTGCTTAGTAATTTTTTGTTTGTTTAAAAGATAGAGTTACACAAATAGTAATTTCGAAAACATTGAGGTTGGAAGCAATACATATGGGAATGGTTAAAAGAGTCACTGATCGGATGTGTGCCCTTGGGTAAGCTAATTAAACTTTCTAAGCCTCGGTGACCTTATCTGTAGAATGGGAATGATAGTGCTGTTTTTCTCTCATAGAGTAGTCATAGAGTTTGAATGAGATAGTGCGTGTTAACTAGCCCTTTATTAGCTTTAAAATTATTACTATGGAATTCGTGGAGAAAACATTATAAAATTCGTATGGTGTAGAGAATGTTGAGAGCTAGACATTCAACCCAATATTTTATTTTTCAGTTTCACTGAGATGCAACTGACAACCTCATAGAATTATTTATTCATTTATTTTTGGTTAGAATGCTTGACATCCACTTGCTTAGAAAATTCCAAGTATAGAACACATGATTATTAGCTATAGACACCACGTTGTACACTAGGTCTCTGGAACTTCTTCATCTTATAACTGGAAGCTTATACCCTTTAGCCAACATCTCCCCATTTCTCCCACCCCCTGACCCTCTACTTTCTGTTTCTATGAGTTCAACTTTTTTTCATTCCATATAATTGGACTTTGATGGAGAGAAGGAGGTGTAGAAGTAAGGAGCTGGGAGAGCCTGATTCTAGGGCCACAAGTCTTTCCATGGCAGATCCAGCCTTCTGATTATCTCCCTGCCTCCTCTTTTCCCTTCCATGGTCTGGTACCTGCATCATAACTGAGTAACCTTGTTGCAACACTAGGGCCATCATAACACTCTCTTTCTTAAAACCTCTAGTGGTTTCCTGTGTGGTGGTGACACTTACAATGGAATCCTAACTTCTGACTGTGGCCCTCAAGGTTCTGCATGATTTGCAGCTACTTTCCTCTCTGACTTCCTTTCTCTCCTCTGTCCCCATCATCTGCTCCTCTTCATCCCTCCATCTGTATTGTGCTTCCTGTTGTTCACTAACCCCCTGCTTCAGGACACTTGCATGGGCCGATTCTTGTCCCCAGAGTGCTCTTTCCCTACTTTATTTTTGTTTTTAAACACATTCTGGAAGACTTGTAAAATTGTTTTTTACTTTTCATTGTTATAGGAACACTTAACATGAGATCTACCCCCTTAACACATTTTTAAGTGCACAACACAGTACTGTTAATGTAGACATGATGTTGAGTGGCAGATCTCTAGAAGGTAATCATTCTGCACTTGCTCTTTCTGTTTCTGCTTTTCAGGACTGTTCACAAGTTGTTTTCCCACAGAGGACTTCTTTGACTCCTTTAGCTTAAGTTGCCCACCTCCAACCTCTATTACTCAGTTTTATTTTATTTTCCATGTAGCACTTATTACGTAAAATAATATTATTTATTGTTTTTTTATTTATTGTCTCTTCTTTCTCACTAGGATGTAAGCTTCATCAGGCCAAGGGCCTTTTCTGTCTTGTACAGTCCCTATTAGGAACACAGAGTAAGTGCTCAATAAACAAATGTCAAATGAATGAATTCGATGGGCATTCAAGTGAAGGAAAGACACATTGTAGTTAATGCCAGCATCCCTCACAGAAGGGAAATTTCAGAAGACTCCAGCAGCCCTGCCTCTCCAACCCCCAAATGATTCATCAGGTTTCTAAGCTCCAAGGGAAATAAATGCTTACCTCTGCTAACTTAGCCTCCTGGTGATTTTCAACTAGCCTGAGGTAAGTTTTGGCTTTTGTTGAGGAAAAGCCTCTTGGATGGTGGGTTTCTTCCTTTTTATTAAAAAGAAGTTGATTTTTATTAAAAAATTTAGAAGATTAAACAAATGTACAAAAAATTTACAAAAAAGCAGGTGAAGGTACTCATTTCTCTTAATGTATATTCATAAGTATCTCTGGTTTTACGGCTTTGGTCCAGTTACAAAGACGTGTCCTGCTGACTTGGTTGTGGCGGGTAGGGCTTAGCGTGCTTTGCTTACTTTTAAACTGACATTCCACTATTTATGCTTCTGTATTTCACCCCGGTCTCCTGGATTCTTAATGAAGGCCCTTCATCCACTAAATTCACACAGCATTATTATTTTATTATTCTTTAACAATTGCACATTTTCGTTCCGGTTGTGTGATGTACTTCTTTCTTTTGGAAGAAACAATGCTGCTGGAAACAGCTTTATATGAATGCTTTTTTCATCCCTTTGACTTACTTCTTTGGAATGAATTCCCAACATTATGTGCCTGAATGTATTTTTAAGATTCCCATCTAGTAGATGATGTGTTAACTCCTATTGATGGAATATAGCAAGTTATTATTCTCCCCAAAGCTGTATATATAAAGCTTAAACAGACAAAGGTGTAAATGTGGGGCCATGTTGATGGCAAGTCAACACGGAGTAGTAGGTAAGTGTATACATTCTGCAGACTTTGGGCCAGTGTTGGAATCTGGGCTCCGGTTTCCTCATCTGTAAAATGAAGACAATAATAGCACCTACCTCACAAGTTTATTATGAAGAGTAAATGAGTTAATTGGCATAAAGTACCTAAAATAGTACCAGATGCCCATTAAACATTAATCATCATTATTTGTAATGCATAGAACATCAGCAGGCATGCAGTATACCCTACTGGTATTTTAACCTTAACTTCTTCCAGTTTTCCCTGCTGTGACTTTAGGATACTTGGCTTTTGCTGAGTGTGTTGGGAGCCAGTCCGAACCGTCCATCTGATGGCACAGCCCAGACACCCGGTAAGAAGAAACCGCAATGCGGACTTCTGAAAGGAACATCCCCGCTATCTCTCCTTATTATTATGGTGTTTGGAAATGTGGTTATTGGTCACTTTCACCTAAATTAGAAAATGAAATTTAATATACCCTGGGAGAAATGCCAGAGGCAAGACCCCCCTAATTCTTCCAGGTGGTAAAGATACTTTGAGACAACTGCTGGGCATAAAAGCCATAGGTCATAAATCTGCAAAGAAGTAAGAAGAGCTAACCTTTTCAAAGAACATTGCTTCTCTCTCACTTACCAACTGCACATCTCCCTGTATGGCCCTGGAAGATGGCTGGTTAGCCAGAGACAGGTAAGATTCCTCAAGGGAGGAAGAACCTAAGACAGGCACAGTTGCAGGGGGGCCATCAGGTGAACAATAGGAGTTGGACAGAGGTGAGGCTCAGAACCTCAACCCCCCAGGTTTGAGAGAAATTTTCTGTGCCCATGGCTGTTTCATTGCCCTTGTCTCACTCAGATCTATACCCAGTTTATAGGCATGGATCTGACAGTCTACACTTGCTTTCCTACTGCATTAAGCTCTACTTTCCATCTTTATCTTATATCAGGATTTAAATAGCTTTCTATTAGAAACTGTAATCTTTATTACTTTTACCTACTACTTTAACATTTTATTAAAGAATAATAGGAGGGGGATGCAAGGAAGATATTGGAAACAAGTATTGAGTAATAATAAATGGAGATTGTTTGAGTGGGTTCCAGTTCCCCCTCTCCCCACCCCTACATGGCCTCCAGATGGAATATTTGATGAATGTGGAAATAGGTGGGTTCAAAGAACAGGCGGTTCCCTGTGGCTAACCCGCCAGAGAACAGCTTGATAAATTATAAAAGTAATAAGAACAGGGCATTGCCTGACTTCAGATTAGAAAAATCTCCATTGTAAGTCTTACTGAAAATGGGTCTGAGGCACACTCCGTGAAATTTATCCCTGCCTGCCAAAAGGTCATCATGTGCTTTTGGAGACAGCCTCTTTCTTTCCTACCGGAGATGGAGAATGGGAGTATAGCTATGAAAGAATAAGAAGCCTACATAAAAACAATAGAACAGTAAACTTTAAGTAGTCATCTGTAAAAAAACCAAGAATCTGGCACCTACCTAACCTTTGCAAGATTTTCTGACCACAGAAACTAGGAACAAAGCTTAGTTAGAAACTAGTAGACCGCTAAGACATGTCAAAATGATTTAATCTCATTTTCCAAACTCATGTAACCCTGCTATGCATCAATTAAATGATTAATAACTGTACTTTACTTTATGTAATCAAAGAGTATATAAACAATCTGCTACTTTTAATTAAAGGCCAGGCTCAGCTTTTGCTAGTGTTTGTGTCCTCATTCATTCACTCAGTCGCCAACGCCATGCATCCTTCAGGGACTCCGGCATGAGCAGGCTTAACTTAAAAAAAAAAAAAAAAAAAAGAGTCGTGTTTATTATATGCAAATCATGTGGGGTGTGTGTATAAGGCAAAATAGAATAGAATTCAAAATAGAATCTGCCCTCAAAGGAGCTAAAGGTGTATTGTGTAACTGGGGAGGCAGGCATATACACAAAAGACTCAAAAGCGAACAATGTAGAGTGAAGAAGGTGTGTTGACTGGGTACCGAGGGTGGAAGGGCCAGTTTCAAGCTTCTGTCTTGGCACTTTCCTAAGAGGCTTAGGATGTTTCTGGCCCTGTGGCCCTCTCAACTGCCTATAAAACCCCTAGACACACTCCACATGATTTGCATATAGAATAGCTGATGTTTAGGGACTGCTCTGCAGTAGGCATTCAGGGAAAGTAGGCTTTGTTCACTTCCTTTCCTGGGGTGATTGATGAGAAGTTATCTGAATGAAGGTCTACCTGTGCATTCACACAATAACACTATTCTTACTGAAAATACAGTGCTCAATTGTGACTAGACAAACACTTTTCTTAGGAAAAGATTCTGTATAAATTGTTTACTTTGCCTCTAAAATTTGCAAAGTATTGTCCTCCATATTTTGAGGACAACTGCTTACCACTTTTATATTATGTCGTACTTAATTAAAATTATAAGGGTACTGATGTTCATTAAAGAATATTAGAAAAGAGTGAACAGGAAAAAAAAACTTTCAGTCTCATCACTCAAAAACTGGATTCTTCTTACAATGTGGAGATTGTAATTTTTAAAATCTCATTTTCTGTTTAGTATATATGACAAATATTTTCACATTATCACATTGTCTCTATATAACATAATTTTAACAATTGCATAGCATTTCATCATCTGAATCTGGCATTCTGTATTAGGCTGTTTTCATTATTCCTTGTTGAAATATGCTCTGATTTTCTTGTGTATAAATGTTTTTGTTGTTGTTATCATTGTTATGTTTTAGATTAATTTCTAATTTTAGACTCCTGAAATGTAACTAAACTTAAGATCAAGTGCTAATTTCTTATTTGGAAAATTTCCAACCTACACAAATTAAGAGGACAGTATAATGCATGCTTATGTATGCATTACCTAGCTTGGAAAATTGTCAATATTTCCACAGAATATGAGCTTTTAAAAAATACAACTTTCCCAAAGTGTTGAACCTTTCCTCTTCCCACCCGTGAGCTTGGTAATGCTCGTCTCACCACAACTTTTCCAGCACTGAGGATCATTAGTAAAACCAAACCAAAAGAAAACATGATATTAATACTTGGCTCACTTGTTAAAAAAAAATAATGGTGGCAAGCAGTTTTAATTTGCAATTTTTGCCCCACCTTGCTAACCTAGCAGAACAGGTGTTCTTGGCAAGGCCTGGCCTCTCTGAGTATACTCCCGAGGAGACCAGTGCAAAGTCCCCTCTGTAGGCTGCTGCCTTTGGCCTTTGGCACATAATTGAAAGGCAATCCACAACCAGGACAATATATGAATGCACATGCAAGCCCACCTTGCAGCAAATTAGAACTCAACAAAATTTAAGAGTCTTGTGCATAAAAAGCGAACGTGTATTTGGAGGCATGGGGGGTAAAGCCTGTTCCTTGAGTGGTTCCCTGAGGTTATACCCCCAGTAAGTTGTGCTAGTTTCACTTACTGAAATATTTTGTGAACCAGGCCATAATTACTGTATGTGGTACCACATGAATAAGAGGTTCCTTTACTTTTTCTTTCTTCAGCTTTACTGAGGTGTAACTGACAAATAAAATTGAGGTTCCTTTACATTTTAAGCTTAGGGTCAATGTGGAGTCATCTGATTTAAATAGCGTTTAAGAAATTAATCTCAAAGTATAAACTGGATGAATAGGAGGTGAGCCACATGTGAAGGGATGAAAGCCCCTTCTCAGTGGACACAATGAAACTGTAAATGCGGAGGCTATAGGAAAGAAGGTGAGGTAAGAGTAGGGTTAATATTTGGTAAAAAAAAGTAAAACAAAACAAAAAATTGGATTATTGACATTTTCATTAAAAAAAATGATACTAAACAGCCTGTCATATTTAGGACATATACTTATCATTGTCATTCAGGTTGCCAAGTTTAGCAAAATGTAAACATCCCAAATAGTGCATGGGACATACTTATACTAAGAAGTTATTTGTTGTTTATCCAAAATTCAAACTTAAAAAAAAATGATACTAAAATTCTGGGCTTGGAGAATGGAGAAGGTAGTAGTGTGAGCTATTTAACTTACTTGGGCTTCCGGTTTCCATGTTGTAACAGGTAAAGGAAACACCTGAATTGCCTGCCTTCTTGGCTCAATATGAGAATCATGTGCTCTTTGATAAATATGTATTTTTTAAATGTTCACATGGTAATGAAGAGGCATGGGAATGACCAGGAGTGTTTGCTTTAAAAAATAAAAGAATGAAGATGGAGGGAAGAATGAAAATAGGAAAATAGGAAACCTTATTGAGAACCTATTACATGCCTGGCATCAGGACTGGCCGTTTCAGACAGGATCGCATTCAATTTTCACCTCAACTCCGAGGTGGGTGTTAGGCTCTTCCCATGTGTCAAATGAGAATGCTGATGCCCATAACTGCTCCAAGGTCACACTGGTAGTAGATTAAGCAGCGGGGACGCAAGACAGTGTCACCCGGACTCCAGAGGGTAAGTACTCAGTGACTTCAGACTGTGTTTTTAACACAGCTGGACCTGTTCCAGGCACAAGGACACAGGAGGATCACTTTGCCCATGGCTTCTTTCCTTGAACCAAGTCTAATGGAACAAGAAAACCAGAGGGAGGCAATATTCTTCCACTTCCACCCCTTCTCAACAGACCTGGCAGTGGCTTCCCTCATGTGTGACCTTCTTGCTGTTGTACCTGGGAAGCCCCGCTGGGCACGTCACGTGGGCTCGCAGTCTGGCCAGATCACTCCCTGCGCGCCCCAGTGTACTTCCTCCTTTTCACACCGGCCGTGCTGGAGATTGGCTACTCCACCAACACCGCTCCCCGGACTTTGACTGGCATCCTGTCCATGGGGAGGATACCCCTCTCCCTCCCTGGCTGTGGGGCCCGGAAGTTCTTCATCCTTCTCGGAGGGGTTGACTGCATTTTACTTGCTGCATTTTACACGGCTAGACAGGTACATGGCCATCTGTCACCTATTGCGTTACAACCTCATCATGAGTTGGCCGCTCTATGGGCAGATGACTTTAGGTTCTTTGGGGCTGGGATTCCTGTTGTCACTGCCTTTGACCATCCTGATCTGCCGCCGTCTGTTCTGTGGCCACCACGAAATCTACCACTTCTTCTGTGACATGCTTGCAAGTTATGCGTGTGGCCTGTGCAGACGCCCGCATACACGAGGCAGCTCTATGCCATCTGTGAGGCCACTGCGGTTGTCCCCTTCCTCCTCATCTGCCTCTCCTATGGCTGCATGTGGCGAGCATCCTGAAGCTGGACTCAGCTGAGGGACAGAGCCGGGCCTCCTTCCCCTGCTCCTCCCACCCCGCTGTGGTCCTTCCTCCTGCAGTATTGCTGCTGCCCCCTGATCTACCTTCGCCTCAGCTCCAGCTACTCCCTAGAAGAGGGCCAGGGGCTGTCTGTTGTCTACACCTTTTTCTCCTCAGTACTAAGCCTCCTGATCTATAGCATAAGGAATCAAGAGGTGATGGATGCAGTATGGAGGCTGATGGCAACAATGTGCAGGTTCAGGAAACCAGAAATATTCCTTCCTAGAAAAAATACTCTCCAAACCAGGGGTAGGGGCATAATCTGAAGAGAAGAAAGATCAAAAGAAGAAAAGGAAGGAGTGGAGCGATGGCTGTCTCCGTGGCTCATTAGCAATTAATTCGTCCACTTTTTATTAGATTCCCATAATAGATTTATTTCCCCAGACCCCTCTCTCATCCTAGTACTTAGAACAGGACTGGATAGGAATGTAGTGAAGAAAAGCATGAACGGTGGAGTGACGACAGCAGTTGATTTATGGATGCTTCCCTGCTACCTGCTTTAAGGGCCTGTATCCCTAAGGGCCTGCAGACCAGCGGATTCACAAAACCACATGTCCTTTGACGGCTCTTATCATTTAAAGCCTGTGCAAGTCCCACCATCTTAATAAAATCTGGCTGGTCATACTGACAATGATCTTTTTCTTTTCACTAAATTGTACTTGTTTTTATACAACTGAGTTTCATATATTTTGGGATTGCCTCTATAATGTCTAAAAGGCCCGAGGGGGAGAAGAAATGGTTTATTCTTTATTTTTATTTCCTGGCGCAGTGCTTGGCACTTAGATTTAGGATCTAGACACAAACTTGAATGCTAGTCTTTCCTTTATGTAAAAAAGATAATAACCACAGCCTTCTTACCTCAAGGGATTGGCATGTTAGTCAAATGAGATAATGGATATCTAAAAATATAAAAACAAATTGCAGAGTAAAACACAGTATCTATTTATATCTATCTATCTATCTATCCATCTATCTTTCATCTATCTGTCAGCCATCTATTTGAAGACTTCAGTCACTTGCAATTGAATAGCTTTTACTAAGTTGTTCAAGTCCCGCCTTCCTGATGGTCATGCCAGGCCTTCCCAAAGGCGTAGAGTCAGCTGCTTCTCCTCACGGGAGATTGGCTCCCATGATCCCCACAGGAAATGGACAAAGCCGTTAAGGAGACTGCTGAAGAGAACCAGATGGAGGATTGAGAGTAGGGTAAGATATTTCCAAGGTAGCTTCAACAAGAGAAAAAGAATCCCATTCTCTTCTTGATGTGGCAAATGCAATAGATGATAAAAGCCACACTGTTCCATATCTGATGGTGCCACACGCAGGAAAGAGGGGGAAATGGGAAAACAATATGGAAGCCTGTGGTACAAGTTCTCTGGGCCCTTGGCCAGGTAGCAAGATTAAGAAGTGCAGAGTGTACAAGTATTTTTCTTGCATGGAGATTCAATGAGTATTTCATTGATAGCAATGGCATGTATTGGAATTAACAAATTACTTCCCAATTTTAATTTATTCAATGCCCAAAATGTTTCCACAAAAGATGTGAAGAGCTTAAAAAAACATCAAATACAGCAGTTAAAAACATTTGGTCAAGAAGACTGAAGAAAAAAATTTAGGCAGGATTATGAACAGCACAGTAGTAAGATTGCTCTGCAGAAATGCACCTCTGCAGTTTATGCGGTGGTCACCTACATGTCTGAGCTTCCTGGTGGCCAAGGGAAAGAATAAAGTACAATTAAATGTGAGAATTTCAGAGTTAGCCTAATAATACATATTATATATATGGATAATTAACAGTATTTTAGTTTAAATCTCAGATATAAAAGAACCTTCCCTCATAGCTTTTCAAACATGATTTGGTATATTTACCAACTCACCAGCAACCATAATAATAACACTACCTATCATTTATTGAACACCAAGGTATGTGCCAGACATTGTTTTAGGTACTTAGTACATGTTAACTCACTTGGTTCCCACACATCTTATGAGGTAGGTGCCATTATTATCCCCATTTTGCATGTAAAGAACTGAGGCTCAGAGGGGTTAAGTAATTTTCCCAAGATCACACAGCTAAGTGCTGGCACAGTTTCCTTCTAGAGCCTGTGGCCTTAACCACTATAACATACACTAAGTATGAAATGAATTTTCTTGGGCTAATTCTCACTGGTAGCTGATGGTGTGACATTGATGTATAAGAACTTAAAACAGTTCTGGAAGAGATGATCACAGTCAATATAGATCTGATTTTCTAACTTGATTTTAGGGACTAAAACTAAGCCATCAGAGCCTGACCTGCCAGCATGTCTTTCAAGAAGTGATCCACAAACACTACTTTACTCAACCAGGGTCTTGATAGGGCCTGGAGAACACCAGCTGTGGTTATGGTTTCTATCTTGGTTATAGTTTCTAGTCAAGAGTTGGAATACACATATTCTGCAATAATAATGAGTCAAGATGTTATACTTACTATACAAGATTTGGACATGATTGTTTTTCTTTTCTCTCATTACACACCCACCAGTATGCTCTGATTTCATAGTGGCATTCCACTGGAATAAGATTTGAACAGTATGAAATTATGTCACTATATTCTAATTTAATTTTATTTGCTCACAGGTCTGAGCCTGCTGGAGTGACCCCTGGTGGCATTAGCTATGTGAAGGAAGTGGCTTATTTGCACTGAATGTGTCCCTTCAAAATTCCTGTGTTGAAATCTAATCCTCAATGTGATGGTATTAGGAGGTGGTACCTTGGGAGAAGCTTAGGCCATGAGGGTGGAGCGCTCATGAATGGGATTAGGGCTCTTATAAAAGAAGCCCCACAGAGCTCCCTAGTCGCCATGTGAGGATGCAGCTAGAAGCCTGTGACTGGAAGAGGACTCTCACCAGATGTCCCACCATGCTGGTGCTCTGGTCTCAAGACTTCCAGCCTCCTGAATCGTGAAAAATAAATTTCTGTTGTTTAGAAGCCACCTGATATATGGTACTTTGTTATAACAACAGCCAGAACTAACCAAGACATGGCCCTACTGCCTGAATAGTTTATAGAAAGTAGTTATTTAAGAAAAACTTTTCTTTTTTAACTGAAAATATCAGGTAGGCTGTAACTCAGCTTTAGGTGGGCCCACGTTGACATCCAAGGCCACTTCTTGTGAATATTCTCTCACATTGATGGAAGAGGGTGGGATATGAAGTCTGAAGTCTTAGTTTAAAATCCCAGATCAGCCACTGATCTTGAACGAGTCAATTCACTTCTGTGAATTGTGGTTTCCTCATCTGTAGAGCTGATGTATTAAATACTACACACCATATGCAGTAAGGTATTACAAGATTGAAATGAAATATAAATGTAACATTTATTACTGTAATTCTTAATTACATTATATTTGTAATTATTACTTTGTAATTATAAATGTGGTATGAAACGGTAAATATTAGACACAAACTATATGGTCAGCATCACTGTCCTCACCACCCCCTTTCTGTTTATCGCTCTCTCCTATGTCTTCATCGTGGCTGCCATCCTGAAGATCAGCTCCACAGAGGGGAGGCGCAAGTCCTTCTTCACCTGCTCCTCCCACCTGACTGTGGTCCCACTACAGATGAGGAAGCCTCATCTACCTGTGCCCCAGCTCCAGCTGCTCTCCAGAGATGGGCCAGGTAATGTCTATGGTTTACACGTTCATCATCCCTGTGCTGAACCCCTTGATCCACAGCATGAGGAATAAATTGCTTAAGAATGCTTTAGAAAAAGGTCACAAGGTTCTTACTGCTCAGAACATATTGACTCTTTCTGCGTATCACTGATCAAATACATGGAAGAGAGTATTAGATGACCCATACAGAACACTAGAAGCTAAGGGGGGAAATCACCTAAGGGTCAAGAGTTTTTTCAAAATTTTTTGCTCTTCCTCTATTGGCTGTGTGCCCATTTTCTGGCTGTGAAGCCAGTGTCTTCATCTGTAAAATCAATCTGCCTGGTTGAAAAGATCATCAAGTGAGACTGTGGATAGAAAAGTACTTTGTGAATTGCAGCGTCTGATCTCTTGTTTTGATTTTATTGCTCCCCAAAGCAAAAATCATTTCTTCCTCTTTCTAAAATTTTTACATTGTAGATGACTGCAAGCTAAGAGGACAAGTGTGCCTAATTCCAATAGTGCAAAGATCTTACAATTCTCAAATGCTGCTGAAAAGAAGAGTTGCCATAAGAAGTTGTATCATTTTCTCTTCTGGAATAAATCAGTATTTCTTAAAGTGTTGGCCTGTTTGAAAAGGCTGACTCCCCAGATGGCCTGGAAAAAGAATGCCATGGCGAATTAAAGGTAGGAAAAGTGTATACTTTACTCTCCTCTTGGAGATTCACATGCACATTACCTGGGATATTCTATAGCAGAGCAGTCTTTTCAGGGTTGGGGCTTCCCAAAATACTTGATAATGAGAACTCTTTCTTTCTTTCTTTCTTTTCCACCTAATTAACTTAACCTGATGAAGATAATCTTCCAGGAATACTCTTAGGGAAATTATTGTGTAAATGACCAAATTTTGGTACCAGATAGAATTCTCCCTCAGCTCTGAATGAAATGAATCGGTTGTAACAGAAACCAGGATGTGAGAAAATAAAACACATAAGCAAACTGTAACTGCGACCCATTAGGCTCATGCCCTCCTTCTCGTGGCTGAACACAAACTCTTTAACATGTATTTTAAGACTTGATTGTTAGGTAAGTTTGACCTAGAAACTGAGAAACTTCGAGAAAGAATAGTAAAACCAAATGATCTAATGATTTTTGGGTAATGAAACTCAGAACTTTCCACCCATGATCTTTGTTCTTAGCAAGGAAAATAATCTTTGGGGCCAACAGCATTTGCTGGAGTGCCTCTCTGCTTGCATTTCCTGGAGATGTGAGATATAGGTCAAGATAAAGGTCAAGGCCTCATCGTCAACAGTAATATTTGCGGGCCCCCTAATCCCATAGAGACACAGTACATTTGCCAACTATGTCCACTGTGGTTTGTGGTTGCATTTGGGAGAACTGGGTTGAATGTAGGGATCCCCAAATCCTATGTTCTTTCCTTGAGAAGAGGCAGCAGGAAGGATTAGCAGTATATAGATGTGTGCCCCCCTCAGTGCTGGGCAGTTTCTCAGTGATTCAGTTCCACAGTTCCAAAGATATTGAGAAGAGGATTCCACCTGGGGCTTCACTCAGCCTCAGGGAAGGGTTTGACCCCCAGCCTCTCTGGGCAGAAGGTGTTGAGGGTAAAGGGGGGACCAGGCCAATGGAGTTGTATGGTCTAGGCCCTGGGGATGGACCAGTGAACCCTACTGACCTTGAGATTTCCTGATCCTGTGAGGGGCTTCCTGGTGTGGAGATACAAATGAATTGGAACATTAGTTTAATCTCTGGGAGCTAATCAAGGGATGATACTTATGCCAAATATACTAACAACAAACAAGTCCTCAAACAGACCCTCGCTGCTGAGGGTCAGAGTAGAATAAATCTCTCTCCCTGAAATGTGACCTGTTTCCAAGGCCACCTGAGAGATGAGAAAGAGTTGTCCACCTTTCCTGTAGGAGGAGTACATGCTTTGTGGGGACACCCAGCAAACAGTGTTATCTTCTCTGTTTTCAAGTTACACCCCAACACCTAGTTGATGGTAGATGCTCAATTACTACTTGTCAAGAGAGTGGATGCATAAACAGGCTTATTAATTACACCTTGTGAGGTAAGAAGGTAGAAGAGTGTGAGAAGGTCTCCATGGGAAAGGAAGGGCTCTCTGTGAGAACCTTCACCAGGTCTTTGGAAGCAGCACTCGTACCACAAAAGCGGCTCATGGAAGAAGATGAAGCATTACCATGGGTTTATATTTCCTGGGTAAAAAGAGGCCTGGAGTTTCCTGATCCAGCCTTCAAGCAGCAAGGAATCATGCAGCAAAGGCAGAATAAGACAGTGGAAGAAAGCATTTAGTGACAACCAAGCTCACAGTACTGTCATTTTTATACCAGTGAGAAGAACCCAGAGGAGAGCAAACTTGGGAATGGAGAGTTGAGAGATTTCTCATTCATTTATCAATGCTTGGATGACAACACAAAGTCAAGAATAATTTTTTGTTTGTATGATATATTTATTATGTTTTGAATTCTCCTAAAAATAAAGGGCTTTGATACAACCCTAGGTCCAATGAGATCAAAACAAACTTGCACAGTATAAAAGGCAAAAGGTAAGTATAAACAGAGATACTGGCGGTGAGGAATGATAAGCAATTGAATATAAAACTTAGTTTTGGGTTTCCTAGCAGCTAAGGCAAAAAGGAAAACATAAATTAGGTAGCTTTCAAGGTTGAGTGGGCTGACATACAAGTGTGTGTTCATTAAGAAAGATATGCGTATATCCGGGTGAGGGTGTGGGGAATGTGTTGACAACTCAGGTGAGTCTTTATCTCAGGAATGTTAAACATCCCATCTACAATCCATGTGACTGTTTATTGCAATGGAATTCACTGGAGTTTTTAAGAGCTCCAAGACATTCCACACAAAGAGCCTTGTATTTTGAAACTGATTTGAAAACTGACTCATGTTCTAAAGAAAATTTTGAGGAATGTGGAGGGTATTATGCTTGAGGGATTTGGCTTCCAACAGCTATGGTCTAATGTCCACTTAGAGCTTTGGGAAACATGTTCATTAAATTTGTAGGTGATGGTGAGAAGAAATCGATTATTTGTTGGAGTTAAGAATTAGAATTCTGTATAAGACCTCAATGGGCTAGAATGATGAACTAAATTTAAAGGGTTGGCCTTAAGAAGAGAGGAGAGAGAAAGAAGGAAAACAGGAAAAGAAAGAGAAGAGAGGAAGGATGGAAAGAAGGAAGGAAAAGTAAGTACACAACAACGAACTCAGCCCCGTGTCTGGAAATGAACACACGTATAAATAAATACCTGGATTTAGCAGAGTGAGGGATTGCCTCACTGGTGAGTGAGTAGATTGTGCGCTCTATCTGGATATTAATCCTGGTTCCAACAGTGACTTGTTATATAACTTGGGGTGTGTTACGTATCTTCAGTTTCCTTGGCTCTCAAACGGGAATTTAAAAAATCAATAGAATTTTTATAATTAAATAAACAAACACCTATTCTCTACAGAAAATTTGAAGAGTGGAGAGAAGCCTAAGGAAAAAAGTGATCTTCCATTTCTCTCAAACACCAGTAAGAGCCCATTGTTTCCTTTTAGACTGGTGACATAATGGGAATCACGTTTTGTGTGCAATTTTGTCTCTTTGTTTTCATTTAACCTTGTATCCTAAGCACTTTCTCACTTTATTAAACTTAATTATAATTATTTTAATGGCATTATAATACTTCATCGTATGAATATACCTCAAGTGACTGGAATGTTACCTTTTGTCAAGCATTTGTTTTGTGTCCTTATAAAAATTATTGTTACACTGTACACATCTTTATGCCTTTGGCTCCCTATTCCAGATTATTTCATATAACATCTTAAATCTCTTCTTGAAATAGCTTATTTTCTCTCCAAAAAGAATATGCCCTCTTCATATCAGAGTACTAAAATGAAGATTATTATCTCTACTTCAAAAGCACTGAATATTTATCAGTGGATTGATAGAGCCTCAGTCCATCTCAGCCTTCCTGTCAGCGCAGAGTTACGTAGTTAGTGCCCGGCACTGGGCTAGGTCCTGGGCGTTAGAAGAGTGGAACCGAGCCAGTCCCTGCTCTCGTGGAGCTTAGAGTCCCTGGAGGGGACAGAAATACACAAGTGAACACGGAGACAAACACTCCAGGAGGAGTAAAGCCGGTTATAGGCGAAAGTTCTCATTCTTCTTGTACAGAACTTGCCCCCTTAGTGTTCACTTCATGGGCACGGGGTGTGCTGGGCATCTTCACTTCCTCTCAGAGAGAGAGAGGCAGGCAGGTGTGTGTCCCTAATGCTGCTCTCAGAAAAGGAATTAAAGTTTCTTGGAAACTCCAGAAGACAATTTTCCTACCACGATTCCACCCATCTTCCCACCTTTCTACCCCCACGAGGCTGTGTCAAACACCTGACAGTGCAGAAGCAGATGCACTCAGGAAAGGAGAGAAAAACTTGCACAGCTTGAAGGGAGTCAGACTTTGAAAGGACTGGCTTACCAGACAGAGAACGTAACAAGTATTGAAAGGATAAAACTACAAATCATGAACACTACTAATGTTGCATTATTCTGTTCATGATGGAAAACAACGTCCTCTCATGATTATCATATTCATAAGGTCATGACAAATCTTCAGACAACTGCCCAGCAAAAATGAGTGAAAATACATTCTAAAACCAGTCACAGTGATTGTTAGTTTTTTGTTTACTCAGGGTACAAAGTGGCTTCTCCACCCCTTACTGTGGCATGTGAAGTGCTTAATCATTAGAAGCAAGCTAAGCATCAGTTTTTGTTTCTGCAGTAGATGTGGTGGTGGTGGTGGTGTGTGTGTGTGTGTGTGTGTGTGTGTGTGGTGGTGGTGGTGGTGTGTGTGTGTGTGTGTGGTGGTGTGTGTGTGTGTGTATGTTGTGGTGGTGGTGGTGTGTGTGTGTGTGTGTATGTGGTGGTGGTGGTGGTGTGTGTGTGTGTGTGTGTGTGAGGACATGCTGTTTTGGATGCTAAAGAAATTTGCCCTGAAATTCTTTCCTGGTAATCATAGGCAGTGGTAAGAAAACTGGATAAAGAGATTCTAAAATAAATTAAAATATAAGATTCTTTTCCTTTATGAATTCAACAATTATCTATCAAAACCTCCTCTAAGTTTGTCATCGTGGAGAGGACTTGGCATTTAATGTCTGGACCATTTACAGAGGCGAGGGCAGAATTGAGGGCACGTGGAAGGGATGGTAAGGCACTCAAGGGCTAGCGATGGTGGGAAGGGGTTTAAGGTGAGGGAACAGTGTTACTGGAGCCCAGCAAAACCCAGAGCCATGGAAGACGGCCACCTAGCCAGGGCTGTGTCATAGAACCGTGTTGGAAGAGGGACAAGGGGGTGGTAGCATGTGTGTGTGAAGATAAACACTCTCCCTCTCTTTATGCTATTCTTCCTTCTCCTGCAAGTACCTCTTATTGGCCAAACCAACCGGAAACCACAGGGTGAGGGAGCCTGGCTGATGCAGCCCTTAAGGACCAGCCTCCCATGGGGCAGAGCAGGGTGGGGTGTGGGTTTGTCGGTCAGACGCAGACTATCCAACAAAACCTTGTCTTTGCAAGTCACTAAGAGGAAGACCAGCCTCTGAAAGTTATGGAAAGGAATTGTCCAGAGAAGTAGGAAGAGAGCCTGGGTAGAACAGCATCACAGATGCCAGAGGTGAGGAATTTCAAGGAGTAGGAAGTTGACAACAGTTGCAAATGCAAGTCAAGTCAAAAGTAGCTATTGGATTCGGCAATATGGAAGCCCTGGTGACCTTGGTCTCAGGGAGTGAGACAGAAGCCAGATGGTTTGTGTTGAAGAATAGGCAATGGTTGAATGGGAAGGAGACAGGGAGGCTTTAGAGGATGATATAAGATTGAGCAAAGTTGCTATGGAGGAGGAGTAGAGGCAGGTATCAGAAATTGAGAGAATAATTTGTGAAGCGCAATCCTGGAGGAAGCAGGAGGGGCTGAGACCATTAGCTTTGCAGAGAAGCAGGGACATTTCCACTGAGGCATATGGGAATGTGTTATGGATATATGGATAGGCAAGGAATGTTACAGGGTTTGTGAGAATGGTGATAAGTTGCCTCCCAGTAGCTTCTGTCATTTTTTTCTGTGAAGCTGGAGGCTGGATCATCTGTTAGTGAGGAAGGAGGTTGCAGAAGAGGACTTGAAGAGCCCAGAGAAATTTGCACTAGTCAGGTGTTGATGAGAAGGAGGAGCTGACTCAGAGGATTGGGGACAGTGGGGTTGATAATGTCACTTTGTTGTGGCACCAGTCAGCAGAATTTTGTGATCTTCTGTAGTCATGTTCAACTTGGAGTAGATATGTTGGATGTTACAGAATGTAGCAGGGTTGAAAAAAGATCAAGGGGGCAAGGATTATGACAATATTGGCAAAAGGCTAATGTAAGAGATGAACCATAGGTCTTGGCTGAATGGAGCAGGGAGTAGAGCCCAAGGAGGCTTATTTGGGGGAACTGGAGGCACCAATGGGGTCTTGAAAAGGTGGAAGAAGAGTAGTATTAATGATTATTGATTAAACTCTCATACACTTATGGAAAATTTACTAGGGGCCAGACACACTTACTTTTCACAACAATCTTAAGACTTGTGTCCTTTTTTTATCTTTATAGATGAAGAAATTGAAGCTTCAACAAGTTGCTCAAGGTCATACTGCTGGTCAATGGCACCTCAGGGGTTAGAGCCTAGATGGTCTGACCCCAGAGGCTGTGCTCTTTACAGCCAGGCAAGGGATTAAGGGGGTAGAGAGATTCCTGGTCTGGGAATGGTGTATTGTGGTTTAAGATTTCAGTGCTGACTTGAACAGTTACTTGTACATCTATGTTCTTCGCAGCATTGTTCACAATAGCCTAAAGGTGGAAACAATCCAAGCATCCAAGAACAGGTGAATGGATAAACAAAAGTGGTATATACACATAATAGAATATTATTTAGCCATAAAAAGAATGTAATTTTTGATATATACTATCACAAGGATGGACCTTGAAAACATTAGGCTGAGTGAAATAAGCCAGATGCAAAAGGATAAATATTCTAAGATTCCACTTATATGAGTTACCTAGAATAGGCAAATTCATCGAGACAGAAAGCAGGATCAAGGTTACTGGGACCTGGGAGGACATAATCAGGAGTTATTGTTTAATGGGTACAGAGTTTATGCTGGGGATGAGAAAAAAATTTTTGGTGTAGATGGAGGTGATGGTCACGCAACATTGTGAATGTATTTAATGCCACTGAATTTGTACACTTACACAGAGCTAAAATTATAAATATTATGTCACATATATTTTACCACAGTTAAAAAAGAAAAGATTTCAGTGGTGAGCCACTTCTGGATGATTACAAGAGAGCTGTTGCAGAAGTGAGTTGCTGAATTTAGACTGGAGGTAAAGATGGTTGGAGTTGAGGAGGTCATGAAGGGTGAGGCCATGAGCTGAGTGGGCCACCCAGCAAGAGCTCTGGGTCCTGACATTTGTCTATCCCCTGGGGCATCACTTGGGCCATTAGCAGGCCCTATGTATTGACTGCATGGAGGGTGCAAAGCAAACAGGAATGGTTCACTTCTACTTCTGCTCCTTCTCCAAACTCCTGTGATGCAGATACTGATTTTCATGGCCTTCCTGATTATGTACCTCATCAGCATCAGCGGCTGCATCTCCATTTTTCTCATCGTCTGGGTCAGCCACTCTCTCCACACCACCATCTACTTCTTCCTGGCCAACTTGGCAGCTCTGGAAATCTGCTACTCTGACTCTGGCCAGTGTCCTGTCCACAGAGAGAACCCTCATCTCCCCGCCAGGCTATGGCACCCAGATATTCTTTATCTTCTTGGGCAGCACTAACTGCATTATGCTGGCCATCATGGCCTACGACCAGTTTGTGGCCATTTGTCACCCTTTGCATTTCACTCTCACGATGAGCTGGCAGTTGTGTGTCCGACTGGCCCTGGGGTCTCTGGTTCTTGGGTTCATCTTGGCATGCAGCTGACTGCTCATGAGCCTGCTGTTCTTTTGCAGCAGCAAGGAAATTAGCCTGTTCTATGATGATGTCCTCCCTGTCATGACTGGCCTGTGCAGACACCTGGGTCCATGAGGCCGCCCTGTCTGTGGCCAGCATCACCGTCCTCATCATCCGCTTTCTGTTTATCGCTCTCTCCTATGTCTTCATTGTGGCTGCCAGCCTGGGGATCCGCTCTGCAGGGGGAGGCACAAGGCCTTCTCCACCTGCTCCTCCCAGACTGTGGTGCTGCTCCAGTACAGATGTGGAAGCCTCATCTACCTGTGCCCCAGCTCCAGCTGCTCTACAGAGACAGGCCAGGTAGCGTCTGTGGTTTACACATTCATCACCGCTGTGCTGAACCCCTTGATCTACAGCATGAGGAGCAGAGAGCTAAGGATGCTTTGAAGAGAGCGATGATGAGGTTCCTCCGGTCCTGAACACCCTGGATGTTCCTCTAAAACAATGCTGGGTGGAGACAAATGGGTGTACTGTTGGAAAGGGGAGGAGATGGGTGCCAAGAGTTAATTAGTTTTATACTGTTACTTCTTCCCGGTCATACTAGTTTTGAAAAGTCCTCTTCATTTTCTTAGCCTCAGATTCCTCATCTCTAAAATAGGGATTAAAATGCCCATAAAATCTAAATTCTGGGAGTAGTCATGAGGCCCAAAGGTATATGAAGTGAAAACAATCAGTAACATTTAAAGGGAGATACAGCAGTGAAATGTCCTCATTACTACCCTCACCATCACCCGGGAAGTCTGTGTCTGACTTTGAACTTCTTTCCGGATGGAATCCTCAGGCTCTTAGCAGTGCCTCAAACATCGCACATCTGGGCAGGAGCAGGGTTAGGAATAAAATGCAAATCAAACTGGGACCATCCCAACCCTCTCTCATGACTTGCATGGTGTAAATGCCGAGTTTATGTCGTTTTGAATTATCTTTCGTCCTAAGTTATCTTCCAGGGATAGCGCTGAAGTTTAAATGTGTTGGTAGTTTCCCTTTTCTTACCTTTATAGCCAGAGTATTCTGCCTGCAGCTCAATCTCTGAGTCTTAGTCTGCCTCTAAATCCCTCTCCCCAGGCCCATTCATTCTCCCCATACTCTGTCCCTTTTCTCTCTTATTCCCGTGCTTACACACACACACACACATACACACTGATGTATCCCATATTCTCCCTTTCTATCCATAGCTGCTATGGTATAAATATTTGTGTCCCCACCAGATCCATCTGTTGAAATCCTAGTGCCCAGTGGGATGGTACTAGGAAATAGAGACTTGGGAGTCCCAAGGTCATGGGGGTAGAGGCTTCATAAGAGGGATTACTGCCCTGATAAGAGACCCCACAGAGCTCCCTGGCCCCTTCCACCAGGTGAGGATGAGGATACAACAAGAAGTCTGTGATCTGGAAAAGGCTCTTCACACAACTGTGCTTGTGCCCTGATCTCAGACTTCCAGCCTCTAGAATTGTGAGAAATAAGTTTCTGTTGCTTATAAGCCACCCAGTCGGTGGTAGTGTGTTATAGCAGCCTGAATGGGCTAACACACCTGCTATGTATGCATTATATGGACAGATTGCTTCTTTAATTGAGCTTCTCTGGGTAGAAGGAGGGTAACGTTGGTTCAGATCTGTGAAGACAAACACTGACTGGACACAGTGGGAGTGGGGGAAGGACTCTGCATGGCTCTGAGTGGGAGGGTAGTCATTTTCTTGATCGTCATCTGTCTCAAGGCAATGGTATCAGAACATAGGGCAAGATCAGTCATTCCTCTACCCACTGATTAGTGATGACAAGTTTATTCATTCAACCACAGTCAACAAGACAGTAAGCAACTACTCATTAAACTCTACTACGTACTAGGTACCCACCTGTGGTAGGTGGAGAGGGAAATGGAAAGGCAAGTAAGGGGCAGCTCCTGCCTTAAAGGAAGTTAAGTCTAGTGGGATTTAAGAACATAAATCACAGCTATACCAAGTGATACAATACTATGAGCTTCCAAGGAGGGACAGTGAAGGGAATCAAGGCAAGTGTGATGGGGGAGGTGGCATTTGAGCTCCACTGTGACAGGGCTCCAGGCCTCCTAGTGTGCAAGGAGGAGAGGAAGGGCAATTTTTTTTTTAACCCAGAGCCCTTTTATTTTTAATTTTGTTATCATTAATATACAATTTCATGAGCAACATCATGGTTATTATATTCCCCCCATTATCAAGTCCCCACCACATACCCCATTACAGTCACTGTCCATCGGAGCGGCAGTTCTGAAGGAGGGTATTGTAAGGGCACAGCTCTTTGTGCCTGTTTCCTTAGCTGGAAACGTATAAAAGTGTGCTACATTTCTTTTCTTTTCTTTTTTCTGAAAATAAGTCACAGGCTTAGAAGGCAGAAACCATGACCAGAATTCATATTATACGAAAATGAAATGTTACCTTTTTCCTTTGAAAGGCAGAAACCTGAAAGGATCCCTTTGGTTTTCTTATAGATGCTTGCTGTCCTTCCCATGTTTTAATTCTACTGGGTTCATGTTCTCTGTAGGACACTAGTCTGGTGGAATAACAGTTATTTTCAACCGGAGAAATAATGTTATGCAGTCAAACAAATGTGAATAATACTGTGTCTGTCATACCAAATTAGTGGTTTACTGCAAGTTTTCTCAGTGCCTGTAACATGTTAATGTACCACCACAACTCTCGAAGACGAAGGGTGTATTTTGCCATGTTTTCCAAGCTCCCTCATCACCAACCTCTTTTATTCCTTGGAGTATGTTATGAATGTTTTATCCTGTTAAACCTACTTTGGAAAATGCTGCCTTACCTGATGCTGACTGAATATCCCAAGGGTTATTTTTTCATCAGTGACTGAAATATTCCAGGCACTTCAATTCCCTATGCTCTTTGAAAAAACAGTGTAGTCACCACAGGTTGGTAGGCTTCTTTCCAAGTGACTGAATACAGAATTAATGATGACCATGTATTAACCCATTTATCATCACAAAAACCCGCAAGATGGGCATTATCTCTGCTTACAGGTAAGGAAACTGAGACACAGGGAGGTGAAATAACGTGTTCAAGGTCACCCGCAAAGGTAAGAGTTGGGATTTGACCTGGGTGGTGCTGTTTCAAAGCCTGGGCACAAAACCACTACCTCTCTCTGCACGCTATCACTGACCTATGAGAGCTTGGGAAAATCGCTTCATTATTCTGTACTTAAATTTCATACTAAAATAGGGACAGTAATATCTACTGTCCCCCAGAGTTATTGTGAGATCTTGGGAAAAAAAGCAAAAAAAAAAGGAAGACTGTAAAAGTACAAGAGAAGATCGACGTGGTTATTCAAACATCAGAATGGAGAAATACACTAGATGGCTGAACGTTAACCTTGTTAACAGCAAAAAGTTTAAAGCCATGATTATTCAGTTGCCTTTCACCTATACACACCACTACATTTATCCTGTTTCAGACACATAACAGATGTTTCAAAGGTGTTGTAATAAACATGTCTTCTGTGGCTCAGAAGTAACAGCAGGCTTCACTGTATGAGGCTCCCCACTGGGTCTTCCCATGACCCTCACCAGGCTCTTTATAGAGTAGCACTCTGTGCTTTAGGGTTCCAGGGATTAAGGAGTTTTTGTCAACATAAAAACAAATTTATAGGGTGCAAATTATTTATATTGTTAAATTATAAACATAGGTACATGGTGTATGGAGATTCATGTTAGGAAAACATCTGCACAGCATGATATAAAACACCTTTATAAATAAAACACATTTTAAACCCTCAACTCGGTGACATTGAGTTGATCCTTTAAGACACGTGGAGTTGCAATTGCATTTAGTTTTCAGAGCTAGGATCCAGGATCTTCTTTCTTCCTTAGGGACTGGAGAGGAGGATCCCTAGTAAGTGTGTGTGTGCATGCGTGTGTGTGTGTGTGTGTGTGTGTTACTAACCTAGTCTTTGATTTTTTCTCCAAATATTTGCAGTGCACCTACTTCATGGTAGGCCTAGATGGTGAGCAATTCTTGTTCATTGCTCTCAAGCAGTTCACGGTCTAGCCAGGGAGACAGATGTATAAGCAACTAGGCGTAAGATAACACAGTGTGCTTTAGAAAGAGATCTGAACAAGTACTGCTGGGGGTGGTGGGCAGAGAGGCTAGGGAGACCACCTGAGTGAGCGGGGGGCTTCAGTCTTGAAGGAGGAATGGGGATTTTCAGATGTGAAATGGAGCAAGGGCCTATCTGGTAGAGGTAGGAGGGAAGTCCTGGGCACATTTGGTTCAGAGAAGAGGTGGGTGCCTGGTGGGGCTGACGACGGGGTGTGTGTATCACAGAGAGTGACAGTATGCAGGCTGGGGCTAGATTGGGCAAGGGGTTGAATGCCAATCTAAGAAGAGTGCAGACTGCCTACTCTTTGTAATGCAAAGCCACTGAGGAGTTTTAATCAGAAGAAAGAAAAATGGATCTGTATAACAAGAGGATTCACTTAGTAAGTCTGGCAAACATTGACTGAGTGTCTAGTACATTTTGGCCCCATGCTTGGGTCTGGGTCCACATCAGTGAGAGAAGAGACAAGGCTGCTGTCCTCACAGAGCTTACAGAAGGTGCAGGAGGCAGACGAGTGGCCAGGTAACTGCATAGTATGGGAGTGGATAGGATGAAGTCCACGGTGCCAGAGAGGAGTGCTTGAGGGACATATAACTCAGTCCTGCAGGGGAATATTTACTCTGAGGCCTGGACAGTGGGTCAGAGTTGTCCAGGTTGGATATGGGGAGAAGAGAGCTCTAAGAAGGTGAAGTAGTGTAATGCTGGCATTAATTTGGGATGTCTTCATTCCCTCATGTGGTGTCCTTGCCTTGAGTGTGGGCTGAGCCTTGTGACTCACTTTGAATGAATAAAAGGGCAAAAGTCACATCTGAGATTAGGTTATAATACTTTAGCCTCCATCTCTTTCTCTCTCTCCTTATCTTTTGCTATCTCACTTACCTGCTTGCTCTGAAGGAAGCCAGCTGCCATGTTGTGAGCTGCCCTAGAGAGAGAGAGAGAGAAACCCACATGGCAAGGAATTGAGGGCAGCCTTCAGCCAACAGCCCTTGAGTTGCTGAATCCTGCCAACAACCATGTGAGTGAGCTTGCAGATCCTTCTCCAGTCAAGCCATGAGATGAGACCATAGTCTCAGCCAACAGCTTCATTGCAGTCTGTGAGAAACCTTGGACAGAGGCACCTGGTTCAGCTGCACCTGGATTCCTGAATCACAGAAACCAGAGGATAATAAAGGTATGCTGTTTCAAGCACTAGGTTTTAGGGCAATTTGTTATGCAACAATAGATAACTAATATAAATGGTACGGGGGAGAAAGCTACAAGTCAGGAAGTTTATTCCATCCTCCCTGCAGTGGGGAATTGTAGTAGGTAATGAAAGGGATCTTCCCCTTCAATTCTCTAGCCTCCCTTATCTCTTTCTACTGAATACCACGCCCTGGAGGAGATACTGCCTCAAGGTCCACCAGCCAGAAAGTGGTTTAACTCGTTCCGTAGCAGGCCCTGGAGGTCAGGATGGGGTAAGGCTCAGTTCATTTCTCCATTGGGAAAGAAATAGGAGAGAGAGACATGGAGCTCCCAAATCCCAGGATTATCTCTTTGCTCTGTTTGTAAAGGTGAAATTAAGTGTCAGCTGATTGATTGATAGCCAAACTGCAAACACTTGAATTAATCTTGACAATATTTGTTTAACAGGGAGACAGCTGCACTAAGATGTAGTGGATGGGGCAGAGAAATCAAAACACATCAGGGACAAGGGGCTCCCACTAAGCCTGGAACCTTCAGTCACTGTCCACCTGCATGGAGACCCTTCAGACTACTTGGGCTCAAGAGCAGAGTCTTCCTCAATGCCCATGGCTCTCCTCACCGAGGTCCCTTGCCCTGCAGTCACTTGACTTAATTTTCAGTTTCCTGTATGCCAGTAGCAGGTGGAATCCAGACTTCTGCCTGCCAGGGAAGAGAAGATATTGATATATTAATGCAAAATGAACAAAACAGGGCTCACGCCTAATAAGAGTTTTGAAGAAGACTTGAAGTCTTTTAAAACTATCTTCACATAGAATGCCCTAATAAAATAACTCTGCTGACACCCTTTCCTGATTTCCTGGACTCCAGTCACAATTAAGAAGTTTCTTAATGCTGTTTTCAATGTTTAAAAATTTAAGGAAAATCATATAGTCATTTCTGTTATGGCCACATAGGCTAACCAAAAGGTCAGTTTTGCTTTTTTTTCCTCTTTTCCTGGAAACATCCTCTCAAAGGAAATCAAATTTTTTTTTTGGTTTCCCAGTTTCACTGAGATATAATCTGATATATGTATATATTGCAAAATGATCACCACAGTAAGTTAACATCCATCATCTCACATAGTGAACACATTTTTTTTTCTTGTGATGAGAACTTTTAAGATCTGCCCTCTTGGCAACTTTCAAATATACAATATGGTACTGTTAACTATACTCATTATGCTTTATATTACATTCCCAGGACTTGTGTTTACCTTATAACTGGAAGTTTGTACCTTTGACCCCCTTCACCCATTTTGCCCCCAGTCTCCCCCACCCTCCACCAACCGACTCAGTATCTATGAGTTCCAGGAAACCAAATTTCTGATTACCTTGCAAATATATTTTGCTAGGGATAGGGAATCTTCCAAAACAAGAGATCCACAAATGAAAGTAAAGAATATATGATATTCTTGATCTTGAAAATGTGGGGATCACTAATTCGCTTAGCTCTCATTTCGCAGATGAGAAAGTAGATTGTATGATGTCATGTGACAGCTCTTCTGTAGAAGAAGCTTCAGGTCAGGACTCAGGCTACATGTCAGTGTTGTCCTATTGCCCCTCTGACAAGGCAAAAATTCTGGCATGTCCTAAATTAAGTGACTTGAGGGCCAGAGAATGAGGGCAAGAGAGGGAAGGTCATCAGTCAGTAGTTGCAGGCTGCAGCTAACCAGAAACTCCACGTTCCTTGATGAAGTCATTTCAACAAGCTTCTAGAAGGTCCCCGGGACCACTGCAGCCCCCTTGCACATGACCAGTGTCTGACCATCATCAACAACCAACTAACCTTCTCTGTGTGTTAGGCAGGAAAATAGATATGAGCGGGGTGGAAAGAGAACAAGGTCAGTAAAGCCCCCTAGAAAGGACTCAGTTAACCAGTTAAAACTAGAAAGCTAGAAAAGACTCAGAGTTAAAATTAATCAGTTAAAACTCAAAAGGTCAAGAGCAACTTGGCCTTGAAGGTTTGAATATTCCCCAGATAAAAGTGTCTGAGCACAGTCCATGTCTTCATTGTGTCAATCAGATCATTGTAAGATTTACTCTAGCCTGCTAAAAGACCCACCTATAAACAGCATAATAAAGACAGGGAGATCCCACCTTAAAGCCAAAATTGCATTTTGAAAAAAACCCAAGAAGTTTAAGAAGATGGATTCTTAACATACCCTTTAGCAAACAAATAACTCTGTCCACCTTGGCGAAAGGGCAGAAAGTCTTGATTGATAAGCTAATTTTGCAGAATTACGTAGAGGGCTGACTGATAAGAAACTTAATGTCTCATTAAAGATACTTGAGACCACTTAACAAGTCCACACCCTAGCCCTTTGTCACATTCCTGAAAAATCCTTAAAAGGAGGAACCCCCCAACCTTTCAGGGTGCTCCTCTCTCTGACGTTGCCCGCACTTTCTAAATATGTAACCTTTTAATCTTAAACTCTTCGTCTCCAACCTTTCAGGGTGCTCCTCTCTCTCAGATGGCCTGCACTTCTTTCTCTCTAAGTACCTTTAAATAAAACTTTTACTCTGCTTCACTACTGTGTCTCAGCCCTTCAATTCTTTGTCGCGGTGGGGACAAGAACTGAGGAAAATACACAATGCCTCTCCCCCAACATATTTGGTGTCATGCCTCAGATGGATTTCCATCCCTGTTAAGCTGAACCAACCCCTTCCACCAACAGATTTGGTGCTGCGTGACTCACAGATTTCCAGCCCCCTGGTAAGCTGCATGTGCCTTGCCCCCTGGCTGGAGGCAGTCACTCACTATCTACCTCTTCTCTGGCATGTCCTAAATTAAGTGACATAAGGGCCAGAGAATGAGGGCAAGAGACAGAGGGTATCAGTCAATAGTTGCAGGCTGCAGCTAAACAGAAACTCCACGTTCCTTGATGAAGTCATTTCAACAAGCATCTAGAAGGTCCCCAGGACCACCGCAGCCCCCTTGCAAATGACCAGTGTCTGACCATCATCAACAGCCACCTAGCCTTCTCTGTGGACTAACCACCTATCCCAGGACTTTCCCCTCTTCAAGTTAATCCACCTTCCTCATCTGTAGCCAATGTGAATTTAATGAACTTTCTTTCCTTAGGACCCCTCATCAGTGTGCCCTGTTTCTTGAGTCTGGTGGACAAGTGGCCTTTCTGTTAACTGGCCTTGCTGTTGAAGCAGAAATGTCCTGTCCCAGGACTCAGTCCTTACCTGGCTAGCATCTGTAAAGGCTCAATAAAGCCTTTTATTTCACAGACCTCTTGGCCTCTAGAGTTTTTTTTGATCGTCATGAAAAACTCTCCCTTCATGGAAAGCCCGTTGTGGGTAAAACTGCAGTCGCCAGGCTTTAGTGCATCTCCTTACAACAGGTGTTTCCAAGGGGTGGAGAGAAGTAGTCAATCTTCATATCAATAGGGAATTACAAGGGCCAGTGAAGGCTTATCTGGACTGGAGAGGTTGTGTGTGTGTGTGTGTGTGTGGGGGGGGGGGCACTTCTGCAGCCGGGTAGGGAGAGATGCGGGAGAGCAGAAGTGGACTGCTTGTAAGAAATAAACGTGTTTCTCCCACTTTATTTCTTCCTTTGACTGATTTCAGTTTCAAAGGTATTTTGCCAAACATCAGAAGCAAGAAATAGCTGTGGAAGTTGTAGGGTGGAAATTTTTTGTTTTGTGTTAAAAAAATCTTTTTAACAACAGGGAAGTTGTACAACCAGGGAAGATGCTTCCCACAGAGTGTCCGGAAAAACTGAAAAAATTAAAATGGAAAAAAAAAATTACTAGGTGTCAAGCTTGGTAGGCCTTCTCTAGTGCCTTTTATGGTCTTGCAACTATTTTACAGTTCTTCAAATTGTACAAAACTGATAGTAATGCAAACAAGTCTTGTCCATAGAGATGCAAATGAATTTTCCAAGGATGGTGCAATTTAACTCCCCCACCCCTTCCCTGAAGCCAGTTTTGCATTTAACATATTCCACTCAGCACTCCTGATTGCCTGTATGTGTGTTCTTTGGGTTCTTTGAACCTGTTTTTGATACCTTACTGGTTCCCTTATTAGTGAGTGACTTAAATAAAACCTTTGATGTGTGTTCATTTTACAGTTGTCTTGAGAGTCAGGATTTTATTCTATTAAAGCCAATTATCTTTCACAAGGAGGCTTGGATGTGTTCAGGCAAGGCTGAACGGCCCTCCCAGATCCTTACTGGATTCCTTTGGTCCCTTTCAGACTTCTGATGTAAAGAGTTGCTCACATCTCTCTCTCTCTAGGGGTAGTCTCTTTGTCCGAAGCTTGGGGACATAGCTATCTATCCCCAGTGTAGGTCCGGGGAGAGGAAATCCCGGGGCAAAATACCTATAAAAACCGAAATCAGTCAAAGGGAGAAATAAAGTTTAAAACTTGTTTATTGCTTACAAACTCCAGTCCAGAGCCTTCTCTCTTTCCTGCTCCAGCAGTCAAAACCGGCCCTCCCCCTCACCTCTCAGGTACAGGTAAGTCCTGTGTTGCCCAGGTAATTACCCATTGATATGGAGACGAACTTCTCTCCACCCCTGAGGAATGATGCAAATGCAGGAAAGCCATATTTCTTTCCACCTCTGAATGCCTATTGATATGCAGATGTTCTAAAGCCAGGCAAGATATTCTGGAAACGTTACAATTCTACCCACAGGCTACCCCTCCAGAAATCTCGCCTTACAGTTTACTCATTCCCCCTCTCCCGACCAATCTAATAACGTACAACAGCAACAGCAATAAAATCTTGATAATCCTCAGCCAGAGGATTCAGCCTATGCAGATTAAGTAAATGTACGTTATAGCACAATCTCTCAGCACAAAATGTTTATACACTTGTTTACTAATTCCTAACAACCATGCTAGATTGCTCACAAAACTTTTACCAAACATTAGACAAAGTCAAGCCTCTCTTTAAGCATTTTTTTTCTTGACAACAGCAATACAATTGAGACAGGGACTGTGGGTGTAGTCAGAGTAGGGACAGGGCCTCAGGAAAAAGCAAGGCAGAATATTTGCAGTCGGAGCAATGTAACTACATGCAGGGAAACCCCCTTCCAAAACTCTGTGTTAAACATTAAGCTCTAGGGTCATTCTTCAGTAAGATCAGTGAGTGTTCCCCAGATAAAGAAGAGTACCTCATGTTTTTATTATGCTAATCACTTGTAAGATTCACTTTAGCATGCTAAAAGGCCCAGGCCTAAGTGCTGTCTTTCCTTTCAAATATGATCAAGTGATTTTACAACCTAGGCAACTAATTTAGCATGCAGACCCAGCTGTAAACACATAGTAAAAAGCAGCAAAGATTCACCTTAAAGATAAGATTGCATTTTAACACCCAGGAAGTTTGGGAAGCAGGATTCTTAACTTACTCTTTAGCAAACAGATAATACCTCAGCCCACCTTGGGGGCTGGGCAGGCCACCTTTTGATATGCCCCTAGACCAAGATGCCAGTATCCCAGAGAGAGAGATGGGGTGAGAAATTCCTTGTGTTAAGTTAATTCTGGGTGTTCAGACACCACTTAGCAGGTCTGCACCCCTAAACCTTTTTTTTCATGTTCTCGAAAAATCCTTATTTGCCTATAAAACCCCTAAACAATGCAGCACACTGGACTCTCTTGTCCCCTCCTGGCGTGAACCAGGAGCTCTGTCCTATCACTTTATTTCTAAATAAAAGCCTGTACCTTGCTCTCCTACCTTGCCTGTTTGCTAAGCTCATTCTTCGGCTTCGTGAACAAGAACCCCGGCATCACAATCATGATAATTCTCAAGCCAGAGGATTCAACTAGGTTCAAATTCCCATGCAGATTAAGTCCAAAGCTCGTCTATTCCAGCCATAACACAGTAGCTGCAGCCAGGGGGCATATCCAGGACACAAGGACTGTAGAAGCAAATAACCGTGATTTTGGGGGGGGGGGCCACTTTGCTGTTATTTCAGGAATACACAGGAGGCCAGCTTCCAGGACTTTTCCCCAAGGTGCCAGAAGAGCAGCCATCACCGGTCCATGTGTTGAAATGTCCAGGGCCACGTCCGTTTTACTCCTAATTGCTGCACCCATCCTTGCAATGCATGTCCAATAAAGTGTGTGCCTTGATTGCTCTCAATCACGGGCGACTGTTCATAGGCTGCAAAGAGATGCTCTAGGCCCCTCTTGGTGGTTTGCTGATCTGGACAACGTGCAGGGCACTCCTTCCAGGCTCAGCTGACTTCTTCAAAGGTCAATGGAAAGCCCTGCCGAAGGGCTACAGCCCACATTGTCTTTTGCCCCATGTGCAGCAAATGCTGATGTAGCCATTGGGCCACACCAGAGGCAGGCTTTCCTTCTGGCCAGTGCACCTGGGCCAATGCGTCTGTTTCACCATTCCCTGGGGATGCCAAAGGCAAATGGTCAGTCACATGATATATGGTAGGTGTCTGTTCCACACCACTCCGTGGCCTTTGAGTCCAGTCTCTCACCCACGCCATGATGGGATGGGGGGTTTATTACCTTGGTCAGAGCTTTTCCGGCGACGGGCTCCGTAGACAAGGCATGGTACAGAGCAGCCAGTTGTTGCTCTATCAATACGTACTGGACCTCGGCTCCTTTCCATAGTTGTGACCAGGCTCCGGTTGGCATCAGGAGCAGCAGCAGTGGCATTAGTAGTAGCCTTAGGCTCGGGCCATGGACCGGGGTCAGTGTGGCCACCAACGGTGGTGGCACCTCCACGACCACATGAGTGTAGACACACATCTCTCCGCGTGAGCACCACTTCTTCCCATCATTTCTAGGGGCGGCCCTTCCAAAGGTTGCACCCATTATGACAGATTTGGGGTTCAGAGGAATACTACCGACTATGCCAGATTAAGCCCGGGGAGAGAAAATCCTGGGGAAAAATACCTATAAAAACCAAAATCAGTCAAAGGGAGAAATAAAGTTTAAAACCCGTTTATTACTTACAAACTTCAGTCTAGGGCCTTCTCTCTTTCCTGCTCCAGCAGAAGGAAAACCGGCCCTCCCCCTCACCTCTCAGGTACAGATAAGCCCTCCTTGCCCAGGTAATTACCCATTGATATGGAGATGAACTTCTCTCCACGCCTGAGGAATGATGCAAATGCACTAAAGCAATTCTTCTTTCCACTTCTGAATGCCTACTGATATGCAGATGTACTAAAGCCAGGCGAGATATTCTGGAAATGTTACAATTTTACCCACACCCAGGAATGAAAATTTGTTAAGGGAAGGAGGTGGGCTACGATTTCTGATTTAGTCACCTTCTCATTTATGGCCACCAGGGGGCGCAGAAGCCTTCCCTTTACTAAAGACAGAACCCACCCAGCGAACGCTGGAGTAGAAGGAAGTGTAGGGTCTGCAGGCAGCTTCTGCAATCACACCCGGCGATGAGGTCAGCGTGCAAGCCTGCGCTGAGAGCGCAGAGCAGGGCAGAGTTCTGTAACAGAAGTTACAGCCTTTTAACCTGAATGCGCAGAGCAGATTCTTGTCCTGACTTGACAACTGAATCTTTGGACTGTCAGTCCGAGTTATGGAGCGCCACTCTCTGCCGGATGTGTCATTTGTTCCCAAGAAGGAAGACAGAGAAGGAAGAGGGGTGGCGGAGGAGACGGGGTATAGGAGGGAGGAGCAGTGCGAAGAGTCAGCACACCTTTCCAGAGGTACGACCCACCTGGGAATGTCCACACTGCCTAGGAGATGAGGACGGCTTAGCTTTACAGCACAAACATCTTTATCTCACAGCCCTGCCTGTGCGTTACCACTCATTCCTCCTCGGTCATACAGGCAGGCCTCGCAGCATTTTCTCTGATTTATAGATATAAAAACGGAGTCCCCTAGAGAGAGAGTGACTTTCCTAGTGAAACTGATTGTTAGTGGCAGGTGTTCTGACATGAACCTGAACTGCTTACATTTATTTCTCCTAGTGGTCCCGACTATCAACAGCACGAAATCCAGGTTCTTTGTCCCCACATGCCCGGTCCCGCCCATCGCCGCTCGTTCCTCCAGGAAACCCTCTCTCTACGCCTCACGTAGGGCCCGCGAGCATTCCGCTGCCGGAATGCCCTTCCCTGAGGTGGAGTGAGTTGCTCTCTCCCCCACCTACTCAGCACACAACACAAGATCTTAGAGTTCTTTGTTTACGGACGTCGTCCCCGCCTAGCCCTGCAGGAGTCTGTTCAGAGCTGCATCCGAGCACGGAGCCTGGCACAGGTAGCTAGTGGCTGCCCCGTGGACAGGATGGAGTTGAGGTCAGCCGGCCTACTTGCTCTTGCTCGGCCCTGCGGCGACCTTCCAGCGCCCGGACCCTGCACGGACTTCCCGGGCCGCGAGGAGACACTGGGCGCGGGAAGGTGCAGCGAGACGCGGCGGGCTGCGGGCGGGCGCGGGCCCTTTAAGCAGCAGCGCGGGGCGCGGCCAGGTGAGGGGCGGGTCCGCGGGCGGATCAGCGCCGCGCGCCGGCCGAGGAGCCGGATTTGGAGCGCGCGGCGCCGGCGGGGCCGGAGGGGGCGGCGCGGCGGAGCCTGCCTTGGCCTCGGACGCTCCTCCTCGCCAGCGGCCGCCGCCCGCCTCCGCCCGCACCGCCAGCTCCTTCGCCGCGGCCGGCCAGGCCGCCACTTCCGGGCGCTCACCTGGGACGCGCTCGCCTGCCTCCGGGCGCCTGGACGCCAGGATGAAGGACCGGCTGGAGCAGCTGAAGGCCGTGAGTGCCGCCCCACCGGGAACCCTGGGTGTCGGGCGGGGCATGCGTCCCCTCGCGCCCCAAAACGAGCGGGGTCGACAGGCGCGAGGCCTGCGCTCCCCGAGCCCAGACGCGTCCCGCCCCCTCCGCTCCGGGGTCATTTGCCGGGTGATCCATCGCCAGGCTGCGATGTCCTGGGATGCCTCTGGCCCTCCCCCGCCCGCCCACACCCCTTGCTGGACGGCGTCAGCCCGGAGCTGGGACCCGCGGGGGGTGCTTGGGCCCAGCGGGTCTCTCTCTCAGGGCAGGGGTCACCTCGCCACCTGCCCGCAGCTGCCAGGCGCTATGCCCAGGACCGGCCTTCTTCCCTCCTCCTTGTCCCCTCACGGGGGCACAGTGCCTGGGTACCCCTCCCCCGGGGAGTAGCTCAGAGCTCCTGGGTGACCTGCGCTGTGAGCTGGTCACATGCCCGGATAGGTCCAGCTTCTCGCCATCCTGCGGTCTCTAATTATTATTTACCCCCGCATCCTTGGGACAGCTGTGGTCAGGGCGACGGAACTGAATGTAGACTGCCTGCAGCCCTGTTGCAAAAGCTGTAAAACCCTAGGCTACTTCTCCTTTGAGCCTGTTTCCATATCTGTCAAATGGGGATGAACACACCTTAGAGATTTGTTACTAGGTCCAATGACGTAATCGGACTTGATATAGAGAATTGTTTTAAGCATTGGTTTTTGAGTCAGGTATTCATTGACTCATTCAACAAATAATTATTGAGTGCATTCTATGGGGCAGGCCCAGTGCTAAGCCCTGGGGATTGGGTGACACAGGCTCTGTCTTAATGGAATTTAAAGCTAGCCCCAGATACAAAGTAGTCCATTTACCTGAGAGCTTGTTGCAAGTGTAGAGTCCAGTCTCAGCCTACAGAATCAGGAGTCCGATTATTCACAGATCTCCCCAGGTGAGTCATGAGCAAATTAAAATTTGGGAAGCCCTGGCCTGGACAGAACTGACGTTGCCTCCTATCTCCACTGCTTAGTAGCTCTCCTTTAACCTCTGAGCCTAAGTCTTGTCATCTGTAAAGTGGGTGGTTGTGAGGACTAAAGCGAGAGATCCTGCAGAGTCCTTTGTATGGTGCATGGCACAAATGGGACTAATAGATGGTGAATTACTGTAAAAGCTCTTTAGAAAAATACAGGCCCTGAATGAGTGTGAGGGACTACTGGGAGGGTGTCGCGATTGTTTTTCTTCCTCCTCCATGGTATTGGGTGAGACCTTCACCTGCTTCACCTACAACCCTTTCACCTGCTCTTCAGGGCTTCCAAAGGAGGCGATGGGGAAGGGAGAGAAGCAAAGGGACACTTGCCGTGGGAGTGAGGCACCCCCTCCTGCTTGCTCTTTATCATCTGAGCTTCTTAACATCCCGATTACTGACAGGGCAGAGTTTCTTGCCCCTGTTTTTTAAGAAGAGGAAACCAGAACTCAGCCTGGGTGGGAGGGATGCCGCAGGTCACAGAGCCGGCCAGGCACAACCAGAAGAGGAACCCCAGTTCCTGATGCTCTCTCTCAGCGGGGCTCTTTCCCTGAAGTGTGCTGTTCAGGGAGCCGGAAAGGAAAGAGGAGTGTGATTTTGAAAATCTTCCTCTTATCAGCACGCCCAGCAATCATAAAACAATGCAAACCTGCACAGCAGGCAGAGGCGGCTCCCTTCCCTGAGTTAGTGAAGCCTTTTCCAGAGAAAGATACCCCACAGCCCCTTTCAATAGCCCATTGTCAACAAATAGCAGAGTCTTAAGAGGGTTTTGAGTTCCAAGTATAAATTCCGTTTGCCAGAAAAATCCAAGCAAGTGCCTTCGCTTCTCCCAGCCTCATTGTTACCCTCTGTAGAGTGGAGCTAATGCTTTTTTCTCCCATTACCTTTGGGGGACGTGGTGAAAGTGAGACATGCCTGTGCTGTTATTATGGGTGCTGTTCCATAGTCTGGGGTGCTGCTCTAGCATTCTGGAGCAGGGAGATGGGTGGTGGCACTGGGCAGAGAACTGGGCTGTGGGTACAGAGGGTTCTGACTGTGGCCCTGACGCTTTGTGTCACTTTGGCTGTCTGCTTTTCAGTTCCTCCCTTGTAAAACAAGGATTTTGGTTGCTCTCAGAAGCCCCTTCTGGCAATATTAATGTTTTCTGTGAAGACTGTTTTCAGGTTTTATGGATTTTGCTGCCCCACTTCCCCACCACCTCCCGCATTGCCCTCGTGGATATCTTCTCTGATACCTTTTATGAAGGAAAGATATTTGTTAACTGCGTGAAACCATTTCATACTGAGCAGCCTGTGCAATCTCTTTCTGTGGTGATCTTTCTAAACCCTTGTGGAGGAGGGGTGATAACTTCCTCCAGAGAGCCGGAGGCTGTCTACGCAGAGTAGCTGTGCCCTGTTAGATACCAGCAGAGGATGTGAAGCTGATGGGTAGAAATAAGGACTTTGCATGAGAGCATTTTTACTAGTCAGAGCTGCCCAAGGATGTGCTGGGCTGGCTGGAGAGGTTGTGCACCCTCAGGCCTGGGAGGGAGGCAAGAAGCTCCTTGGGATGCTGAATGTTGTAGGAATGTGAGCATCTCTTTGCAGGAGGGAAGGTGAACAAGTAGATTTAAGGCCTCAGTCAACTCAGAGGATGTGTGCTTCTCTAAAATGCTTCTTTGTGAGCGAGCCTGTCCTGAGCACTGTGAGGCTCTGGAGTCCATAGGACTGAGGTCTCAGAGTCGTACCTATAAAGTAGGTCATCATACTTCCCCCATAGGGCCATTGTGATGGTGAATGAGATAGTCTGTGATAATAACCACCACCGTAAATGGGAGCTCCCCACACTTGACCTGCTGGGGGCAGCTTCCACCCTGACCCTCCTGCCGCCCTAAGGCTAGGGTCACAAAAGCTGACTCCGCTTATGTGTTGCACTGCTCCTCCTGATAAGCTTCCCCAGCAGCCTGCTACCTCAGAGACTGGGCCAGGCTTGCCAGGAATGTGTGGTGCCGACCAGCCTATCCCACAAGGCAGTTCTTGCTGATTTCCCACTAGCTGAACTTTGGCTCTGCAATGTCCAGACAATTCCTTTCCAGGAATGGCTTGCCTGGCCTCTTTCCATTCAGCAAATGTACTAAACACCTGCACTGTCTCAGGCACTCTGCTAGGTGCTGGGGTATAATGGTGATTGACACATATTACTGGATCTTAGAAAGTTCAGAATCAGATAGGGAGACATGCAAGAAACAGACAACAAGATAACATCCTTGTGGTAGAAGCAACCACAGGAAGCCCTGTTGGCTGGCCTTTGGGGACAGGGCATTAGGGAGTGGGGGATGTGTGATGTTTGAGGTCAGGTCCCTAATTCAAGTCCTTGTTAAGATCAAGTCTGATCTTTTCAGAGGCCTGTAGAGTCTCCTAAGAAGAAAGGCAAGGATCCTGGATGCTCTCCATTGGTGAGGGCTTCACATGTATACCACACTCGGTGCTGTTTGATCTTGATGTGCTGGCCATGCTCATCCTCATCCTCATCCTTTTTGACCTCATCCTGCTGGGCATCATGTTAGGCAGTGTTGTATAAAGTGGGTCTGAAAGAGTAAATGATCATATAGGGAAAACGAAGGGGTGCATCTCATGAAAAGAAACCCCCCCAAATCAAAGGCAGATAATGGTAACAGAGAAGCCACTGATGTATGGAATAAAGGTCAAGGACTTTCGTCCCCCTTGGAGATTGGTCTACAGAGGACTGGAAACAACTTGAGACATAATGGCCCCTCCTAGGCCAGAACCAATAGGAACACACTGATGAAGTCAACACCTGGCACTCTAAAGGCCAGACTTTTACCCTTTCTGTTCTGTCTTGTGTCTTGCAGCATCTAAAAGGGCTTGTCCTTGGCCTCCTTCCCCATTCAAAGTTCGGGGATCTATGGGCATCAGAGTTCCCCAGGAGAGCAGTTATGGTATGAGCCCATCTGAAACATGGAGCTATACTTCCTTTTAAAGTTTCATTTGTTTTTTTTTAAAAAAAAGATGTTTAGATTGTGTTTGAAATATACTAATCAGTGATTTAGACTGTTAGATACTAAGGAAACTATCCTTGAACCTTTGGTAACCACAAATCTAAAGTCTGCAATGGCAATAAATACATATCTATTGATAATCACCCTAAATGTAAATGGACTGAATGCACAATCAAAAGATGAAGAGTGACAGAATAGATTAAAAAACAAGACCCACCTGTATGCTTTGTTTAAAAACCCAAAGACATACACAGACTAAAAGTGAAGGGATGTAAAAAAGATATTTCATGCGAATAATAGGGTGAAAAAAGCAGGAGTAGCAGTACTCATAGCAGACAAAATAGACTTCAAAGCAAAGAAAGTACCAAGAGACAAAGAAGGACATTACATAATGATAAAGAGGTCAGTTCAACAAAAGGATATAACCATTATAAATATCTATGCACCCAATATAGGAGCACCTAAATATATAAAACAAATACTAACAGAATTGAAGGGGGAAATAGAGTCCAACACATTCATTTGAGGAGACTTGAACACACCACTCACACCAATAGATAAACCAGGCAGAAAATAAGTAAGGAGACAGAGGCATTGAACAATACAGTAGAACAGATGGACCGTTAACAGACATTTACAGAACACTCCACCCAAAAGCAGCAGAATACACATTCTTCTCAAGTGCACATGGAACATTTTCCAGAGTAGATCACATACTAGGCCACAAAAAGGGCTTCAGTAAATTTAAAAAGATTGAAATTGTACCAACCAGCTTCTCAGACCACAAAGGTATGAAACTAGAAATAAATTATGCAAAGAAAACAAAAAAGCCTATGAACACATGGAGGCTTAACAACATGCTCCTAAATAATCAATGGCTCAGTGACCAAATTAAAACAGAGATCAAGGAATATATGGAGACAAATGAAAACAATGACTCAATAGCCTCAAACCTGTGGGATGTAGCGAAGGCCATGCTAAGAGGAAAGCATATAGCAATACAGGCTTACCTCAAGAAAGAACAACAATCCCAAATGAACAGTCTAAACTCACAATTAAGGAACTAGAAAAAGAAGAACAAATGAGGCCCAAAGTCAGTAGAAGGAGGGATGTAATAAAGATCATAGCAGAAATAAATAAAATTGAGAAAAATAAAACAATGGAATCAGTGAAACCAGGAGCTGGTTCTTTGACAAAGTAAAATAGATAAATCTCTAGCCAGACTTGTCAAGAAAGAAAGAGAGTGTACTTGCATAAACAGAATCAGAAATGAAAAAGGAGAAATCACAATGGACACCACAGAAATACAAAGAATATTGGAGAATTCTATGAAAAATTATATGCCAACAAATTGGACAACCTAAAAGAAATAAACAACTTTCTAGAAAAATACAACCTTCCACGACTGACCCAGGAAGAAACAAAATCTGAACAGACCAATTACCAACAATGAAATTGAACTGGTAATCAAAAAACTACCTAAGAACAAAACGCCTGGACCAGATGGCTTCACGGCTAAATTTTATCAAACATTTAAAGAAGAGCTAATACCCATCCTCCTTAAAGTATTCCAGAATGTAGAAGAGGAGAGAATACTTCCAAACTCATTATAAGACCAGCATACCTCTAATACCAAAATCAGACAAAGATATCACAAAAAAAGAAAATTAAAGACTAATATTCCTGATGAATGTATATGTAAAAATCCTCAACAAAATATTAACAAACTGAATTAAAAAATATATCAAAAAGATCATCCATCATGACCAAGTAGGATTTATTCCAGGGATGCAAGGATGGTACAATATTTGTAAATCAATCACTATCATATACCACATCAACAAAAAGGACAAAAATCATAATATCATCTCAATAGTTGCTGAAAAAGCATTTGATAAAATTCAAATCCATTCATAAAACTCTCAACAAAATGGGCATAGAGTTTAAGTACCTCAACATAATAAAGGCCATATATGGCAAACCCACAGCCAACATCATATTTAACAGTGAAAAGCTAAAAGCTTTTCCTCTAAGATTGGGAGCAAGACAAGGATGCCCACTCTCCCCACTTTTATTCAGCATATTGCTGGAGGTCCGAGCCACAGCAATCAGGTAACAAAAAGAAATAAAAGGCATCTAAATAGGTGAGAAAGAAGTTAAACTGTCACTGTTTGCAGATGACCTGATATTATACATAGAAAACCCTAAAGACTCCACCTAAAAACTATTAGAACTAATAACTGAATTCAGCAAAGTTGTAGGATACAAAATTAATACACAGAAATCTGTTGCATTCCTATATACTAACAATGAACTAGCAGAAAGGAAATCAGGAGAACAACTCCATTTATAATTGCATCAGAAAGAATAAAAATAGCTAGGAATAAACCTAACCAAGGAGGTGAAAGACCTATACTTTGAAAACTACAAGACACTCATTAAAGAGATTAAAGAAGACACCAATAGATGGACATCTATCCCGTGCTCATGGATAGGAAGAATTAATATTGTCAAAATGGCCATCCTGCCTAAAGCAGATTCAGTGCAATTCCTATCAAAATACCAACAGCATTCTTTAATGAACTAGAACAAATAGTTCTAAAATTCATATGGAACCATGAAAGACCCCGAATAGCCAAAGCAATCCTGAGAAGGAAGAACAAAGCTAGGGACTTACAGACATAAAGAAGAGACTATTGGTCACCCAAAGAGAGGGGGTGGGAGGGTGGGGGTGAAGGGAGAAGTGGATTAAGGGGCACAGTAATTCACAATCACAGCACCGGTAGGTCACGGGGAAGACAATACAGCATGGAGAAGTAATGACTATAGCATCTTACTACACTTATAGACAGTGACTGCAATGGGTTGGGGGGTGAGGACTGACAATATGGGTAAATGTTCAAACCACTGTGTTATTTATGTAAAGCCATCATAATATTGAATATCAATGATACTTTAATAAAAAAATTAAGTTTCAATTTTTCCCTAAGTATTTATTGAGCCCCTTCTCTGTGTCAAGTACTTTGGATCCATCATGAGCAAATCCTAACATTGTGACTTAAGAATATTGAGATTCAGTTTAAGCATCTCTTCATTGAGAATCCATCCTTTAGTGGTAAGATTTCTTCCTAGGCAGTGATTTCTTCCTCCCCTCTTGTCTCCCCAGGATGATTGATTCCCTGGGAGAGGTGTTTAGCTGTGAGCCGACTGGCAAGCAGAGCTGAGATGAGAGTGATAGGGGATTGAGCTGGGATTACAGACCCATCAGCCAGAGGCCAGAAGAGAAATGCTTGGAGAGAAGGGGATTAATTTTATTTTTATTCCTGTGAGTGGGGGCAGGTGGGGCCCGGGCAGCAGCCAGGGGAGAAATGTTCCTGTTGTCCTCTCTCCCTTTCTCTTTCATCAAAATTACAAGTAATTCTCCGTAACTGCAGCCTAGAATACTCACTCTCCAAACCAGCAGCCACATGGGCTGTATATTTGCTTTGTAGCAAAATGCTTTTCTTCTATTAATTCAGTGGGGTTTTTGTTATCACAGAGGGGGCTTAAAACCGATTTGATGAATTGAATTCTGTCTCCGAGGTCCTGTTGTCACTAAGACTGATGGCCCTATTACTTGTCACTGTATCAGTTAAAGGGACAGTGATCATTTATTGAGTCACTACTTAAGATTGGGCAGGATTTGTGTTAGGTGCCTTACATATGCTGTCTCTAATCCTCTCAACCCTGCAAGGTGAGGGGGTGGTTTCTATTGTTGAGGTAGGGAATTGAGGCATATGTTTGATTGAAATCTCCAGTTGGGAAGTAGTGGGATCAAGAATTGAATGGGTCTGCCTTCTTTCTATCACCCTACCCTACCCTGCATTGGGTCATCTCAGGGCTACACTGCTCCTTGATGCAGGGCAGATGCCGTATTCCTCTGGTGCCCCACGCTAGTTATCTAGTAAACATTTGTCTATTGCCGGGTCAGCAACAGCTTGGCCCTTCTGCCCCCTTGTTCATCATTATGACTTAGTCTTCCCTCCCCATTCCCTGCGGGTTGGTAAAACTGCCTGCCTGAAGTGCCACATTTACTGAGGACACCCAGAAATTTGCTGACAAAGCCAGAGGTCACTGGTTCCATCCTCAAGGACAAGGATGGATGGGTTCCAAGTCCTGACCTAACCTCCTAGCCCCGTACATCCTGGAGGGTCGCCCTTGTTCAGAAAGGCAGTGAAGGAGATGTGGATACCACAGTGGAAAGTGTAGCTAACCCCTTTTTGCCCCTGGCAAGGTCATATACATCCCTCTCAGCTCAGTTTGTGGGTCATCACTGCAGGGCAGCCTCCAGGTCCAGAGCTGAGAGCTTTTTCCATGCCTTCCCTGGGGCTTCCACAAACTCTTTATTTTTGTTGATATGTAAAAGCAGCCAGAATGTGATTTTAGAAGCTGCCTGCCCTGTGTATGTTTCTCCCTGAGAGAGAGCGAGACCACACATGCCTCATTCCCCCTGTGTTTTCACTTCCCAGCCCACAACAGGGAAAGCTGTAAACCCCATGGTTAAGTGAATGAGTGGGGATGTTATGCAAATGAACGTGCAGTCCTCACGGGGCCTTATTGCCAGCCTCTTTTTTTATTAGGCCCCTTTGCAATTTTGACTCTTTACCACTGTTCATTGTCAGGTCAGCCTGTTTTCTGGCATTGGGCTGTTTCCATAGCAACGTTCCCATCTCTGTCTGCAGATTGTGAGTAAAGTTCAACGTGAGATTAGTGGAGCGGATACTGTGTGAATATGTTTAGCTGTCTGGCTTAGGGCAGCTTGGTATGGCATCAGGTTTGCTTTCTAAAAAACTTAACTTTTTATTCTAGTCTGATTTTAGATTACAGAAAGGATAGTCCAGAGAGGTTCCTCTCTACTCCTCACCCTGTTCTCTCCATTACTAACACCTTACATACCATGATACATTTGTCCAAATTGAGAAACTGATGTCAGTACATTACTGTTCACTAAATGCCAGACTTTATTTGGAGTCCGCTGATTTTTCTGCAAACGTCCCTTTTTCTGGACTAGGATTGGATTCAGGACACAACCTTGCAGTTAGTTGTCATGTTTCCTTAGTCTCCTCCAGCCTGTGGCAGTTTCTCTGTCTTTCCGTGATTTTCATGACCTTGTCGGTGTGGCATCTGTTTTGTAGTGCTTCGGAAATGCGACCGGGTGGCCAGTGCTGCATGCTACAGCCCGGGCAGGGGCATCGCATTGGTGGTTAAGAGCAGGGCCCTCCAGCCAGTTGTCCAGCTCTAACGACTCAACTCACCAGCTGCGTGGAGCCTGGCCAGCTGTCCAGCTCTGCTGGCTCAGGCCCTCATCACCCACATGGAGCCCGGCCAGCTGTCCAGCTCTGCCGGCTCAGGCCCTCACTGTGACCCGTGTGACTGCGTGCAGGTTGCTGGCATCTTTATATCTTTATACTTTACTTTTCTCAGCTGTGACATGACAGGTTCCCCAGAAGATTGTTGTAGAGATTTCATACTGTGGTAAATACACAAAGCACATCTGTTAGAGGAATCCTCAGCCCACTGTGGAGTGCTCAATGAATGTTACCTGTGGTAACTATAAGTGAAGTCTTCTAGAAGGGTCACATAGGACAGGGGCTGAAAGGTAGGTGGGAAGAAGGCGGGAGATGGAGTAGAGAAGGCGGCATTAGTTCCTTCCTCCTTTCCGTGTCCTTGAGCCCTGGATGCTGTGCAGGTGCTGGGTGGGGACCTGAACTCCCCAGGGGGAAGCAGAAGATATTGTTTGTCTCCTTGAATGACCCTGGGATCTACGAGAGCAGGAAAAAGGGGCGGTCATCTTACCACAAATGGCCTTCTTGAAGGTATCCCTGGTAGGTATCAATCCACTCGTCCTCCAAAGTTTCCCCAGGGAGTCAGCTTTGCACACATTCTCTAATAGGCATCCATCCTCCCTAGGCTCTGCCTAAAATTCAGGCCAGACAGGGCACCCCGTCTTCTCCTGGGTGTAAGTGCTGTCAGCACATTGCCGTTGTCCTAAGTGCTCCTTGTGCTGAGTGCTGTCATCACTCACCATGCACAGTCTTAATGGCCTGGGTGCCTGTCTGCTTCCCAGCTGAGTCAGTGAGGTCCTGGAGAGCTGAGTTTGGGCTGTACCTCCAGCATCGATAGTGTGCCTGGCAAATGATAGCTGTTCAACAAACACTGTTGGATGAACGAAAGAACTAATGGATCTGTTACTCTGCATGGGACCTTGTGGTGAGAAGGAGAACATGGTGGTTGTGGTGGTTGGTTATGAGACCCCATGATCCCTCTCTAAGGTAATGTGCTGTGAACGATGGACTGGACCAAGCAGGTTTCCAGACCTGGCTTTGTTCCTTATTAGCTGTGTGATTGTGGATGAGTTAACTTCTCTAACTACAGATTCATCAGTACAGGTCACAGCTGTCCAGAGGGCCTATCCCCTCTCCTTCCTTTCTTTAGGTGAACTTGCATCCCTTTTCTCTGCCCCTTCTCTGCACCTGGCTTGGGTCCCAGAGGCAAATGCAGATAGGAATTAACATGGCATGTGGGGATGAAACTTGATGATTTTTGGGCCTAGCTAATATTGGTCAGGTATTAAGACACACAGGAAATTTCAAATTCCACAAAATACTAAGTCATGTAGTCCATGTTCCCTGACAGTGACATAGTGAAATTAGAAATTAACAATATAATAATAGTCCTCCCCATTTTACCTGCTTTGGAAACTTAAAAACAACTTTCTAAATAACTCTTGGGTTTAACCAAGGAAACCACAGTGGGAATGACAATTTAGAAATGCATGATAATGAGAGTAGTAAATAATCAAAATTTGTGAGGATGTAGCAGAACAAAATTCAGAGGGAGCTTTATTTCTTTAAGGGCATATAGTAGAAAAACGACTTCATTCAAATGAATTAACTAAATTTCAGTTCATTCTAAGATATCTGTCACCTTCTGAGAACTGGCCTTAGAGTTGCATCTTTAGCAGAAACTCTGTAGAGAGGCAAGGCCTGATTCTCTGCTTCACGTGGCATGGTCTTGGGCATGTAACATGCACCAGCGTTGCTCTAAACATTTCACATGTATTAACTAATTTAATCCTTGTAACAGTTCTCTGAGCAGATTATTCATGTTACAAATGAGGAACAGAGAGGTTAGGTAACTTGCATAAGATCACACTAAATGGCAGAGCTGGGTTTTCAACTTAGGCAGTCAAATGTATCTCTGTATCTCTACATGCATGCACAGTGATACGATTATATACACTGGAATCTTTTTCATTCATGCACATAGATTAGTCCAATTTACTTTTATTGACAGTGCGGCATCCCCTGAAATAAGTATGGGTGTTTTACTGAGCTAGAGTGGGAAGGGCATCTTCAGATGGAGAGTAGAGGGAAGGAACTAGAGCCCTGGGCTCCCGCGCACCTGCTTTTAAGTCCTAATGGTTCCACTTACTAGTGATCACTTTGGACACGTTATTTAACTTAATTACCTAGTTGCCTCATCTGTAAATGGGGAAAGTAATATTTGTCCCTCATAGGGTTCATGTGGGAATTAAATATTTTTGAAATCGCTAGAGTGTCTGCAACAAAATATATAGTATTTAGTGGTATTGTTCCGGCAGAATGCGTAGAGCTGTGGCATTGGGGACTTGGGCTCTTATCCAGTTGTCCCCTGACTCGCTGGCCTTGGGCTAAATCTGGTAATGCATTTATTCCTCCATGTCTTCATCCAAACAGGGCCAACCCTCATGTGAAATTGTTCAGCTCAAACAACATCTTGAGAGTAAAAGTGTGGGGCTCACACGGGTGTGGCTGTTGGTCTGTTTCTTCTTGATTCATCTGACAAGGATGTTGGGGAAGGTGCAGTTCAGTGGAAAGGGGAAGTGTTCCCTTTGGGAGGGTTTCACTGGTAGAGAAAAGTGTGGGAGGGAGAATGGGCGTTGGAGAAGGGCCATCTGCCTCTTTAAAAGGGGAACGGAGAACACCGAGTGCCTATTGAGAGCTGACACAAGCGTGTCAGAATTTCTGGCTCTCTTAATTAAAGAAGAGGTACTGGAAAAACCAGATGTTGGCCACTGTATCATGAATATGTGTCTGGAATCCTTGGAGGCAGTGACGTTTGTCTTTGGGAATCCACAGACCCTCATCTGAGAGGGAGGCAGGTGGGGGAAGTGGGGCAGCAGGGACAGGGCAAATCACTTCACTGTGTCTTTGAATCAAGTTTATTGGTAGAAAAAGCTGGGTTGATACAGAGGAGTGTGTATCTCCAGAGCAAAGAACTGTGTAAATGTGAAGGGGAGGAGGTGCAAGAATGTGCGCTCACTGCTTCTGTCAGGAGGGTCCCCGCCCCACAGCCACAATTCTTTAATACCCCCCTGTGGGAAATTAAGGACCAGGTGTTCCTTCTCTGCTATTATTTCCCTCACCCAGAGATTTTCCCCGAGGGCTCCTGGACCTTCTGTCTTGTTCTGGGACCCCTCGTCTCCCTGGGTCTGGCACCTGTGGCAGGAACAGAATCCGAGCCAGTGAACCGTGGTGGCTCCCTCGTTTGGGATGGCTTCCTTTCTCCTCCTTTGTCCCTTCCTCTGTCCTGCTGTTTTGATGTGTAATGGTCCCTAGGGAATTGCTGATACTGTAAAATGCTGTATTAGCTATGTTCAAACATGGGAAGGAGTGAGGGGACACCCCATTCTTTACCTCTTCTTGAGAAGCCACCATTCATTTACTTCTGTGGTTTCTGGCTGAGCTTGCTTGCTTCTTCCTCTTTTTATTTCCCTTCTTTTCTCTTGACAAGAGGACTTCATTAAAATGAAGCATTATATTCAGCCTTAGTGTATGATGCTGGTATAAGTGAAGCTGTGCAGATTGAAGAGGGGGCGAGGGCCTACCTGCGTGGTCTCCACTCCGTGACTCCTCTGGGTGCTGTCTGGCCCATCAGAGGCATCCTGGATTCCGCAAAGCCTCATGGGGAAGCTAAGCTCCTTCCTTGGTGAGAAACCAAGGCTGCATGGAGACAAGTACTGTGTCCAGGGCCACAGCGCCTCCTCCCAGCCCAGCTCTCTAGAGGGCTAGGCTGCTGGCTCTGCTGGTGGTTGGCTGCTTTGGGCAGGGTGCCCTGGAAGACAGCCTGAGCCTGAGCCTTGACTGCAAATCAGTAGCTGGGAGACTGAATAACTTAGAGCTTCTCTGACCTGCAGGTTCTCAACTCCTACATACAGATGATGGGACTTGCTGACAAGGTGTGCATCAAGCTGCTCGAGTGTTGTGGCCATCTAGCACCTAGTAGGGGCACTAAAGTGACAAATATTTTTATTAAAGGAGCTAATGAAGAGGGAGCCACAGTCAAATAGACTAAGGAAGAGAGAGAAGGTAGTGAGTGCTGAGTGAGAGAAATGGCTGTTTAAGCTGCTTCATGTTGCATTCCGGGCCCCTGAACTCCTCCCACTGTGTCCAGGGAGGAGGTTGTAGTCCTGGTGCCCCTCACTGAAATGTGGGGCACATTTGAGAGGCGGGGGGTAGTGATAGGTCCTGGGTTCTGGCACAGAGCTGCCTCTGTCACTGGCACCATCTCCCATCCCCTGGCCGGAGTGGCAGCAGGAGTGTCGGCCGGGAATGGGGGAGAGGAAGCGGGTGGCTGGGCTCATGGTTGGTTCTCTATCTCGTGGGTGTTTTTACTGTGGCTGATGTTGCAGCTACTGTAACGTCTTTTATTACCACACATGCCTTGATTCTCTGATAAAGATGCTGAAGTTCTCTTCTGGGCTGTGCTCAGTCATGTGGCTGAAGATAAGAGCATCGTGTGCTTCCCTGGCCCTTGGGGTCCCTGAGGCCTCTTGGTCTGTCAGAGGGCAGGAGCCCTGGCCCTGGGGTCTGGTGGGTCCCCTTCTAGAGAAGCCTGGTGGTAGTTGCAGGTCACATGGCTCCAGATAACCTGTGGTAATGTTCTCATCCTTGGATTTTCTGATCTGGACTCAAGTTTGTTGTTAATATTTTATATTTTTGGAAACAGCACATCACAGTAGGAAAAACTCTGCATGGAAGATGAGAATCAGGAAACCTGGGTTCTGTCCTGACTGTGTCAACACCTGTTTGTTTGGTCTTGGGCCTTTGCCCATCAGGAAGAGATTTTGAATCTGTTAAGGCTGCATTCAACTCTAAAAGTCCTATATCTTTTGTTTTTTCCTTTCCTGTTTAAAGGTATTTAGATCCAGGTTAAAGCTATAGAGAAGCTGATTTGGATGGATACAGTTGTTACTGAGCTGTTACTATGTGCTATTCATTGTATTAGGAACTTAAAAATAGTATCTTATTTAATCCTCACAAAAGCTGTGATAGATGCAATTGTTCCTATTTTGTGGATAAGGAAATCGAGGCTCAGAGATGTTAGACCAGTTGTTTAAGGCTCAGTGACCAGTATGTGGTGGGTGAGTTACAGAACCTGGTTGTCATGATGCTGTGGAGTCCATTTATGACTCAGCCTTCAGTGTGAGACCTTCCTTTGGAGGAGGAGAACTCACTCTTTTAGACATCATGTCTTTACAGCTAGGTGATGGGGAAACTGACAGTTATTAGGTATTGCTTTGTGCCCAGCACAAAGCAATGGTAGCTAGAAGTTTTCTGTAGATGATCTCTTCCAATCCTCATAAAATTCATAAGATGTGTGATGTTACTACCATTTACAGGTAAAAAGCTCAGAGCAGTAAGGGACTTGATTGAGGTCTCACCGACAGTAATTGGTAAGGACAGGTTTTGGCCCTAGAGTAAAGACTTCTCTTTTCCCAGTTCACACTTTGTCTCACTGGAGGTGGACCTGCTCCAAGCCAAGAGATGTCCACCTTTTACGTGGGGAATCTCTGTGCAGATTCCAGGGGTCTCAAAACTTTGAGTCATGTCAGAGAGCCAGGTGTCTGCCTCCCTTGCTCAGCACACAGTTGTTCCCAGCTTCCAGAGACTTCCCTTAGTCCATCCCATGATGGTAGCCTCACCGCACTTCCTTAGCACATTGCCTGTTTGAAGAAAATTGAATTGACATGCTTGGGTGTGTCAGTGTATGTGGGTGTATGTATGTGTACTGGGATAACTCCTAGCGTGGATCAGGGAGGTCTTTCTTGGGAGATAGAGTTCTTTAGAGGCTGCTGAGTACTGCTGAGGGCCTCAAGTACTGGTGATAGTTTATAAAGGGAGCATCTTGTTTCACAGTTGAGAAACTGCTGGGTGAATCCAAGTTGCTGGTCTCTGTGGAAGCTAGTTATTTAATCAGCTAAGCTTGATTAAATTTCTGTTACCTAGTAAGTACACGGTAAGTGCTCAGTAGACGTGTGGAATAAATTAATTAATGGCAAGTGCAAGTAATTTTAATTGCGAGGGACAAAAGCTGATTCTGGATAAATGAATAAAAAAATACAAGTAGGATACTGTTCAGCACACTGACAGAATGCCAGGAAGGATCTGTAGAACCTGCTGGAAGCCAAGGGATGGCTCAGGAAGTAAGGGGTTGCTCTGGGAACTACCAGACCTCTGTTGGGTGCTGCCATTGGTTAACTCAGGTCTGTTCACTTCATGATTCAAGTTCCTCAGGGAGCTTGGGTCATGATTGGTAACCTTCCCAGACTCATGTGAGAGAAGGTGAAGGTTTATATTCACAAAGGAAGGTGTTCTGGGCAGACACGCACACTCAGAGTATCTACTCTAGTGTATGGTATGTAAAGCAACCCAGAAACTCCAGGAGTTGATAGTCAGTGGGGAAGGATAGATAAGTAAAGAGATAATTAATAGTAGGTGGTGAGGGATGCTGTGGAAGTTTTGCAAAAAATGCATTGGAAGAGTAGGTTTTAAATTTTGCCTGGAGGGGGAGTCAGACATGGATGGTAGACATGGAAGCTTATTCAAGATCGAGTTTTAAAGGCTAAGTTAAATTTCACCAGCTGGATAAATGTTTTCAGGAAGAAGTCCCTGTGTGGGAGTTCAGCAGTATGAAAGAATGGTGTGTCCAGGAAATGCAAGGAGTTCCACATGCCTCGGCTACGGAGTACATCATAGAGGGAGAAACATGCGTAGGGCCACATCTTAAAAGGCCCCATGTGCTCTGTTAGGCCCTGGGACTTTTAATCCCAGATGTGCTGTCATTGAATGACTTTAATTGGCAGAAGGACATGCTCATAAGGTGGATGAAGATGAGTGTGGGGCTGTAGCAGTGCCCTCAAATTCATCTCCTTTGTCCTGGCTGTTCAACTTGGGTTGCTGACAGTTCCAGACAGATGAGCCAGATAATGAGATGATGGGGAGCTAGTCAAAAGAGGCCCCCCAGATGGCTGGAGAGTTCCAGATTTGGATGTGAATTCCCAGTAACTGCATCTACTGTTGCAGATTGGGGATGGTAGCTGATAAAGAAAAGAGACCCCTGGTGGCTTTCATTGCCCCTGGAGTTCTGAGTGTTTGAGAGTGACATGCGTTCCCTTAGGAGGCCCTAGGCTATTGAAGGTTGTGAAGAAGCAGGGGTAGGGGGTTTACCCGCTTCCCGCCTCCACTGCCAACAGCCAGTTCTCCCTGGGCTGAGAAACGGGCAGTGACCATGCAGCAGTCGGGGAAGAGCATTTGGGAAGAATGTGGAACAGCTCAGGCCCTGGCAGCTGGGTGGGAATGGAGGTACTTCCTTTAGATAGTCATTCTGTGATTTTCCAGAGGGAGATAAGAAATTAGGAAAGCTGGGGTCCCCAGGGATTGGTCGGGGGAGAGCTTCCTCTTCCTTAAAAACATGAGCTCTGCTGGAGTGACACACACTGCTGCTTGCTTTGCAGTGGCTGGCTTTTGAAAACAGGAAAATCTTCACTCCTCCTGTGAGGACTTGAAGCAAGTGCTTTGGAAAAGTTGTGGCTAGAAACTGTTCTAATAGAGGGTGGGTCATGCATTTGAACACCATGGAAAACAGTTAGGAACATGGGGCCCAAAACTGAAAGACAGGCTAGAATATGCCTGTCTCCAAGTTACTTCACCTGTCTGTTTTAGGTTCTCTGACTGGAATGAGTTACATTAATGCCACCACTGCCACCAAAAACAATAACAAAATCTGGCATTTATTGAGGACTTGACAGTATGCCAGGCACCATGCAAAGGTGATTTTTATTCATGATCTCTTATTTTTTTTATTTATAATTTATTTTGGTATCATTAATCTACAATTACATGTGCAATATTATGGTGATTAAACTACCCCCTTCATCAGGTCCCCCCCACCAACCCCATTACAGTCACTGTCCATCAGCATAGTGAGATGCTATAGAATAACTACTTGTCTTCTCTGAGTTGTACAGCCCTCCCCATACCCTCCCAACATTACTTCTGCTAATCGTAATGCCCCTTTTACCCTCTCATCCCTCCCTTCCCACCCATCTTCCCCAGTCCCTTTCCCTTTGGTAACTATTAGTCCGTTCTTGGGTTCTGTGAGTCTGCTGCTGTTTTGTTCCTTCAGTTTTTTTTTTCTTCGTTCTTATACTCCACATATGAGTGAAATCATTTGATACTTGTTTTTTTCGGCTTGGCTTATTTCACTGAGCATAATACCCTCTAGCTCCATCCATGTTGTTGCAAATGGTAGGATTTGTTTTCTTCTTATGGATGAATAATATTCCATTGTGTATATGTACCACATCTTCTTTATCCATTCATCTACTGATGGACACTTAGGTTGCTTCCATTTCTTGGCTATTGTAAATAGTGCTGCGATAAACATAGGGGTGCATATGTCTTTTTCAAACTGGGCTGATGCAGTCTTAGGGTAAATTCCTAGGAGTGGAATTCCTGGGTCAAATAGTATTTCTATTTTGAGTTTTTGAGGAACCTCCATACTGCTTTCCACAATGGTTGAACTAATTTGCATTCCCACCAGCAGTGTAGGAGGGTTCCCCTATCTCCACATCTTCGCCAACATTTGTTGTTGTTTGTGTGTTGGATGTTGGCTATCCTCACTGGTGTGAGGTGATATCTCATTGTGGTTTTAATCTGCATTTCTCTGATGATTAGCAATGTGAAGCATCTTTCATGTGCCTGTTAGCCATCTGAATTTCTTCTTTAGAGAAGTGTCTATTCATGTCCTCTGCCCATTTCTTAATTGGATTATTTGCTTTTTGTTTGTTAAGGTGCGTGAGTTCTTTATATATTTTGGATGTCAACCCCTTATCAGATACGTCATTTATGAATATATTTTCCCATACTGTAGGATGTCTTTTTGTTCTACTGATGGTGTCCTTTGCTGTACGGAAGCTTTTCAACTTGATATAGTCCCACTTGTTCATTTTTGCTTTTGTTTCCCTTGCCCGGGGAGATATGTTCATGAAGAAGTCGCTCATATTTATGTCCAAGAGATTTTTGCCTGTGTTTTTTTCTAAGAGTTTTATGGTTTCATGACTTACATTCAGGTCTTTGATCCACCTTGAGTTTACCTTTGTGTATGGGGTTAGACAGTAGTCCAGTTTTGTTCTCTTACATGTAGCTGTCCAGTTTTTCCAACACCAGCTGCTGAAGAGGCTGTCATCTCCCCATTGTATATCCAAGGGTCCTTTATCAAATATTAATTGACTGTATATGTTTGGGTTAATGCTTGAATTTTCTTGCTCTCTTATTTTTTATACAACCCTATGAAGTAGGTAGTGTATTGTCGACATTTTACAGACAACGAAACCTGGCTCAGTCAGGTTAGTAACTTGCCCCTCCTTCCCTCCCTTCCTTCCCCAAATCCCCTGCAAAAAATCCAAAGTGGAGGAGTTGGGATTTCAGTTCATACCATGTGGCGTCAGTGTTTGCTACATCACAGAGCTGGTATGAGTGTTAAAGGACATTATGTATGTAAAGTGCTTAATACAGATGGAGCTCCTGGTCCTTGGTGAGCATCTACTGCTGTCAGCAATTTCTTGTGTTTTGTCTCACCTACTCCTTTTGTCTCTCACAGAAGCAGCTGACACGGGATGATGATGCCGATGAGGTCGAGATTGCTATTGACAACACAGCTTTCATGGATGAGTTCTTTTCTGAGGTAGGCGACCTTCTTGTGTTTTTTTATGAATGCACGTAATGAAACACCACTTCCTTAGTAAAGAATTAAAAAAACCCTGATCTTTCAAGGGTAGCAGAAGAAAGTCAGTCTTTTGCTGGGGTGAGGTGGCCAGACTTAGAAGTTATAAGGAATTCTTTTTAATACTTATGTGAGAGAATTTGGTTTTTAATCTTATTGGGAAAGTCAGCAGAAGGTAATTATATGTAATTAAAGAATTGCTTTTAAAGACTTATGCTGCAAGAAAATATTTTAGTGATATCCTTTTCTGCTTAAATTACATAATTTAAATACAGAATCAACCATTGGGATCACAGCCACGAGTGTAAAAAATAATGCATCTTTAGGCCTAGATCAGATTTATTGTTTCCAAGAATTCAGTCTTTTTGACTTAATTTTAGTGAAACTAAGAAACCAAGAAACCACCAGTTAATTTTTTTGAGGTTCCTCAGAGGCAAAGATGGGTTGCTCATGTCTACAGATTCATGTAATCTTTGATCGTTGGAAAGCTGCTATGGCAGATGGGAATGGTAGAAAGAAATCCAGGCTGTAAAGCCAGGTAGACTTGGGTTCAGTTCTCAGCCCTGCTTCTGACCAGCTGTTGATCTTGTCAACATTCCTTAACATGCTTGGTTGGTTTCCTTATCTGCACATTTTGATTGATAATATAATTCCCCACAGGGTTATTATGAGGATTAAATGGGATAATCTTTGTAGAACATTCAGGGTAGTATCTGTCATATATGTGGTCAATGAATGATATTTCAACAAAACAAAATAAGACTGTAAAAATTTCAGTCATGGATGTTTCTGCCACTCTACTATAGTTTCTTTGTTCAGGCTTTTAATTTTTTTGGAAAGAAGCCAAGAGGCATCGTATTCTTTTTGCAGGGAGACTGGATGCTTCCTGTCCTCTAGATTGTGGATGTGGACAGGTCATCCTCTAGATCTTGTCTAGATGGAGTAGGCTGGGGCTGACGGATGGTGCCCGTTCATCTGTTAGAAGAAGTGGGTTTAAGAGCCAACTTGAACAGGTGCTGGCCTGACTGGGAAGTTGGCTGTGAACAATCCATAAATCCTTACTTTCTCTGTGGGTGGGTCTGTACTTTTGGTCAAGGAGACATAGTGAGAGTTTTGTGAGTCCAGTGTTGTCCCAGGTGTGGAACGAGAAAGGAAAATGTCTTTCTGTTCAGTGGTGCGAGGGGACTTACGGAGATGTTTGATGTCATTGTAAGTGTCCCTCTAATCTTGCCTTGGAGACCAGTACATCAAAGACCTTCTTCCCTAAGATAAAGAATCTTTGCTGATAACCATATTCTTCCTCTTCCCTTAAACCAGTAAAAGGGTCCCCGAGAGGCAGTTTTCCTTGTGAGGGTGAAAATGGTGGGCTTTGGCCTTCAAGACATCTGAGTCATCCTCAGGCATTTACTGGCAGTTAATCTTGGTCAGGTCACCTAGGCCATCCTCCTCTGGAAATCGTAAGGTGCAGGTCAAGTCATAGGACCAGCATGTTTTCAAGCGATGAAGCACTAAAGATATGTAATTATTTCACCTACGAAGAAGTCTGGAGTTAGGGGTGGTGCCTGGGGCAGAGGTGTTGGGGTTCTAGGTTAGCATCTCTGTCGTCCTCTTGGCTTGAGAGATGTTGTCTGTTCTGATTAGCTGTTGGCTATCTGACAAATCACCCCAACATTCAGTGGTGTAAAGCAACCAGATGTAATGCTCACAGACTCTGTGAGTTAGGAATTCAGACACAGCAGAGTAGAGGTGGATTCTTTTTGCTCCATAATTTCTGGGGGGTTGGTTGGGAAGATTTTACAGCCAGAGACTGGAGACTGGAATTTTCTAGACACTTCTTTATTCAAACATCTGGTGCCTGGAGTTGGGTGACTTAAGAGAAAGCTCATCAGAGCCTGTCTATTGGAGCACCTACCCCGACCCCTTTCTTGGGCTTGGGTTCTCAGCATGGCCGGCAAGGGTCACCTGTGTGCTACGTGCATGTTCAGGGCTCCAGCTATGGAAGTCAGAAAACACATCACTTCTACTGTAAATCTGTTGTCGAAGCAGTTACAGCCTACCAGGTTCAAGAGAGCAATACGTTGTAGATATCAGCTCTCAAAGGAAGAAGCATTAAAAATTTATAAAGAATTTGTGCCATGTTTTAAAACCACCAGAGTCACAGCTCCATTTGGCATCCCCCTGCACCAGCATCGCAAGCAAGGGGGAAGCTAGAAAAGTCCAAACATCCTTTTATCCAGAAGGAAAGCTACCCAAACCCTCCAAGCTGACTTCCCTTTGTGGCCGACTGGCAGTGGATCACCTGGTCACAGCCACTCTTACCTGCGAGACAAGGAAAGTGAGTACTTGGCAAAGGGACAGGATTGCCAGGATTGCCATAGAATCCGTCATGATTAATCCTTTGGGGCTGGCAACATTGTTGCCCAAATTTCTGTTAATAAGAAAGGTCAGGCAGGGGCTTAGGGGATGGCTTTTTGGTGGATCAGTCAAAGTGCTTGTTGATGGCAGTATGAGATGCAGAAAGGCTTTTGTGATCAAATATGTTTGAGCATACTTCATACTCTTTTCCTCCCTTGGAGATTTAAAATGCACATTAATTTATTAAAGGCTCTGAGAAAACCTGTAATAAGGAAACCAGATTAACTTGCCTATGTCAGCAATAATTTTTCACAGAACTCGTTCACAGTCATGTCACTTCCATTAGCAGGGAGAAATGAATACATTTTGGAGTCTGTTCTGATTGGAAAATGCTATTATAAAGTTTTCTTTTTTGGATGTGCTTAAAAAAATCATCTATTCATTCAACAAACTAACACTGAGTGACACCATGAGCTTGGCACACTGATGGATATCTAATAGTTTAAGGTGAACAGGGCATGGTCCCAGCCTTGGAGGATGTCTGAGTCGGGACTTCTTGCTGGAATAAGAGTGGACAGGGGTGGGCAAAGTGCTGTGGAGCAGCGCCTGGTTAGGGGAGGTGGGAGGTGAGCTGAGGTGAGCAATCCTGAAAGCATGGGGATCTGCTAAGTAGGCTTTTTTTTTTAGTCAAAACTAGGAACCCCAAAGTGAATGTAACATGGGAATCTAAGCATTAAGGCAAATCCTGCAGGTTAAGTACTTATAAACTTTCCTTCTAAGTAGAATGTTTCTATGACTAGGTGAGCTGGTACGTTCTGCATTTCTGGGCTCTTAGAATCGGCGGGCAGGAAACCCTTACCAGTGTTTTGCCTATTGGCTCTCGGGTCCATTCCCCACCCTTCCTGTACTCTACTCTGTATTGCAGGGAACTCATTTCCCAGGTTCCCTTGCCAACTGGCTTTTGGTGTGTTTAACCCCGGGGAGGTGCTGGCAGAAGACTCGAGGAGGAGGGAAGAGGCCGTGGTTTGCCTCCCCAGATGTGTCTCCTCTATGGCCTCAACCTTCCCTGCATAGACTCTACCTCTGTGGCCCCTTCCTGTTGGTCATCCCCACCACAGCCTGGCTCCCGGCAGAGGGGCCCTGGCCGTAGGTGCTGGTGACCTGCCATTCGTCTCTCCAACCTGGTGTTGCTAATTTCCAGAAGGCCTCCCCCTCCTCAGTTTGGCTTCCAGGCTCTTCCATCCCTGGGGAAAGAATTCCCTGTATTCTATTATTTTGGCTAAAAAAACTATAGGTTTTTGTTTTACTGACTAAATTTTGAGTGACTCAGGGCCCAACTATGCTTATTGATTTGAGATTATTGTCTAAGAATACTGGTTTTCACTGGTCAGTGCAACTCTGAGACCATACGTTTCTTTTCATTCATCAAAGGAGGGTGGAAACTCTAGTCTAAGTAATGTATCACCAAGCCTTGATAAAACGCTTAAGGGACTGATTCTGTTGCCCAGTTGACTGAGGCTTCTCCTTCCTCTTTCTTGGCAATGTTTGTTTTCTAATGCAAAGATGCAAACAAGTTGACAAGGACTTGACTGAGAACTTCAAATACGAGGGCTGCTTTGGTTTATCTGTTTTTGGCGAAAAGTAAAGGTGTGTGAATTGTGAAAAGGAGGAATCATTTATCCCCTTAAAGGAGTGGCACATAATACTTCTCAATAGGTAAATGTGCAGGAATTAAGGCCTAACTAGATGTATGAGGTATATGAGATCTTAGGGGAGGGAGAGACCAACTCTTAGGTGGAATGGACAAAGCCTTCTGCCCTACACCATGGTGATCTGCCAGTTCCCTAAAGTAGTACCTCCTCTGCTTTCCATTGTCTAATTAGATTCCACTGGCTTATTAGGTCCAGGGGGAAGAGGCCATCCATGCCTTGAAAGCAGCTGCCTCCTTTAGATGAGGGTGATAGTATAATGCAGTAGTTGGGGTTGGTTCCATGGGGCAACATCCCCTGGGAAGAGCGGCTGGTTGACATGCTGTCCTGATTTCCTGGGCTGGCTGCTGCTGACCTCTCAGAGTGTTAACATCAGGATGGCTCTGAAGATTAAATGAGATGTGCTTGTAAGGACACAGTGTAGCACCTGACCTGCAATAAATGTGTAGTAATTGCTGGCTATTTTTGTTTTTATCATTATCATCATCTCATTTACTGAGCATGCACTTTGTGTTAAGCACTTGACATGTTTTACCTCATTTAATCCCCACAGACACTGTAGAAAGTAGGAACTATGACAACACTCCTTTCACAGAAGGGGGAACTGGGGCTTGTTCAAGGTCATAAACTGCTAAGAGGTGGAGCTGAACCTTGAACCCTGTGTGCTTGGTTCTTATTTTCTTAAATTATGCTATCTGGATTGCCACATTAAATTATTGCCACTGTCAAATTATTGAAAAATACATTTTAAAGAATAATAATAGACAGTGAGACTGTTTTAACTACAAAATAGCAGAGGGTGATTTTCAAAAAGTTGGATTGGTTCCCTCAGTCAGTGGTGTTTCTTGAGTACTCCTTGTGTAAAAAGCTCTCTGTTGGGAGCTTTGGTTAGAAAACCAAGAAATAAGGACATGATCTCAGAGAAGGGCCTGAGCCAGTCTCACAAAACAGGGGTCGAGTACTTGCATTAACCTGACACAAGCTGAAAAACGCAGAATTTGGGAGAGAAGATAGAGGAGCCTTCCATAGTGGGTCTTGCACCATTACCTCGTTCAGGAGACAGACAGGCGTTGGTATCAACAGACACCTGGCTTCAAACCACCGTTTTGCCTCTTTCTGCAGTATGACCTTGAGGGAGTTCTCTACTTTGAGCTGCAGTGTTTTCAGGCATAAAAAGGAGATAGTGATGGCAACCTCATAGAAGTGCTTGTTTCTGATAGAGGTATAGTTAAATCAGTTTTTGTTCTTAGATCTGTTATTAGACAGGGCAGTGTCAGAATATGTAAAGCAACCCCAAACAAGCACACAGACAAATAGCCCTTGAGCTTTTAGCTTCGGCACTTGTAGATTTCCTAGTAGGTCCCCCACCCAACCCCATGATTGTTTGGTTATCTGGCAAGTGCACAAAAGGAAATGAATTGCATGTAGGTGTCACCATGAAATACTCAGAAAGTCATGATTGAGGAAAACCAACACTTCCAAGAAAAAAAGGACACAAAGTTCAGGAAAGGAAAGCTATGTGACTGGCCATTTGCCCATCCTGAAGTCCTAAAGGGGTTCTGTGGTGATTTGGTGAACTGGCTGAATCACTAGATTATTAAGTCAGAATCCCCCAAAATGCCTCCAAATGGTGAGCCTGATGAGGACAGGGGAGAGAGCAGCTACACGGGGTGGAGCTAGGGTGGTGGTGGTGGGTGCCGTGTGCCCCGAGTCCTACATAGGCAGGTTGAGGACAAAGCCCCCAGGGCTGGAGGAGCCACCAGGCCAGTCAGTCTCCAAATGTCTGGAGCCACTCTGGGCTTGGGATCCAGTAGTCTCATCCTGGAAGCTTCCTCTCTTGTTTTTTTCCCCCACTGACCCAACTGTGGGGTAGGACGCTCTTCAGGTTATGAAATAATCTTCCAGAATATATTTTCTAAGATATCCAGTCCATTGAGCATGCAAAATCTAATGTCTGTGGTGTGTTAAAATATGTTAAATGCCTTTTAAAATGGTTTATGCATTTTATTCTAGAAGGCCTTTTTCTCAGTCCTGTTTTATAGTGTAATTGCTTTAACAAGACAGTCATGTGATACAGATGGAAACATGGTTGATGCAATGACAGTTTATGAGTTGTAAGAGGAAGTAGGGTTTGCTGTGAGAGATAAAGGGGAAGGGTGGGGATGGTGGCAATTTCTGGATCACCCAGGGCCTGATTCTGAGGTGGTGACACCTCTGGAGACTGCCAACATTCGCAGGTGGTAACAGAGGCCATCTTTGTAGTTGGGTAGGCTTGGGATTCTGCTAAAAGTGGGACAGTATAGAGAAGCCAAAGAATTAAGTCTGCAATATAATGGGAAAAGCATCCCAGTCGGAATCTGGACAGCAGCACTGTTTGGTGCTTCCCCTATTCTTGACTATGTGACCTCTGACTTCTTTGCCTTTGCCCTTTAGTTTCATCATTTGAATAATGCCCCTAAGGCAATACTGTGGATCATTTTGCCAGCTGTTAAAGTGCTTCACAAAGGTCTGGGGAGCTATTTGTATTTACACTCCAATGATACTGTTACACCGAATTGTGTTCTCCATCTCTAAAGTGAGTGATTCTACTCTCAAACTATGGTATGGCAAACCAGAATCTTTGTACAGGGGACATATCCACTACTCCCTGGCAAACATACCCATCTAGGGGTTAGGGAACTCAGATTTATTTCTCTTGCTTTCTATGCAATTTGGAGAGCTATTATCAGGTTTTTTTAAAAACAAGGGAATTATTCAGTGGAAGAAAGGCATGCAGGAAGCTGCATATTGAGTTGTATTTTCATTGCATCTCCGATATTAAGATCCCACTGTCTGCCATCTTACAAGATCTCTGTTGATTAATTGTTGCAGTGCTAACGCACCCCTCATTTTGGAGGTGAGGCAGATATTCACAGCGGGGTTGAGGTCTCTTAATCCTGGGCTGCTTCCACATGGCAGGTGCCTCCAAAGAGGTTGCTGAGGCAGTGTGTCATGCTCACACAGCAGTGTCCTGATAGCATTCTGTCTGGGAATGAAGGGCTGCTGGAAGTAGTTTATGATATACACCTTGCATAATAAGGAACCTCAGAAATGTCCAGAAGTACTCTACAGCTTGAGCATTTGGGTTCTGATGATCTGTGGGTAGTAAGAAGCATTCTACCAGAACATATGTCCCAGAGATGCCCAGGCCATCTCCTGAGGTGGTCATTGCTTAGTCCCACTCTCTTTTGTCTCTTTCTTTTTTTCTGTCTTTCTCTTCCTCTCATTCACTTTTTTCTTCCTTTCTTTCTTTTTAAATACTCATGGTTAGAGTTTATTGCAGTGAAAGGACACAGATTAAAATCAGCAATAGAAAAAGGCATGGAGGGCAGGGTCCTAGAGACACCAGGCACAGGCTTCCAGTTGTCCTCTCTCAGTGAAGTCATGCAGACTGTACATAATTCTCCCAGCAACAATGTATGACACCACGTATGGAGTGCTAATAAGCAGGGAGGTTCACCTGAGCCTGAGTGTCCAGTTTTTACCAGGGGTTGATCTTCTAAGCATGTGTGACTGCCCTTGAGACCGACCTCAGTCGTCAGCCTCTCCAGAGGTGAAGCTGATAATACCTTGTGGCATAAGGGCCCCAGCTTAAATCACAACAGTAGCATAAACAACGTTTATTGTTTGGTTAGTCCAAGGCTTCCAGGTAAAGAAAGACACTCTTATCAGGCAGGATATTCCAAGAGCTTAGAGGTTACTTACTTAGAGGTTCCAAGAGCTGAGCAACAGTCAGAAATTCTTTGGAATGTGCAGGGTTTAGACAACCTAGACTTGCTGAGTTAACTCTTTACTGCATAATGATTTACAACATGTTTTTGATGCCATGGGAAATTAGTTTTGTATTTCATTAATTTTTTTTTCCAGGGAAGTAAACCTGAAGAACACTGAAGTAATATTTATCTTCTTCTTTATACATAAGCAATCATTTCTTTGTGTCCAACACTTAGCCACGTCTTGCCAAATAGTATGAAGGAAGTTTATTTTGTATGAGAAGTAGTTGTTATCTCTGTGGGGTTTGGAGGCCATTATGGAGCCGCTGCCCTTCGTCTCATCTGTCAGTTCTTCACTCCCCAGCGTTCTCTCTCTCTCTCAGCCCTTTCTTTTCCTCCTTCCTTCTCCCATTCTCCCCCTCTGCTCTGTCCTTTTGGGGGTAGCTGAAGGATCTGCCTGGTAGGTTTGCAGGCCCTTGCTTCTGATTCTTCATGGGTTTTCCTGGCTGTTCTTGACTCGGGCCTGAATCCTCCCATCCAAAGTGGGTGACATATTCCCCGCAGGGATGAGGAGTGTGGACTTTCAGTGACAGCTCTGTTGAGGTTAGTTTATCTGACTCTGGGAGGGGTGCTCACTGGGCAGCACAAGACTTTTAAAATCATCGTTTGCTTCTATAAACCCAGGAGGCAGGCAGCTTTTTACCAGGCAGCTCTGCTTGGCTTCTGCCTCAGTCATGGGTATGGTCTGCCTCTCTGGTGACAAAGGCTATTGTCTTTCCGATTATAGATCGAGGAGACTCGACTCAACATTGACAAGATCTCAGAGCATGTGGAGGAGGCTAAGAAACTCTACAGTATCATTCTGTCTGCACCAATTCCAGAACCAAGTGAGTGTTTACTCTGAGCTGAGTCATCCCATGATGACCCTTGGCATTGTGGCTGAGCCAGTCATGTTTTCCTCCCTTCTGTGAACAGCAGGGGAGTGCACGAGGTATGTTACCCTAATGTCCATGCCATGTCATTCTCTAGTCTCCTTCATCCCACCTGAGCTCATACCTGAGTCCGGCCAGCCAGCCAGCTCTTCTCCTCGGGGGCCCACTTCTTCCATTTAGCTGAACTTTCCTCTTCTTCTTGGCTTGTCCGTCTCGTGACCAGTGATGACTCTTACTTCTCACATTCCTCATCTCTGTCCCACCTTGGCTCCGGGCTTAGTGCCACTTCCCCTGCCTGAGACACTTTCCCCAGCCCCCATTGCAAATCCTACCAGACCAAGTCCATTTTTTCCCCATGAGGTATTCCAAAATGGTTCACATTCACACCAATCCCTCCCGTGTCTAAATACCACCGAGGCAAACTTACTTCCCCCTAATTGTTTCACATTATTATAGTAGGGTCTAGGGCTATTTGTTTGTTTGTTTATTTATTTATTTATTTATTCATTCATTCATCCATTCATTCATTCATCATTCATTCATTCATTCATTTATTTTGGTATCATTAGTTTACAGTTACATGTGCAACATTATGGTTACTAGACTCCCCACATCATCAAGTCCCCCCCCACATACCGCATTACAGTCACTGTCCATCAGTGTAGTGAGATGCTATAGAATCACTACTTGTCTTCTCTGTGTTGTACTGTCTTCCCCGTGATACCCCCCTACGTTATGTCTGCTAATCGTAATGTAGGGCTGTTTTTTAGGTTCCTTGAGGACAAGGAACAAGGCTGATACTGTCATTTCACTCTATAAACTTCTCAGTGATTTTCTATTACTCAAAGATTAAAGTTGGAATGTGTTAGCAAAGCGCCTGCAGTTGTCTTGGTCACATTCCTGCCTTCCTCTCCACCCTTTTTTTGCTGCCTGCCTTGCCCCTGCCACCTACACTTTAGCCACACTAAGTTTTGGCTCTGCCCCGAATGCTCCTTGGCCCCTCATGTCTTTGCCACATTGTTCCTGTTCCCTGAGACTCCACTCTTTGCCTCCTTTCCACCTTCTTACCTCTTAGTCCTTCTTTGAGATTTAATCCTCCCATCATTTGTCTTTAGAAGCCTTTCTAGACCCCTGTGGGCTGTGCCAAGGGGCTCTTTATAACCACCCATGTGCCTTGACCAGAACTCATGTCTCACTCCACATGGCAAGTTAGAACTGCTGAATTTTTTGTCCCTCATCCCCCACTAAACTCTGAACACCTTGGAGGCAGGATCTATATCTTCTCTTCAATGTCTTAGTTTCTAGCTCAGTTCCTAGCTCGTAGGAAGTGCCTGAGGGTAGTTTTGCATAAATGGTCATGGCTCATACATAGTTTGTTCTATTCATTGCAGAACAGCATTGTGTACATAGTGGGTTGTCATAAATAAATATTTGCCTGATTCTAGGTTGATGAGCCTTGATAGAAATCTGCTTTTCTCAAAGTCTTATAAAATGCTTTCCTACCTTCTGAGCTAAAGCCGTCCATCACGGTAAACTAGGTGATTTCCTCTAAAAGCAAGGTTCTCAACATTTTGTATGCTGGAGAATTACTTGGGAAGGCTTGTTCAAAGCAGGTTGTAGGGGTCCAACTCTGGGTGTTTTTATTCTGTAGATATGGGATGGGGTGCCTGGAAGATGCCTTTTTAAAATAAGCTCTCTGTGATTCTGAGGCTGAGTGTCGGGGGAGCACACGGGGGTCTGTACTGCTCTGGGCGGTGGTGCTCGAGAAGGCTCCCAACTCCTCTCAAACAACAATTGTTGCTCACGAAACAATTAGTCTTTTCTAACAGGTTCTGTCTTTTTTATCCAGAGACCAAAGATGACCTAGAGCAGCTCACGACTGAGATCAAGAAAAGGGCCAACAACGTCCGGAACAAACTGAAGAGTAAGAAGGGAGTAAGCCTCCCACCCCTGCCTGCGTCCATCTCACAGCCACCCGGTCCAGCCCCTCTGGACTGAAATGCATCCTGATGAAAGTGACACCCTGTTCCGTCTTTGCTTGTGGTTTGCGCACTGTCCCTGGAATGACTTATGATAGCCCCAGAAATTTTACCTGTCCTTGACTGTAGTTGAAAGGGTCCAGATTGAAGTTAGATGAGAATTAAAGGTGGGTTCAGCTCCTGAGCAGCTCTGTGACTCAGTCCTGCTACTTAGTCCCTGGATCTTCTCTTACTGTCCCTGTTTCCCCGGCACCACATACACTTGAAGAGTAATGCTAGAGATAGATGCATGCAAGACATAATTATTCAGCCTACAGACATTGCTTGGGGCCAGGTCTGGAACCCCAATCCTTTAGTTGAGAGCATTGTTCAGTGAAGCCACTGTCATAGAGTCAGTTCCCTTCCGCCACGGCTGTAGCCCGTGCTCTTGCGCGGTTGTAGTTGGTGAATGCATGATATTGGTCAGAGGGTGAAAGCAGCATTACTCTGCCCAGTTAATCATTTCTTTCCAAAAAACAAATCGCAGTACCTGTATTCATGGGGATAGAGGCGGAGGTCAGTAGCAACTTCCCTTAATAGCAGTAACTGTGCGTCTGCTGCTATGCAAGCCATTTGCACATCCTCGTCCTGTGTTTGCATCAGTGTTGTGGCGGACACACTTTTATTTATTGCATTTTGCAGATGAGAGAGCAGGAACTCTAGGGGAGGCTAAGTGGCTTTCCTGAAGTCATACAGCTAATAAATGACAGGGCAAGGATTTGAGCCTAAGTTTCTTGGTGACAGAGACTCCTGCCATGAACCTCGGTGCTAAGATACTTACAGGGAAAGGGCGTGGGGTGCAGATCCTGTGGCTCATACGGGGGCTGTCCTTTGGGGATCAAGTCTGCCTGCTGTTCCATCTTCACGGGCTGGGTGTGGGTCAGTGAGCGAGGAGGTTTGCATTGAATGGTGTGTTTCTTGGAACAGAGGAGCAGTTGTGTTGCTGGAATGACCTTTCCCCTCTGCAGGCATGGAGAGGCACATCGAAGAGGATGAGGTCCGGTCATCCGCCGACCTTCGGATTCGGAAATCCCAGGTAAGGTTTTTCCCTGGCCAGCAATCAGCTACTCCAATCTTTATTTTTTTCTTAGCCATGGTGTCTTAGAAAACAAAACAAAAAAAGTGCAATTCTTATTTGGAACTCAGTTTGAAGCCCTGGTGAAGGGGAACTGCCCAGCTGGAGCAGGGTCAGGGCTGGAGTCCCATCCTTTGGCCGCTCTTTCACCCTTTTTTCTAAGGAGGCCCCTGGAGAGCTTCCTGAGACTCCCGAGAGCACAGCTGGGGATTTAGTGTGTGCGTGTCGTCCAGGCGAGGAAATGGAGGTCTCCTCCCTGCCTCCTCTGGCCACTCGTTGTCCAGTTGGGACTTGGGCTCTTTGGTGGTCATCAAAGCTGTGACCTTTGTCCTTAAAGAGCTGGCATGACATTAAAGCGGCATAAGGAAATGTTTACATAAGACCCAGCAGGATAGCACTGTAGGGAGACATAATGAAATGCATGGTATTCTCAGCATTCAAAGGTCTTGGGAAGAATTGGGGGGTAGCCAGAGGAGGCTGGGCCTTGGAGGGGCCAAGAGTGTCAACACAGACAGGCTAAGAGGTAGAAGTTCCCTTTGGGGGCAGGAGCGTGGGGGAGCTGTGTGTGTTCGTGGCAGTAGTGGTAGGGATGGAGTGAGGGACTGACATGAACAGAATAGAGAAAACAGTTGTTTGTGAGAGAGTGGACATTGAATTTTTGGTAGAGAATGTGGTGCCAGAGGTCTTTGAATATATGTTGAGGAATTTGTATATGATCCAGTGGCCTGTATGCATTTACTTTGGCTTGCAGTCTGTTAGGAAGATAACCTGGTAGCCATCTGAAAGCTGGATCAGAGTGGAGAAGAAGCAGAAGGTAGGTGGGTCTCCAAGGAGAAACCTGTAGTGCTTGATGCTGAGACGCAGGCAAGGAGGAAAAATTACTATGATTTGAGTTTAGACACCCAGGGCTGTTGAGGGAATGCATCTAGTTAAAAGCAAGAAAACTTGGGGAAATCAGTTGGGATAAGAACTCAAGGATCTTTGGCAGGTATTGGATGTAGGAAGGGAGTCTGGCAGCATTAAGAAACACGCCAAGGGTTGTGGCTGTAAAACACTGCTAGTCCATGTGGATGCAGGGCTCTGAGATTCACAGAGGCCTCCTCTGGCCTCACAGTTACCATAGGTGGTCAGCAGGGCAGCCAGGCAGATGCTGAGCACATGCTCTGGGAAGTCGCAGACTCCCAGGTGTGTCAATAAGCCGAAAAGTCAAGTTTTAACCCTGGTCTTCTGATTCAAAATCCAGTGGCATTGAAGACTAGGCTGTGGTGCGGGGCAGGGGTTCTTCAAGTTCCGGACCCTCCCATCCCTCACCTCCTGGGGGCTCATGCCCTTGACGTTGTCCCCACAGCACTCCGTTCTCTCCCGGAAGTTTGTGGAGGTCATGACCAAATACAACGAGGCGCAGGTGGACTTCCGTGAGCGCAGCAAGGGGCGAATCCAGCGGCAGCTCGAAATCAGTACGTGTTTGAGGCTTGGCGTGCGCCCTTCAGCTTTTCCTGCCACAGGGTTGTCCGTCCCAGGCTGGGAGACCCAGGAAGGAGGAGCAGTGACCCTGCTTGTGGCCAAGCCCAGGACGGGTTTTAAGGCATAAGTGCCTCTGGATGTTGTGTCTTAGGCTGCAAAAGGAGGCAAAGTGTTTATCAGGCCCAAGTCATTTTATTCCTGTGGGAGCCGGCATTTCCTCATACCCAGAGGGGAAATGCTTGCTATACAGTTGCTTTCCTGTGGACTCATGACGTCTTTTTGTTGTCTGACTGCAAAGAACATTTATGAAGTAAAAAGTGTGGCACTAGATGCTGTGAGAAATAAAGACATTAATAAAGCCATGCCTTTAGGAATTTAATAATAACATGGGGCCCTGCAGGGTGGAATGTGCTTTAGCAGAGGACCTGTATGCATGAGGACGTAGTCAGAGAAAAGCAGGTGTGGGGAGGGTGGGGGGGTAGGTTGTCCTGTCCTGGGAGAAGGGTGCACTTGGGGAGTGTGAGGTTGCTCTGGATGAGGGTGGGGGGCTCAGCTGGCAACCAGCTTCTTGTCCCATGGTCCTTGGACTGTGTGGCGGTGTGAATGGGGCCAGTAGATGTTCTGAGCTGGAAAGGAATGTGATCAGATAATGTGCTTCAGGAAGGTAGTTGCCGTTGGTGTTCAGGATGAATTGGGAAAGGCAAGTCAGGAGGCTCTTGGGGCTGTGATGTGAAAGCTATGGTCTATAGACTGAAGTTGCCCTATCCCTAATTTTCAGGGAACTTTTGAAATGGTGTGCTTTGATCTTGTATTTGGTGCTCTACTGTTTTTGTTTTAAAGCCGGCAAAAAGACGACAGATGAAGAGCTGGAGGAGATGTTGGAGAGTGGAAACCCTGCCATCTTCACTTCTGGGGTGAGTGCCTCGGGAGCTGGGGTGCATGCCCTGCTCGAGGAGCAGGAGGCAGTTGTGGCTGTCTGTGTGCTGGGTTAGCCAGTGGAGGGTGGACTGCGGTGGCAGGAGGCTGTGGCCGCCAGGGTGGTGGCTGATGGGCAGTCTCTATGTGGTCCTGTTGTAGATCATCGACTCTCAGATTTCCAAGCAAGCCCTCAATGAGATCGAGGGACGGCATAAGGACATCGTGAGGCTGGAGAGCAGCATCAAGGAGCTTCATGACATGTTCATGGACATTGCCATGCTGGTGGAGAATCAGGTAACCAGCAGTGGGCACCCGAGTCGGGAGGGGCAAGCTCTGGGCCTCCTGAGAAGGGCAAGGGAGGGAGAAGTGGAAGGTGTGGTGGGGTGGGAGACTCATCAGGAATTTGCATGGTGGAGAACAGAATCCCAGGATCCCAGGGAAAGGGTGCACTCTGGAATGCTGACACTTAGGGCAATCTCAGCCTTGTCATTCCTGCCTGGAACTTTGGCCTGACAGATACTTCTGCTTAATATGGGGCTTGATGTGCTCTGCGAAGTACCTAGTTCCCAAAGGCCTCAGGAGCTCTCTCTCATTTTTTTTTAAAAATTAAGAGATATGACTTCTTCATGAGAACACCTTAAAACAGTTTCCTGATATAAACTACCTAACTGGTGATGTTAAAAACCTCATCATTTCCTTAGTTCACAGTGAAGAGTTAGATTTAACAGGTTCTAATTTTTCCATTTTTTGTTTTTTTCTTCTGTTTTTCTTAAAAATGCACTTTTTGCAAAGGAATAAGAGGTGACAAAATGAACGAAGGCCAGCAAAATAGTGTTTATAGAAAACTTGCAACACGCACGGTGCTGCATTTGGCAGTTTGTTGGGGCACTGGGTGCACCTGCTCAGGGACGCACTTGCTCAGCATGTTGGTTTCACAGTCAGATGGTCCCCAGTCCTTACGATACAGTCACATGTGCCACAGGGTCATGGTGTCACATCCCTGTTCCCAAGGACTTCCAGCCTCTTTGCCATCCAGAAAGGATTGAAAACTGCTTCCTTTGTAAGATTGCAAAACCTAAGTGAAGTCCGAGCACTGGTTGGCTGGTTTTTGACAACCTCTCCCTGCTCAGGTGCCTTTCCTCCACCCCCTCTGGCCTTTGAGGTGTATCTTAAGTCCCCCATCCCCACTCTGCTTTCTTTCTCCCCATACCGCCTTGCCGAGGAACCGGTGTGAGATTCAAGGGATGGTAAGTGCCTTTCCGCTTGGGTTGAGGAAAGTCTAGGCAGAGGAGGGGGATTCCCATCCTAAGATGCCCAGAAATTAACTGGAGTGACCAAACCTCTGTCAGAAAGTAACAACTGGGATGGTTGGAAATCTTCTCTCTTAATAACCAAATAGATGTAAGATATAACTAAATAGTGTAGTTATTAAGATACAAGATAGAACCAAAGATATAACCATCTTAATAACTTCTAAGATACAAGTTATAAAGATATAAGATATAGCCAAATAGTGTAACCAGTGTCTGTCCCTTAAGGGAACTCGGAATATCTCTTAGAGAAAGAAAATATTCTCAACTCCAGATATTTATTGAGCACCTACTGTGTGCCAGGCACTGTTCTATAGCGGTGAACATACTCAGCTCAGGCCAGATGAACTTGGTTCAGGTATGTGCCAGGAAGAGGCCAGCATCCTGGTGAAGTCCTAAGAACATGAGATGTCCTTATTTTGGTTTCCCATCTCACACACTTTATTAAAAATGAAATGATGGATCTGTCAAGATACGTAGTTGCCAGGCATCTAGACAAGTGTGCTTCAGGGGCCAGCACAGTGCCTGACACAGGGAAGTCATTCAGGAATGTTTCTTGAATGGGTGACCATCACCAAACACGGGGGAACTGTAGGTAGTCACATGAAAAAGTTGGAAGTGTGCCCTGTGGAGGGCTACAGGTCAGGGTTCCTGGATGTTGTTCTTGACAGTGAAGATGAGAAAGAAGAGCCCCTTCCCCACATACGCTAGGACTGTCCCGAGGCAGGTCTGTTGGGTGTGATCAGTGTCTGTTCTTTGCAGGGTGAGATGTTAGATAACATAGAGTTGAATGTCATGCACACAGTGGACCATGTGGAGAAGGCACGGGATGAAACAAAAAGAGCTGTGAAATACCAGGGTCAGGCCCGGAAGGTGAGACTCTCCTGCTGCCTTCAGAGAAGAGAGTCCATGTTGCCTGCCATTTCTCGCTCTTTCTCTCTTCCTTCTCACTCTCTCTATTTCTGCTGCCACCACCTCTTGCATCTGGGGAAAGGGAGCCATGATCGACCGTATTGAAAACAACATGGACCAGTCAGTAGGCTTCGTGGAGCGGGCTGTGGCAGACACCAAAAAGGCTGTCAAGTATCAGAGCGAAGCTCGGAGGGTGAGCACTTGGCCTTAGGTTGTCTTACTTGCTTCTCCTCTCTGGTCACCCCACCTGTGTCCTTGAGCCCCTGCCTTCCCTCTCTGTCCTGGCCTCATGCAAACACCTCCATCAACCTTTCTTAGAGACCAGCCGCTTTTCCTTCCCAGGTGTGCCCTGCATGGATCTGGCTCTCAGACTCTCTATCCAAGAACCCAGACTTGAAGACAGTTCTAACCATGGATGCCCAGCCCAGGTGTTACAGCTAGTCTCCCAGACAGAGCTTGCAATGTTACACTTGACCTCTCTGTTTCTCAGAAACCTCTTCGAGGTCTTCTGTTCCATTTGCTCAGGCGCCACCCCACTGTTTCTCTACCATGAGCCTAATGCTGTGCTGATGGCTCTTACCTCATGTTTTATGGAGCAACAGTTATTTCTACTCTATAGATGAGCTCTGTTTCTACTCCATTGAGGGTCAGAGGTTAAGTAGTTGGCTTCAGGCCACTTAGTAAGTATAGGAGTGGGATTCAAATTCAGATTCTAATCATGTTCTTTCCACTACACCAGTATATTTCCCCCCGACTGGTGCCCGTGTTGCTTGAGGACTTCTAAACTTTTCTGCCCATTGACTGTGGCTGTGGCTCTGGTTGCTTTTGCTTTATAGACTGTTCTTTTCTATTTCTCCTGGGTTCTGATATCTCTGCTCTTCGGTTCTCTGTTTTTCTTCCAACTTTACCTATTGCTTGTGCAGGGATTAAAGGAGCTGGGAAGCTATGTTACATGATGAATCAAGGCTGTAACCAGTTGCTGTACTGAGTGTACTTTAGGGGAGAGTTGGATGGCAGTTTAAAAAGAGGACTGTGTAGGAAACCTTGAAAAGGAAACATAGTCACTTTATATCTTGGCTTGTTGGTGCTTGGAGGCCCCATAGTGGTTACTCTTGAATCTGTCCACATCTGCAAGTCTGTAGTGTGGCTGAGAGCTGATGGAAGCTCCAGATTGCCATCTGCTGGCATTGCCAGCCAGGAGGTAATTTGAGAAGTAGAAAATACCCTAATATGGAATGTCTTTATATAGAGATGGAGGCTTCTTATTTGGATGGGTAAAATGCTTTTTATGTAGTGTGGAGGGGTTGGGTTTGGGATGAATTATTACTGTGTTTTGGTTGTTTGTAGTAATGACTTGTTTTTGTTTCTCTTATCCCTCTCTCCAGAAACTGATAATTATCATTGTGGTAGTGGTTGTGTTGCTGGGCATTTTAGCATTGATTATTGGACTTTCCGTTGGGCTGAAATAAGGGCGGCCTGAGAGGCTGCTGTGCTGAAATGTAAGTAAACAGAAGGTTCTCGGGCAGTCAGGGCTGAGAAGTTGGCCTGGGATTTCAATTTCTACTTCTTCCCCCTGGTGATTGTCCTTGGGCACACTGGGCTCTTTAAAGCTTTCATCAGCCTGTGCATTCTTTCATCCTCTTACAATTCTATGCAGGGGTTCTGGCTGGGGGACATTCTTTTCTGGGCCGGGTCTCCTGTTTGCTGCCATCCTGTGGGTTGTGCCCCTGCTCTGTCTCACGGCCTCTCCAGCTATATCTGAGCATTTCACTTTCACTCACCCAGCAAGCACGCTCCTAAGTTGGGTACCATCTGCATCTGGGGTCTGGGTCTGTCTGCTGAGTTCTCACAGGATTTCATGGATGTTGGCCTTTGCTTTCTGTACCTTTTCAGTGTAAATGAAGCTTTGAATTGGGGTCTGGGTCTGTAGGGTTTTATTTGTGGCTGACTGGTTGGATCTTGAATGACATGATAGCCAACATTTTTGAGTGTTGAGTTGTGCCAGACAATGTACTGAACTCGTTACGCAGGTATCGTCGAATCCTCACAACACCTCCTCAGGTGTGTAATGTTATTATCCACATTTTACAGATGAGGACACTCAGACTCAAAAAAGTAACAGGGCCAGGTTCAAACATACAGCTAATAGTGGACCTAGGAGAGCTCTTTACTCCACGTTAGCTTCTCTTGTCAAATAAGGTAGCCATTTATAATTGTCTACAAAGTCCAGAGAAACTTAGAGGGTAGTGGCTTTAAAATTAGGCTATTAATTTCTTTAAACTCTCATTAAAAAGAATAGAGCTGAGCCCTGAACCAGAGTTTCATGTGACAAGAACAATCTAATTATTGGAACCGTGAGGAGTTTTGTGGTCTCTTAAGTATTTTTCTGGATACAATATAGTATTGTTAAAAAAGACCTACAAAATACAGAAAAGGTGAACAGAATTAATTTTTGGTATTGCCAGTAACCTTGTGGCATGTTCATACTCAAACATACTTTTACATAATTTAGACAATATTTGTAGTTTTGTATCCAGTAACAAAATCTTAATCATCATTCCACATCACGAAAATCTCTCTGTAAGCCTAATTTTCAACACAAGATTGTGAGCATACTCTCAATTATTTAGTATTTCCCCAATATTGGGAGTTGGTTATTACTGTTTTGCTATAACTAACAGTATGATGAACATATTTTTTATTTCTCCTTTCTCTTTATTATAAATTCGCCAAAGTCAGGTTACTGAGGTAATAGATATACATGTATGTAAGACAATGTGTACTCCCATGCTGATACCCAGAGTGACCCTTGGCTTTGTTTTTGTTTCCATGTGCCTTTTCCTCATTCTTGCTGCTTCCATGTGATCCGAGAGTCCAAAAGTCATATTATTGTAGCACTGAACATCAGCTTCTTCTTGAGAGGAGAGTGGCAATGAGGTGATAAACCTCTCAGAAAATTAATCAATTTTTTTTTGTTTTTTTCCTGGCATTTGGGGTCTAGCCCTTGATTTTTTTTCCTTGTAAGATTCAGTCTTTGTTTTCTTAACTATCTCATTGGAAAGGATGTTAAAATTAAGAAAAGGTACATAATAGTTGATACCTTTCCATCTCCTTGGATAAAAGATGCCTTGCAAATTCACAGTGTCCCTTATATACCTAATTCCAGGCATTCATTGTCCCTTATATACCTAATTCCAGGAATTCAGAATGCAAATGAACCACTTTTTAAAATGAGGGGACTAGTTGACGTATTGTTTAGCTGTCTTACCTGATCTCTAAGTGGTCAAGCTGCGGAGCTGCTGACTGTAGTGTGCTCTGAGGGTCAGGACTGATTGTTACTGTCCTCACTCTCCATGTGACCTCATGGACCAAGGCCTCTGAACAGGAGGGAAGGAAGGTGGCCTGCGGGGCTACTCCTCAGTGTATGCCAGCTGCTGCTCTAGGATAATAGCATTACCCCATCTTCAGGTGGGAAAGCGCTATGAAGTTCTGTGGAGTTTAGAAACTTGCCCCAAGCCTGCACAGCTCGAAAGGTGGAGCAGCCCTAATGACCCCTGAACCTTTCCTTTTTTTTCCACTCTGCCTTTCTGCCTTCTCAGAGAAGGGGGAAGGAGTGGGGAAAATAGGGAAGAATATTCGAGTACCAGAAAGCTTCTGAAACTTGGATTTGAAAGGTGCTGATACGGGCCCTGCAGAGAACAGGATTGTGACAAGTCCTTGGGTGGGTGTGTGACAGCCCATGTGAAGGACTATAAAAGGCCAGAGATTAATTTTTCTTTCTCGTAATAGAGCATTTTGCTTCTTGAACAGTTGGAGTATTTAATTCTAGGCCCTGTCGTGGGTATGTCTGTTGACTGTCTCAGGTTTAGCGTTAACTTTCCCATTGTTCCCCCTTTCTGTAGTTATTTCTGATCTTTCCTCTTCAGCTTCCAGGTTTGTGACTGATTCTTAATGTTGCTCTTCACCGTCATCCTGTGCACTGATCAGCTCCCCCTTCCCTGCCTCTCTTAGAACTCGATTTTACTCCAGCCTGGTGTGGCTACCCTTGTCTTCAGATGGGAACAGAATATGAATTGTCTTCCTGAGAGGGACACCTGTCCCTTTGTTGCCTTGTAACCATCCTGGGACCCGATCCAGCAAATGATTTAGTCCTGGAGGAATCTGATCTACCTGATGCAGCCCTGAGTTCTCAAAACCTTCTCCTGCCCCACCAACTCTGAAGTACCTTCTCTCCTGGAGTGTGAACCAACCAGCTTCTTTCTTCCCTCCAATGTGTCAAATTACCCCTTGCACCTTGGGAGCCTTTCGGAGGCCTTCCCAAGTTGCAGTATTGTCTACCTCATGGACTGCTCTTCCAGAAATTGCAATGTGTTTTATTTTTAGTGGGGGTGGGGGAGGGTGGTATCTATAACAAAGTGAAGGGATTCTTCCAAGTTTGGCAACATGAGGCTTGACCTGAGACTTCTACCTGGCAGGACCCCAATCCTCAGTTTGTTGTCCCATGTCCTGAAATTAGGAGGGACTGGCAGATGTCATTTTGGTCTTAGAAGCTGACTTGTTTGAAATTTAACCTTGAATTAAGCTCTTGTGTGTTCAGCTTGGTGGTCAGCCTCAGTCTCTGTTTGGTTCTCTGAAGTTTACTCAAGGAGGCCCCAGGATGATATGTTATCAGAGGTTACCATCTGTAAAGGCTGAGGGTATGGGATACTCGTTTCTGTGTCTGAGTCTCAGAAACTGGCTGTTCATTATTAGATGGATGCTTTGTGAAGCCATTGCCTTGAGGCCAAAAATAACCAGGCACTTAAACTGGACCAGGGACAAGGTGCTCAAGTCTCAGGCTCTGGAAATGTTGCAGACCAGAGAGAGTCACTCATTTCATGTGTTCAGGTGTATTTTCCTAGTCATGTGTGTGAGATGTATGTACATACATGCATGTGTGTCTCAGGAAGTAGGAGACCAGAAGTGGAGACTATTGTAACCTCAAAAAAAAAAACCCAAAAACCCTTAAGCTAGGCCAAAAATTAAGAGATATTTGCTTACTTGCAGATGAATCAGTAGAAATAAGATCTTCCCATGTCATCGAGATACCTGCTGTTTTCTGGATGAATACTGGGAGAATCATAGATGTTTGGGGTGAGGACTGAGTTGATCCCTTTAAATTTCTCTGCATAGCAGACAGAAGGTGGGACAAGTTACGAAGCCTCTCCCAACTTGCTGCCTAGGCCAGGCTGGTCTGAGAACATCCCACAGCAATTTGGGTTCATTCATGTGACTTTGGGATGTTCTATCTCCGGGGCTGAGTCACCTGGGGGAGACCAAGGGCCACTGAGTAGCCTAGCCCTTTCTGCTATCAGGTTAGTGAGTTTGATGGGTTCTTTGGCTCCCCCAATTCTTGTCATGGAGGAAGCATCAGCTGGGAAATTTTCAAGTGTGGTGACTGCTGAGCCAGTTGGTGAGTCCCTTAGGTTCCCTGCTGGCTCCTGCCAGCCTGATTTCACATTTCAGCTTTGACTTTAATGCTTTCTGCGATAGGGTGAGCACCCTCACCCAGGCACTGCCCATTGGTTTCCTTTGCAGAAGCCACTTACTCCCAGTCATCACCTGTACTCAGACAGAGCCAAGGAGAGGCCCCTTGCTCATGGCTATGAAGTCGGATGGTGGACTGGCTCCAGCAATGAGGGCAGACCAGCTCTAATCATAGGCCTTTGCTCTCCTGAGGTGGAGGCCTGGGGCTTATGGTTTGGAATACAAGTGAAGGTTTTTTGTCATTTGTATTTTTTTTAATGTAAACTTGATTATTTTATTGCTTATTTAAAAATAAATGACTGTATTGATTGTGAAACAGTTCCGCCTGTTTCCCTGCAAAACGCTCTGTGACTGGGCACCACGTGGTGGTTTTGTTTAGGTTTTGGAAAGAGGTTGAAATCTTGTTTAACCATGTGCGGATTAGATAGATCAGAAGTCCTAATTTTGAAACTGGTTCAAATCTCAAAGAATGCCGAGTTTCAGATTGAGGTGCTCCCCCCAAAAGAGCGCTCACTCATTGTGAGCACCTGGCTCTGGGAGGGAACAGGGTAAGTCTGATGAGATGCTATCCTGGAGGCAGAGTGACATAATAAACATACTCCAAGACTGCTATCTGATTTTGAATCTCTCACTTGGAAGTAACATTTCCATGAACATTTTAGGGTCTAGAAGCCAGATCCATCTCCCTTTCCTTCATGACCTCGTCTTCCATGCCCGATCCACATTTGTCTCCCTTCCTGCAGACCTCTATCTGCACAGTGATGTTTCTCATATACTTTTTCTTTCCTCATCTGGATGAGCAGAAGAAGATCATGATCATGATTTGCTGTATTATCCTTGCAATCATCTTAGCTTCTACCATTGGGGGCATTTTTGCCTGAAAAAGGTGAGCCTTACTTGAACCTCTTTGTCTCCTTAGGGCGTTGTTGGTCACCAGGCACCCTAATCTGAAGAAAACTAAGGAGAGATGTTTCCTAGAGAGAAAAATGAGTGAAGAATGAGTTGGCAGTAGGTGGATGGGGAGGTGGCAATCTGTTCCATAACCAGGTCTCGTAGTAGAATGCTTTGTGTAAGGATGTTGACTTTCTGCAACAAAATTTGAGCCTTGGTACCTGGGGATGGCAAAAGGGAAAGAAGTAGTTCTTGTATTAGAAGCATCCTGAAGTCTTGGGAAAAGGGCCACACAGTATGCATAAAGTGCATAAATTTCCTCCCTTACAAGGTTAGGAGAGGTGAATGGAGTCCTCTGAGTACCTTTCCCCTACAGAAGAGAGGTTTGGAGATTCTGGCTTCCATCACTCTGCCATATAATCTATGATTTTTTTCCTCCATTTTCCTGTTACCTCTTTCAGCCCTCACAGATGGATCCTCAGCTGGCATTTTTAATCCTTCTGCCACCTCTGTGGTGCCATCACTTCTCCACTACTGATTCCTCGACAGCTACTACTCTTTCCATTGTGAAACCTCTTATGACCCAGGTTATTGATCACCTACCTATTATAACTTATGCAAAAGGAGACTTTTGACAATAGGGAATTGGGTGGGGGCAGGGTTGAAGAAACAGAGTACAGCAATACAGAGCAGGCTAAGAAGGTGGTTTAAAGGAAGGGACTGCAGGGTAAAGAGAAAAAGAGTATGTGCCTGTGCAGGAAATAAAACTTAGAGCCTACACTGAAGCTGTGGCTATGGAGGCAGATACAATAGCATACCAGTTCATCAGGATCCTGTTTGAACTACTTTAAGCTGATCAACATCAGGGTACTTGTTAATTCTGCTCTTCAGGTTCTTCTAGGTCTCACCTTTGACCAACCCTACATCTCCTTCCTTCTTCAGGGTCTAATAAAGATTGTCTAATGACAGCCACCATCATGTCTTGCTCACTGCAGTATCCACAGTGCTTAGGACATTACCTGCCACTTAAAGGTGCTCAAATACATTGACTTAATTACCTGTAATTGATCTTTGATTTCTATTCATGGATGAATCCTTGGATTTAACTCAAAACACTTCAAGGCATCAATGGGAAATGGTTTGTCTGTATCAGAGGCCGTGTAAAAATGCCTGGGAATTGGCTGATCCACTTATGCAGAAATACAATAGGCCCCCCAGTACTGCAACATGTAAAGTCCTTTTTATGGGTGGAGTTCTACCAACAGCCTTATTCTGCAAAGATGGCTGGCTCCAGCATTGTGGTTCAGTAACTAAACACTGACCCCAAACAAAAAAATCACGTTTATACTGTTTGAACTCTGGTAGTCATCAGTATCATGCTCAGTCATGGGAACCATAACAAACAAGAGATTGAATTGTTAGGTCAGAAAGGTGAAAGGAGGCCATCGCTCGCATCACTCCTCACCAGATTCCTGTTGCTGAAACTGACTTGTTGGCCAGCAGTGTGTGTACAAGGAACGGTTCCAAAGTGTCCCCAATTCAAGGTTAAGATGTGTCCTAATGTAATTTACTGATACTTTATTTACAGGGAATTCACTAAAAACTCTTGAGGACCATATGACTGCTCATAAATTTGTACTTTTGAAAGTAAATTATTTTTGCTGGAGATCTATCTTCTTAAGAAAGTGGGTAAAAAAACAAACCCTGACAGCTTAAGTCAGTGTGTTTTCTACCCACTTTCAAAAGCTAATGGTTTAATACCTCTATCCATTTGCTTTTATTTTAATAAAGTGAAGAAAATGACTGCTGGCTAGGTCTGAAAAATAGATTAATCCTGTTCAAGGCAAACAGGGAGGTAGAACCATGGGGATTCGACACACATGGGGCCCTTAGTTGGCTAGCTGTGTGGCATACTACACTGTCCTAGAATATGCAGGAAACAAAGGTAGAGCCAAGCACTCTCCTTCCTCAGAGGATTTCAGAGACCTATGAAAAGCCACACAAAGTCAACTTGTTTTTATCAGTTACTTTTGCTAAAAGGCAAGGTTATGTTCCTTGTCATATTGTCCAACACCTCCCTTCCAAGCCTGAGAGTAGATGGGTAGCTGGGCATAAATAAATACCTGTTGAATCAATTAACCCATGTACTGTTTTTTTTTCTTTCCTTTTCCAAAAACATTAGTTTTTATTTGTAACTAGTAAAGTATCACAGAAACTAGTTCCTGAAGTGGGTACATGTAAAAGGGAGTACAGATGTAAGTCCAACTTGAATGAGAGGCAAACATCTGCTTCAGCCCTGCAAGTGTCATCTTAACAGCCACGAATACCAGAACTCCTAACATTCAACCAGGCCTGTTCCTTAATCGTTTATGGGATTAAGAGTGACCAGTGAGAAGTTAAATGCTGAGGTGATGCTCAAACTTTATTTAAATATGAATATAACGCATTTAAAGAGAAATCAACAGATAAACAATTGTTTAGAAATCATCTACTCATGTGCTGCTCCTTGGTTATGACATCAGAGCTGCTCAAAGACGTTTTAAGGGTAGGCTGAGAGGACTAAACACATAGATTCCTTGTCTCTCAATAGCATGTGTACACACACTTCTCACCTTTTCACTACACCCGCTCAGGCAGGTAGAACTTGCCCCAGTATTTTCCCTTCTGGGTTAAGTCATAGGGGCTCAGTACTTTCCGTATCCCGAGCATGTTGGCAGTGGCTATGCGCTCAAAGGTCCAGGGGTTTTGGTTGTTACGTTCTCGTTCTTCCTGGTCTTTCCGCATCTTCTCTAGAGTCTCACGGCTCACGGCCTTTGCTGGGAAGGGCAACTTGTGGGCAACCTGGTCGAGGAAACCTTGTATCTCTTTGAATTCACAACGCCCACCCATCTCTACTATGAGGCGGCCGGCCTTCACAGGAGTCACATAGTGATCAATGGCACCTTTGCCTCCCCCCATGCGCTGTCCCATACTCTTGCGGGTGATAGGCTTGGAAGGGGCTGGCACTCGCCATAAGGCAAACATTTTCTTGGGGTCCATAGAGCGGTTGATAGTCAGACGCATCATTTCAAAATGGCCCCAATGTAGGTAACCGCCACCCAGTGCCTTAAAGTGAACATAATTAGGAACACATGAGGACTTAGATTTATGTGTCTCTTTTTTTAATAGTAATTGGCTTCAATGGTGTACATGAAAATAAAAAATTTCTAATAGGTGCTAGCAAGGAAAATCCTAGAGTACAGTAATAAATGAGAATAAGGGTGGATCCACTTCAGTGGATAGCCAGCCAGGGAAGTCCTCTTCAAATGTTGAAGCCAGACTGGTTAAGAACTAGCCAAGGGAAAACAGAGTGTTTCAGGCAGAAGAAGGGCATATGTGAAGGCCTTGACAAAGGGTGTGGTGAGTCTGAGCAGAAGCCACGGTGGCTGGAGTACAGTGAGCAATGGGGAGTGGATTTGAGGTAGAGAGGGTAGCAGGGGCTGATTGTGCGGGCTGTGGGAAGAGGACTTTAAAACATCGCTCTGGCTGCCTGATGGGAAATAAATCTTAGTCCATACCGGCTCTTAACATCAAGTCTTCATGGAGGCTACCTGAGTAAGGAAACTTCTGTCCTACATCCTAAGTCACGGATAGGTTTATTTTTACCAGAGGCTTGAGATCTCATGGTCTGATTATGAGGTAATATAGGTAGCCTCTCCTTTCTTCTACTTTGATGTTATTTTCACTCTACATTAAAAAATGGTAACTCAAATGTTTACTGGGTACTGCATGTCAGTTTAAGAGCAACTGGTGGCAGTCCTAATAAAACCTGGGAAGAAAAGACTAGAATTAAAGAGTATGAGATTTTGTAAATCCTTGGTTTCCATCCTGAAGCTGCTTGATGCTGAACTCACCAGGATTGCAAAACTGCCTTCTGTGAACTCAGTGGCTTCAGTGGAAGGTCCCCGTATGTCACTCAGGTTTTTCCGTTCTCTTCTCACTTTTGGCACAAGTGGTACCCTTTCTACAAATCTAAGTTTGGACTTCTCAGGAATGGAAACATCTAAAAGGAGCAGAGACAACCAAGAACAAGTAAAACTGCACATCTCAAAGGAGTCATTTTCTTCCTAGAAAGATGTATAATTATTAGGTGAAAATGTACAAGTTAACACTGAACAGTAATTCCAAAAGTATATTAGCTTTTTCTCATGGATACTTGTATTGGCTATAGCAATAGTTAATGCAGTATCTGAACCTCTGAAGATAGCAAAGTTTGAAGTTGCAAATCCAAATGCATTATTAAATGCTTACTCTGTGCCTAACACTGTAAAAGAGACTGGGAAGAGATACGACTGTCACAGAATAAGTCTTAACTTCTTTTTTTTAATGTTATACTAAGTGTTAGACACTGAACTGAAAGCTTTTATGTGCATTATCTCATTTAGTCTTTAAAACAGCTTTATAGCTTTGGTAATTTTTTTAGGGCTTCCTTTAAAAAAATTCTGAACTTTTAAAAGTTTAACACATATACATCAAAGGGCCAAATAAAAAATGTGCAGATCAGTGAATTATTACAAGGTGAACATATAAACACACCTACGTAACTATTGCCCAAATCAAGAAACATTAGGCAGGTAGTATTTTTAATCTCCATTCTATAGAAGAGGAACTTGAGACTTAGAGACATTTTATAATTTGGTCTAAGTCATTCAGTAAAAACAGCAAAAACAGACAGTATGTTTTTTTTTTAAATACCATGCCTTTCTGGGTGGGGGTAGTGGAAAGAATAATATATTGTACATGAAAAATCTAATTTCTGCTCTGCCACATTCTGGCCAGCAAACTTACAACCTAGGAGTTCATTGATCAGTACTCTTTCCTTTACATGGGCTTTTCATGCTGAGATCCGCACATTTCCTACAATTTACAACACCTGCTGAGTGAGGGTGGGTGGGCTGAAATGCAGGCCAGACATGCTCTATCTTTATCACGTCTGATATTTTGACAATTTGGGAAAAAATGACTAACTTGTAAGTCATTTAAAACACTTATAGTAAAACAAGCAAGGCTCCATGGTGGGGTCAAATATAAAACAGAAGACTTCAAGGAATTATCAAATTATTAATGGCTATTCAGGGTTACAGAAACTGCCCCTCCTCCCCTTTTTATATATAGCTACAGAGACGCTTAGTAACGCTTTCTCTCTGCTATAAGTTCGTATGTACTTCCCAAGCATGTGGCATTGAACAATTTTGCGAGTAAGCATAAGGCCCCTTTCATTTTTTGGAGATTCCCAATATGTTAAAAATGGTAAATTAGATTTACAGAATTGTGGCTTACCTTGAATACTTAGCAAATTAATGCTTTTCACATAATACTGCTAACATTATTACAATACATGTGGTACATCTTATTTATATGCTTAGCACACAGTATGTCCTCAATACATGTTTGTTTAGTGAGTAAATGGGGATAGGAAGCTAAGAACATTCCTACGTCTTCACCTACCCTCCTTTGGGTTCCATCAGAGAAGACACAAACGTGAAGACAACAAGCTCTCACCTTCAAAAGTCGGCACCGGGAGCAGCGTCTTCAGGCCAGCACTGGCAGGCGGGGCTGCCCACGAATCTACAGAGACGAATCAAATTAAACGACGAAGGCAGACGGCCTGGTACCACTCGGGCCAAAGACATCCTGATGGAAGTGGGAAGAGAGGTGGGACGCGAGGCTCAGGTCCCCCGAAGGCCTACGGAGGTGTAGGGGCGCCGACCCCCATCCACGGCTGTGGCCCTTTCGCAGGAATCCCCAAGGAGGGAGTGATGGCGCATCCCTCACCCAGCCTCCTTGGGGTGTGCGAGTAGAGGTGGTGGCCGGGGAGGGGAGGGAAGGGGAAGTCTGGAGGGCCCCAGGGATCTCTGACCTGGCAGCTGCCCTCGCAGGAGCGGCGCACCGGCGCGAGCCAGCAGCCGCCACATGGTCCCTCAGGTTCGGCCGCAACGCGGTCCCCACGGGAGGGCAAAGCGCGGGACTCAGAAGACACGCAGGCGTAGGCTCAGGAAGGCCTTCGACCGAGCCGGAAGTTACGTTGGCGTCAGTCCCTCCCGCAGAGTCCCGACGGAAGTGGGAGAAACCGGAGCCTCGGAGCTTGGGGTCCGGCGCGGATGTCTGCCAGTCGCTCGCGGGCGCCGCCCTAGCATTGTGGGGTTCTCCTCCAGTCAGAGGTCTTTCTCTAGGTGAGGGTGGCGGGGAGGGGAGAGTTTTCTCCGCGGAGTAACCTGATGAGAAAGCGGGTTCACGTAGCAAGCCGGTTCTTTACGGTTCATCTACATCACGCCACTTCTCTAGGAGGCCCCGTCAAAGACATTTCCTAGGCGCTTGCAGTATGTCAGGCATTGAGTACCTCACTATTGCATTTAGTTCTCCCAACAAATCCATGAGATAATGAAGTAATTATATCCATTTGCCATCTACATTCCGAGGATCAACGGATTTAACTTTCCAGGGTCACCCACTGTACAATCAGAATTTGAGCAGTCTGTATGACTCCAGAGACCCCAGTGACTGGACAATATCAAAGCTTGGTATCAAGGTAAAGTGCAATACATAGTTATTCTGAAAGAATGATGGGCAAATTATTTCTAAGGGCCTGAAGCTTTGTAATATATAGAATGAGACAGGATCTTTTTCTAAGCTTCTTGGACAAAAAATGGGATTAGCAAATTGAGACTGATGTCTTGTTCTCAAGTCATGTTAAATCTGTGTATGGTTTTCCCCCAAGGATTAATCTGTAATGCTTTCAAGGCTACTGGGAGAACTTAGGTACTTCTTGATTATCTGCACGCTGAATCTGTCTCAAAAGAGTTAATGGACATTTTTATAGCAGACAAATCCAAAACTCTGGAGACTGAGAGATCTCTGAAATAGAAGGGTTTATTAAACCATTACAGATGCTTTCCAGAAAAAGGACTGAGTCCTGGCCAGGAAATTTCCATTTCATCAGCAGCTAGGCTGGTTAATGAAATAACTCGTCTGCCAGACTCAAGAGACAGGAACATTTATAAGGGGTCCAAGGAAAGGAAATTGTTTAAATTTACATTGACTGTAGATGAATAAGGTAGGTGAATGCCCAGTCGGGAGAGTCCTGGGATAGGTGGTTAGTCCACAGAGAAGGCTTTTGCTTAGGGACTGTTCACCTGGTAGAGGGATGCAGTGGTTCTGGGGGCCTTCCAGATTTTAGTTGAAATGACTTCATCCTGGAACATGGAATCTCTGATTAGCTTTGGCCCTTGACTATTAACTGATAACCTTCACTTGTCTTTCTGCTCCATTCTCCCGCCCTTATGTTGCTTAATTTTATGACATCTCAGAATTTACCCTCATCACAGCCAATCATTTCTGTCCCAAGAGCAGTTCTAAAAGGGTCAACCTCCCCTCCCTCCCCGGCCCGGAACCAAGCTAGTGTCAGATTCTGAGCAGCTCTTCTGTGCTCTCTCCTCCCCCCCACCAAAAGTGGGAGATCCAAATGTGCTCAGGCATAGAAAAATCTCAAGCTGAATATTGTGTAATATTGTTTTGGATGGGAAGTAAATGGGCAGTAGAGTCACTCTTTGATCCGTCTCTACATCTTTTGGTGCCCTAAACCCCCCACCTCATTGTTTATTTTAAAAGAGCTAAAAAGTAAACTTGACTTCTACATTTAAATAGTAACTATGAAAATATCTATTTTGCTTTGCAAGAGTTGAGTTAGGTACAGTGGAAGATAGAAAGATGAAGAATGGTGATCCTATTCTTTAGAAATTTGTACTTAGGTAGGGAAGATATGATGAGCATACAAATAACTAATGTTGAGATAGCAGAAAAGTAGAAATAAACAGTTGTGAACAATTGAAGCATGGATCCGAGATCTTCCCTGGTCACTGAAAATGATTTTCCCTTCCTCAGTTTCTCACAGCCCTTTATTTACACTTCTTGTAATTCAGTGGCATTTATTTGCAGGAGACATGCCCACGTGTATGTGTATGTTTGTGCAGCATTTCATTTTAATAAAAGGATGGGGTTTTTGCTTATTAGATTCTAACCATAATATCATAATGTAATAAATCACCATGTAACTCACTCGCCCCAGAAGGCCCACAGAACCTTCTCAAGGGGCTAGTTGATACTAGCTTTTCCATCACTTTAGCTTCTACATTGTGAAGAGCATTTTTAAAAGACAATGGCACCAGAGGCTTTTCCACAACAAAAAACAACACTGTATTGCAATGTTAATAATTAACATATTAGGATGATTTGCTGTTTACAAACGGCTCTCATATATACATAAATTATCTTGTTAGAATCCTTTTTTGTACATGTTAGTGTTGGAAATGAGGCATAAAAAAAGACTTCACTTATTCAACAAGTATATATTGAGCATTTACCTTACTGCCATGAGCAAAATAAATATATCTACACATATTCCAGAACTTTTAAGTTAAATCAGATTCAGTCCCAACTTGGGGAGCTACTAACGTTTTGTAGGAGAACTATTTCAAGCATTTATCACTGAGTAAATTAACAGGCACAAAGAATGCATCAACTCCTGAACTGTTTGACCAAGAAGAGGGACAATGCCAACTATTGTGCTTGTTTTTGTCTTGGCATTCACAGACTATATCCATGGTGTTGCTACAAATGGCTGCACCATAACGAATGATACCCTATTATTGCCTAGTCAAGTTATTGATAAATCTGTCATTGTAGACCATGCTGCAATGAACATCTTTATACATACACTTTTGGTACTGTTTTGGTATTTCTTTTAGGCCAATTCCTAAAAGAGAAATTACCGAATCAAAGGGGATGTTCACTTCAGAAATGTAATTTCTTCATAAATGTTTTACTTCATATAGTGGTGTAAAATTGGTTTTCACCAGCAGTGTATCAGAGTGCCTACTTATCCATACCCCTGCTAAGCTTTCCTGCACACCTCACCACCTTTTTTTTAGAGCTTGCCTGTATGAAGGTGAAAAACCACATCCAGTGTTCTGTTTATAACAGGTTGTTAAAACAGGATTGTTTCCAACTCAGTTTTACCTGGGACCCCAAAGTATGGGATAACTTCCACATTCCAAAGTGAGGTGCTGGGACTCCTAGGCGGGATTTAGGAAGGAGGTAGTAACAACTGGCTTTGCTATTCTTAGCTTGCCAGTCTCCTCCAGCCTATAAAAAGCACTGGAAAAATGAAGAAAGGAAGTGGAGACTGGAGAGTACAGTAAAGATTTCCTTGTATAGAGTTTTAGTGCACTGTAAGTTTCACTCTCCCGCCCAGTGGCTAGGGATGGGGATGCTCTGTCATGCTTAATGAGAGCTATTTCAAGACCATTCACAGAGCTTGAGGTGGGTCTTTTGCAGCTTGAAAGGGGTTCGTGTTGGACATAGGCTTGAGAGGAGTCTATGGAGGCTGATCAAAGCTGCCTGTGGCATAAAAGTGGAGGGCTGCAGTTGGGAAGAAGCCACATTTCCATTGGTGGCAAGTCAGAGGTGTATATATCGTGTTGACCAGATATGGACCCCATAGTGTGCCAGTTTAGGATTTTCTTATAATCTTTCCAACAGAGCCCCATTGAGGGGCAAAGAGAGAGAAGCTGGAAGAGGTGTAATGATGGGTGTCCGGGGCCTGAGGGAAGAATCCTATACAACCAGCCAGCCATTCAGCAGAGATGAATTTGCTGTTTCAAGGGGACTACAGATGAGATAATCTCAGCAGTCAGGATAGGGCGTGTGTGTGTGTGTGTGTGTGTGTGCGCGCGCGTGTGTGTACATGCTCTGTGGTTCTCTGAAGAATCCATAAAGCACACATGAGAGAAAGATTATACTTTAAATTATACCCGTACTTCAGTCAACTACTGTTGAGTGCTGTATGGGTTTTCTGGGGGCTCTGTAACAAAGTACCCCAAACTGGGGGGCTTAAACAGTAGAAGTTCATTGCCTTCCAGTTCTGGAGGCCAGAAGTCTGAAATGAAGTTGTCAGCAGGGTAGGTTCCTTCTGAGGGATGTGAGGGAAGATTTTGTCCCAGCCTCTGGCCTTGATGACCTGTGTTTCTCCACATCACCTGCCCTCTATGTGTATCTCTGGGTGTGTCCATATTTCCCCTTTTGATAAGGACAGTAGTCATATTGGTTAGGACCCACCCTAATTTCCTTATTTTATTTTGCTTCTGAGGTGATGGACATGTTTATTAACTAAATGGAATCTTTTCACAATGTATGCATATACCAAATTACCACAATGTACTTTAAATATCTTACAGTTTTATATGGTAGTTATACCTTAGTAAAGCTGAAATTAAAAAAAAAATACACCCATGAGAAATGGAAGGCTGGTTGTGTCCAGCACCACAACCCTTAGGAACATAGAAAATCAGTCAAACATCCAATTTCCCAAAAGTCCCCTTGGCTGACAGGATGTGGGCAAGCTCTGTTCGTCACTCATTTCTTAATTCATTTTAACTGGACTGCCTCTCCAAAGACCCTTTCTCCAAATAAGGTCACATCTGACGTTCTGGGGGTTAGGACTCCAATACAACCCATAACAAGTGCTGTGCCAGTTAGCCTTCCCGGAGGGGTCAGAAATAGAGGTGGGGGATCAGGGGCAGAAAAGATGTTGACTGGTTAAAGTGCAAAGTGAGGAAATAGAGACAGCCCTCCCAACCTGCCAGCTATTTTGTTTTTACTATTTGGAGCAGGACTGAGCTGGGGGTGGGTGGGGCAGCTTTACCTTTAAATGGAATTCAGAGTTTTGACTCTGTAACACAGTATTGGACAGCTTAGTTACGGGAATGAGAATGTTTTCTGTGACTAGAAGAGGCAACACAACTTTACATTTTTAAAATTTTGAGTAATAAGAAAATGCAAGACACCAACCTTACAGAGCTGACTTGGATAAGGAGTCACCAGGAAAGCTAAAGGTGATTTCTGATGGCATTTCCTTGAGTCCTATTTAATGTAACTTAGATACTTGTTGTAGGTTGTTTTGCTTTCTTTTTATTTTTTTTTAATGACCAGTGATGTTGAACTTTTTCTCATATCTTTGGCTTCATATGTTTTTCTGCATGTATTTGCTTGCTTGTGTACTTTGTCTGTTTTCCAACCATACTGTTCATTTTTTTCCTAATGATTCAAAACTGCTTGTTATATATTCAGTATATTAACTTCTGTTAATTTTTATGTTTCAATGACTTTTTTTTCAGGTTTGAATATGTCCTTTAATTTTTTTGAGGTATGACCATCTTTAATTTTTATGCAGGAAAATCACCAGTAATTTTTCTAAGAGTTTTTGATTCTGATCATATGCTTATAAGAGCTAGAAGTAGCGGTCTAACGTAATTCTTTTTCCAAGTTGAAAACCCTTATTTAATATGTGACTTTATAAGGTACTAAATTACCACATAACTTTTTGGTTCTTTTTGACATCTTATTCCATTCACCTGTTCTCCCTGATCTGAAACGAGTTCCACACTGCTTTAATTATTGTCACTTTATTAATATACACCTGGTTGAGTTCACTTTACTTTTCAAGAAACATAACTATGTTTTGCATGTTTGCCCTCCAAGACAAAACTTAGAACTGTTAATTCCATTCTCTTTTTCTTTCCATTTTCATTTATTTTACTTTATTTTTCTTTAGTCTCAGAGCCATTTACACTTCCGAGCAAAATATCTTGCTTCCCCAAAATCATAGGATCTCAGTTGGAAGGGCCTAGAGGGTTCCACTTCCTGATCAGTGTGTTACCTTCAATCATGTACTTGTGATAGGTCATTCATATATTTAGTTAAAGGCAAGTACAACTGCATACAACTTTTAAATGGGGGGAAAAGTATTTGGTAGTAATCTTACCTCCTCTCCCCCTGTATTTTCATAAAAATAATTATGCATAATTGACCACTCCCCTAAAGAAAGTTTAGCCTTTACCAGCCATGGCCAGTAGAGGTCACAAAAGTGCTTATGGTCACTGAAACTTTAAACCAAATGTATCAGGCAGTGATGAGCTCACACAGACTATATATTAAGGTGCTTCCTCAAGGTGGCCTTGCAACTCTTCATAGCAGATCCAAGGTCAGCCTCACTGCCCTGCCCCAACCTCTGCCGATACAGATGAACAAGTGCAGTTAATTACTAGGCAGATGGCTAAAAATGAGGTTTTCATACATGAAATCATGGTTTCCCCCATCTTAACTGTCTTCCATGCCTTTCTTGTTCCTCCAGCTTCTATCATTAGTGTAGAAGTTGGGGGTGGGACCCTTACACGCACACACACACCCTTACGTATGTTTTCCTTTCATTGCCCAATTCATGGTTAAACAAGAAAAAGTCATCTTTAAAATAATTTTCCCCATATTTTGCAGTTGCTAAGCTATTAGGTATTGAATGGAGAAAACTTAGAAAACAGAGAAGCAAACAAAATCAGTCACCAGTAATTCTGTCACACAGAGAAAACCACTGTAGTGCTCTGGCCTGGATGACATTATAATATAGTCTGCTTCTTTCCCTTGGCTATGCATCATGAGTGTCTTTTTGTGTCAGCAAGTGTTTATATTCAACATGAATTTTAATGACTTTTAAGTATCCCATCATAGGGATCCACCTGGGCTACTTATCCATTGCTCTGTTGTTGGACATATAGATTGTTTCCATTTTTTCCATATTATAAACATTTTGATGTATTATAAGAGAACACATATTCACCACTCCCTGAATATTCCTTCCATTACAGTAACAGTCCCTGCCTTATTTGGGGTACAGTGACTTACCTACAGGTAGGTTTGGGGTGAGGACTTGGGCCTGTGTGGTTCACACCTCTCTCTCCTGGGAGCCAGACTGTTACCAGAGAGCAGTTCTTGCTCTGGGAGGCCAGAAGGGGAGACCTGTGACAGGGCAGTGAAGTCTGTTTGCTTCTGGGTTCAGTACTAGGCAAATCATCGAGGCTGCCTAACTAAGATCACTGCTCTAATTGTCCCAGTGGACATTTCGATTCTTGTACATCTGTATTTTCTTATGATTTTCACCTTTGTATAACTCTCAGAATTGGGATTTTTGGGGGTCAAAACTGAGTGTACTTTAGATCCTCTGATACAAGTTTTCATATCCTTCTCTAGAAAGTTTGTATGTGTTGACTCCTACCAGCAGAGATTAGAGTTCTGATTGTCTTTGAAAGCTTAAAAATTTCTTTAAAAGATCTATAACACCCTATATATAAAAAAGAAAAATTTAATACACACACATATATGCATGTATACATATAAGGTGTGGTTATAGATCTATATATTTAATATATAAAAAATATATATTATACATATGTGATGGGGTTATAGATATATATTTATATTTAATATGCAAAGCACTAATATTAATCTTTATATTACATATTAAGTACAAGTTATATTAATACATTTATACATACAAATTTACATTTTAAACTTGATTTTACCCAGACAAAATATTAGAAATGGAAGGGGAGAGTTACAACATAATATTATTTCTCTGGTTCTAAACTCCTGGGAGTCTCATATGAAATACTCTTGGCCATTTCATGTGTGTATGTATCTTTACACTAAGTGATCTGTAAAGGAGTACTTGGTATAAGAAACAGAAATAGGAGTTTTTAGAATGTATCATTTTATTTGTGGAAATGAAGGAATGTGTTGGTTAATCAAGAAAGATCAGAACAACCTGCAAAGATATCAGCTGAGCTCCCCTTCTCCCCTAAACCTAGGATTAAGTGATGACTGGCAGTCATTGCCTTGAGAAGCTAGACTTTTTTTTTCATGAGTCGTAGATGTTGAGACTCCAGGAAAGTTTACATCACTTATTCAATATAGCGGTTTCCGAGCTTTTCCTAGGAATATGGTAGAACTGTAGATATCCACTTTTCTGCATAGATTTGAAATGAGGTGAAAAAAATTCCTGCCATCCTTTGGAGATGTTTAGTAGGGCCTGAACTCACGCCCTTAGTACTGTGTGAAATTGGCTGTGATGTGCTCATGGTTGAAGGGTTTGTAGTCAGCAACTCCTGAAAACAAGTAGAGAATAAATAACATGAGGTGACTTGGGTGTGTATAACACCCCCACCTCCCAAAGGACTAGCCCATTTCTAGAGGAGAAAAATCATCTTAGAGTGAAATGGGCAGCGTGGCTGGTATGGAAGGAGCATGGGTTTGAGATTTAGGGAAACCTCTCCAGGCTCTAGGATGCCATATGGAGCATGTCTTTGGGCAAGCCCCTTAAATTGTGCGAAACTCCTTTCCCTCATATATATATATATATATATAGAATTGTGCTAAAAATATTTACTTTGGAGAATTATTTTCAGGTTAGAAATAATGACTGGCAGGTGCCTACTATAGAACCTGACACATAATAAGTATGCAGTCAGCAGTGGTTATTATTAAAATAGCTTATTTAAGCCAAATTTAGAGCATTCAAAGCAGGAGCTCGCCTCCACTTTTGAAGATTCTGTGAGAGATAAAGAAGGACAGATAAAGAAAGACAGAGAAGACTCTTGTCTTTCAGGTCAGGAAAGATAATGACAATATTGATGATTAGCTTTCAAGCAGCCACGCACCAGAAAGGACAATTCCATGTCCAAATATTTTCTGATCTCAGAGTCCTTTCCATTTGCCATCCTTTCCCCCAGAGGGGAAAATTGGCAGAAAAGAGAATAAGCCTGATTTAAATTCCTGAGTCAATTCTCTAGATGCAGGTGGTAGGAGAACTCATAATAATAATGATTAGCATTTTTGAACACATGTTATGTAGAAGACATTGCACTAATCCTCACAATAACCCATCTCAAAATGGTTATTGCTATTTCCATTTTATAGCTGTGGACGCTGTGGCTCAGAGAAGTTTCCTTACTTGACTAATGCAGCTGGTAAATAAGAGAAGGGGATTCTAAGCAAGACTTGCTTTACTCCGAGATCTTTATGATATGCTTTGCTGCAATTCCATAAATTCTGACTAGCTTGATTTTGTTATATACAGGAGAGGTTCTAAGAAAAACATCTCTCCCATTGTAATCTTGGATAATGAGGCATCTTTACAAAGTCACAGTCATGGCTGTATAAAACCATACACTAGTGCTTTTTAAGTTGAAGGATATTTTAGTGTTTGTGCAACATTTTTAAGATTGTTAAGGTTTTGTTGAAGTCTGAGTTTTCTTCCTGCTTTCCCTTCACGAACATGTATGAATAAACATTCTTCTCTCTGGAGATTTTCTACTAAACAACTAGAACAAAAAGAAGCTGAAGCATGAATTTTGAGTGAAGCTATGGAGTGTAGAGTTTGGAAACCTGGGCTTGACTATTGACTCTGTCACATGCTAGATGCATGACTTGTACAAGTCCCATTAATGTCCCTGACTTAGTTTCTTTCTCTGTAAAAATAGAGTCACCAATACCTACAGAGTTGATGTATGAAATAAGATAACATCACCCCACAAAAAGCTATTATTCCTGTCCCTCATATTTGTTCCCACTGGCTATGAATTCAGTGTGCTTTTGTTTTACACACACCATTTAATTTTTAAGTCCCAAACTGCCATCTTCTTAGATCACATACTATTTTTTCTGTCTCTCTTTTTTTTTGGTCTCTCTCACATTATCTGCTTTTTCCTGCTTCAGCTCTTACTGCTTTAAGTAGGTCTATCCACTTTTCTTGTTCACTAGATATTTCCCACTGGCTCCTAGTAGAGTTGGAATTCTTGATTTAAAAAAGCTATTTTAGATAGCCACCCATCATCTTACCTATCATCTATCTACCTACCTAATTAATCACTGTATATATATTTATATGTACATGTATATATAATCACTCTATATACAACTATATATGTATACACATACATTCTCACAATTATTTATTGAATAACTGAATTAATAAATAAAATAAGGAAATGCAAGAATGTAACCTTCAAACTGTGGAGGAAATGCCCAGATTCCTTTTTTTTTTCTCACCTTCATTCAGAGGTTTTTTGCCACTGAGGAATTGCCAGTATGTCTTATGATTAACATTTTCAGCAATATTGTTGATAGAAGAGACAACAGGGCCCCAAGATGTCATTGTGGTTTCAAACCTGTAAGAATAAAGTCCTATATGGTTAACATCTCACTTTAAGTCAGATAATAATGGGTTAAGATGGAGGGGCAGAGATACTGTAGATGCTTTAGAGATCTGAGAAAATCATGCTTAAAAAGAGAAAATGCAATGACTAATGAATGTGGAATTACTTCACTTGGAATTGAATGAAATTGAAATGAATGGAATCTTTAAAAACTAACAAAAAATATTTTTAAAATGCAAATACCCAATAGTGGGTGAATAATTATGTGAGTGATAGAATGAATGTCCCAAGCTGAATATTTTACAGTTAGGAAAATTGCATTTTTCAATAACTTTAAGTGACATGGGAAAATGCTTGTGCAATAATGTTAAATTTATGTAAACTTTATATGAAATATCTATCTATCCCATGTATATGATGGATCATAACTGTTATGTGTTATATAAACTGTTATGTGTTATATAAACACCTACAAAATAATGAAAAATATCAACATTGATTATATTGTGGATGGACTTAAATGACTTTTCTTCGTTTTGACTTTCTTTCCTAAGAATGTTTACTATGTGCATTCATTACATTTACAGTCAGAAGAAGAAAAATCAGGTAAAATTAAAGCTAAGCTCAGAGAAAACATAAAGTATACTCAGAGGGTGTTTTGAAAATTAAGTATTTGACTTAATTTTTTAATTAAAAATTATTTTCGATTTTAAAATTGAAGTATGACTTTTTTCCTGACCTGTGTACAGAAGTTAGGGAAGTTCAGGAGCTGGGCTGAGGGCAGTAGGCACAATGTACTTAACCTAACCTTGTGGGATAGATCCCACATATCACTCAATTGTCAATTTCTTGGCCTTTGTCAATCTTTCTCCTTGGCACCTCTCTGCAGAATTTGGATCATGTCATCTTTCCTCTGAAAATACCTCTTCTTTTTTTCCCCATGACCTGGCATTTCCTCCCTACTCCCCTGAAAGCTTAGTCTCTCCATATTTCTCTACTGCTTCCTCTTTTTGCAAACTATAAACACTTCCCAGTGTTTTATTTTCTCCTCTGTCACTTATTTCTCTATTCTGTCCTTTCCCAACAGGGCAGTGGAAAGAACATGAGCTTCAAAGTGAGTCAAATAGGCTTTAGATCTCAGCTCTGTTAGTTACATGTTATGTGGTTTTAGGAATATTACTTAACCTCTTTGGGCCTAAGTGGTTCTATCCATAAAATGGAGTAAGTAGTTCTGTCTCAGGGTTTTACTGGGAGCATTGTCTCTGCCACTTTGATCATCACCTCTATCAGACGACTGTCCAATCTATTTCACCTGTCCTGACCTTTTTCTTTAGGACATCCTCTATCCCCCCAAAGCCTTCTAATGTTTCTGTTTCTAACACCCACAATGAACCATGTCTAAGGAATCAAGTCTTTTTCTCTGAAAGACATTTTTTCTTTCTGACACTCCTTTAAGTAGTTTTGAAGCTTCTTCTCTTGATTCCTATATCAGTACTCACAGCACCCAGTGGAGTCTTCCTTTGTATGGGTCCATTTCTCCTGGATGAAGTCCCCTTCACTTAACAGCTTCCTTACTGTAGTCAAGGTCAGCTTTTCTCCCATCTCCCACTCTCAAACCCAGTTAACATTTTTTTACCATGACTGCTCTTACTCACAAACTTGCAATGCTTCTCTGCAATATGAAGTCCAATCTCCTTAGCCTGGCATTTCAGACTTTACAATATCACCCAGCTTATCCTTCCAGATACCACTCACTCAATTAAATCCTGTATTATTTTTTCTAGTCAGGATGTTCTACTCATTGACCTTGAATTCTTTGCTCATTCCTATCTCTAAAACTTTGTCATGTATTGGCTTGTATGATTTAATTTTTCATGAAAGCCTTGCCTCCTTATGAGATTGTAGGCTCCTCAAGGGGCTATTAAATAGAGATCTATTAAATTATCAGAAGGAATAAAAGCAAGGAAATGAAAGGAGGACAGGAGGAGAATGGGAAGTCAGGTCAGGCTTGGGGGCCACGGTGACTGTCACTTGTTGTACTCACTTGAACGTGGGACTCTTGCGCTGTGCTTCCTCTAGAACAGCAAGTAACACTGATCCTTTTTTCACACTAACTTCGGTGGTCACATTGAAGAGCAGTTCCACCCCTCTCAGCTGGTTGTTTATGGTGTAGATGACAGTGATGCTGGAGGCTGAGGTGGGGACAGGACTGGGATGGCTGGGTGGGGTGGGTCGCACCTCTGTGAAGAGCAAAAAGACCAAATTGCTAAAGATTATGGAGTTTGTATTATAGATGCAAAGCCTCTGTTACTGGCAACTCATCCCAGGAAACATTTTAAGAAATGGCAATGATTCTGCATCCTTTGTGGATTGTTCTGAGGGTCCGGTATGATCTGTGAAGCTCTCATTCTAGAGAATTGATTGTAGCTGCAGAACGGACAGTTTTACAATGAACATTTATTTTGTTAAAATTTGTAACCTGAAGGGAGGATTGTGAGCCCTAAGCCATGTATTTTACATGGAACTCACTGTTCAGCTGTGGTGCTTTATGAACCCTAAGAGTCTGGAGCAAAAGTAGTATGTTTTAGGCCATTTAAAAAAATACCTGCATCACTAGTGTGATGCCATGGCCACTTCGTTAAAGATGGGAAGTCACTGGGGAGCAGCCTAAGGAGGGAGGTGAATGTGGCCATGTTTGGTCTTATTAGGATAGGTTTGCTTGATGGTGGTCTCTGTAGATTCTTCACCAAGATAGACAAGATATACAAATAATCTCTGCTTATTTTAGGAAATTCATGTAACATAAGATGAACAATGTATTCTGTTAATTCTGATTATAAAGAAGACTTGGAGGAATCTATACCAAAGACTAGTTATCTCTGGAGTGATAACATTTTTATGCAGGACTCCCACTTTCTCCATGCATATTTCTGTTAATGTCTCAATTTTTTAGGTATCTCTGTTTTACATCTGGTTAAAAAAAGACATTTCAAATAAAAAGGTAACATGGCAGGTTTCCACCTGTTTGGTGTGCTGTGAGCAGCAAGGCTTCATATTTAGACCTCCAAGTCTTGGCTGAAATATCAATTCTGCTCTTCTCATAAGCCCCCCAGACAAGGCCAATGGTTAGCCACACTTCCTTTGCTTTTGTACTGTGTGTGGCCTCTGTTTTATTTCATTCTTCCAAATATTGTAGTTTTTGTCTACATTATCTCCCAACTTTGTAAAGAGCAGATATAATAAGATACTGCATAATGTTGGTAATTTGTCAAATGAATGAATGAAGTTATATGTTATATGATTGTTGGGCCATGGACCTTATCTCTCCACCAAAATCCCACAAAAGGTTTTACCTTAGAGGTGCACAATAAATGTGTGCAGAATGAAGTAGACATGGAGGCTGAATTCTGAGGGCAAGATGGCATGGCCATGTGTTGGCACACAACTCTTGGGGATTGTAAGTCAAGATGTGTCTCTGCCTACATGGGGGTAATGGGAATAAAAAGCCTATATGCTACTTAAAATTGATCCATATATCATTATTGGATAATGTGACACTTTATGACATAAGGAGAGGCAGATATTAAGAGTTCTTACCAGGGCTGCAGGACACATGAGGCACATCTAGGTATGTTTTGCCTTTCAGGGATGGGAGGATCTGGGCAATGGACATGGGGTTGTGGAATTTCCCCTGCTCAATCTCCGAAAGTATTGTATCCATGGTCTTCCTGCAGTTCCACTTCTTGTTAAGTTGTGTAGGTGTCACGGAGAGAGCCTGGGACAGAAAGAGAGAAAGAATTATTAGGCATAGCTGAAAGCTGACCTTTGTAAGCCTTATTAGGGATAGACTTGATCACTAATCTTTGCGCTCACCCAGAGTACAAAACCCAAGTTACACGAGATTCAGAACAACGTCTGTCTTGTTCACTACTGCAGCCCCACCCATGGGCTCAATGTCTGCCTCATAGTAGTCACACAACAAATATCTGTGCAACAGTCAGATTCAGGGAACACTATTAGAGCTGCTGTATTTACTAACAGTTCTTGGACATAGAATAGGCAAGAGCCAGGCAAAGCAACCTCTATGGGGAGCTTTAGTCTGGGACAACCTGGCCATCTAGACCTAGTAGGCCTCATTTGTTTTGTGTTGTCCTGCACATTTCAGCGAACTCCCCCCACACTTTGTGATGGTGTCAGTACTCCTCAGTCAGAGGCTCCATATCCCTGGCCACAGGGATGGACTCATGACCTGGGCTGGGCTAGTCACAGAAAGCCATCCTCAGAGTCCTTCCCTGATACACAGACACTGGGAGAGAGGGGCATTTTTTTCCTGCTGAGTTTATTCAGCTGGGACCATGTGGGTGAGCACTTATCTGTTAGTGACTCTGATAGCCACTCTGAAGAAGCCAAGCAAGGAGAGAATGAGGAAAACCAGGGCTGAGAGATGAAAAAAGGGTGGTCCCTGAAGTCATTTGCATCCTTGATTCTGGTTAATCCTAAACCACGTAATCTAGCCCTGGACTCCCAGTTTATGTGAAATAGTAAATACCCATGTTTTCTTATGCAAAAATGATTTGGATTTCTGTTATTTGCAAAATGATTCCTGATTAATACACCAAGCAATTCAACTATAAAACTACTTTGCTGAGTTTTGTATCTCAGAGGTAAAATAGAAAGCGTAATTCCTCCCTGATTCTTAGGGGAGGTTTCATTTCGGGTTCAGATGGGATGATATACAAAAGCATTTTTTAATGTGTAATGTGTGAGCTATCATTACCACCTCCCTCCCTATAGGGTTGTGCTGACCACTGCCATCAGAACATGTTAATGGTCTGGGACTGCTGTGACTGATTCATCTGAAACTTAGCATGGAAAATAGAAGGGAGAGGGAGTCAGAAATGGCTCTGTGAGCCAGAGGCAGTTGTATGAGCAACCAGTTTTGATGGGCATGACCATTACTATTAACTTTGGCGACCATGAACCCTGGCTCATGCCCGAGGCCTCTTTACAAGGCAATTTAGTTTAAAGGGCATCAGGTAGGTACTTCTCAGCAGTTCCTACCTTGTCTCATCTACTTGCCGTATTTACCTCCCAAATCCCACTAAGTGAGATGTGTCCACTTGGGATAAAACATCATCAAGACCAACACTGGGGAAAAGTAATGCATGAAGCTGTGTGAAGCCATTAATAACAGTGTGAAGAAGCTTATCATATCTCTTTCTAAGTTAAATTCCTATCCCAGGACCCTTGAAAGCATTGGAATACTGATGGGAGAAAGCGGAGACAGTCTGGAATAAGAGGAAGTGCTTCATGAGTGCCTTTGGGAAGCCATGTGGGTGGCCCAGGCCACATGAAGGACACCAATGTCCTGGAAGATGGTGAGTGAAGGCTGAAAAGGGGACTTGATATCAACAGTCTTCTACTGGGAGATACTGCGGACAATTATTGAGCACACATTGTGCCCATGATTTTTTCTATCTTTGCAACCCTGTTGTTATGGGGAAAATGAAATTCAGGGATATTCAGCATCTGCCCACGATGGTTGCAGATATAGAATTCAAGTTCAAATTGTTACAGTTCCAGAGTGCTTTACTTTTCTACACCCCAATGCTTTACATTGGGAAAATATACATTTGGTGATTTCAGAATTCAGCTACCTGGGTAAACTCCAGATACGGACCACACGGAGAGGTTATGTATCTTAACTGACAAGAAATCCATGTGGCCTACGGTGTCTGGTATGAATGAGGTCTGCCTTTTCATAGGAAAAGCTTTAGCTCCCAGGTACATCTTATCAGAGTATACCCTGCAGGTGATAAAATCCCAAACAGATTTCTCAAGCCGAATTAGCAAAAGCAAACAATTCTCTGTTAGCATTAAGGTGAAGCAAGGTTATTTTAAGTGAGATAAATAAAACCTGTCTTATATCCAGACTGCTTTGTTCCTCCACAAAGCTTTCTAGACCTGAGCCCCAGGATTTGTCTTCTATGATTCAGCCATGGTAACAAACAGCATTTTGTTCCACTGGAAAATTCCGTTGACTGTGACAAGAAATAGAAACTAACTTTGTTCTCATTAGGTGCTTCTATACATGGCACATTGGAGTGGGAATTTTGTATTTACTCTTTATATTTAACATGAATTAATTTCTAGTCTGTTTATGCCCTTAACTGATTTCTAATGTGTGGAATATCAATACCAGTCTCCACTACCCCAGCAAAGAATTTCTTTCTAACACTAGTCCAGAGCTATATTAGAATTAAGGCTGGCATTGTAACTTCACGATTCTGTTTCCTGAGAAGTTCATGATGTAGTATTTTGTATTAATCCCAAGGGCATTTCGAGATTTTGGAGCACAGACTTCTTAGTTTGGACTAGAGGATTTGACCACAAATGACCCTTTAGTTTCTGATTGTAGTTGGTTATCTTTTTCCACTATCATTGATTTATATTCCTTGGGAGGATACTGCCCTAATTAATCCTAATCAGTGGGGGGGAGGTGTGTGTATTTGGAGCTACATCAAGCAGAATCTTATGGAATCCAAGTCTGGGAATCTACACTAGGGAAGCCCAGGACTGAGTGTGGACTTGACTACCAGGCACACCTGGCTCTGCCATTTATTAGGACTCTTTGTATGGTTGAAGTGACATTGAGGTTGTAAAAGAGCTAGATAAAGATTAGACATCGTCAGTTTTAGATTTTTCATTAATCATTAGAATAGAAGTCTGCCCTTTTGGGATTAAGATAAAGGGCTGAGAAAAAAAACACTTGACTGGCAAGATGGAATCAGAAAATTCAGTATTTTTTTTGAGGACCTTCTTTAATAGCCTTTTTTTTCCCACGCAAGAGATTTTAATAGCTGAAAGAGAGAATGGCTGCCCCTGAGCAGAGGGCAGTCAATAGCCTTACTTTTTATACATGAAACTTCCATTAGTCTATGATTATTATGAACACACTTATCATTTTTATAAATAAAGCAATATATTTCTTGGATTTATTTGCTTTTTTATTTTCCCAGGAAGGGAAAAGAGTTCATGAAGATATGTTCTCTCACTTTACCTTTGAGATAGGGAGGAATTAACATGTTCATGCATTACACCAGTAGAGAAACTGAGGCACAGTTACCACACGGACTCTACTTCAAGTCACACGTGTTGGCCTTTTCCAGAGGTATTAGAAGAAGTCTGGTCTCATGATCCTACCATCCAGTCTTACTGGCAGGGACTCAGTGAAGAACACCAGTGATGGGTTTACCTGCATGGCGAGGCCAGTGCTGTAGATGTTTCCAATGATGCCATTGTTTTCGATCCTCATGCTGATCTGCTCCACGGTTTTATTTAGGACCTCAACAAACAGGGCTTTGTAACCTTCCTCTGAACCTATAGGGATCTTGTTGTACATACAGGTCAGAGCCAAGGTCACCATTGCTCCTGTGTCTGTGAATCACAAAAAGGATAAGACAACCACCCTACCACACAATATGAACAACTAACATGTATTGTGTGCTTATTGCAGTCCAGCTACATTATCTCCTTTACTCTTCAGAACAACCTGTGAAATAGGACCTATAATTACCTCTGCTTCAGGGATGAGGAAATGGGGCTCAGAGAGGTTAACTAACTGCTCAAGACCACACAGCTAATAAGTAGCAAGGCCAGGACCTGAACCTAGAATTTGTGTGACTCCACAGCTCATGCTTTTTATTGCCATAGACTGGCAATATATTCAAGTCTACATTCAAGTACGACAAGTCTCGAAGTTTATCTTTGGAAATGGCACCAGTTCTTGAAGGCCCAGCTATCACCATCTCTCAGTGAAGCCTTCTCTGGTCATCCCAGCACAGGATTTGAGGTTTCTTTTCCAAGCTCCTTTAGCATTAGCTGCTTCTCTCTGTTTTGCAGTCTTGGCCGTCTCTACTGTGTTTTGTTTTTTTCTGTGCTCTGTGTGCCCTTGGATGATGGAAAATTTGCATCTGCCAGAGGACTCAGCACAGGGGTGTTTTCATTATTTGCATAGGAAAAGGCTTCAGGTTGGAATGTGTAAGCTCTGGCATGACAAGGCTAGAACAAATTAAAAGACTTGCCACATGACACTTTTCTTTCCTTGTTCTTTCCCTCCCGTCCCTCATCTCCACCTGAAAGTTGCATAATCTCATTAAGGGTGAAGGTATTGTTGAAACCAGTATTGACAAAAAGTCAAATTTCCTGAATTGGCAGACACGCTCCAGTAAGGTCCCAGGTGGGAAACAGAGGCCAGTCTGTTCTCCACCCATAGGGAGGGGACTAGAATAAATACCTACCTGCTTGTTGGGTATGAAAGAGGCTGCAACAAATGAGGTTAATGCCTGAGTCAATGCTGCTGCTTAGAGAGTGCCAGAGGCAGAAAGGTGACCGGAATGAGGGCATGATAGTGGCCTTCAGTGGCATTGTATAGAGAAGGGATCATTGTATGCAGAAGGGCCAGCAGAGGAAGGACATGGTGTTGTAGAGGAAAGAGCTTCCATTCACAAGCAGCCATCTGCTTGCCAAATGAAGGACTAAGATGGTTTCAGCATCTCCCTGAAGGGGAGCATTGTGAATTTAGGGTTCAGAGAGTAGTTCTTTAATAGGAAGAGAATATTTGGATGTTATAAGGAGATGCATTGAGAAGAACAGAGTGTGGACACACCAGTAGTGATAAAAGAGAGAGTCCAGGGCAGGGCTGAGTCTAGACATTGATTTAATAATTTGCCTGGGAACAACTCCTGACTTGGGTGACATGTTTATTGTTCCCAATGGAGATTCTGGAATGGCTGGACATTTCAAATATTGTCCTGGTTTCTGTTTTACCATTTCCCTTCCATTTATTCTTTAATTCACATATCCAACAAATATTTGTTAAATATCTCCCACCTAAAGACATACCATGTAAAGTCCTCTCTCCGACTTTTCCTTCCAGCTCCACCATTCAGTGCCCTTGATGTTCCCAGCTCAGGGCAGTGTTTGAAAGTGGTTGCCTACTCACCCACATTGAAGGGAGAGAAGTTGTTCCAGAAGGTCTTGGCAAAGCGGGCTGCTATTTGTAAGGCCGCCTCAGGGTTGTTCTGGCATAGCGCCAAGATTGCCAGACTGGGCCCATAGAAGGTTGAAGCCTGGGCACCAGAGCCTTAGGAAGGGATAGAGGGCCTTGATGAGATGAGCATTCACCACAATGAGGACATTTTTGAAAAAGAAAAGAAAACCTTTTAAATAGAAGTTTCAAGAAAACCTGTGCAAAAAGACAGCATATTGGCAAAAGATAACTTCACTGTTTCTCAGAATAAGAATGTCATCTGGCACAAGAATAGAACAAAAGGGATGATGCTATCTTCGGGTGATGGCATAAGTTTGTGTCCCTGGGATAGTGGCCAACTTATTTGAATTGCAAATGAATATCTCACTTCAGAGGGAACCTGAGTGGAGGTACATTGTGTCTCTTCCCCAACTTGCCACTCTTCCATTCTTTCCTTTCTAGGTTTGAAATTCTCAGGAAGGACCATTTGCCTCACTCTCCCCTCCCTGCTGATGAAGTCATACCTGAAGGGGTCCAGCTTTCCATTTGTCTCTGTAGAGTCGATACTTTATTCCCAGGGTCTCGACAGGAGGAGATGAGGGCCATAATGGTGAGGGCGAGTTGACCAATGGTCAGGTCTTCAGAGAAGAGAATAAAATAGATAAACAAAGGTATCTCAGGGGAAAGAGCGCCAGGGGCCAGGGCTGAGCTCTCTGCTTCTTATCCAGATCATTCTGATTTTTAAATAATGTGATGAGATAGTTTTTGATCTGTCTTTCTTAAGGAGAGAAGGATGGAAAATTACTAAAGGAATGTTTTATCTAGTGGTCTCTTTGTAACTTGATGATGCCATTAAGAATCCCAAATCCCTAGTATCTGTTAGAAAAGCAGCAAGAACACCCATGCAAATTCATAAATGAAAAGTTATAGTTCCAAAATAATTTTCATTTTATTATCTAACCTCAAGGCGACTCCTGTGAGGTAGGCAGGACAGAGATTGGACTATTATCATTGTGATATTACTATTAGTGTCTTGTCATTAGAAGTGTCTGCATTTTGCAAATGAGGAAGTGAGGTTGATGGGATCAGTTCACAGAGTTGGTAGGTGGCAGAGGCAGACTGGAAGCTCACTCCTTTTACATCTGGTCCAGAGTTATTTTTTCTTTACCTTCCTCCTCTCTGAATGCCATGACTTCACACATTTCTTTCCAGGTATGTAAGGAAAGGTGTTTGGGTGATTCAGGGACAGTCCCAGGCAGCACTTGGGCAGGGGTACATGGCATCTGGGGATGGGGGTCTAGGGAGCACGTGGAGGGGCTCTGCCTTCTCACCGGCTGTGTTACTGGCCATGAGCCTGTAAGTCAGGAGCTTCTGGGCCTCCAAGTTGTAGGCTCCAGCCAGGTTCATGGCAATCAAGATGCTGGGATTTGGGTGGGCTGAGCTGGTCACAGAGTTCTCCATGAGGACTTGTATGCCATTAACCAAGGTCTGCTGTGCTGAGGGAACAGCTGAGAAGAGAAAAGCCATTTACTAACCCCCCAACCCTCACTCCCTCTCCTCAGGAACGTCTCCTGCGTCATTTAGGAGAGGACAGGGTTAGCATCGGTATCCTCAGAGACACCCCCTGTAGGGATGATAATTAAAGAGAAATGGAGATAACGTTGAGATTTTTCTTTGGAGGCTAATTAGTCCCTGCATCTCAAATGGCCCTTATCTTTAAGCCAGTGATTTCTCATTTAATAACTTCAAGCAATATGGCTCAAGGACATTTCATATTATTTCTAGCACATTCCTAGAAATCACTGAATTCCTTGCATCCATTATTTTTCCCTCAGTCTAACATGAAAAATATGAATGATTTGGGATGTGACTTATCTTCACTGAATACCCAACATTCCTACCTGGTACCTGGTCAGAACAGCTGAGTGTCTCTCTTTGCATTGTCAACCATCATTCCTACAACTGTATTTCAACCTCTCAATATTAAATGCACAGATTTGCCTCTCTAAGAACTTATGCTGTTGTAACTCTGGGGGAAAAATATGTTCCTAGCCTGGGGCAAATAACCTTTGAAACCAAAGTCAGTTAAAGGGAGAAATAAAATGGGACGAATCCATTTATTGCTTATAAGCAGTCATCCACTTCTGCTCGCCTGTGTCTCTTGTGACCCGGCTGCAAAAAGGGATCCCACCAAACCTCTCCGGTCCAGATATACGCTCCCTCCCCCAACCCTTATAATCACCTATTGATACGAAGATAGACTACTTTTCTCCATCCTTTGGGAACACCTATTGAGGAGATGCACTAAGGCCAGGTGAGAGATTCTGGACATATTGCAATTTTACCAACAGCTGTTAAGTCAGGAAAGATGAACCACACACTCATACCCTGCCTCACCCCTTTGGGAGCTCCTATAGTGTGGCTGTTCTTAACCACTTTGTCATCAGCAGACCTCAGTGTCTGAGGATTCTGCCTATCCCCGGGATAACTGCTTCTCTGACCTCCTTGGAAAAAAACAGTACTCACAGCATGAGCCTTGGGTCTGCATGCTGGTCCCAGCTAGAGCCCAGAGAAGGTTCAGGAAATGGAGGTTACACCAGGCCATCCCACTCTCTCTTGTTCTGTCTGCACCTCTTGTCCACAAATCCCCGTGTTTGCTGGCAGGGATTTTCTCTGTTTTCTCTTATATATGCTTCTCTTTGTAAAGCAGTTTGTCCTCCCTCCACGCCGCAGCTGCTCCTAACCCCTTGTGCTGACCTTTGTCTCCTTGATAGAATTCATATCCATCTGCTTATCTCCCTTTACCAACTGCAGACTCTCTACAATGTCTGACGGTGACTTCTAGGCAGTACAGTCAGATGAGACACCTGGGCTGGGTGTGCAATGAGGTAAGTGATGACAAAGTGCCATTTGCCAAAATTCCGGGGTGTCATGTCAGGAACTTGACTAATGTGCATGTGATATAGATGAGACCTCTTCACAGACCTTCTCCATCCAGTCAGACAGCCTGCTGGCTGTTTATCAGCAACCACTCCATTGAGGTCTGGGTGGTTCCTAAGGCACTACCTCACTTTATGGTTCGAGGCATTTGCTTCACAATGTGCCCTTGTATTCTCTCAGGTGAGCATCTGCCAGGTGAGGTCTGGCTTTATGTGATGATTAATTCAGTTGATATGACCTGGATTCTAGCATTGGCTCTTAGAAGCTGTTTGACTTTAGGCAAGCAGTGGACCACAGTTTCCCCTGAAACTTTTTTTTTAAGTCTATTTCCTTATCCAGGGACAAAAGCCGTTTCAAACACTAGGGCTTTCAGAAGTTATCTCTTAAAGGAAGTGATTAGAAAATGTGGGATCAATAAACTATATTAAGTGTATATATATTTTTCAGAAGTATAGCTATATTATAAAGCAAAGTATACCTTTCTTATAAGGGAACTAGAAATAATATCTTAAGATTATGAAGGAGAGGGATAAGTTTTTTTTAACCACTGGACTTTAAGCAGCTCCTTTTAGGGGGACACTCTTCAGTAGTTCTCACCTTAGAATAAAATTTAAAGTTCTTTTAATGACCTCCTAGGCCCTATGGCTTCTTGTTGCCTTTCTCACCACCTGCAGTGGCTTTCTCTCCTGCTCACTCTGCTCCTGCTACACTGAACTTCCTGTTTTTCCATGAACCCATCATCCATCATTGCACATGTTGCCCCCTTTGCCCAGGACCCTCTTCCTCCAAATATTCTCTTGGTGGCTCCCTCACTTCCTTCATGTCTCCACTCGAAGTCCAGCTTTTAGAGAGGCCTTCCCTGACCATGGTGTATCAGACAGCCCTCGCCACCCTGCACCCAGTGTACATCCACCTGCTATAACTCCCCACCCTCTGTCTCCATCTCTACTTGAATGTCCATGCCGAAGGGGAAGGGGCTTTGTCTTCTTTGTTCAATGCTCTGTCCCAAGCACTTCAGACACCACTTAGCTCACAGTAGGAATCTAATAAATACTGTCTGAGTGGGTGAATTAATGAACCAATTTAAGACACGGGTTATAAAACATTTTTTCTCAGGGAACATTGGTGATTTTATGAGGTGAAAAAAAGCATACATGCTAGGATGTGCTGGATAGCTGCTAACGTAGCCCCATGTTTCCACCTCCTGGTGTTCATGCCCTTGTGGAATCCCCATCTCTAGAATGTGGACTGACCTTGCTTCTAGTGATGATAATACAGCAAAAGTGCTAGGAGGAGGTTACCAAAGTCCAGCTTCACTCTGGAAAAGGCAAGGCTTGCCATCTCTCTGGCTCTTCTAGCTTCTTGCTCTGAAGAAGCCAGCTGGCATGCTGTGAACTGCCTCATGAAGAAGCCCATGTGGCAAAGAACTGAGAGAAACCACCAGCCAATAGCCAGGGAAGGAGGAATCCTGCCAACACCTAGATAACTGAGCTTGAAAACAGATCCTTCCCCAGTCGAGCTTTGAGGTGAAGCCTCAGCCAATATCCTTTTTTTAATTGAAGTATAGTTGATACATAATCTTTTATTAGTTTCAAGTGTGCAATACATATTATTAACCCCCCACACTAGTACAGCTACTATCTGTCAACATAGGAGGATGTTAATGCTGTACTATTATCCTGGTGATGAACCTACATTATCATTGAGATTTTTGTGCCCCTTAATTCCCCTCACCTTCCCACCTACCCACCTCAACCCCTCCCCCATCGTAACCACCTGTGCCTTCTGTGTCTGTGAGTCTACTGCTGTTTTGTTCGTTATGATTTGCTTTGTATTCATATTCCACAAATAAGTGAAATCATATGGTATTTGTCTTTCTCTGCCTGGCTTATTTCACTGAGCATAATACCCTCTAGATCCATCCATGTTATTGCAAATGGCAGGATTTCTTTTTTTTTAATGGCTGAATAATAATCCATTTTGTATATGTACCATGTCATCTTTATCCATTTATTTATTGATAGACACTTAGGTTGCTTCCATATCTTGGCTATTGTATATAATGCAGCAATAAATATAGGAGTGCATATATCTTTTCAAATCAGGGTTTTTGTTTTCTCTGGATAAATTCCTAGAAGTGTAATTACTGGGTTGAATGGCATTTCTATTTTTAGTTTTTTAAGGAATCTTCATACTGCTTTCCATAGTCTCAGCGAACATCTTGATTGCAGCCTTTTGAAAGACACTGATTGACAGAAACTGTGAGATAATGAGTACTATTTTAAGCCTTTAACTTTTAGAGTGACTTGTTATGCAGCAACATATAACTAATACATGGTGTATGGTGGGAGATGAGACCAGAAAGATGGCTAGGGTCTGCATGGTGGAGGGATCGTATGTCATACAAAGGAGTAACAGGCAGAATAATTACCCCCAACCCCCAACTACCCCTGCCCTCCCCACCCCAGATGACCATGTCCTAAGTCTTGGTACCTGTGAATATGTTAGGATACACAGCAAAGGGGAATTAAGGTTGTTAGTGAGCTGCCCCTAAAATAGGAAGATTATTCTGGATTATCTGGGTAGGCCCAGTGTAATCAGAGGTCCTTATAAATGGGAGAGGGAAGCAGGAGAGTTAGAGCCAGAGCAGGAGATGTGCTGACAGAAGCAGAGTTTAGGATGATAGCCCTGCTGGCTTTGAGGGTGGAGGGGGCCGTGAACCTAGGGGCACAGGCATCCTCCAGAAGCTGGAAAAGGCAAGAAATGGATTCTCTGCTAGAATGTCAAGAAGGAACATAGCCCTTGAACACCTTGATTTTACCCGGTGAGATCCATTTCAGACTTCTGACCTCTGGGACTGTACGAAAATAAATTGATCTTAAACCAGTCAATGTGTGTTAATAAGGATCTACTACAGGATTAAGAACCCAGTGTGGTGCTGACTTTGGATTTCAGAGCCTGCTCATGACCATCCTGAGACGGACCACACCCTCTTAGTGTGCCAATCTTTAAACATACACTTCCTTATTTTAATCATACAGCCATTGTTGCTGTAAGACCCATTATGATACAACTGTTTCAATTAGCAAATAACTTCCAGAGCAGGAACCACACAGGCCATACATTTCTTAACATGTTTTGACAGTCCTTGGCTAACTATTGAAAGGGCTTCTTTATTATTTATTAGCTTATTTTGTCCTGTGCCTAATTTTCTGGTATCAAAGCACCCAGACTTTCTTTGCACATCTGAAAGGTTTATTTGTGCTGATTATCCTTTGCTGTGACAGCAGGTAGAGATTTCTCCTTTCAGGCAGTCTTGATTCTGTCATGGTCCCAAGCTGTAGGAGTTTCTCATAAAGCAAGTGTGTCCAGAGCTAGGCCTACCTGGGCAATGTTAGTGGAATGCTAAGGAAAAGGTTATTCCATTAACCATCATGTCTGTCTCTGAGATTAAAGGCACTTCTATCAGCCTGCAGTGTTACTACTCTACTGAGAACACTGGTTAGGAGAAACTCAGCCCTCTCTAATTAAGAATGGAGGAAGCTAGTGGCTGGAGGGAAGTATTAGAAAACAGTGGCACCAAGTGGGATTTTTGTGTTTGATCCAGCGAGAAGAATTAAATGAGAATTACAAAGGAAATCACTTTTTTTTTTTGCCATTTTTTCCATTTATTGCTATACATGATCTCCATTTAAAGGAAATCACTTTTTAAAGGCTATGATTGAATGCTATTTGATGCTATGTCAGTATAGCAATTAGAATAATCTCTTATCCCAGATTTAGGGAAATAGGTCCAATGCAAATCGGGTGCTTTGCTGGTGTTGACCAATTATTATTGAAAGTGAGCTAGAATTATCAAGAGAGAGTCAGGGATCTCAAAGGAACCCGTTCCAATCTCATTATTATGTTGAGATTCAATTTCACTGGCCAATTAAGGGTCAGTACTTTCTGTTATTTTGACATATTTGTGTTTATGTTTTTTGCTTCAGATTCCTTATTTTTCCTTATGGACAAAACTGACTGTAGGTACTAGTTTCCCTGGGATAGTCTCAGTTTTTATTTTTTTTCTTCTTATTGTAATTATTAACCATGTTCACTTTCACTCTTTACAGTGCTGTCGTTGGACCGTGTATTGTGTGTTCACACTGTTTATGATAGACAGTAAGGTCAGTTCTAACATTTTGCATATTTTTCACCTTAAGTTGTCATCCTTCAATTCACATGGATTGTAGAGTCTACAAACAGATCTGACAGCTGCCCCCCATGCTCACAGACAGTCTCTCATCTCTAATTTAGCTTTTGAGATGAAACATAGACCTGAGAGGACAGAATCTGTTGCTGTCTAGTTACAAGGGTATCAGTCACACGCAGTGTGGAGGATCAGTACCAGAAATCGGTGTGTAGGAGGAGGGTTCAAATCCTGACTATGAAGCAGGGTTGCTGGTGGAGGGGAGGAAGCTAAGATAATCATGAAGACAACACAGGAAGATTGAGAGAGACATTGCTAAAGTAATTTAATTCTGCCTGAAGGCATCTTCCTTTTGGGGGTTGCTTTAAATGGGTTACTTTATGCTTCATGTAAAGCACATCTTAAAGGCACTTCTGATCCCTGAAGGTATGTGCATGTAGTTCGGCTATTCAGTAAAAAGTGTAACCTTCTCATGGTGCTTAGATATAATTCAACTTAAAAAAAACTGAACTCTGTTGAAGTGAACATCAGAGGTGGTTTTTTGCATGTGTATTTGGATGATATGAATATCGGAGTGATTTTCATGGGGAAGTAAGGAATATAAATGTGGGAATAGAATAAAAAGAGCCCAAGGGAGACAGCTGGAGAAGGGAATGATATCGCAAATCAGGAGCAAACCTGATGAACCAAACTTTTTACATATAAGCTTCCCATTTCCCTTTCTCCAGAACAATATTTTTCTGTCTACCCACTGCCTGTATGAGGTCAATTGGTCCACTTGCCTCCTTCCTCACATGTGGGCCGCAGAGAGCAACGTCTCCCTCAGCTTTTCTCCTTCAGGTCTCATTGATAGCTGTTGCAGCAGTAGACCTGAAAACTTATCCCCATTTCCCCAGTTGCTGAATGGTCACCAACAGGTGAGCAGATGGTTAGTAGAGGAACCTTGAGCACAGCTCAACTTATTAGACACGTGGTCTAATCTCTTTTCACATCACTTCTTCCTAAGGTCGTCTGCCTGCTAATAATAATCTCCTTTTAAAATGAAATGATTAGAACATGCTTTTTTGTACAGTTGTTGATCTTTTATTGAACATGCAAAGAGAGAAAGGGAGGTTATTGACTTTCCTACTAGGATTGAGATAAATGAAAAAGAAGGCATGAAGCCAATGCTGTGTGGAATTCCACTGCAAAAGGATCCAGTCCAGCTGAGGAAGGGTTGAGTATTTTAGTAGGTGCTCCAACGAACCTCCAAATTGTCTCCCTCATGAACAACATAACTACCAACTCCTGAAAAGGAAGAGTGAGAATTGGGTCTCACAATCTGATCACCAAATCACCAAATAATGGATATCACTCTCCCAGCTCAACACCTTTCCCACGAAAGCTCATACCCTCACATTGGAATGCTTTGGGCATTTTGACCTTGAGGGGCTTTGGCATCCTCTCCCATACCTTGGTCCAGTGGTTTGTCATTATTCAGAAGTTGCCAGTAGGTTCTCTTGTTGTTGTTGGCTTTTAAGCCTCGAACAGAGGTGATGTAGGGCCCCCATGAGCTCTCCACATATGTGAAACTGTAGGGACAGTGAACAGGTTGCAGGAATTTAGAATTTTCAAAGGCAACCAGACATGGGCATTTCTCAAATTTCAATGTACCCGAGAATCACCTGAAGCTATTATAAAAGAAGGCAGATTTCTTGGCCCTATCCTCAAATGCTTTGATTCTGTAGCTCTGGGCTGGGACCAGGAATCTGCATAATTTATAAACACTCCAGGTGATTCTGTTGCAGGCATTCTACAATCTGAGCCCAGAGAAATGATGCCTATGGTTTCTGCCCCTGCCTACCCCCGTAGCAGACACTTTACATCATCAACTTCTAATCTACCTCAATTTAGTAACTGTGGAAGACACTAAAGCAATAGAAGAATTAACCTCATGTCCCAGAGGCACCATAAGTTAGTAGGTTTCCTCTTAGTAAAGAGGAATGGGAAAGAATAATTCGATGTTTCAGGCTGTGTTTATTGAGAAGTGACATGGTCAATGTGAGTTTCACATTCCTTAGTCACACTTTTCTACCTTCCTGGGAGCCCTTGAAAGCAACCTTTATAATTATTTATATACTATATATACAGGTATGTATTTGTGTATATATACATATATGTAATATGTATATGATTTTATTTACAGCATTTACATCATGTTATTAGACCCAATAAATAATTGTCAGTTGGACTTAAGGATTTAAGGAGCCAAATGAACCATATTTTTCAGAGGCAAAGTCAATTTCATAATTTTAATATTTGACCTTTCTGGCCAGGGAAACTTTGTTTAGGTGTTCTTGACTCTTCTGAAAGGGGGGCATGGAGAGACTTCAGGGCATTTGTGAAACTTCTGGCTTAAAGGACAGTTTGTGAGTAGGTTCACTTTTCTGGGATGAGCATCCACTGTACTCATCTGATTGTCAATAGAACCAGTGATTCAAAAATACTTAAGAACCACTGTTCAAGACACAAAATGCCTGACTTAAGAGGTTTTGTGTATTTAAGGAGTTTTACTGACAGAAGCAGAGATCCCTGGGACTTACTTATTAAGGGAACATTAATGTAATACCTACTACGTGCTAAAACAGGAAAAAACTCACCTCCTTTTTTTAAACCCTTGCCATGAAATGTAACAAACATGATGATTAAAAAGTGTTTTAAATGTACCCGGTGCTTATATACTCTTGCTGAGTCTTTCAAAATCACACTAACTACTGTAACATTAGGTTATGTACAGATGTACCTAAATTCAGTCTTATTTATTTTCTGAGCTTCGTCCATCACATTTAGGAAGACAGAACCATTTCTCACAGTGACTTCGGTAGAGTATGTTTCCCTGATTTTCACAGAGTAATTTACTTTGATATATGAGGGTGAAACAGTAGGTGTCGCAGTTACAGTGGAGATGTTGAAGTAACCTGTCAGAGGCAGAAAAGCAGGAAAGAATTATTATTCAGAATAATAAAAATGATATAAGAGTTTGCACACCTATCCAACCCCTGTCCAATGATTCCTTTATGCAGAGGAGGATTTTCTACATGGAGTAAGTATCATCAATCAAGGGGCAGATCACTCATGTGACTATAGCAGAAATGAATACCAGATACTCATTGGCTTGTAAATGCTTATTCTGGCTCAACTCCCAGCTGTTTAAGCAATTCAGTTGCCCCATTTCCCATTTCTCACAGAAGCTCCTGATTTTCTTTTGCTTTGGTATAATACAAAAAGGCTTCCTTTTTTTTTTTTGCTTTTGTTTCTTAACATTTATCAAAAACATATTAAGTGCCAAGCACTGTGGTAATCATTTTACATGGATTATCTCACTTAGTCCTTAAAAAAAACTGATGTTGAATACTATTATTGCTTGTATTTCTTACATTAAAAAACTGAGGCTTAGAGTTTAAACATTTTGTCCAAGGTTCCCTAAACGTATGTGGCTGAACCAGGAATGAAGAGAGATAGAAAAATCTCCTTTACACTTTGTTGAAAATCAGTTGTTGTAATGAATGATTCATGCTGTGGTTTTCTTATAATACTGACATGTTCATTCCACACAGATTTATTTCCCTTTGGGATCACTTATTGTGCATAGTGGAAAATCAGAGATACCATACTTTATTGAAGATGGAATGATTCTCTGAACATCTCTCTGTATCCAGCAATCAGAAAACATCCCTTTGGAAATAGACATCATTTAATCAAGCCTACCTCATTTATCAGTGTTTGGAACTAAGAGCAACATCTGGTCTATTGAGAACAAATCCTCAAGTGGTTATAAATTACTGATGGCATATGGAAGACTCAGTTCTGTCTGGGTGTGCTTTAGAGGTTCATCTGGTCACTTTGAGTACCCAAGAACACCTAAATCTCACATGCTTTGGGTGTTACATTGAAAGGCAAAACAGTTTGCTGTTTAGTGTTATACCTGTATTACTGATACAGCAAGAGTATTTGTTAATGTCCAATAAAGTTTTTCCCATCAGGGCAGGTAAGACCTGGGATGCAGCAATTGGCATACGGAATGCTCCCTGAGAAATTTCCTCGAGCACTTTATTCAGAGTTGTTTGGCACTCCCATTCCCTTTCCTTGTAATATTTTGATGAGACAAAGAGAGCCTAATGTGAGAGAATAAGAGGGAGAGACAATGAATGAAAGAAACTTCAAATAAGGAGAAAGCATACATCTAACGAATTCAGCAAATATTTATTGGACACTGACTACTTGGAAGCACCTTAGACAGCTAAGATAACTTTCCTGCCATCAAATAGCTTGTAAACTAGTTTGGGTGGGGAGATGGGAAATTGCAAATGATAATAATGACAATGAAAACAGACTTTCTCTACTGTGTTCACTCTTGTATCCACACCACTGGCACAATACCTGTCGTAGAAGAGATATTGTTAATATTGTTAACAGACAGATTATTGTAAGGGAGCCCCTAAGATGAATGCCCTAAGAGAAGCATCTAGTGGCATGGTCCCTCAAAAGAGGAAGAGCTCATCAACATTTAGTGAGCCTGAGGAAAGGCTTGGTGGAGAGACAGTACTTAAGGTAGGCCTTGATGGTGTGATGGCATTTCGGTAGGTGACATGAGGAAGGGAGCCCTGGATCCAGAGGGAACAATATGACCAAACGTGTTAGCAAAATCCCCTGAGGACTCCTCCTGGCCTGGGAAGCCTGGTCCATAGGGAAGACTCAGGGCAGCTATGGATAAGCAGGCTGGAAAAGGGGTTGGGGCCAGATGGGTGGACCCTTGAATCGCAGGGTGAGGTTTCTGGCATTATTTGCTTGACAATGGGGAGTCTAATAGGTTCTTGAACAGAAACTACCTAGGCAGCAGATATAAACTAGATTGAAGGTTCTTGAACAGAAAATACCTAGGTGGCAGATATAAACTGGATTGAAGGAGCAGAATTAAGGGGTAGGAAAAGTGAGAGGGGTATTAAAGTAAGATAAGGACTGAAATGGGCTGGACGTGCAGATGTTGCTCGGTCATTTCTTAGGGAAGGACAGTCCCCCTGTTCATCTTTTTTTTTTCTTTCTTTTTTAATTTTTTCATCTTTTCTTGAAGACCCTTAAAGTTAACCAAGCAGTCAACAAGCATTTGTGGGATATTAAAACAAAATAAAATTGATCATATTAAATCTCCTCTTAAAAACTGTCTTGTAGGCAAGTAGCTCTAGGCCCTGCTATGAATTAATATCACCAAGACTAAGGCTCATGATCCACCCCTAAATTTCTGTATTAACCAGCTGATATGGAGCCTAAAATATTTTAAAAGCTCCTCCAGGCGATTCAAATGTGCAGCCAGAAACCACTGTTTTATATTAAGTTTAAACTTAGCAAGGCAGAAAACAGCATAAGTTGTAACAACAATGCAAACCACCTTTATGACCAGACCCCAACTTACATCCCCCGCCTCATCTTGTAATTTTTCCTGAGGATCCTGTGCTGGCCAGGCCGTACACCTTGATCTTCCTAAAATATGGAATTTTTTGTCTGTCTCCCACATTTTCCTTCCTATGCTCTCTCCATCTGAAAGTCCTCTTGCCCTGAGTCAGCCTGGCAAACTGCTATTGATACTAGAGACTCAATGAGGCTTTTTTTTTTTTTCTGTAAACCTGCCTTGGTCTCTTCTTGTACCTGCCCATTAGAGTTGAATAGATCAGTGAGTCAATGCAGGATAAAGTCCCAGACTTCAAGGGTTTAGGTGCTGAGTGTGAGTTTGGAAACCAGCTGTTTAGGTCCCATCCCTGTCTGCATCACTCTCTGGCTTTGTAATGTTAGGCACATTTCTGGTCCTCTGTGACTCATACTCTTATTCTAGGAAGCAGAGGTGATGGCTCTTTGCTCATTATTGTCAAGTGCATGGATGAGTTAGTCTCAGTCAGTACTAGCCGCTCTTACTGCCACTACCACTTATTGCTTCTTACAACCATAACCTAACAGGGGAGGCAAGATGAAAACGTGAAACAATGGTATATGGTAAAGTATAAAATTGCTGTAATAGAGCAAGATAGATTGTAGTAGACCCCAGAATTCCTTAAAGAAGTTGTGGCCAAGATAAGCTTCACAGAAGCATTGATAATGGAAAGGTAAAGATTGAAGTTGAGGAGAATACATTTCAGGCAGGTGAGAGAAATCATGTGAGTAAAATCAAAGTTAGTATAGGAAACAGCATGGATAAGGATAAAGATACTGTTTTCTTCCACAATTCCCTTCTCAGTTTCCTGTTTGACCCTCTGACTTACCTGCATAGCCTCTCCTGTACTATATATGTTTCCAATGAGACCATTTTCTTTTTTCTCATTCAGAATCTTTTTTACCAGTGATGCTATATTATTGCTGATTCTCTTTAAATCCTTTTTGTGGCATTTGATGTTTTCCCTATGTATACTCCTCTTCACACATGTCATAGCCAGAACAGCCATTGCACCAGTATCTGTCAGAAAACAACATTGGTCAAAGGGTGACCAATCATCCCAGTTTGCCCTGGACTGAGGTGTTTTGTGGTATATGGGACTTAAGGTGCTAAAAAGACAACCCAGGCATGTGAGTTGATGATGGGGAAAAAGGAATTAAAGACATAGCAATCATCTCTCCAGCTCTAACCACTCAAATATTTCAAGATTCCTTCCTTATCTGAGTAATAATTCTTGGTCATAGGAACACATATGGATTTATAGGTGCATATACATGGACAGTCTTCCACTTATACGCCTTGGTTATTCTCAGTTTTTTCATCTTTCAGCCATATTAGCAAAGGAATTAATAGTACATCAATCAAAATATGTCTTTGTAATTCCAAGGATTCCACTAGACTGGTTAGAAAATAACACTTAAGAGAATTGTTTTCCAAGAAATCTCCTTAAGGGGGAGGATGATGCAGGAGATGAGAAGAAGGGAGGTTAGGGTCTTTTTTTCTGGCTCATTATTTTGTTCTTGATGCCTTTTTTTTAATGTGTGGTGCCTGCCCTCTCTCATTAGGAAAAGGAGTATGAGAAATAGCACATTCTCCTTACTACCCAGAGATACTGAATGGTGATTTTCTTTGAGCTTCTTGGGGAAAGAATAACTTGCGTATCTGGATCCATAGTGGCTGAGCACCAATACTAGCTGTCTGGGGGCAAATTCTTCTTGGATGTGTAAGCTGAAATGTGTGATGTGTGAGCAGGAACATGTGTGATGTGTAAGCAAGAAAGTTTCTGGTCCTTCTCTGTTGTGAATACACAATGAATTGATCCCCTGAGGACTCCTCCTGGCCTGGGAAGCCTGGTCCATAGGGAAGACTTGTCCTTGGAGAGGACCTTGTCCTGGAGAGGTCATGTTGTTCAAATGATCCCAATAAATTATGGAAAGTGGCAGTTTAAGATATATGAATTCCACTGCATTCTCGTTATTTAACACTTATACTTCCTAAGTTGTCTTATATGAAGATTCTTATGCTTCATCCCCATTTTGCAGGTGGAAAAATTAAAGTCAAGAGTTAACAACAATTGGTTACATTACAAAGAAGTGGGCTAAGAACCAGGTCATTCTGCACATCTACAAAGAGGCTTAAATGCCACCCAATATCCATTCTGCTCAAAAAGAATTTTCTTCCGAGGACACTAGGGTAAAAAGGGTAGAAAGAAAACCCAAAGTACCTACTGGAAGAAAACTCAAAGGACAAGATCTACTGGTGACTGTGTCCTCTATACCAAGATAACTGAGTTTAATGACTCACCTACGGAGAATTTGTGATCAAGATTAAAGTTATTTTTCCTAGGAGTGAAGAGTTCAGCAACTTTGGTGGTTGAGTAGCTCCCTTTGAACAGACACAGGGCCAGAACGTCCAGACCGAGCTGATAATAGTTAGTCAGGGGATTGCCATTGTGCCTTTCTGGCAGGAAGAAAAGAAACACCTTTACTCATGCAAGTGTATTGGAGTAAAACCTTTTCATCTATTCCTACTTACTTTATTCCCATTTCTTTACATTAAGGGGAGTTGAGTAATAAAGGGGAAGGGACCACTCATGGAGTCAGCAAACCTGAGATGTTGAAAGGCTCTTAAGGGCTACCAAATTCAACTCCTTTCATTTTACAACTGAGGAGACCTGGCACAAAGGACATTAAAATACTATCCTGATATTCAGATGATTACAAAGCTGGGCTAGGACACAGATTTCCTTCCTCCAAGCCTCCTGCATTTTCAATAGTAACATTGTAAGTAAAAGTAGAAGTAGAAGCCACCTGCAAGGAAGATGGGATTGGAGAGACTTAGTGAATATTTGTGTGGGAGTTGAAATAAAAACAGTGCCCCTCACTAGCAGCCATTGTGGCCAACCTGTTTTTCCCAGTGATAAAGTACATTTGGCCATTATTAGCTGTTTTACTTTGGTACTTATGACACAGTGTCTTGTATTTCTCAGATATTTCTGGCATAATTCATTATTTGTTTAAAAGCCAAGTTCTGCAGGACAAGAGACTGTGTCCTGTACGTTTGTGTGTATTTGTCATCATATGCAAAGAAGTCTTGATGTAGACTCCATGCTTTGTTGGACATATGTGAAAAGAAAATTCAAGATGTATGTTGAAAGAGGAAAGAAGGGATGTGGTCTGCAAAGATATAGGCTGAAGGGGAGAAGAAAGGAGGGAAGTTCCATACTGTTTTGAATCAGTGGAGAAGAAGACAAGATTGTCCAGGGTCTCTGAACATTTGATTCTCACCCATATTTTCAATTTCAGCTTTGAATTTCGTTTCTAGTGTTCTGATCAGATAACGATCCTGTTTAAAGTACTTGTCGGGGTTTTGACAAGCTCCCAAAGCCATTATAGTCAAGGCAAGCTGTCCGGAGGTTAAATTTGACACTGCAAAGAAAAGCAATTCAAGTTTAACGAAGTAAATGCTTGTGATTTTCTTCTTTTTGGCCTCCTGCCTTCCTTGTGACTGTGTTGTCTATCATTTCTTTCTTCTGTTCTGCTCTCTCTTGATATTTTATTCTCTTCTTTATCTCCAAAGCAGAGCCCCTTCTAGCAGTACAATAAATGCAAACTAGATTTTAGTTTTTCCCATGAAATCACAGATCTTTCTGGAATCATGCAATTCTAACAAAAATGAGAAAAGAAGAAAAATAGATAAATAATAAAACCTTGGGATTTTCTTTCTTTGTGGGTGCCACCTTGCCAGGGTAGTAATAATTGACTTGTGGGTTCTGCCTTATAGAGTACCAGAACTGTCAGGCTTCTCACTATTCTTATGATAATATTGTGAGGTATGTAGGAGTAGCTCCATTTTCCCCTTATATTACTTAGAAAAAAAGAGGCGCAGTATGGACATGGAAGGCTCAGGGTGGAGCCTGGACTTGTCTCTGTTGTTCTGTGGTTGCCTCTCTATTGCCAGTGTGCTTAGATGTGGTCCGCGTCCCTATCTGGTTGTGAACTCAGATAGCTTATCTAACAGTAATAACGGATAAGAGTACATTCTTTAATATAAGAATATAATATATTTTCAGTATAAGAAAGTATAGTTTGCTTTTCCTCTGGACCCCTTGAAGGAAAATAGCTTTGAGGCCCCAAAGAAGTGGGTCTAGCTCTATAGTAGGTGGCAGGGGATGGATGTGTTGAAGGACTCTTCTGTTACTTCAGTGTCTGCTAGGAAAGATGTAGCCGAGATACTTTGAACACAATTTTTAGGACTCCCTGGAGATAATTGTTACAGATAGCTCAGTCTCCTAAATATTCCAGAGAGTTTAGGCACTCACCATTCTTTTTCACATCATCTTCGACTTGTCGGGTCATCTGTCCTTCTAAGCTTTGGTCAAATATCCCAGCAAGTTTGAGGGACAGCAAAACATTGGCAGCTTGGATTCCTCTGGTATATTTCGATTTGACCATTGTGCTTATCAGAGGGTTTAGTTGGGAGTAATCTTCTTCCTGTACCTCTGTGGCAGGGGAGGGAGGGAACAAGAAGCACTCACTCAGAAAATATTAAGAGTAGAACAGGGTTGGTATTAGTAACAGATATGGCCCAGACACAGACCCATCCAGTGGTCACTGGCTATATTGCTGGAGCAATACAAAGTGGGCCTGGAGCCCCTGCTGTGCCAAGTATTACTCCTTTACCAGCCAACACAGAAATATTTCAATATTTTAACAACTGGTCCAGCCTTTTCATTGTGTACTGGCAGAATATCTGTCCTGCCTGGGAGATTTAGTATCATTCCCTAATTTTGAATATGAGGCTTAGACAGGATGTCTTTAAGGAAATCTCTATAATCGGAGGCTTAACTAAGACTAGAATATGCATCTTCTGACTCCTAGTCTGTAGCACTTTCTACTTCTGATTCAGTTTTTTCATTCTCCATCTTCTTCTAATTCATTTGGGTTAATACTAAGGGAAAGAACCAAAAATTCTAAATTACATTGGTGATTGATGCCAAAGCTTAATTGTCTGATTGCCCAACTGGCCAGGCATAAGATCATTATTCAGCAGTACATTCCCTTTGGGAAAATCTCCAGTTTTAGCCTACAACATGTCTAAATCCCAGGGGAGAGGATGGAGGGAGTCACATGATACTATGGAAGAAAAATAGAATCCAGAGACCCCAAGAACTGGAAGAGAATAAGAAGAGTTAGTTACCACTTAAAACATTTCTAAATATACTTTGTCTGTAATCCCAAGAAAATCCTAACCATCTCCAGATTATCTCATGGGTTAGTAGGATAGTGAGAAGAACATGAGCTGTGGGTCAGCTTAACCTTGGCCAGACCTTGGCTGGATTCTGTGCTTCTTAATTTATGACCACATGTAAGTTATGTAAGTTTCCTGATCTTCAGTTTCCTCATTTTAAAATTGTGGATATAAACTCCTACTTCATAGATATTGGATAAGAAATTACTTAATAAACTATAAAATGCTGCACATATTGTTACTTATACTTTGCCTGGAGTTGCTGTAACTATACTTAGAGAATCCAGGAAATGTGATTTCCCTTGCCCACCTTACTTCCCTGTAAGAGAGAGTCAGGAAGATCTGTGAGTGCTGTAGAAAGGTCCTGGTTGTAACAGGAACAATTGGACAATTGTGATTCATCTCAGATTTTCTGGAAGCATCCAGCTCAGCAGATTTTCTGGCACCGAAACAGACTTCTTAGTTCCTGGTTAATTACTCAATTCAGCTTCCTCCACCACTAACGAGAAAGTTAATTATTTTGCACAATGAATTCAACTTCAAATCCTCCATAGAGAGCCCACATTCTTAGGATACAACAGAACAAATGACATGCTAGAAGGAAAAAGTAGAATTGGTAGATTCTGTGCTTTAGCCTGTGTGAATACGAGTCGTTCTGCTATGGTACCTATCTCTTCTTGTAGACTACACAGTACCAGAAAGATGTTGCCATAGATGGCACTACATAGTCATCTTTGGACTGGTTTGAAGCTCAGTTCCAGGGTAAAGATTTACAAAAGAGAAATGCACCTGGGAACTAGACCAGACTTCCAGAAATCACCTGCTTTAACACCCTTTCCCAATTATCCTTCTCTGGTGGATAAAACTAAAGCAAATGCAGAAATATTAAATCATTCAGCTACCAAGGGGTTGGACTAGATATGAATCTGGTTTTTCTTGCTCCTAATTAGTATTTTTTAATAGAATCACACAATTTCTGGAGACTACACCCAGAATGGAGATGATGGGGCTTGTACCCATGTTCTTTGGGGAAGGATTGAAGGGAAGGAGATGTGTATCTTGGAACATCTAAACTCAATAATGACAAGAGAACAGTCTTCATTATTTGAAAGGGATTACTAACAGTTTTTTTCTGTGTAGTTACAAGGTGTAAATCCAAAACCCATTGGTTATACTTCAGAAAAATAGATTGCATCTCAAAATCAAAAGATAACTTCCCATGACCTTGAAAAATTTCTGAGATGATGAATTTTTCTATCATTGAAAATGAACAAGAATAGACAGTTTCTTGGTAGGGTTGCTATGGTAGAGAGGATCTGAGCAGAGGACGAATATTTAGGCAAGTTAAGAATGAGTCTGTGATCCCTCTTAAAACAATATACATTGTGGAAATTTCCTCACCATCTCCTGCCACCCTCTAAGTTACTCATGGAATCCAACCACATAATAGAACTGGAATAGAATCTTTTACCTCAGGTAACTCTACACATAGTCCCTTGTCAGAATCCTTCAGGAGACTATCATACTAGAGTAATTTTTGCTCAAAGCATACTCACCACAGATATTGCATAGTTGGCTTGGGAGAAGAACAAACAATAGGAGCCCCACTAGGGGCAGCTCGCGTAATTGTCTCATCTCTCCAACAGTGTACTGGAATGGTGAGGGCTCCGCTGGCTATTTATTGGGTGATGGACAGAAGGCAATGAATACTCCTCCTTCAGCTTGCCTCAGCTTCTTTTACTCAAGCAAATATATTAAGTAATGTCAAGAGGTGTGGTCAAGTGTATTTGCCCAAGTAGTGTGATAAACCAGGAAGACTTGAAAAGTATAGTCAGGGAGAACGAGGATATAATTGTTCTTTGTTTCCTGTCCCAAACCTTCAGGGTTCATATTCTTTACCTACAGCCCAATGAAAATAAATTAGGTGAATGTCTGTTTTCAGTAATGTTTCCTTCCTTTCCATTCTACTTTGGTTATGTTTTACTTATGTTTCCTGAGAGATTAGATGTGATAGGGCAAGGTCTTATATTAAAATGGAAGTAGAAGTTTTAAGTCTGAAATTAGAGCAGGAAGGATGGGGGAGACTGGCACATGGGAGGATCTGGCTTAGTGGTTTTGACCTATGCTTTTCTCCTAAGACAGATGTCCTGAGAATTTCCTAGCCTGGGAGGAAAACCACAGAAATACCTATCAAATGTGGATTTTTGCTGGGAAAGATGCTGCATGCTACATGTGAGGAGTGTTATCTATCATAGTTCTTCCAAGAACTAGTAGAGAATTTGATCAGTTTGGTCTTAAAATGTTTGCTCTGTCAGGAAGATGGCAGAAGAATAGGTCCCCCACACATATCCTCCCACAGACACAATAATTTTAGCAGCCATGCATGGACAAAAGTTTCTATATGGCAGCTTTGGGTTCCAGGCAGGAAGCTGCAAAAACCTAGTCAGCTGCTGAGGATGGTTGTGCTGAGGCACACCAAAGAAGACACACTTGTGTTCATGTCAGTTAAAGCACAGAAACTGCCAACTCTAATTTTTCTTCCTGGACTGTCCTTTTTCTCGTCATATCCTGAGAAGGCAGGCTACCTGACCATGGTCCTGGCTACAGACCCCGGAACAGCCACATCCCCTTGTGGTCATGGTTCGGCCCTGACCTTGGGCCTGTGAGCAGCACTATCAGCCAAGGGCCCTGGGAGGAGTCATGCCCACAGGAGCCTGGGGTAATAGTCCTGCTGATCTTGGGCCCACTATGGACCCTGAAGCAACCCTGTGACCTGGCTTCAGCCCCTCTTAGCTGTGGTTCAGGGCCAGTCCTGCTTCTGCAGGACCTGTCCAGAAGACCCAGCAGGAGCCACAACCATCCATGCACCAGTATCAGGGCTGCTGTCTGAAGACCCAGCTGAGGACCCAACAGCAGCCAGGTGACCCATTTTCAACCCTGTTTGACTGTGAACCCAGAGGCAATCCCATCAACCCAGGGGCCTGACAGGAGACTGTGAACCCAGAGGCAATCCCATCAACCCAGGGGCCTGACAGGAGGTCTTTACCTGTTAAATGTCAAACAGGCTGTAAATATGGAGAGGTATCTGCTCCTTCAAATGCACAGATACCAATGTAAGGCCACATAGCTCACAGAGAAGCAGGCAAATATGACACCATCAAAGGAAATTAATAAATGGACCTAAAAGACATATCGAAGAAAACAGGGAATAAGCTCTTTGACATTGGGCTTGGCAGTGATTTTTGGGTATAATAATAAAAACACAAACAATAAAAGCAAAAATAAACAAGTGGGACTGTATCAAACTGAAAAGCTCCTGTTTAGCAAAGAAAACAATCAGCAGAATGAAGAGGTAACCTATGGAATGGGAGAAAAAAAATATTTATCAGATACCATATATCTGATAAAGGATTAATATCTAAAATACATAAGGAACTTCTACAACCCAAAGCAAAAATACCCAAATAATCCCATTGGAAGAATAGGACTTGAATAGAAATTTTTCCAAAGAAGACACACAAATAACCAACAGGTACATGAGAAGGTGCTAAAAAATGAATAAAAAGAACTTTTGTGTAAAGATGGAAATTGTCATTATGGAAAATGGCATGGAGGTCCCTTAAGAAATTAAAAACATAACGACTTTTTGATTTAGCAATTCCACTCCTGGGTATATATCCAAATGCCATGAAATCTGTATCTCAAAGAGGTATCTGCACCCATGTTCTTTGAAGCATTATTCACAATAGCCAAGATATGGAATCAACTCAAGTGTCTGTCAACTGATAAATGGATAGAAAATGTGGTGTATTTAATGCAATATTACTCAGCCATGAGAAAGAAGGAAATCCTGCCATTTGTGACAGTATAGATGGACCTTGAGGGCATTATGCTAAGTGAAATAAATTCGAGAAATACTATAGGGTATCACTTATATATGGCATCTAAAAAAGTCAAACTAATAGAAGCAGATAAGAGAATAGTGATTGCCAAGGGCTGGAGGCTGGTAAAAAGGGGGAATATTGGTCAAAATGTACAAACTTTCGGTGTAAGATGAATAAATTCTGGTGGTCTAATGTACAGCATAGTGCCTTTAGTTATTAATACTGTATTGTATACTTGAAATTTGCTAAGAGTAAATCTTAAGTGTTTTTACCAACACACAAAATGGTAATAATGGATATGTTAATTATAGATTGTGGTAATTTCATCATATATATGTATATCCAATCATCATGTTCAATTTAAATATATACAATTTTTATTTGTCAATTATATCAATAAAATTGGGAAAAAAGAGAATGTGTCAACCTTGTCATGGACTTAATGACTCACTATTTGCATTGTATCTCCCTGCGTAGCACATTGTCTAGTTCACAGAGGCATTCAGGAAATAAATTTTCAACAAGTATTTACAGAGACTCTTCTCTGTATAAAGTATCACAATAGAAGGGAACACCAAGATAAATAAAACAAAGACTCTGAGCCCAAGTTTCTTAAAAGCGACACTATTCTATTAACATCTACATTAATATTCATATTAACACCAGATAATTCTTTATTGTGGAGTCTATCCTGTGCACTGTAGGTTGTAAATATATAGCACTCCTGGTCAGGACCACCCCTCAGCCCAGTCATGACAATAAAATATATGTCCAGATACTGCTACATGCTCCCTGGGGGCAAAATTGCCACCCCATAGTTGAGAACTATTCTTCTAGTCTTTACATAGTTTTAAGTTTTGTGTTGGGATAATGTCATACACATCTTAGTTTTTCAATAGACTCTGGCTTCCAAGAGGTGTATGAAGCATGGTAGTACCCTCTTTCCACTGACCCTTACCCCACCCATGACCTCACTTACATCCATATTCTGCTGACTTTGCGGGATTCGTCTTTATAGTCACTTCCTTACATATACCCTCAATTCCTTGGTTTCTCTCTTGAGCTATCATACTTTCTTGGCACAACCCTGGTTGAATTCAACTCTGTCTATTCTGATAAGATACTGACTATCCATATAGCTGAATAGGCTACAGAAACACAATGAATTGTGCTGATTTGACTTATCTTTAATTCATGCTCACTAACCTCAATTGTACCCATAACAGTATCAGGCAATTATTGATTCAAAATTTCAGGACTTTTCCAGGTGAAAATAGAAATTAGGCCCTATATATGGAGGGCAAGGGGAGACCAAAGAAAGAGAGACCATTCCAGATTGGCAGGTGGCATTTTAAGAAGGAAGGGAACTTACAGACAGGCTTACCTTGGGTGGCTGCAGGACAAGCAGATCTCTACACCCTCCCACCAGAATCTTGAAAGTTTATATAGAGGTCTTAATGGGATTCAGTCGTGTGTACAGTCCAGATGGTCTCAATAACACATTACTCTTTCAAGGCTGTGTATTTGAAACAGCTGCTAGTATGGGAATAGTGGGCAGAATATATGTTTTGAGGACAGGGGAAAGGGTGAGGAGCCTCCAGTTGCCTGGATCCAGCTTTTGGGTCAACTGGTGGTCATGTCCTCTTGATTACCTCCTCCACAGCAGTCGAACTGTAACTCTCTACATAATTCCTCCTACTGTTTTCCTTTATATCACATCTTCTCCTCTCCTCAGACTTTTGATACCTACTTTAATACCTTTTAATACCATCATCATACAGTAATGATCTTGCTTCCTCTTTTTCTGAGAAAACTGAAAAAAGAGCAGATGATTCTACAAGATCTCACTACAACCATGTGAAAATCTACATCCAGATGTTCTGTCTTGTTTCCTATTGATACAAAGGAACTGTCCTTGCTCTTAGCTAAGAAGAACCTGTCTACCTCTGCCCTTGGATTCCAGTGTTTCTCAGACATATTACTCTTTTTCTCTTTGGCATTGGATTATTTCTTTTCTATTGGTTTATTCCTATCAGCATAAAAACATGATATTATTATTTCTTGAAAAAATTGTTTAATTTTCTCTTGACCTCCATTTAATTTTCATTGTGTATTAGTTTTCCAGGGATGCCATAACAAACTGGGTGACTTAAACGACAGAATTTGTTTTCTCACATCCAAAGGCTGTAAGTCCGATATCTAATGACCTCATTTTAATCTTATTACCTCTTTAAAGATCCTCTCTCCAAATACAGTCACATTCTAAGGTACTGGATATTAAGACTTCAACATACGAATTTTGGAGAGACACAGTTTAGCCCACAACAGTTGTCCCCAGGATATTGGATATTTTCCCCTTTTCTTTTGAGATTCATTGAGTTTCCTGATTCAGTGAGTCAGTCGATCTATCAGTTTGGGGAAGTTCTCAACCGTTATCTTTTCAGTTATTTATTCTGCTCTATTCTTGATCTCTCCTCTTCTTCTGGGACTCAAATTGTATGCATCTTAGGCCATCTGTGGTTCATTTTCCTATTATGCCGTTCTGTTCTTTTCATTTTTTTTCACTTCTGTGCTTCAGAATTCCAAGTTCTTATTATCAAACTTCATATTTTTTCAATTTTGGAATGGTCACTTAATTCTACTTTATATCTTCCAACTCCATGTTGAAATTCTCCAACTTTTAAACATTTTCTACATCTTTTCCTCCATTTTCTTCTTCTGCTTACTCTAAAGTGTTGATCACCTATGGGTTTGCCCCCGTTGCCCATTACAAGGGACATATCCACTTTTTGGTCACATTTTACTGCAATTCATTTAGTCTTTATTACTTCCACAGTTCTCCAATCTGTTCAAAATATGTTTGTTTTTTATTTGCCATTTTCCCCCTAGTTACAGCATCAGAAGCAATAGCCTGCGGTTACCAGCTACTCTCTCATTTCTGTCTTAAAACTATTCCATTTAGACTTCAATATCTCCTGCCCTTACACTAAAACTGGTCTTATCAAGATCACAAGTCACTGCCATACTGCTGATTTAAAATTCTCATTTATTTCACTTGACAGTTGAGTACTCTCTTTGCCTTAAATACTTATTTTACTTGTCTGGAACACCATCCTTTTATGGAGTTTTTCCCCCCACCTTTCTGACTGATCCTTTTTGGTGTTCTCTTACTGGTTCCTTTCAATGTACCTGAATTTTCCAGAAGTTGTAATATTCTAGAGTTTGGTTCTTATAACTCTACTTTCTCCATTAGTGTTCTTATTAAGTCTTGAGGCTTTCAATGACACCTACATGCTGATGTTACTAAAATTTTTATCTCCAGATAGGGCATCTCCTTATTTCTAGACTTGAAATTGGGCTAGGTCATGTGACTTACTTGGGTCAATAGGAAGTTAGCAAATATGATGTAAGGGAGTTTGAAAATTGCTTTTGTGTTGAGTTTTGTGGTTTGAATCTTGAGACCCACCCACCATGTGTTAGACTGCTGGGAAGGCCTCATAGAGGAGAATTGAAGAATTCTAGCTGTCAGCCTGCCACCTGCCTGGCATTGAGGTGATTTTAGATAAGTTACCATTAGTTGAGCCACCAGATGAATAAAACAACATGAATAATCCTGGGCAAGATTAATAGGACAACTCTCTAGCTGAACCTAGTCCAAATTGCTGACCCATAGATTTGTGAGAGAATGATTGTTTTAGGTAACTAGGTGTTGGAGTGCCTAGTTATGCAGCTGTAGATAACTGAAATGCAATATATAGAATTTTTTTCTAGTTATATTATTCAAGCAGTCCTTTAGTAAGCTGACCATTTATTTTATTCCTAGGTACTTCGTAATTCATTAGCTGATGTCATAGGCCTCTGTGGGGTCAAAACCTTCCTACTGTCACTCTGGTTTTGCTGCCAGTGGCAGTAATTGCTCTAACTTTGTCTCTTATGATTAAGTACTAAGCTAATTTATACTGATCCCATTGTACTGATCTCAGACCCTCCTCACCCATCCCTCCAGTCTCCAGCCAGTGCCTCATCAGTGTCCACCCTGCTCTACCAGCAGAAGTGAGGTTGGATGCAGAGTCACAACCCAACTCATGTGGCACAACGGGCTGCACCCAGGATCCAGTTGACTTTGCCGTAAGGAAGGATGCAGGACATGAACTCAGCATGCATGTCAGTATAGAGAGGATGCTAACTTCCCAGCACAGCTTCGAGGTGCTGTTGCTCCGCATGTGTGTGGGCATGGCCGTGAGAGGGGGCTTGAGTGTCTAAGGACAGCTGGAGCTCAGGAGCACCATCAGTGTCAGGGTCTCTTCACCTTTTGTACCTACCACATTACACAGCCCCTCAGGTGTATGTGACTAGCCCTTATTCTCTGGTTTTGCAGCAATGAAGCAATACACAATCTTTATTTAGATTGTCATTTATTTTCTATGTGGTATAGGCAAACTTGTAACAATTCCTTGAGTTAATGTTGTTAGGAGAGTCAGCCATGGCCAGATCCCCAAGCATCCATGGAAGCTAGATGTTAGGCCATAGACCAGCTTTCTATTACCATTCAGTTTCCCGTTAGTTATTCCTGAGTGGAACCCAGTTAGTAGAGGGGTCTGGGAAAAAGTTTGCAGGGATCAGCTCTCTGAGAGCAGAGCAGAGGAAGGGCAGGAAATAGCTCTTGCAGTAGTTAAATGGCCAGCAGACTCTTAAACTTCCACAGTTGTCTTCTGCCTCCACTGTTGTATCAAGCTCCTCAGCTGATGTTACCAACTAGCTGTTTCCGAATGTAATGGACAGCTTTCAATTTTTGCCTAACCTGACCACTTTTTAAAAAAACAGGTTTTTTGAGGTATAATTCATATACTATACAATTCAGTCACATAAAGTGGCTTCAGTGATTTTTGGTTTGATGATCTTCGTGTATTCATAGATGTGAGAATCACAGACATGTGCAACCATCACCACAGTCAATTATAGAACATTTTCAGCACTCCAAAAAGATCCTTTGCCTATTTTCAAATTGGGTCATTTGTCTTTTTATTATTGAGTTGTAAGAGTTCTTTATATATTGTAGATACAAGTCCCTTATCAGATATATGACTTGTATATCTTCTCCCATTCTGTGGGTTGTCTTTTCTAACTGAACTCAGAAGCATTGAATATAGTTGATTCTCTAACTTGAGATACATTTTCCCCTTGACTTCTGTGATAATAACATCAACCTCTGCCTCCGATTGTCTACTCAGGGTTTTGGACTGCTCCTTCTTTGTACTTACTGCTTTAACTTTATTTAAAAAAAAATGTTAATGTTGTATGTCCTCTGGTCTTTGTTGTTTCTTATATTTATTATTGTTTCTCATGTTACATACTTTAGGTGTTCTCACATCCAGGTTAAAGCCTTCAAATATACTGATATTTCCCACATTTTTATTTCTATTTTAGAGTCCCTTGAGTTCCAACTTAGAGGCAAATGCTTTTTCTACATTTCTACTTGGATGCCTCATAAGAATCTCAAAATCAGCACATCTAAAATTGAAATCTTTTTCTTTTCTTTCTAACTTGCAACTTCATTAGTACCATCTTTGCTGTTTAATAGCTGTGTGACCTTAGGTAAGTATCTTAACCACTCGGTCTCAGTTTCCTTATCAGTAAAATGTAGATAATGATAGTTTTTATCTCCCAAGTTTTTGTGAGAATTTGATGAGTTACCCTAAGGGTGCTTAGAATAGTAACTAGAACATAATTGTTAGCTCTTATCATCTCACTAATAACCATCAACTCAGCTGTATCTACCTGAAGTCTGGTTGTCAAGCCTGACACTGCAATCTCCCTTGATTACTGATCTAATTGAATCACTAGTGTCAAACATTCTGCCTTCTGGAAACATCTGCTTCTCTCAGCTTTTCCTGCTATTACTCTGGTCCAAATTACCATAATTTCTGCACCCTCACAATAACTTATGAGTTTCTGTTTTAGCCAGTGGATCCCCCTCCAAAATATTTTCCATCCACTCCCAGAGCAGCATTTCTCAAACTTGATTAATACATAGACTCCATTTAAAGAAAAGGAATTCTCAAGGAACACCGTTTGACATACACTACCCCAAGACTTTTAATCTATGAAAATGTCAGTTTTGAATTTTCCTTGAAGAGGAGGTATATTTTTAAAAAGTTATTAAAATCCTCATAGAATTGAAAATGTGTCTGTGACTCCTTGGGCTCTGAGTATTCAATTTCACACCTACAGGGATCATCAAAACCAAAATTCTGTTGATTTGCTTCCTCGCTAAAACCTTGAAGGCTTCCATTACAGTTTGAATAAAACTCCCTATTTTAAGTGTGATCTCTGAGGACCTGTACCTTTGGGCCCTTGCCTGTCCATCCAGGATGTTGTGCTTCAGCCTCACTCCCTTCGGTTCTATTGTGCCAAGTTCCTTCCTGCCAAGGCTCATTTAGCTGTGTAGTTTTCCTCCCTTGAATGCTTGCTCCCAGGTGGCACTTCTTCTGTTCCCTCGAAAGCCTGCTCCTCCTTCAGCTTAGACACTAGTTCTCCATGGGTGCTCCCTCTGCACCCCCAGACCTGATTGTGCCCCATTATCTACTCTCATCATTCTGTACTTCCCTTTGTAGCACTTGTAAGGATTGCGATTAGTCACCTGCAGAATTATTTCTTAACTGTGTTTCTTTAATGTGTGTCTCCCTGCCAGACTCTGAGTTCCTCAAAGGCAAGGGTAGGTCTTTCTTCACTGATGTATCTCCTATTGCACCATGCAAAATGCCTACTACATAAGAGGTTGTCAAATATTTGCTGAAAGAAACCACTGCAGATCCTTATGGCAAATGGTAAATCAGTAACACTTATTGGCAGATAATCTCATTGGAATAAATATTAGAAGTGTATACAGGAGCAAACTGGGAAATAAAAGTAATAATTAAGGTGACTTCCATCAGGATTGAGAGAGAATTTGGGATTTATGCATCCGGGGTTTGGAGTCAAGGTCACCCAAGTATTAAGTATGTTACAGTTTTCTGTTCAGCATTTCTTTACCTAATCAAGAAGATCCACTTAGATATAATCTATACTCCTTTTGTTTTGCCTCTGTTCATGCTGCCAAGCAAGAGTTATGTAATTCTGGTCATTTGCTTGAACACTGAGGAGTAAGCCAAGAACCATGATTCAAGGCCTATAGGCAAAGCAAGACAAAGTTCTAAGAGCTCCCGGGGAGGTCAGGAAATGTGGCCCAGGGCAAGCTACTGTGAACTGAGTGCAAATGGCTCCAGGTCTGCTTCTTTCTAGCATGGGTAGGGGTGGAGTAAGGCTACAGGTGGAGGCATACATGCCATGTATCTTGTAAAGGTTATAAATCTTTTGAAGAAACTTAAACAAATAGGTTCTGCCCTCCTATTTTGACAAACCAACTTTCATAATGAGATGGCAAGACAGATTTTAATTGAGAATTCTGAGTCCTCACAGTTCCATGCTGACACATTATTAACGTAGTAAGAGCAACCCTCCATCTCCCCTACCCATGGCTCATGGATCAATTTATTCTGTCTTTCCAACCCCACTCTGACCTGAAGTATAAAGGGCCTCCCATGCATGGAGTGCATGTGATGGATACTACAGGTGACACATCCATGCTCTGTCCATATTTCCAGTAGACAGTGCCTCCTGGCCACCCACTGGGCCCAGGGGCAGACATACCTGGGAGGAGAGACTTAGGGAAGGTGCTCATGCAAGCCTTGGATGTGAACTCAGGGTCATTTGGGCAGGTAATTCTTAGGGCTTGTATCCCTAGTTCAATACAGTTTTTACCCCAAGAGGAGGACATTGTGGAGAAAGCAAGAGTGAGGTCCAAGGGAGTCCCTGAGCACAAGTCCTTCTTTCCTGAGCTTGAGGATGATACAAAATGTCATGATGGCAGACTAATTTATCCCAGCTCTTTTTTTCTGCTATAATCTGTGTATGTCTAGAAAGATCTAAAACTGGAAGGGAAATGTGAAATGCTACATTGGGCAAAGGTTTTTTTTTCTGTCTTGCCTGAAGGTTTCAGCCCCAGGCAAGTTCACTATGGACTCAGTGAGACCAAGAAATGACAACAGAACGTTATTGGTAAAAGAGTTTATATCCAGCTTTATTCTCCTGGTGGTAGGTTGAGCACTAAGACCACATCTGCACCCAGCAGTCTTCAGATCCATAATCCTCTTCCTTCCCTGCCTCCGCCCAGAACACTGGGCAGAGTTCTTTATATAGTGACTCAGTCAATAATAGCTCATTGCCTACAGGTGTGGAAGCAGTAACCTGGCAGTAGGACAGTTACATGGTCAAGGCATTTAGGGTCAGGTGAGGATCCTGGCCATAGGAACTTCCATTTTCCCCACATTTCCCTCTGCTGGAAACACTTTGTTCAGGCTGCTGAGTCTGGAACTTGGCCCAGCATCATGCTAGTTGGACTGGCCTGTTTCCTTTTAGGTCATTCCAGATCCTCAAAAGACCACAACTACCAACCCAAATAGCATAGGTGTTTTACAATGTTTGTATTGTTGTCAATACCAGGTGCTGGAGATACTAGAAGACTATATGAAGAGAAGTAGGATTTGGATTCATTTTTTAATTTTTCATTGATTTATCAAAGATGACATTTATTGAGTAGCCCCTAAGTACATCTGAGTTCTTATTTTAAAATCATGATCTTACACCTCAAATTAGAGGACAAAGAGGTTTTATAATGTTGGTGTTTTTTAAAAAGCCTCTAATATAAAACAGATGACAGTGAAATGAAACTATTAAAGGAGAATTGGCTCACTCCCTTCTCAGAAGCAGGACCTCTGCTCAAAGTTTCTCAGTGTCACCTGGGGGCAGTTGTTAACAATGCACATTCTTGGGTCCTGTCCCTCTGGGTTAGACTCTGGGAATTTACCATTTTGAGAATATCCTGCAGTGATTCATATGTACTCTAAAGCTTCCAGCTATCACACAGATCCCACTGGCATAGAGTGGAGCTAAGACATGTGTATTTTTAAATAGCACTCCAGATAATTTTGATATTTAATCTAACATTTGGGAGTCATTGAACAAGGTGCTCTCTAAAGGGATATTATTTGAGTCAGTGGTCCTCAAAGTGTGGTCCTGGGACCAGCAGCTTCAGCATCACCTGGGAACGTTCAGAAATGCAAATTCGTGGATCCCATGGAAGCCCAGAATAACAATCTCCAGGGACACATTTGAACAAATCTGCAGGTGATTCAGATGCTGCTAAAGTTGGAAAACCACTGGCTTAAAATAGCTCCCTAAACGTCATTCCCCAACAGTTCAATAAAGAGGCACTGACAGTCCCTGAACATTTTGTTCTCCCATGCACCCCAGAGGGCCCGGAGAAGTCACACTTGTTGGACATGTGCCAGTGGCCCTTGATTTACACTGCTGATTTTGGTACTGGAGTGATCAAGTTCAGGAGGTAGAAAGAAGTCTTTCTCTGCAAATAAAAATTGTCGGCTTTTATAAAGAGTTTTATTTTATACTTTGTACTTTCTGTATTTCCAGATATTAAGAAATTTGGATCAGCAAAAAAAAAATGCATATATTCCTGGAAAATAAAAACAATCAGAAAAAGTGATTTGTAAATGCAGGCAGCTGGGTGTGGCCCTGGGTATAAAATTACTCAAAGCGGGGGGGGGGGGGGGCGCGGTGCGGGGGAAAAGTTACTCAAAGCAGGACAGGCACTTCCAGCTTCCTGTGTTTTTCAAGGGTCCTTGGTTGGGAGCTGACATCATGAAGGATTTTTCGGGGTTACAATCGTCTTTACTTTTGTGCATGATTTTGGCTTTCTCTGAGCAAGAGTCAGGTACGAGAGCTAACCTCATGTTTGCTGTTGGAAGGTGTAGCTCCTTAGAGGTTGCTGGGCCTGTTACAGTTTGTTGTTTTGAGTAAAAGTGACTTGCCATTCATGGTATTTTTCATACTATTTTTCTGTTGTAGTGTTGCTTTCTCTCCTTGCCCTCCCCCTCCCCCCAAAGCAAGTGATTTATCTAGTTTACCCTTATACTTGGGAAAGACTTATTTTTAAAAAAATCTTTCCTTCTATATGTAGGTATTTCTCACTGTGTAGCCATCCACCCCACTCACCCGAGCTGGGGAAAGAGATCTCCCCATTTAAAGTTTCAGCTTGCTCTTCCCTGTCCCACCCTGATCTACTCATAATGCAGTTACCTGCATCCCCTCCTAAGTGTGTGTGATTTTTAAATGGGGTGTGGCAACAAAGATGTTCATTCTTTCTCTTCTAACACCTTATCTTTTCTGACTCATAAACTTACCTTTTTAATAACTTATTTTATTTGCAATCTACTTACCTTGTCCCTGTGTCCTACCTGTGGCTTATCTTACAGTCATCTTTTCTTACCTAAACCATATATCTTTTCATTAAAAAGTCACTGAATGGAAGTACTGCAGAGACAGTGAGCATTTTGTTATTCCTAGTATTTCCTTATCAAACTATGATGGATAGCTTTACCTGTAGGACATGTCATGGCATGTGAATCTAAAACTTTCCTTAGGACCTATTCCTGGTGATAGAATTAATACGGCACCACAACTGTAGATAGATTCGAGTAGACAGACTCACCAGACAGGAATAGGCTTCATCTAAGGCCTCTTCATTTTGCTTTATAGGATACAAGGCAGGACACACAGCAGGTTCATTTCATTGGCAGATCCAGAGCAACTCAAATAGATGGTTTCCTTCACCACCTTAGCCACAAAAGCTGTGTTGGGCTGCCTGTGGATGAGAGCCAGAGCTACAGAGGAGCCCAGCTTCAGTGTGCCACTGATTTACACTGGCCTGGTCATGTAGACATGCCCCAGCTTGAGGAGCCCCCAGCGCAGGGCCAGTCCCACACAGCAGAGGCAGCGTCCCCAGAGGTAGCTGAACTCTAGTTTTTAAGGAAATGGTACTGGGAGGTGGGGATAACAGAGATTGTCCCCACGTAGATCTCGTTAACGTTTTATTCACACCTGTTATGACTTCATCTGAATGATCACATTGCTTCTGTCAAGGATGTTCCAGGGCATATTTTCTTTTTTCTGTAAGAGGCTATGTTCAGATTTTCTTTGAGCATCGTCTAGGACAAAAATTTCTCTCTGAGTCTTTCTTTTTTGGTTTCTGTCCAGTGTCAGTGGGATGTACTTGTTCTACATTCTGGGCTATGGTGGAACCAGCACTAGTCAAGATCAAGTTTTGCATCCTGATGAAGTGTCTCTGGGAACTGGCTGTCCTGTAACCGAAGTAACTGCGAGGGGATATAAGTTTAATTACCCTGTCACCGAGCGTGGGATTCAGAAAGAGGTAAGATCTGTGACCATTTCAAATAATAAACTAACCCTCAGATCTTACCTTGCAGTGCAAGACAGGTAGAGTCAAGACCAACGATGAAGGCCCTGCTCACTTTTATGACACCTGGTTTTGGTACTTTTAGGATAGAAAGACCAAGGGGATCCAGAAATTGTCCTTGAAGCACTTACGGCCTGTTAGAGGAGAATATATTGACATGTATAATATTAGGACTTTTGAAGGACTCTTACGTCTTCTTTTGTCCTTACATCTCCCAAAATCTAGAAACATTGTAAAGAGGGTGTTACTTTCAGTTTTCATGTTAATTAACTGAATCTAAAAGGGCTAGCAATTTCCCACAGGTCTTAAACTTAGGTGCCAAGTTGGGATTTACAGTCTTCTTTTGAAGAAGGCAAAGAGATGTTGTAAGCCTAACATACATCAGAGATAGAAAGCACAAGGGGGATTCAGAGGAAGGGAAGATCTGAGGATGTTTGAGAGCATCTTGTTTATGATTTTTACATCTATGTCCCTGAATGAATTTGGCCTACAATTGCCATTTCTAATATAGTCCTTGTCATGTTTTGGAGAAGTTCATGTAGGGTCGGAATTTTTTGATCCTTGAATGTTCAATAGGACATGGGGGCAAAACCTCCTGTATCTTTCGTTTTCCTTTGGGTTTATATAATTAGTGTGAAGTTGAGTACAGGTGACTTGTCTAAGGTCATAGACCTTGGGAGCAGGAGAGCTGGGGAGTAAGCCCAGGTTTTCTGACAGCAACTTTCAGACTAGTCAACAGTGACCTTTGGTGGAGGATGAAAAAGTGGACTCTGCAGGGGTTTTACAACATGAACGCAAAAGAAATATAACTGTAGGAAAATTAAGTAGAAAAGCCTCCAACTGTCCATTTAGAGGCCTGTGTATGTTTTATAAAAACAATTCTAATTTCCTTCCATATATTACTTCATCTCCACAAAACTTACTAATTCAAAACTCATTTTTTGTGGAGGTTTGCATATTTCTAACTTTTCTGCCTCTATTTTCCTTTCCAATATTTCAAAACGTGGCTCATTATGGACAAGGACAAAAATTCCAAAGCTAAAGGATTAATAGCCTGACTTAACAGAATTTACACAGACTGCAAAAGTGATACTAAGAGATTCAGAGATCAACCACAGTAATATTATAGGAATAACAAACTGTAAAGAAAACCACCAGAGCTACAAATTTCTTTTGAAGAAAGAATATTTTCCCAGCATATAAAAAACATTTTTAAGGTTTTCAGAGCATGACAACACTCTTTTGGAACTGTACTTCCAAGAATAGATTGGTATGTGTGAAACAACTTGGTTAACAGTTTTGAAAATTCTCAAGTTTCCATAGTACACAAAAACTAGTGTTGATATTTTTGTGAGTATTTTGGTTTAACACCTTACCAAATCAGATTATTTGAGTGAGTTTTATGATACAAAGAATGCCTCTCTCTTGGTGCCTTCCTTCCTACTTATTTATTAAGAAGATTTTTCCATTTTAAGGGCAGGATCTAGAATTTCATTAGTTAGCTTTCAAAATGAAAAGCAGGCTTGTAGCACTCAGTTGCACTAGCAGTGAATTCTGTGTGAACAATATAGTGGTTTTGGTATATTCGCAAAGTTGTGCAACCATCTCCACTATATAATTCCAGTACATTTTAATCACCCCCAAAAGATACCCCATACACATTAGTGGCCACTCCAGAGTCTCACCTCCCTCTAGCCTGTGGCAACCACTAATCTAATTTCTCTTTCTACAGATTTGCATATTCTAGCCATTTCATATAAATGGAATCATGTAATATGTGGCCTTTTGTGACTTCTTTCATTTAACATGTTTTCAAAGTTTACCCATGTTGTAGCATATATAAGCACTTAATTCCTTTTCATGGCTGAATAATATTTTATTTTCTGGATATACTACCTCTGGATTGTTTCTATTTTTTGGCTATTATGAATAGTGCTACTATGAACATTTGTATACAAGTTTTTGCGTGGACATATGTTTCAACTGGGTAAATATGTAGGTGTAAAATTGTTGAGTCATACAGTAATTCTATGTTTAAATTTTTGAGGAACAGCCAGACTGTTTCTTAAAGTAACTATCTCATTTTGTATGCAATGTATAAGGGTCCAGTTTCTCCACATCCTTGCCAATACTTATTTCCTTTCTTTTTGATTCTAGTAATCTTAGTGGGTATGAAACAGTATTTCATTGGGTTTTGATTTGCATTTCTCTAATGATTAATGGTATTCAGCCTCTTATTGGTCATTTGTATTTATATTTGGAAAATGATTATTCAGATCTTTTATCTTTTAAAAAATTTGGGTTGTCTTTTTATTATTGAGTTGTAAGAGTTCTTTTTCTGTATACAAGTCCCTTATCAGAAACATGATTAGCAAATATTTTCTCCTATAATATGGGTTGTCTTTTCACTTCCTTGATAGCATCCTTAAAGCACAGAATTTTAAACTTGAAGTCTGATTCATTTATTTTTTCTTTTGCTGCTTGTGCTTTTGGTGTCATATCTAAGAAATGATCACCTAATCCATGGTCAAGATTTGTGACTGTTTTCATCTGAGAGCTTTATGGTTGAGTCTTCGATGATTACTGCAGTCAAGCTAATTAACATATCATCTCCTCACATAGTTACTACTTTTCTGTTTGTGATGAGTGTACTTGAAATCTACTCTATTAGCATATTTCCAGTGTTCAGTACAGTATAATTATATATAGTCGTCATGCCTGTGCCCATACATTAGATCTCTAGACTTCTTCACCCTACATAACGGCAACTTAATACCCTTGGCCAATATCGTCCCAAGTCCCCCATCCTCCCTAGCCCTTGGTAACCACCATTCTACACTGGTTCTACGAGTTCAAATATATATATATATATTTTACAGATTCCACATATAAGTGAGATCATATAGTCTTTGTCTTTCTGTGTCTGGCTTATTTCACTTAGCATAATGTCCTTCAGATTCATCCATATTTTCACAAATGGCAGAATTCCTTCTTCACGTGGATGACTAATATTCCATTGTGTATATATACCACATCTTCTTTCCCCATTCATCCACTGATGGATATTTGGGTTGTTTCTAAATCTTGGTTATTGTGAATAATGCAGCAATAAACATGGGAGTGATATCCCTTCAAGATACTGATTTCATTTCCTTTGGCTATATACCCAGAGGTGGGCTTCCTGAATCATATGCTAATTCTGTTTTTCATTTCTTGAGGAAGATTCATACTGTTTTCTATAGTGGCTATGCCAACTTAGGTTCCTACAAGCAGAACATTTGGGTTTTCTTTTCACCACATCCTGGCCAACACTTGTTTACTTTTTTTTATTATGGCCATCCTAATAGCTGAGAGGTAATATCTCACTGTGGTTTCGTTTTTTATATAATTTATTTTGGTATCATTAATCTACAATTACATGTGCAATATTATGGTGATTAAACTACCCCCTTCCTCAGGTCCCCCCCATCAACCCCATTACAGTCACTGTCCATCAGCATAGTGAGATGCTATATAATTACTATTTGTCTTCTCTGAGTTGTATAACCCTCCCCATGCCCCCCAACATTACGTCTGCTAGTTGTAATGCCCCTTTTTCCCCCTTATCCCTCCCTTACCAGCCATCTTCCCCAGTCCCTTTCCCTTTGGTAACTATTAGTCTGTTCTTGGGTTCTGTGAGTCTGCTGCTGTTTTGTTCCTTCAGTTTTTTTCCTTGTTCTTATACTCCACATATGAGTGAAATCATTTGATACTTGTCTTTTTCGGCTTGGCTTATTTCACTGAGCATAATACCCTCTAGCTCCATCCATGTTGTTGCAAATGGTAGGATTTGTTTTCTTCTTATGGCTGAATAATATTCCATTGTGTATATGTACAACATCTTCTTTATCCATTCATCTACTGATGGACACTTAGGTTGCTTCCATTTCTTGGCTATTGTAAATAGTGCTGCGATAAACATAGGGGTGCATATGTCTTTTTCAAATTGGGCTTCAGCATTCTTAGGGTAAATTCCTAAGAGAGGAATTCCTGGGTCAAATGGAATTTCTATTTTGAGTTTTTTGAGGAACCTCCATACTGCTCTCCACAATGGTTGAACTAATTTGCATTCCCACCAGCAGTGTAGGAGGGTTCCCTTTTCTCCACATCCTCGCCAACATTTGTTGTTTGTGTTTTGGATGATGGCCATTCTCACTGGTGTGAGATGATATCTCATTGTGGTTTTAATCTGCATTTCTCTGATGATTAGCGATGTGGAGCATCTTTTCATGTGCCTGTTGGCCATCTGAATTTCTTCTTTGGACAAGTGTCTATTCATGTCCTCTGCCCATTTCTTAATTGGATTATTTGCTTTTTGTTTGTTGAGGTGTGTGAGTTCTTTATATATTTTGGATGTCAACCCCTTATCGGATATGTCATTTATGAATATATTCTCCCATACTGTAGGATGTCTTTTTGTTCTATTGATGGTGTCCTTTGCTGTACAGAATCTTTTCAGCTTGATATAGTCCCACTTGTTCATTTTTGCTTTTGTTTCCCTTGCCCGGGGAGATATGTTCATGAAGAAGTCGCTCATGTTTATGTCCAAAAGATTTTTGCCTATGTTTTTTTCTAAGAGTTTTATGGTATCATGACTTACATTCAGGTCTTTGATCCATTTTGAGTTTACTTTTTTGTATGGGTGCTGAAGAGGCTGTCATCTCCCCATTGTATATCCCAGGCTCCTTTATCAAATACTAATTGACTGTATATGTTTGGGTTAATGTTTGGATTTTCTATTCTGTTCCACTGGTCTGTGGGTCTGTTTTTGTGCCAATACCAAATTGTCTTGATTACTGTGGCTTTGTAGTAGAGCTTGAAGTCAGGGAGCATAATTCCCCCTGTTTTATTCCTCCTTCTCAGCATTGCTTTGTCTATTTGCGGTCTTTTGTGGTTCCATATGAATTTTAGAATTATTTGTTCCAGTTCATTGAAGAAAGCTGTTGGTAGTTTGATATGGATTGCATTGAATCTGTAGATTAGGGTAGTATAGCCATTTGACAATATTTATTCTACCTAGCCAAGAGCATGGGATGAATTTCCATTTGTTTGTGTCCTCCTTAATTTCTCTTAGGAGTGTCTTGTAGTTTTCAGAGTATAGGTCTTTCACTTCCTTCGTTAGGTTTATTCCTAGGTATTTTATTCTTTTTGATGCAATTGTGAATGGAATTGTTTTTCTGATTTCTCTTTCTGTTAGTTCATCGTTAGTGTATAGGAAAGGAACAGATTTCTGTGTGTTAATTTTGTATCCTGCAACTTTGTTGAACTCAGATATTAGTTCTAGTAGTTTTGGAGTGGAGTCTTTAGGGTTTTTTATGTACAATATCATGTCTTCTGCAAATAGTGACAATTTGACTTCTTCTTTACGAATCTGGAGGCATTGTATGTCTTTGTTTTTTTCTGATTGCCGTCGCTGGACCTCCAGTACTTTGTTGAATAACAGTGGAGAGAGTGGGCATCCCTGTCTTGTTCCCAATCTTAGATGAAAAGCTTTCAGCTTCTCGCTGTTAAGTATGATGTTAGCAGTGGGTTTGTCACATATAGCCTTTATGATGTTGAGGTACTTGCCCTCTATACCCATTTTGTTGAGAGTTTTAATCATGAATGGATGCTGAATTTTGTCAAATGCTTTTTCAGCATCTATAGAGATGATCATGTGGTTTTTGTTCTTTTTGTTGATGTGGTGGATGATGTTGATGGATTTTCGAATGTTGTACCATCCTTGCATCCCTGGGATGAATCCCACTTGATCATGGTATATGATCCTTTTGATGTATTTTTGAATTCGGTTTGCTAATATTTTGTTGAGTATTTTTGCATCTATGTTCATCAGAGATATTGGTCTGTAATTTTCTTTTTTGGTGAGGTCTTTGCTGGTTTTGGTATTAGAGTGATGCTGGCTTCAAAGAATGAGTTTGGAAGTATTCCCTCCTCTTCTATTTTTTGGAAAACTTTAAGAAGAATGGGTGTTATTTCTTCTCTATATGTCTGGTAGAATTCAGAGGTGAATCCATGTGGCCCGGGGGTTTTGTTCTTGGGTAGTTTTTTGATTACTGATTCAATTTCGTTGCTGGTGATTGGTCTGTTTAGTTTTTCTGTTTCTTGCTTGGTCAGTCATGGAAGGTTGTATTTTTCTAAGAAGTTGTCCATTTCTTCTAGGTTTTCCAGCTTGTTAGCATATAGATTTTCATAGTATTCTCTTATAAATCTTTGTATTTCTGTGGGGTCCGTTGTTATTTTTCCTTTCTCATTTCTGATTCTGTTTATGTGTGTAGATTCTCTTTTTCTCTTAATGAATCTGGCTAGGGGTTTATCTATTTGGTTATGTTTTCAAAGAACCAGCTCTTGATTTCATTGATTTTTTCTATTGTTTTATTCTTCTCTATTTTGTTTATTTCTTCTCTGATCTTTATTATGTCCCTCCTTCTGGTGACTTTGGGCCTCCTTTGTTCTTCTTTTTCCAATTTCAGTAATTGTGTCTTTAGAATATTCATTTGGGAATGTTCTTCCTTCTTTAAATAGGCCTGGATTGCAATATACTTTCCTCTTAGAATTGCCTTTGCTGCATCCCACAGAAGTTGTGGCTTTGTGTTGTTGTTGTCATTAGTCTCCATATATTCTTTGATTTCTGTTTTAATTCGGTCATTAACCCATTGATTCATGAGGAGAATGTTGTTACGTCTCCATGTATTTGTGAGCCTTTTTGATTTCTTTCTAAAATTTATCCCTAGTTTTATACCTTTGTGATCTGAGAAGTTGCTTGGTAGAGTTTCAATATCTTTGAACTTACTGAGGTTCTTTTTGTGGACTAGTATGTGGTCTATTCTGGAAAATGTTCCATGTGCACGTGAGAAGAATGTGTATCCTGTTGTTTTTGGGTGTAGAGTTCTGTAGATGTCTGTTAAGTCCATCTGTTCTAGTGTGTTGTTCGGTGCCTCTGTGTCTTTACTTATTTTCTGTGTGGTTGATCTGTCCTTTGAAGTGAGTGGTGTGTTGAAGTCTCCTAAAATGAATGCATTGCTTCCTCCTTTAATTCTGTTAGTATTTGTTTCACATTATGTCGGCTCTCCTGTGTTGGGTGCATATATATTTATAATGGTTATATCCTATTGTTGTACTTACCCCTTTATCATTATGTAATGTCCTTCTTTATCTCTTGCTACTTTCTTTGTTTTGAAGTCTATTTTGTCTGATACAAGTATTGCAACACCTCCTTTTTTCTCCTTGTTGTTTGTATGAAATATCTTTTTCAATCCCTTCACCTTTAGTCTGTGTATATCTTTGGGTTTGAGGTGAGTCTCTTGTAAGCAGCATATAGATGGGTCTTGCTTTTTTATCCATTCAGTAACTCTGTGTCTTTTGATTGGTGCATTCAGTCCATTTGCATTTAGGGTGATTATTGATAGATATGTTCTTATTGCCGTTGCTGGCTTTAGATTCGTGGTTACCAAAAGTTGAAGGGTTGCTTATTTACTATCTGACAATCTAACTTAACTTTCTTGTTAAGTTATTGGAAACACAGTCTGATGATTCTTTATTTCTCTCCCTTCTTATTCTTCCTCCTCCATTCTTTATATACTAGGTGTTTTATTCTTTGCCTTTAGTTAGTATTTGGATGGTCTGCTTTCTTTGCTATGATTTTATTTTCTCTGGTGACATCTTTTTAGCCTTAGGAGTGCTTCCCTCTTGAGCAGTCTGTTTAACATATCGTGTAGAGGTGGTTTATGGGAGGCAAACTCCCTCAGCTTTTGCTTGTCTGGAAATTGTTTAATCCCTCCGTCGTATTTAAATGATAATCGTGCTGGATACAATATTCTTGGTTTAAGGCCTTTCTGTTTCATTACGTTAACTATGTCATGCCATTCTTTTCTGGCCTGTAAGGTTTCTGTTGAGAAGTCTGATAATAGTCTGATGAGTTTTCCTTTGTAGGTGATCTTTTTTCTCTCTCTAGCTGCCTTTAATACTCTGTCTTTATCTTTGATCTTTGCCATTTTAATTATTATGTGTGTTTGTGTTGTCTGCCTTGGGTCCCTTGTACTGGGAGATCTGTGGGCTTCCGGGGACTGCGAGACTATTTCCTTCCCCAGCATGGTGAAGTTTTCAGCAATTATTTCTTCAAAGACACTTTCTATCCCTTTTTCTCTCTCTTCTTCCTCTGGTACTCCTATAATGTGAATATTGTTCCGTTTGGATTGGTCACACAGTTCTCTTAATATTCCTTCATTCCTAGAGATCCTTTTATCTCTCTCTGCCTCAGCTTCTCTGTATTCCTGTTCTCATATTTTTATTCCATTAAAAGTCTCTTGCATCTCGTCCAGTCTGCTCTTCAACCCATAAATCAACTGTTTTATTTCTGTAATATCTCTCCTCAGTTCCTCCTTTAGCTCTTGCATCTTTCTCTATAGATCCATCAGCATGGTTATGACTTTTATTCTGAATTCTTTTTCAGAAAGATTGTGCATTTCCATCCCTTCAGACTCCCTCTCTGGTGTCTGGGTCTGGATAAGGTTTGTTTGTACCATATTCCTCTGTCTTTTCATGGCAACAGAAGTGGTCACTGGTAGGTGCCTCGTATGTCAGCTGGGGTCTTTAAGACTTAAAAAAAAAAGGTGAGAAAGAGAAGAGAAGGAAAAGAAAGAAATAAAAGAAAAGGAAAGAGAGAAAAAAAATACCAAGAAAAGAAAACACAGAAAAACAAACAAAAAGAGGTCCGCCAGGAGTAGATTCTGTGATAATGCTGTAGGTGGCGCTGTTGCTCCCCTCTTCCGCAGCCACAGCTGCGCCGCTCCGCAGGGCCCTTTGTAGCTCTAACCCGGGTGGGGATGAATGGGAGGCTGCTGATCTCTGTGGGATGTCTCAGTAGGGCCACATTTTCCCAGTCACCAGCCAAGGGGTCCAATATTCCCCAGGTCTCCCAGCCTGCTGGGCTGAGTGTGCTGGGACGATCCTGTTCCTATGTTGGGCCCCTATCTCTTTAAGACCGCTAAAAAGTAGCGTGCACCTTTCTTTTGTCCTGGGGAGCCAGCTGGGAGGACCCAGTGTGTTCCCATGCTCAGATCCTGCAACCTCTTTCTCTCCAATCTCTGATACACCGCATTATGTGTTTCAGCACTCCTGGCACAGATCACCAGGGCTGGTTATTTTGCGGGCCTGTACTTCCACTACCTTCCGGCTCTGAATCCTCTCCTCCCGCCAGTGCGCTGGGGTGGGGGAGTGCTCAGGTCCTACCAGGACATGGCTCCATATCTTACCTGCTTCCCGGGGTGTCCAGTCCTCTCAGGTGTAGGTGCAGACTGAGTGCTGTCCTGTATCTTCTGGTCTCTCTTTTAGGAATAGTTGTATTTGTTGTATTTTCATAAATATATATGGTTTGGGGAGGAGATTTCCACCGCCCTGCTTATGCCACCATCTTCCCGGAACCAGATTGTGGAGTCTTTACAGTTTTCTGTATTAAAAAATCACGTTGTTTGCAATCAGAGACAATTTTACTTTTACTTTTCTGATTTGTATGCCTTTATTTCTATTTATATGCTATTTCCCATGACAGTTGGCCTAAACCTGGGTTGGCCTGGGGACTAGGAAGGGCTGGGACTGTGGGTCCTCAGGGGCTGATCTAGAGGCTGACTTGACACTGGTGTGGGCCTGGTGCTGGGGTCCATGGTGACGTCCAGTGCTCAATTCTCTCCCTGCTAGGCCTCAGTTTTCAGGAAAACTGCTAGGCAGGTAAAAATGACAATTCTCTGGGGATGGGGCTTTTAGAAAGCTGTAAACTCTTCTCTTTGGGTTCTGCTAAGCTGTTGGTTTTTATAATTACCATGGAGCTGGGGAGATGGGAACTGAAATAGAGCAAGTTAAAATGCCTCAAAGATCATTATTTTTACTGAAATACTACTATTTTTCTTCAATACATGTTCTTTGGATTGTTGCAAGCTTTGGTTAATTTCTAGAGTTTTGGAAAAGTTGAATTTGACTGTTTCTGTCGTTTACATTTTTTCTTTCAATCAATTTTTCGTGGTTCTTACTCCTCCATACTAGAAGTGACTATTAAATACATTTTAAGTTAATAGTAAAAATAAGGGGCATATAGTGTCTATTTCCCATACTTTATATACAACTTATAGACTCTTGACTAAAATAATATATTCAGTTGCAACACAGTGGACAAATAACCATGTCATTGAATATTATATTTCCATTAGATGTCCTTGGAAACATTTTATTTACCTGAGAATATTTATTATATAAAATAACAGGTTGAAAAATGGTCATCTACTATGACATATTTGTGACAATGAGAAACAGAAAACTGTACACCTAAATGTGTTTACAGATTTATCCCTGTGTTAGGATTATGGAAATTTTAATTTTGCCATAACATGGTGTTTTCAAATGTCTCCACGATGAGCACATATTCAGAACACACAAAACTCCAATTACAGCTTTAAATTAAAAGTGCCTCTCTCTCTAATCTTTCCTGGGACCTAGCACTATGGCAACACTTGGAAGCAAAAATCCCAGAATAAATCTATCAAGTAGAACTTGAAGCCTTTGTTTTGAGCCTGGCAATTCATGATTTCAATTTCATGATTTCAAGTTCCATAAATGCTCATTGGTTGCACTAATGTAAGAGCTGATTTGGCATTCTGTTATTGGTCTCTGGGAAAACAGTCTCTGCAGGATCCAGGTAGAGTGACCGTAGTATAAAGATTTTACATCTTGACTTGATCTGTGTTTTTGTTCAAATTTCTTTAAAACTCCTGTGTGAAATGATACGTGTCAATGAAAAAGGACTTTTTGTCCCATTAGGCTTTTTCTTATGGAGTGATTTTTTATTCAGCTCTCTACTATAACATAATGAGCAAAGGAGTCACTGGAAAAATTCCTTTAATGTGTATTGTTTCCAGGTGAGTGTAATGGACCAGCTGGTTCAGTTTACTTTCTAAGAACCACTTATTAAAAGGAAGACATTTGGAAAGTGAAAGCTTGGTTGAGTCCTGGAATGATGGTTTACATCCTTCCTCAGTCCAGTGAAATTCTTCTCCATGTCATTTGGTCAGCGCAAATGCTCTACCTAGATACCCTTGTGCCCCTCCCCCCCACCATTTCTGTGTGTCCCTCTCTTGCTTCTGTGCAGTTTGGCCTTTAATGACCCCAACTGGGCCCGGGAGTTTACTAGGTTCTCCCCACCCTCCTGATGGAGTGGAGTGTGAAAGCCCGGCTCTGGTACTTGAGTCAGGAATGAACTGTGAGGCAGATTTGACTTTGGAGCTCTTGCAGCTTCTACTGAGGCTGGAACTTGGCCTGAAGTAGCACTTTTATTATCATCATCTTCCTCTTCCCTCATTTCCATACTGGGAGCACTTCTGTAATAAATCATGTGTATGTAAATGTCCTTGTCAGGTTCTGCTTTTGAGGAACCCTACAAAGACATACTAAATGGGTTAAATAGAGTGGTTGATGGGTTCAAGATCATGTAGTTAGGAAATGGCAGGACCTACACATGCCTTCTCATATAGCTGCCTCTCAGAAGATCAGGAGATGCTTGGAAAAGGAAAAATGGTAGCAAAACCATTCAGTCTCTTCTTTAAGGTCAGATATTTTAAGAATTAAATCCTCATTTATGATCTTTATTCTATACAAGACCTAATGTTTTCCAATTTTGATTGGCTTACATAAATCCTTGTACCCTTGAATGGGCATAACTGGATTGAAAAAAAAAGTTAAAAATAAAAAATTAACGTGCTTTTTTAATATAGATGCTATGACCTTATAGTTCTTGGGAAGACTTCTTAAACTTTTTGAAGTGTCGATGAAATAACACTTTTAATGCTCTAGTATTTTATGAATGGAAAATTTGAAAGAGCTAGGACTCTTGCTTTAAGCTTATGAGGGTTATCTTTGGGGAAACTTCTTCATACAGCTATCAGAGCCAACATTCTCTATATCGGGGAATGGATGACCCAGTGGTGGGGTATTGGGAAGGGGAAAGGGAAACTTAATAGTGTTATTCCTAAAAACAACAACAACAGAAAAATCAAGCAGACACAGCCTGATAATGGTGGTAAAGCTATTACTGTTAAAGTAGGGTGGACAGCAATGGCTCAAGCCAAAATGGGACTTAATGGTTTATTTTTAAATTTACCCTGATGTATAATTTTCTCTTCCTTAAAATGTATGTAGCTCATCATATTTAGATACCACTCCAAGCATTACCAGCAACAATCTTACAAACACCAAAAATGATCTTTCCTCTGCTGGTTCTTCCTGGAATTTGGACAATACTTGCCTGTTTGGATTGCCTTGGGTCCCATACTTCCAGCACTCCTCGGTGAGGAGCCTTAGAACAGGCAAGGCATGACAGTGTTGGCATAAGGAAGGAAAAAGCTTACATTTCTGCTAATGTGTTTTCTGTTTAGTGTCAAGTTATATAATCTGATGAATCTTATTTAATTAGAGTCATGTTTGGAAATGTATGCTACTTCCATGTGTCTATATATGTTCTGGTCTTATTGATGAATCTTTCCTCACCCCAGTTGTGTCAAATTAACTGAATCTTTGGTGTGGGAGAGTTAAACGTAATCTGGATTGATGATCAAACCATTCACTTTAAATAGTGCTTGGTCACTTGATTAAAAGCTGCCAAGTGTCTCAATATCCTCAACCTTCCCCTCCAGTAGCTGGCTCATAGTAGATGTTCAACTGTCATTGGTCAAGTTGTTAGTGTGTTTTTTGCACCATGTTAGCCAGTAGCTCCATTGCAGCTGTTCATTAATTACCTATCTTTTTCTTCTGCAGGTGAACACATCTCATCAGTCACTTCTACTTAAAATGCCTCATTCTTTAGTCTGTGAGAGTGCAAATGTGGCTGTGTTCTAGATTGTTCTGTGGTAATTTTGATAATTCTAACATTCTTAAATTTAATCTTGAACTAATCACAATAGATTCTGAAACTTTTCCCACCTCCTGGGAGGCCATCAAGAAGTCAGGGTTGGGATGTTGCCTAATGCTTCATACGTTTTTAACAAGTGTTCCTTTTAAACAAAGAGGCAATGTAACCCTTTCATATTCATGACAAGATGTCTGTATATAATTTTTATGTGGAGGTGATCCTACAAATAAAACATGCTGGGTCTTTGAGGCTACACTTCTTGATGTCTGAGTGATAGCCTTAAAACAGGGCCTAAGCTGGGAGGTTGGTGTGGAAGGGTCACTGTCACCCACCCCGCTGCTAGTAATTGTTCAATAAACCATTTACAGAGATAATGCTGGCTTATGCCTGGTCATGAGTTATAATTCTTTTAGCTTAACTTTTATGGGGAGTGGAGATGAGATCAGAAAAAATAGAGCTGATGAAGAACTTTGAGAATGTGAGCAAGTGGCTCACGCCCGTCACTTAATTAAGCCCGCCTTCACACCGGAACCCTTCTCGGTATTAGCGCTTGTGTTAATCTACTTCTTTTAAACCCGTTTTGAGCTATGAACCCTTATCTCAGAATCTGATTCCATTCAGATTACATGCCACTGACCAGCTGTGCCTCAGGGGAGGTTATTTGACTCCTCTGTTTATGAATGTATATAGAAATTTTAGAATCTGTTCCAATGTTAACTCTTATATAGCAGATACAGTGAATAAACCATAGGTTTATTATCAACATTAAAGATGAGTTGTAGAATGATATAACCAGTATGACATCATTTGTAAAGTTTTAAAAATGTATGTGCTAAATATACAATACTATGTATATACATGTATTTAGTAAAAGTGTGAAACCATGCATGGAATGGTTATCTCAGGAGAAGGAAGGAGAATTGGGTTAAATAGGAGAATGTGGGGAGATGTATCCACCATAATATTTTATTTCTAAAATAAAATGGAAACAAACACAATGTTAACATCTGTTGAAGTTGAGTGGTGGGCATTTGAATGTTTTATTCTTCAATCTTATGATTGAAATATTTTTTCATTTTCCTATACATTACTGCTTGGGTGGAGAACCTCAACACTACTGACTTATATAAATCTACACTTTTACAACGTGTTCTTTACGCAGGTCATTTTCCAAATAAGAGAACAAGGCTTTAAGAAGGTGAATTGCCACATTCACTTTGCTAGCAAGAAGCAAAGCCAGAAATGAATGGTATCTTTTGTACTCTATAATCTCCCATGAATGTTATCAATATTGGCAGATGCAGGCAGTAATGCTCTATTGTTCAGCAGTTTTCCGAACTGTGCACAAGTCATATTTTAAATTCAGTGGTAACAATAATCCTTTACTGTCTGTACCTTAAACCCTTTAAGAAAAATTTAGGAGCAAAGGTGGAAATGAATATCATTGGATCAAGGCGGAGATAAGAGTAGAAAGTTTGCACTACAGGCCTGTGGAAACAGTAAATAGGGAGAGGCTGGATGTGTGTCATTTGAAAATGACTGGCAGTGCCTCCTGCTGTCAGAACCTGAAAGTGAGTCTGGATTAATTTATGAACTCTCAGCTCCAATGTGTAGATGTGGAACCAAGGCAACGGTAAGCAACACATGTGAGCTTCCTATGCTAGCAGAGATGACTACCGTCTGTTGTAGTAATGGGACTGGCAAGGTTTCTGTATTTATCAGGGCTAAAGTTGTTACAGTTTGCTTATTCTCCCTCCCCCTTTCTAGAATTCTTTTAGAGTGCCTGTTACTTTCATAAAATAACATTTCTTCTTACCATTTCCATCATCCTTTAAATTTCAACATCATATTCAGACCCCTTCCCTAAACCCCAATTAACTCCAGAATGGAAACCAGGGGCTGGTAAATTCAGAAAATGATGACACTAATTAGTAGTTTTCATTTCTGCAATGGATATATGCAAGGATTTTGCATCAGCTAGGGCTAACGGTGCTTATAGTTTGCATGTTGATTCTCCTTATCTAGCATTCATTCGGGATGAATCCATTACATTCATAGAAAATTGTTTCTACTTAAGATTTCCATCATCCTTTAAAAGTCAAAAGCTCACTAACTCCAGAATGGGAACCAAAGTCAGACAGTGGTGACCCTGACGAGTGTCCCAAATCTAGGAAGCTTCCAAAGGACCCAAAGTACTAAAGAGAAAAAAAGCATTTCCACAGATTTTTTTTCCCCATTCAATGAACTCATCTTTTGGGAAGTTATCTAAATCTTACACATTGACTTATATCCTTTAGTTTTGGAAGATAGTGTTATAAAAAGACACAACTTAAAAATAAGTAGGGTCTAGGTGTGTAACATAAATAAATAAGGAATGATGGAAACTAAGGTAGCCCAGAGAGCCTAAACCATTTTTGAGGGTGTAGTCCATACTTACTCAAGCCCAAATGTTGTAGATCTCCTAATTTTCAAGAGAATCCAGAAGTCTTGAAGTTTAATATGAAGTGTTCCACTTTTTAAATGTTGGCTACTAATCAAAACATTTAAAAAAGCAGTAATAGATAGACTAAGCCAAGATAATTCCATTAGGCACCAACATTTGATCTTTGGTAATGGAATAAATGAAGCAAGGTGTCTGGCATATGGTAGTTGCTCACTGTGTGTTATTTTCCTCTTGAACAGTAGTTCTGTAATTGCTGATCCCTGAACTTACCTTCCCCACATTTAGTCCACTCTGGGAGTGATTGCTTCATTATCTACCTTGAAAATTCCTTTCTCTAAGAAGCTCAGGGAATCTATGATCTTTCTTAAAGGAACATATCACACAACATCACATCCTTTGCCAACCATTCACATTGTACCTTCCCATTCTTTGATGCTTTATTCTTTTAAGAGATTGGCCATATGTGGAAATGAAATTTGGTTGCTTACCTTCCCTGATGAATTGCCCAACATATACATATAACTGGATATTCCAGAGAGGTTCCACTTTTGGAAACTTCCTGGAGATTGGGAGCCCCTTGTGCCAATCTGGCTTGAAGCTTGAATTATTTAGGGAAAAGCCTTACAGGACAGGCTCCAAAGTCATCTGACTTTATCTAATCCTGCCAATCACTGTGTGACCGAGTTTAGTCACAGGAAGCCACCACTTTATGATATTTGAGATAATCAACAACTGTCTTAGCTTTAAAAGGATGGGGAAAAGTATTTTATGATTATAAGATTGTATTTGGAAGCCTCAAAGTAATGGACTTTAAATAAGTAAATACTAAGAGAAATTTAAATTTAAAATAGTACATCAGTTAAGTTGTCCTATTAAAAAGTAAGAAAAATCACTGAAATAACTTACATCCATATCTTAGCCCATTCAGGCTGCTATAACAAAATACCATAAACTGGGTGGCATATAAATAACAGAAATTTATTTTTCACAGTTTTGGGAGGCTCAGAAGCCCAAGATCAAGGTGCAGGCAGATTCTGTGGTTGGTGAGGGCTTGAGTTGTGGTTCATAGATGGCTCCGAATGCGTTTTTGCTGTGTCCTCACATGGCAGAAGAGGTGAGGGAGTTCTCCGGGTCTCTTTTATAAGGGTCCTAATCCCACTCATAAGGGCTCTGCCTCATGGAGGATTGGGGATTAGGTTTCAACATATTCATTTGGGGGACACAAACATTCATCTATGATGCATATTAAACATCAAATACATAATATGCATGATATTTTATATATGTAGTATGCTAATACATAATAGCCATGATAAATTCACATCATGTTTGTCTAAAAAGTATAAAAACTGCTTGGTCATTTCTTTGGATCTTAATTGCATTATTGGGCCTCAATACGCATGCCATTGGGCTTTGGTTTTTTTTTTTTTTCTTTTCTCCTGTTAATCCATCCGTGTCATGGCAATTTGATTCCTAGACCAGCTGGAAGAACCTTGAAGGATGGAGGAAATATTTCCTCCCAACATAGCTAACAGGGCATTTTTGGAAACAGTTACAAAAATTACCTAAAAGAGGCACACCCTAAATTCAGGACCATTTCTGTTCACAGAACACTGAAAAGATTGGAGTTTAATTGTGGATTTGTCGGTGGTGGTGACTAGTAGTCAAAGCACCCTCATTTTGGCCTAGCTATCACCACCTGCTCTGATAGCCGCCTGTTAAACCTGTCTCCATAGTAACCACCAGGAGCTCCATCAGTAAAATGGGAACATTTCCAGCTGTCTTCCATCTCCTCCCTCTTTTTGGAACTGAAGAATTGAGCTGAACTAGGAAAATCTCACCCACAACATTAACTTCATTTGTTTCTGGCAGTTCTTCCATTTATTCTAACTGGTCCCAAATAGATTAGCTGGGTTTCTAGGCTATGTTATTCAGCATAACGAGGATTAACCAACCACTACACAGCTAGTGAAAACATAAACTTCCATATACCAAGTTTTACATATGGTGAGGCCCATAGCACAGGGTATTAAGAAACAATATTTAACCCTCTAAAAGAAAACACATTTTATGATAATTCCTTATGAAGTTAACAACAGAGGCAGACCCTTCTAAATAAAGGGATCATAAAACAAAAAAGAGCCATTCATTAAAAATAAAATAATCTAACACATTTTAAAATGTAAGATAAGATACATGAACCTCAGACAGTATTCCAGCCTCTAACAAGCAATCCCCCTGCAGTCACAGCTATAGGGATTTGTATTAGCTTCCAAATTTTCAGGTGGAGAAAGGTGAAAGGTGTGATTTTAAAAGTAGCAAATCTGCAATGAGAAAAAGAATCAGTGCTACAATGTAGTTCCCTATTTTTTGCTGCAGATGACCTAGTGTTTCTAAGTCACAGGGAGGGATAGGGAGGGTAGGGAGAAAAGAGGTAATGGTTGGCATCATGTCCTAAAAAATTAATATAGGGGTTATATATGTCTAGGGATATAAATATTTTTGCTTGTCTTAATTATGAAATATATCAGAGATATGGAGTATATATATGATTTTACATTGTTAGATAGTTACCATCTCTCTATTATATAGCTCTTTTCCTTCAGGGGGATGCTACATCCAAAGTTTGTAATATACATATCTGTAAATAATCAGAATTTCCTTCTCAGCTATCTAAGAAGGAAATCCATATAATTTAGGAAGTGTACTCCTTGGCAGACAGGCATTTAATCTTTTCAAGACAGTGAGTTTAAAATATTTATGCATACCACTCTTATGGATTATCTATCTTATCAAAGTCCACATTCTGTGGTTTTGGTATTAGTTTTAAAACATTTCTATCTAATATTCTGTTGATGTTGATTCTGGTTAAATTGTTCTTCCTCTTGCCATAACCTCCATGGCTCCTGAGAGACAATCTGAGTCACGTGGTTAATGTCAGTTAATAAGGCAATTGATGCCAGATAGGGGGTGCTAAAAAGACTAACACACACCCCTACTAAGCAAGATTCTTTGCATTAACCAGCTTTTCCTGAATTGGAAGCACAGGCGTTTATATAATTTCCTTGTAAAAATTTTATTGTTTGGTGTTATAAAATATCCTTGGGCTGCATTAATCTATGCAATGTAAGTAACCTTACCTTAACTTCCTTCCTTATTTTCTCTCCAATGTATAAATTTGCTATTCCTGTTTTTTTAAGGCTACCTTGTTTATGTGCCTCATTTCCTAGGACTATTCCAATAGGAGCTGCTGGATGGCTACAGAACAGGAAAAGAGGACAAAGAAAGAAGAATGGGATTAAGATCTATGCAAGTTCTGGTCACTGAGGTTCAAAACCTGAAGCCAACCCCTTTATCCTTCCTTTTCCCGCTTTCATACCAGTGTCCTTTTCCATGATGGGGAGAACATTATGAAGTGTGGTCATCGTGTCCTTATTTTAGAAAGTGAGTTTTTAGTTTAATAACCGAATCTAGTAAACTTTGTATAAAAGAAGGCCCTCCCAAATATACCACCAGATTTTTTCATCAGAAGTCCTTAGCTTAAATCTGATGCTCTTAGACCATCTGTAAAGCATAGTCTAAATGAACCAGTAAGAGTCCTATCCCATGGATCATGGAGAAAGTTAAAATGTTTGACTAGTTAAAACTAGTGTTCTAAAAAGCCTTTTTCCTTGGCTTATAAATTCATAATGATCAGCCTGCTTTTATCACTGATTTAATCAGAACCTCTATTCCCCTTTGGTCTTTGCTAAGATATAAGAAATAGAACTTGTAATATGAACACTAAATAAAATTAGAACAGTCTAACAGTTATAAATATATATCTGAATATTATATATAAAATATTATTATCTAAATATAATACAGAACAGTCTATAATTTCTCAGTCTAAGGGTTCTAGGTACATGGTAAATTTAGTTGTACTAGTCTTACTATAGGACTTCATACTACATCTAATAGGTTAATGGTATAATAGCCCCCACACACGTTTTATGAGTCAAGCCCTGTTCTGACATCTTGACGTGCATTATCTCATTTACTCCTCACCACATCTCATTTACTCCTCACCACAGTTCTGTGAAATGGGCACTCTTATCTCCACTTTGAAGATGAGGAGGTGGAGATATGGAGGTATTGAATCACTGCCCCAAAGTCACACTGGTCGTAAGTCACAGAGCTTGGAGACCAAGAACATAGAATAACATGGTATCAGGGGACTGAGATTCTAATGAGGGCTTGGTCAACCCTGTCCTGTAACTTAGTCTCTCAGCTTCAGCTATCCTCTCCTCCTCTAACCAGATGAAGGCAGTTCAGGGAATATGAAACCAATTTGGTATCTAGACTCACTGGGGGAGAACACAGGCATGGAAGCTTCAAGATCAGATAACTTTGATAATAAAGATGATTTCAGATACAAAAATCCCAGATCCCTGGGAGGATCTGAGGAGACAAAGGGAGTGTGTAAATTGACTTAAAGATTTTGTTAGGAATTAGTGGTTCAACCAACATCTCTGAAACACGGGCACATTCGCATGGCAAGGTGTCTTCCCAGTGGGAAGGATGGGCCATTTCTAAGTGGCCAGGAGAATTAACATCTGGTTTACAGGACGGCTCACGGGAGGCTATGGGTTAGGGTACCTGTCATGTGAGTTTGAACCCTAGTGCCTCAAAGTTGTCACTTATTATTATCAAGAATGGTTTTGAACCTTTTCTCTAGATTCTAGAAGGCCTTTAGATACTGAGCATGACCTTTGAATAGTAGATGAAAAAGAGATACATCTAATTATAAAGAATATTTTAAATAGGTTTTTATGTTCTTGAGACATAACTTTTTTTTTTTAGGAAATGTGGAAAATGTAGTCTCGACCAATATGAAGATTTAATCTCATCATCTGAAGACTGCCACAGTGAGTGTTTATGCTTTTCTTGGTTTGTTTAGGGAGGAGGCAGTCATTTAAAGATGTCATTTGAGAATGTCGGATGTGTCTACACTCAAACTCTTCCTCCCTTTGCCTACAGCCAGGAAGGACTAGCTGCTTGTTAAGACTTTAAAAATGTAGAAGGATATAAAGCTACTTGGTTGGCTTCTGTGTGATAGAGCAGGGAAGGCCAACCTTCTGTAAAGGGCCGGGGAGGAAATCTGCGGCCTGGTGGTCTGTAGGGCTTCTGCCCCAGCTCTTCAACTCTGCCCTTATAGTGTGAAAGTAGCCTTAAGTAAATGAACAAGTGAATGAGCATGGCTGTGTTCCCATAAAACTGAATTTATGGATACTGAAATTTTAATTATAAAATTTAAATTTTATATTTCATCTACATTTCACCTATCACAAAATGTTGCTGTTCTTTTGTTATTTTTAATCATTTAAACACTTAAATGTCTATTCTTAGCCCATGGGCCACATAAAAGTAGATGGTAGTCTAGATCAGGCCTGCAGGCTGTAATTTGGTGACCCTTGATACAGAGAAGAAAAAAAAATCCTGTTCATCTCTAAAACTAGGACAAGTTCCATGGCCGAATTAGTCTTGCATTTAGAGTGAGGTATAACTGACCAATGGGAGGAAGCTGTCCTCACCTTCCTCCACTGCGCCTGCCCTGGATATGACGTTTGGCAAAGTCAGTTTATCTTATTACCAGGAAAAACTAGAAATCAAATAAAAACAACCCACCCCCAAACAAAACGAACAAAGAACATCCAGTTTGCAGTTTATGAGGCTGAAAGTCTCTAAGAAGATTTAGTTAATTAGGCAGATACCTAATTACCTCCATCTTGATGTTACAATCAGTGGGATGATATCAAAACTCATAAAATCCTTGGTACTCTGAGGTTACAGGACAGTGATCCCCTAGAAACACTTCATCAGGGGCCATAGGCAGATCGTTAGCAAATGCAGCTGACTTAACCCTGGCCAAAACAAGGAGGGGCTGCATCGTGCATACACTATTGAGAGGGAGAAAAGAGAAAGTGTCAGATAATACAGTGGCACCACAGAAGGTTAGAGACGCTCAGAGCCAGTTAACAAGGAAAGGCACTCCCCTTGGTAGAAGAAAACGCATTCTAGAGGAGATCTTCTGGTCTTACCTTTTCCCATGAAACACTCACATGCCCTCTGCCCTGTGAGAAGAATACAGGGGATCCTGTACCTGGATGAGAATTAAACCCAGACAAGATGGCAGATGCCCCATTTTACAGTTCTAAGTGGAAGACGATCTCTACTTTGCCATTTATGTTAGTAATTATGGGAAATAGTCTGTCTACTCTTATTCCCAGTTTAAACTCCTGAAAGCAAAACTTATGTTCCAATATTGGTACCTGTGTTTAATCGTGATATTTTCTGTCTGAGGCAATACAGTTACTTGACCAAACTAAAACTAATAAAGTTGGAATAAAAATCTAGTAATCATAGCTTAATTAACCCAGTGCACTTTCTCAACCCTTCTTTTCTCTTACTACTAATTATGATCTAGTAATTATATTCCTTAAAATGTCCTTTTTGTGTGGGAATGGAAGCTCCATAAGAATGAAGATTTGGTCTGTTTTATTCATTATTTTATTATTTAGAGCCAAGAACAAGCCCACAATAAATGTTCAACAAATGTTTGTGGAATGAATACATGAATGATACTTCCTGTTGTTGAGAAAAATGGAAGCATATACAGACCCTCTCTGATCACTATGCACTATGTTTTAGGAGAAAAAAATAGAAGTAGAACTCAGACTTGTGATGAAGAGGGGGCCCCAAGGATGAAGTTTCCTAGAAGTTGGTAATAAAGGGTTGGAAAGAGCCTGTGGTTTCAAGAGATATTATACCCAGTCAGCCAAAAGACAATTGAAGGTGAAATGATTTTAAGTGAAGCATTACAGGTTGCTAGAAGTCCAGAAGTAGGGTGGTGAAATTGTAAGATCTTACAGTTAAATCTCAGAGTAATTTTGGTCTGCTGGTAGCAATTTAGCAGATGAGTTGGAAAGCCTAAGAAAGGAAGTATGTGCCCTCTTAAGGAGGCAGGCATAGACCACTAGAAGGTTAACTTATGATACAGTTGATTAGTTTTCAGGGGTAAAGTGTTCACAGCCTTAAGTCAGCATTAGCAGTTGGCAATTTCCAACCACTGGAAAATCTCAGTACTACAACATGAAAGAAAGTTCACATAAATCATTGGCCTGTCCCTTCTCACTTTTTGACTCATATATGGTGGGCAGACTAGGTATTCTCCCTTTACGCAGATAGGGAAAGGGTGACACAGGCATTAAGTCATGTATCATTCTAGGCAATGGGATTAAGAAGTGCAAACACCCTGTTTGGTGAACTGTTTTGCTTCTTTCCAAAGACAGAAAGAAAGTCAGTGTGGCTGGAATATGGTGAACTACAGTGAGCATGGTGTGAGGCAAATAGGATCAGATTGATTATTTATTTAAAAGTTCATTCTAGTGGGTAGGAGGAGGGTGAGATGTTGGAATGGGAATGAAATCAGGGAGAGTAGTTGGAGGATATCCAAATAGACCAGGACTAGCTGTTGGCAGCTTGGACTTGAGTTATTGTAGAAGAGGTAGAGAGAACCGGTGGGATTCTGGAAATATTCTGAATCATATCAATGTGGGGTTTGGGAAGGAAAAGTGATAATTCTAAAGGAACTTGAAAAAATGGTGCCAATACTGAGCTAAAGAAGACTGGGGAGAGGCAAGTTTGAGAATAAAAATGCATGCATTTCATTTTAGGAATAATAATTTAAAGATACATATTGGACATCCCAGTTAGTATGTTGAATAGGTAGAGAGAAAGATTCAACAGAGATAGTACGAATACTGATAAGATTCTCAGATTATAGAATATAAAGGATATTAAAGTGAACTCATATGTGGTCAGGAAGAATCAAAGGATCTTGCCACATCTCATGAGAGTTAATTTTGTTCTATGAACCTATACATAAAGTAACTCCACATTGACTCCTAATTTTGGTTAGAATAAAAAAAAGTCATAAAGTCACTGGCTTTTTACTAAAATTGTATTATGGAGTCATCTTTAGTGCTTTTGAAAAATGCAAATTCCTTGGTCAAAGTCTTAGAATTCCCATTTGTTAGGTGTGGTGTGGGTCCCAGATGTCTACATTACTGACATGTACCCAAGGTCTTCTCTATGCAAGATGTCTTTAAAAACCAATGAGGGGACAAGTAGATTCAAGACAGCGGTGTGAGAGGTGAGACAGAGAACTCCTCCAAAAACCACAAATAGTACAAAAATATAGTTAATTAATACAACTAATACTAAAACAGCAACAAGAAAGAAGGCTGAACCAGACTGCATAAAGACCTCACGAACAGAGCAGACTTCACGAAATAGGGTAACGTACAAAAAGCCTTAATCTGGTGGGACCCAAGCCTTTCCTCCACCCCAGCTCATCGGTGGGAGGAAGAGAAATGGAGTGGGGAGAGGGTGGAAGTCTGGGACTGCTGAACACATAGCCCTGGAGGTCTGCTTTGTGAGCAGAAACCTATATTGTGTGGTGCTCTGGACGTTGGGGAGCTCGGACAGGTGGAGGGCTTGAGAGACTGACATTTTGTCCGTTTGTGGAGGACGGGATCCACACCAGGCTACTCTGTGACAGAGGAAAGGCAGGGAGTCTGAGAGGCTTCCTAGCAGCGAGAGGGCTGTTGAAGGGGTGGGGTTTGCATGGAGCTTGCTGCACGGGAGAAGGGAGAGCTGGACAAGGCTGTCTGGGTGTGCTCTGCCCAGCTGGTTGGGAACTTTGAGGAGCTTCAGGGGCTACATCCCCCTGGCTGGCTGCCCAGCTCCGAGGCCCCTCATTGTGATATGCAGCCTGCTGCGCCTCCCTCCCAGCCTTGCCGGCATTGGTTCACAAACCAGCAGTAACTATACTGGCATCAGGCGAGCCAAAGGGAGGCCTGCCTACAACAGCTAGAGACGCAAAGCACAGAAGATTACCCATGTGTGCTTGGCCCACTGCCTCAGACACTAGAGACAGGCACTGCAGACGGGAAGCAGGAAACAGATCTTTCCTCCCCCCAGGCACCACCTCTGCTCCCCTACAACCCCCAACCTCACTCTAGGGGCAGAGCAGCTCCAGAGGCCAGAGCTTCTGGGCACTAGAGGGCACCACACAGAAATATGAAACATCAAAAGAACATGGTTCAGACCAAAATCTCACAAACTCTAGAAAAAGGGCCAAATGAAACTGAACTCACCAATCTACCTGAAAGATAGTTCAAAATAAAAATAAACATGCTTATGGAGGTACAGAAAAATATTGAAGAATTCAGGAATGAATTTAGTCAGAGATCCAATCATTAAGAAATTCCATATCTGAAATGAAGCATACAATGGAGGGATTTAAAAGCAGATTAGACATAGTAGAACAGATGGTAAATGGAATAGAAATTAGAGAAGAGGAATACAAAGAAGCTGACGTACAGAGAGAAAAAGGAATCTCTAAGAATGAAATAATATTGAGAGAACTGTGTGACCACTCCAAACGGAACAATATTTGCATTATAGGGGTACCAGAAGAAGAAGAGAGAGAAAAAGGGATAGAAAGTGTCATAGAGGAGGTAATTGCTGAAAACTTCTCCAATCTAGGGAAGGAGATAGTCTCTCAAGCCATGGAGGTACATAGATCTCCCAACACAAGGGAACCAAGGAAGACAACACCAAGACATAATAATTAAAATGGCAAAGATCAAGGATAAAGATAGACTTTTAGAAGCAGCTAGAGAGAGAGAAAAAAGATCACATACAAAGGAAAACCCATCAGGCTATCATCAGACTTGTCAACAGAAACTTTACAGGCCAGAAGGGAGTGGCATGATATATTTAATGCAATGAAGAAGGGCCTTGAACCAAGAATATTCTACCCGGCAAGGTTATCATTTAAATTTGAAAGAGGGATTAAACAATTTTCAGATAAGCAAAAGCGGAGAGAACTGCATTTTGGAGGGATTCCTACAGATGGAAGTATTCCTAAGGCTAAATAGATGTCACCCAAGGGCTAGACAGGAGAGTACAGAATATGATTCATAACATACAAATAATGGAGAAGGAAGAAAAAGGAGGGAAAAAGAAGAACCTTTAGGTTGTGTTGGTAATAGCATGTGAAGTGAGTTAAATTAGACTGTTAGATAGTAAGGGAATTACCCTTGAACCTTTGGTAACCATGAATCTAAAGCCTGCAATGGCAATAAGTACATACCTTTCGATGATCACCCTAAATGTAAATTGTCTGAATGCACCAATAAAAAGACATAGAGTCACTGAATGGATAAAAAAACAAGACCCATCTATATGCTGCCTACAAGAGACTCACTTCAAACCCAAAGACATACACAGACTGAAGGTAAAGGGATGGAAAAAGATATTTCATGCAACTAATAGGGATTAAAAGGCAGGAGTTGCAGTACTTGTATCAGAGAAAATAAACTTCAAAACAAAGAAAGTCACAAGAGACAAAGAAGGACATTACATAATGATAAAGGGGTCAGTCCAACAAGAGGATATAACTATTATAAATATCTATGCACCCAACACAGGATCACCTACATATGTGAAACAAATACTAACAGAATTAAAGGGGGAAATAAAATGCAATGCATTCATTTTAGGAGACTTCAACACATCACTGACTCCAAAGGACAGATCAACTAGACAGAAAATAAATAGACAGAGGCACTAAGCAACATATTAGAACAGATGGACCTAACAGATATCTACAGAACACTCCATCCAAAAGCAACAGGAAACAAATTCTTCTCAAGTGCTCATGGAACATTTTCAAGAATAGATCATATACTAGGCCACAAAAACAACCTCAGTAAATTCAAAAAGATTGAAATTGTACCAACCAGGGTCTCATATTGTAAAGGTATGAAACTAGAAATAAATTACACAAAGAAAACAAAAGAGCCCACAAACACATGGAGGCTTAATAACATGCTCCTAAATAACCAATGGATCAATGACCAAATGAAAACAAAGATCAAGCAATATATGGGGACAAATGACAACAATAATTCAACACCACAAAATCTCTGGGATGCAGTGAAGGCTGTGCTAAGAGGGAAATATATTGCAATACAGGCCTACCTCAGGAAAGAAGAACAATCCCAAATGAACAGTCTAAACTCACAATTAATGAAACTAGGAAAGGAAGAACAAATGAGGCCCAAAGTCACCAGAAGGAGGGACATAATAAAGATTAAAGCAGAAATAAATAAAATTGAGAAGAATAAAACAATAGAATCAATGAAAGCAGGAGCTGGTTCTTCAAGAAAATAAACAAAATAGATAAACCCCTAGCCAGATTTATCAAGAAAAAAATAGAGTCTACACACATAAACAGAATCAGAAATGAGATAGGAAAAATCACTGTGGACACCACAGAAATACAAAGAATTATGAGGGAATACTATGAAAAATTATATGGTAACAAACTGGATAACCTAGAAGAAATGAACAACTTTCTAGAAAAATACAACCTTCCAAGGCTGACCCAGGAAGCAACAGAAAATCTGAATAGACCAATTACCAGCAAAGAAATTGAATTGGTAATCAAAAACCTACCTAAGAACCAGAGTGTTGGGCCAGATGGTTTCACTGCTGAATTTTATCAAACATTTAGTGAAGACCTAATACCCACCCTCCTCAAAGTTTGGCAAAAAGTAGAAGAGGAGGGAATACTCCCAAATTCATTCTACAAGGCCAGCATCACTCTAATACCAAAACCAGGCAAAGACACCATAAAAAAGAAAATTACAGACCAATATTCCTATGAACATAGATGCAAAAATATTCAACAAAATATTAGTAAACCAAATTCAAAAAAAACATCAATAAGATCATCCATCATGATCAAATGGGATTCATCCCAGGAATGCAATGATGGTACAACATTCGAAAATCCATCAACATCATCCACTACATCAACAAAAAGAAGGACAAAAACCAAATCATCATCTCCACATATGCTGAAAAAACATTCAACAAAATTCAACATCTTTTCATGATAAAAACTCTCAACAAAATGGGTATAGAGGGCAAGTACCTCAACATAATAAAGGCCATATATATACAAACCCACAGCCAACATTATACTTAACAGAGAGAAGCTGAAAGTTTTCCTTTAAGATGGGGAACAAGACAAGGATTCCCACTCTCCCCACTTTTATTCAACATAGTTCTGGCTATCCTAGCCACAGCAATCAGACAACATAAAAAATAAAAGGCATCCAGATCAGCAAGGAAGAACTCAAACTGTCCCTGTTTGCAGATGACATGATATTGTACATAAAAAACCCTAAATAATCCACTCCAAAACTACTATATCTAATATCTGAATTCAGCAAAATTGTGGGATACAAAATTAATACACAAAAATCTGTTGCTCTCCTATATACTAATGATGAACTAGTAGAAGGAGAAATCAGGAGAACACTTCCATTCACAACTGCATCAAAAAGAATAAAATACCTAGGAATAAACCTAACCAAGGAAGTGAAAAACCTATACCCTGAAAACCATAAGACACTCTTAAGAGAAATTAAAGAGGACACTAATAAATGGAAATTCATCCCATGCTCTTGGCTAGGAAGAATTAATTTGGTACTGGCACAAGAACAGACCCATAGACCAGTGGAACAGAATAGACAACCCAGATATAAACCCAAGCATATATGGTCAATTAATATATGGTAAAGGAGCCATGGATATACAATGGGGAAATGACAGCCTCTTCAACAGCTGGTGTTGGCAAAACTGGACAGCTACATATAAGAGAATGAAAGTGGATTATTGTCTAACCCCATATACAAAACTAAACTCAAAGTGGATCAAAGACCTGAATGTAAGTCATGAAACCATAAAATTCTTAGAAAAAAACATGGGCAAAAATCTCTTGGGCATAAACATGAGCAATTTTTTCATGAATATATCTCCCCAGGCAAGGGAAATGAAAGTAAATGAACAGGTGGGACTATATCAAACTAAAAAGCTTCTGTACAGCAAAGGACACCATCAGTAGAACAAAAAGACATCCTACAGTATGGGAAAATATATTCATAAATGACATATCTGATAAGGGGTTGACATCCAAAATATATATAAAGAACTCACGCACCTCAACAAACAAAAAGCAAATAATCCAATTAAAAAATGGGCAGAGGATCTGAACAGACACTTCTCCAAAGAAGAAACTCATATGGCCAACAGGCAAATGAAGAGATGCTCCACATCACTAATCATCAGAGAAATGCAAATTAAAATCACAATGAGATATCACCTTACACCAGTAAGGATGGCCAACATCCAAAACACAAACAACAACAAATGCTGGCGAGGATGTGGAGAAAGGGGAACCCTCCTGCACTGCTGGTGGGAATGTAAAGTAGTTCAATCATTGTGGAAAGCAGTATGGAGGTTCCTTGAAAAACTAAAAATAGAAATACCATTTGACCCAAGAATTCCACTCCATGGAATTTGCCCTAAGAATGCAGGAGCCCCATTTGAAAAAGACATATGTCCCCCTATGTTTTTCACAGCACTATTTACAATAGTCAAGAAATGGAAGCAACCTAAGTGTCCATCAGTAGATGAATGGATAAAGAAGATGTGGTACATACACACAATGAAATATTATTCAGCCATAAGAAGAAAACAAATCCTACCATTTGCAACAGCATGGATGGAGCTAGAGGGTATTATGCTCAGTGAAATAAGCCAGGTGGAGAAAGACAAGTACCAAATGATTTCACTCATCTGTGGAGCATAAGAACAAAGCAAAAACTGAAGGAACAGAACAGCAGCAGAGTCACAGAACCCAAGAATGGACTAACAGTTACCAAAGGGAAAGGGACTTGGGAGGATGGGTGGGAAGGAAGGGAGAAGGGGAATAAGGGGCATTATGGTTAGCACACACAATTTAGGGGGTGGCACGGGGAAGACAGTATAGCACAGAGAAGACAAGTAGTGACTCTATAGCATCTTACTAAGGTGAAGGACAATGACTGTAATGGGATATATGGTGGGGACTTGATAATGGGGGGAATCTAGTAACCACAATGTTGCCCATGTGATTTTATATTAGTGATACCATAAAAAAAGACATCCTTATAAAGAAACAAAAAAGTCAGGAAGCACAACTCAGTAACATGTAAACTCTTTTAAGAATGGGCAAAATGTTTCAACATTCAATTCTTCAAAGGAGATAGATGGCAAAGGTGCACGTGAAAAGTGCAGTGTCATTAGTTACTCAGAAAATGCAAATTTGAGCCACGATGAGAGACATACCTACTACAATGGCAGAAATTAAAATGACCCATAACATCAAATATTGGTGAGGATATAGAGCAACCAAAAATCTCAATTTCTGGTGAGATTTCAAAATGACCCAATCATTTTGGAAAATAGATTAGCAATTAAAAAGTTAAATATACATTTATCATACAAACCAACAACCCCACTTCCAAATCAGAAATGGTTGCATATGTCTATCCAAGGATCTATACACAAATATTTATTGTTGCTTTATGCATAGTAATCCCAAACTGCTAACAGTTTAAATGTCTGTCAACTCACAAATGATTAAATAACTAGTGGGATGTTGGTACAATTAAATATGACTCAGCTGTAATGAATGAATCTTATTTAATCTCTTGTCCAAATATCTTAATTTTTTAAAGCAATTAAGTGGCAGCATTTGAAAAATTCTGTAAAAATCAGATGTTGTTATCTTGAACCTACATACTGATTCCATCTGGGTGGATTCTGCATCAGTTGACAACCTTCAAAGGCATTATTTTCACAGTATATTCTCTATTCTTGGTGAAGCTGTTGAAAACAGAGAATGACTGCTCCCTTTTGGACTTAACCAACTGATCTCAGGTTGGGACTGTTGCCTCATAGAGTTTCCATACTGTAAAAGATCTGGGGCCCAGGCAGATTCTATGAGAGACCAGAAAAACCCAGGTAAGTATGTAGCATAACTCCTTTCCTCCTCGCTAGTGGAATAAGGATTGAGTTTTCTCATAAAAGTTAAAGAGAAAGTCCAGAAATATGTCTCAAATGCTTTTCCTTCTAGGGTCATGGGGTAACTCACTCAATATGTTCCTCCAGTGCCATCCTGTTCTACCAGCCTTGCTCTATGCCATTTATTTTCTACTCTACCCCTTTCCTTTCCTAAAAAAAAAATACTCATTAGAGGGTTTATTGACACAATATGGAACATATCTAACTCTGAATATAAGAACATAATTTTTATTCCACTTCATAAGAAATTAGTTTTCATTTTCTTTCCTTGGGGAATCAACCATTAGAACATCAAAATGAGGTCACTCATTTCTACTTGATATGGATACAGTTTATTTTAGCTCTTTGAGTCACTGAAATTCCTTCTGTAATCAATGTTCTATATTTAAGAAAGCATTTTCTCTACTTCTTAAGTCTTTCATCCTAAGTACTTCTGGGTTAGACCCAAGTTGCTGACATTCTAGAAGACTAAGGATGGGAATAACTCACCAAATATTTTAATAAGATCAAAATTTAAAAAAAGGAAACATGGTGTTGAAAATTATCTTGAAGCACATTAGGTGAGCTCTTCCGGTGGACACAGAACAGAGGGTTCATAGACCAAAGGATGGTGCTGACATTACAGAGCGTGTAAATCAGTCTAAAACTTACAGCAAGAATCGGGGAGAAAGAAATGAGGGTGGGAGGGAGGTGACACATTTAGGGTGGGGGCAAGCAGGATGGAAGGACCATGGCACCACAATCCCAAGGTGTGCCCTGTTCCTTTATCTTGTATCTCTATGCTGCATCAACTTTCTCCAAAACCTCCAATGTGATTCTGAGGTTACAAGGAGCAGAGCTGAGGATTGAGAGGGGACCACAAACAGAAGTGCCCGGGGTCAGTGACACATGTTTGCTCTATCAGAGACACGAGAGGTAGTGGTCACAGTTGTGTATAACACCGATAGATTTATTTCCATGTGTGTGTGCACGTACACTTTGAGGGGGTAGAGTAGAGGACATCTGGGGCCAGAATGGGACCATATTAGATGTCACAAATGGGTGGACAATTTGGAGTTACAGAGTTGTTGGGTCGTTTGATGGTATGACAGAAAAAGGTTTTCTGTCCATCTTTTCCCCCAAGTAACACTCTCATTTGTTCCATTATATTTTCTGTTTATTCTATCTATCCTTGGCATGCCTCTAATTAGTAACTCGCTTGCTTATATTGAACACATATTATTGATTCTGATTCTGTTTCACAAACTTCTTTCTTGCTCATGTCTTATGAGTTTTAACCACTGTATTGTTTACTTATAAAAGTCAAATTTAATATCCTCAAATTATACAGCAAACACACCTTACAAATGGTTATTAAAATGAATCAGAATAATCTGGCAAAGTTGGATTCCAGAGGTATATGGAATAATAGCATTAAAATTCTGATAAAAAATATTTCAATACATTTCCCCTATATTCAAGCTAACTAGAATTCATTTGTGACAGAAAAAAAAGGATATTTAAAAAAATGTATAATCTTAAAGCACTGTTAACTTTAGACATCCTCTATGTGAGCATAACCAATAAAATAGGAGTTACCATAAATACTATATAGACCACATACAGACACAATGATCAAATAGTTCTTTTTGCCTGATACACCTTTTTTTAAATTAAAGTATCATTGATATACAATCTTATGATGGTTTCACATAAACAGCACTGTGGTTTCAACATTCACCCATATTATCAAGCCCTCACTCCCCCATTGCAGTCACTGTCTGTCAGTGTAGGAAGATGCTATAGAGTCATTACTTGTCTTCTCCATGCTGTACTGCCTTCTCTGTGACCTACTTATATTGTGATTGTGTATTACAGTGCCCCCTAATCCTCTTCTCCTTCCCCACCCACCCTCCCAAAACCCTCCCCTTTGGTAACTACTAGTCCCTCCTTGGTGTTTATGGTCTACTGCTTTTTTTTTGTTCCTTCTGTTTTGCTTTGTTGTTATATTCCACAAATAAGTGAAATCATTCAGTATTTGTCTTTCTCTGCCTGGCTTATTTCACTGAGCATAATAATACCCTCTAGATCCATCGGTGTTATTGAAAGTGGTAGGGTTTATTTTCTTTTTATGGCTGAATAATATTCCATTGTATATATGTATCACATCTTTATTCATCTATTTATGGACACTTAGGTTGCTTCCATATATTGACTATTGTAAATAGTGCAACGATAAACATAGGGGTTTGCATATGTCTTTTCAAATCAGTGACCTTGTTTTCTTTGCATAAGTTCCTAAGAGTGGAATTCCTGGGTCAAATGGTATTTCTATTTCTAGTTTTTTGAGAAACCTCCATATTGCTTTTCACAATGGTTGCACCAATTTACAGTCCCACCAGCAGTGAAGGTTCCCCTTTCTCTGCATCCTTGCCAGCATTAATTGTTTCTTGTCTCTTGGATGTTGGTCAGCCTGATATGCTTTGAGCTTCAATGTTTGAGCAATCAGCCTTTAGGTGGTTGACACTGTGGTAAGAGAACCAGGCTACCTAAGTAAGTAGAAAAATAAAGGCAGCTGAGCATGAGATGCCCTATAAAATCACATAAGTCAGTAACCACTTCCTCTTTCCTGAGAAGTCCTTTGCTGGGAGGCTGCCCAGGTGGAGGTCTCTATGGCCTTAGGCGTCTTGTTTCTCCTTGCTGCCTTGATTTGGCCATGCGCTGAGAACATCTATGGTAAATGACCAGTTTTGGAGAACGCTTGCTTGGAAGAGTTATTCAGATGATGGCTTTCCAGGCAGGCACTCTCCTCCCTGCAGAGAGTGATCTTGGCTAGAAGAGAAATACTTTGGGGCCATGTAGACTGGACTCAATGTACTGAGGACACTTTTTCTCTTTCTGCCTAAATGTCTGAAGGTTTTCTTTCTCCTTTGTTGTGGTGTTCTCTCTGTCTTGATCCTCATTTGCAGAAGAAGAACCTCAGAAACCATTCTTGGTTCTTTGTGTCAGGCTGCCTTTTTGAACCCACTGCTTATTATTAGTACTTGATTGTATTGTGAGATTCTTGGTTGTATTTTAACTGACTTTCCAGATTCTTTATATTTTATCTTGATGACACTGTTCTTTTTAAAATACTCTCTGCCCTTCACTCATGTCAGATTCATCAGTGGTTCTGCAAAGCCAATAGGACAAATCTAAATCAATGTCTGGTCTGTCTACAAGTTGATTTCAACATCTTTTTTATTTTAGCTGAGATAGTCTCCACTTTTTTTTGTGTTACCCAAATGCTTTCCAGCTTCATGGCCTGACTGCATGTCAACTTCTCTAAGGCAGCTTTTAAATATTATTTTGTGTGTTCTTTATGCTTTTTAAAAAGTCACTTAGTTATGTCTGCTTCATTAAGTGGGGTCTTTTTTTGGAATTGATGTGTAAATTTCTTCTTTACCCATTTGGCCTGGAAACTGAGTGAGGAATATGATTTCGGGTTTTTCCATTTTATGTAAGATGAACCTTTCAGAATGCCTAGAATAATATGGCTGACAAGTAGCAGTTAATTATTGATATTTCAGTAATATCAGTAATTTCAGTTCAGCACCTGTGGAGAAAGGGAAGAATTCTGGCTGGCTGGGATGGGGTGACTAAGGCATTCAGGCCAGGCTATGGTACATGATGTCTGAGGGCAGGGAAGGCTCTGCTTCAGTTAATGTGTGCAGCAGCTCTGTGTGTTCCTAAGGCTTTTTCTCAAATGACTTTTCAGCCAAGACAGTCTCAGGATGTCAAACTGAAATTTGATTCTAATATTAGTAAGAAAAAAGTAGTGAAGCCTGAAGCACAGGCTTCCTATGTGTCCAGTTATCCTTTTGGACTCATCTTTTACCCCAACTGTTGAAACCTTTTTCCCTTTAGAAAAGATTTTCCTGATAATCTTATCTGGGTGATGTTAGAATAATATTTCAAACACATGGAGAGATGTGGTTGCAAGGTTACGATCCCTAATCTAGAGCACCTGCCTTCTTCAGCCCCATTGTTTTTCCAATTGCTTTATTGATGATTTACCTGAAAAGACAGAACTTCCAGGCTCAAATGGTGTTGGAATATCTCACTCTAATCATAAAAATATTTTTTCATGCTGGGATGATTCAGATCCTCCAAAGTGTTTAAGGACATCCTGAATAGCTTCTAAGACTACTGGTCCCTATTACTGGTTTAGGAGCTTTCCTGGTCAGGGATTGAACCCTACCTAGTCTTTGCATTGTGTGATCTGACTTACTATTATTACTTTGCAATGGACATGTAAGTGAACACCAGTCATACCAGAAAGAAGATGAAAAAGAGCCCCTCTGGCGTGCTCAGAGTCATGTTATGCTTATTTGTAAGAAGCATGAGATACTGAAATACTAACAGCTGATGGTCACTTTTAAATACAGCTGTTTGACTATTTTTTCCAACAGCCACCTGCTGTCAACTCCTACACTGTTGAAAGATTCATCTACAGGGAAATAATTTAATGACCTCTTGCTGTGGAAAAATCATCCTTCAATCTTAGCATTTCTACAGCTACCAGAGAGGGCCAGTTTTACTAAGTGAATCTGTGAAGAGAATTAGGGTCAAGGTCAGTCATGTATGATTTGTGCTTAATAGCACAAGTTATTTAATTTTTAGGTGATATGCAAACTCCAATGATGTTTGACATATAGTGTATTGGCAAGATTGGCGTGAATAATGGAAAACATCAGTGTCAAGTTACTAAGTTGCATTAGGAAGGAAATCTTAACCTAATAATTTTTCTGACCCCATACCTCTTATATCTTCTAAAGGCAAGACCAATTTACTTATCAATATACTCACTGCCCTCTGTCCTTTCTGCAGGAGACAATGGCTAGTATCATCATACCTGAGTATCGCTGAGCATACTCCTATTGTTGCTTTGTTTTGCCTTTAAATATGTGCTCGTGGGGAAGAGGAGGAATTGATTAGTAATCTGAATTTATTGGTGGAATAAAAGGTTACTGACTTTATTTACTTGACAGGTTTGTTAGGCGCCAAAGAGAGAATTGACATGCAAGTGCTTTAGTTGAGGCTGTATTTGGAACACATAGAAGGACTAAGAAGACCTATGAGAACATAGGAAAGCAGTCCTAACTGTCATTGCAACCTCCTGTAGCTTACCTTCCAGTTGGTAACTGGTGGAACTGCCACCTCGACAGCATGCTTAACCAGTCCAGCCTGTACATACATCAGTCTAAGGCTCTGAGTGCACTTAGTTAAATCACCAGATCTTCTCAACTTGACTGTGAATGTTCACACTGGGTGGCCTTCACTGACTCATGAATGCATTGTATTGCAGTTTTAACCAGTTTCTTCTTAGCTAATAATTGTGTGTCTACAGAATTCAAGCCCTGTCCACCCAGCTGTAAGAATGCTGCCTCCCTAAAGCCTGGATCTCCAGGCAGCCTTTCCCTCTCTCCTGGCCCTCCCCTTTCTTGAAAGTAAAGTGGAGAGTGTACCATTTCTGCTCATCTAGAAGTCCTGCGTGCAGGTAGTACCATCAGCAAGGGCTACAACTCAGATTGTGTGTGTGTGTGTGTGTGTGTGTGTGTGTGTGTGTGTATGTGTATTCAACATTTACTGCGTTCTGTGCAGCTGTGACTATAAGGGTAATTAAGAAAATCCATGTTCCAAGTATATATTCTAGCTTGGATGACAGGTTGCCAAAATAGGAAGATAAGATTTAAGCTCCATTTCTTTGGTTTTTGTAAAAGACGAAGCTCTATCAGATGAGATCTAGAGTTGGGTTTTGGGTTATGATTCTAACACCGTAGCAAGTAAAGGACAGCTGCTGGCTATCTAAGAACAGTCTCCAGTTGCTTGGAAAAAAATCTTTTAAAAATGTTTTCTCTCATTGACACTTTGTATCAGTCACTATATAAAGTTGGTATTGTGATGTGCTTTTCCACAGTTGCTTTTAAATTTATCTGTTTATATATGTAACTATATTTTATTTTCCATGCTGTGTAGAAGTTGATTATGTATTTATAATTTATTTCTTCATTCTGCTGTTGGTCATTGACCTGGATTATTTTGTTCACTTATTAGTATTTCTGATACACTTGTAATTCATTTATTGCGACCATCTTATTGATTATTTTTGTCATTTTTGTTTCATGTTTTGTCTCCCTTCCTTTTTTGCCTTTGAGATTGTTTGAAATTTGTTTATTTTTGTCTTTCATTCTATTTTGCCTCTTCTCCAACTTGGAAGTTTTGTAATCTGTCTAATTTATTAGAGTTTTTTTTCCTGCTACTTATCATGCATCTTTAAATGCTAAAACTAATAAATCTGCATTTTCTTTCTCAACAACAGAAGGATCTATGAGATTTAACTCTGATCACCCCCTCGGAACCTCTGGTTAATGTTTAGCTAGCACATGAAGTCAGAACCCAGCACACTTTCACTTCTTGCAAAGGAAACATGAGCCCATGAGAACAAGTGGTTATTACTGACTTACTGAAGATTTCAATGTCAAGGATAAGAATGGGTTTCCATAAAAATTGTCATCGACTTTCCAACCCAGACAGTAGATTTTCTCTTCAGACGCTCTCCTCTCAAGGCTACGACTGTTTCTGGGTTTGGCCCCTCCGGATATGGATTCTACCATTACCGCCTTTTCCGCATTTCTTTCCAGAAAGCGTCGCTGGGAATACATTTAATACATCTCTCCTATTTTAATGCATGCCATTTACGTCTGTCCCTTAGTGTTGTCCTTGACATACCATCCTCTTTGGAATCTAATTTCTGTAAGTGAAGGCAGGGGACTATAAGATTATGATTTCTTATTCATATGTATTGATTTTTTTCCCTGTGAAATAACTGAAATCTTGTTATTTGAGTGTGTAATAATGCAGATATTTTGGGAAATAGTGGTAATATGAAGACCTTTTGTCTGCTATTGTTTAAGCCATGATTACCTTTGCTAGGAAAGTAATACCTTGTATTTCTCACAAAGGGCATAGCTGTATTTTCTTTGAGCTCTTCCTTAATATAAATACACATCTGACACTCTCTCATATGATTTTTTCCTACAGTGAAAATAAGTTGTTCTGTGGATTGGGTGATGGCCTCGGTTAGCCCATGTGCATACAGCAGCAGTCTGTATATATTTGCTGATGAATTGTATCTTGGACTGGGTTGCCCTGTAACTTGGATACAAACATATGCATATGATTTTATATACCCTGTTCATGACTGTGGGATCAGGACAAAGGTAAGAGTAGTGATTATTTGTAAAAATAACTTCTAAATATTTTTTTTTCATAACTTTATGCCTCCTGCTAAAATTGTCCTGCTTTTGTTGTTTTAAAAACAAATTTTGCTTCTAGTTATAGTAATATATGGGTAGATGACAACACAGTTTCTTACTTAACATTCATTCAATATGGATTGGCCCATCTGTGTGCTCAGGACCTGAGAGCACAGATTTCCAAACTGGTTTTAAGTCATCTTTGGGCTACTTTTGTATTCCACTAAAGCTTAATGGACAGTTTCCAATTTCAGTCAGTGCTCCTCATGGGGAAGATCACCAGTCCTAGGAAGGTGTATCATGCTCAACATTAGATCATTTGACTCTATCCATGCTCTGTGAGGATGTGTGACAATATGTGGAGTAGATTTTTCACTGGTATAAAATCTGTTATTTCGCTGGGCATAAATCTTAAACTGTATTTTTATCCTAGGATACTATCTTTTCATAGCTTCCCAAATTCAAACAATATGTATTCATACTACAAAAATATTTTGGGCCACTGACTAATTATAACAGTCACCTGTGAATAAAGTCACGTCTTTGTTTTTGAAATGAGGGAACTGGGGCCTCAGCAGGTGTTTTAACAACTTGCCCAGGGATGCACAGCTGATTGCTGGTAATTTAGATCCCAAATCAGGATGGTTATCCTCTGGAGCTTGTGCTTTACCCCACTCTGTCATTTGACCTCCATATCATCTTTCTCGGTGGAACAGTTGAAACCTACTCAAGAATGAATCATAAAGATGGCTCTGAGCAGCACTGTAAGTTTGCTCCTTTGTACTACTGAGATTTTTCCCAGGCACTTTAAATTCACTCTTACAGATAACATTCCTGCCCTGTCCCAGTGGGTGGTCAGACCGTTGCATACACCTAAAAGGGTAGACAGAAGCCAATTTTGAGACCTTGAATGCTTTCTACTTCCTATTCAAAGGTGTGCATGCCTGCTGTCTTACTAGAAATGGCTTCCACGTAAACTTTGTGTTCTCCTAGGTTGTTTCAGAGGATACTCTCCTTTTTCAAACTGAGATATACTTTAATCCTAGGAATACACAATGTGACTGTCAGAAAATCCCTTTGGAGTGCTCTGCCTCTAGGTGAGTCTAAGAGACCAGACAGATTCCTTTTGAATGTGTTAGCTTCACATTTACTTCTCAGATGCTTCTGCAGAACAGATTTTAGAGACTTTTCCATACATATTAGTCCAAATACCAAATTAGCATTTACAAAAATATTTTGAGAACCCTTACTTTCATAAATTTTTTAATGTAATATTCATTTTAGGGCCAAAACATACAATTCACTGTAACTAGGATATTTTAGAGTAACTGGGCTGCAAAACAGAATCACTGAATACTCTGTTATCTTAGTAAATGGAAGAATCAAGCATGATAGGATCTTCTAATATCTTCTCAATCAGAATACTCTTTCTGATACATTTTAAAGTTCAATTCCATGTTAAGAGAGTCAATGACTTAAAAGTTAAGAGAAAACCAATCCTTTATTTTAATTCGACATGGAGATACATGAAAGGAAAGGCTTATCAACCTGATCATTACATGCACTTGGCTTATAATTTTGTGGAACTCAGAGGTTGACTCCCCAAATGATGCAACATGAACTTTGAGACCAGTGGAATGGTATATGCTGAAACACTTTTACTGAAATATTTACATTGAGTGTTATAAATCTGAGTGATAAATCTTGAAAGCCACCTGAAAACCACAGGAAAAAATATTAAAGAAAGATATGGAAATAGTTGATGTAAAAGATTTAGAGCTCAGAGCAAATGTGCAATATCTTAACATCAGATCCTTTTGTGTGGGTAGAATTAGTAAATTGATCTTTTTAATAAAAAATAACAAAAAATACCATTATAACCATTTTAGGGCATACAGTTCAGTGACATTAAGTACCTTTGCATTGTTAAATATTCTTGATCTTCTCTTTAACTTATTTTCATAAGGCAAAACCAAGGCTGAGGAATTTAGTGATACTCTGGGAAGTAGCTGACCCCTAAATAGAAACCAACACTTAATTCTGTGTATGCACGCACACACACACGCACATTCACACACACATTTGCATTCCTATATATTAGGGTAATATAAAAAGTTCTGACCTAATGCCCTTAAGTTATCACTGCCCTTTAGGCTACCAGATTAATAGTGATTGAAGCATTTCTATTTTGATAATTATTATGCTGTTGTTTTTAGCTTATCTTCCTTAGAAAAAATGAAGACTCGTCCAGCAAAGTATATGATTAGGTTTTTGGTACATGAATTTTACTGCTGTACACACACACTCACACACACACACACCACTTTTGTTATCACTACAATGGGCAAGAGAAAGCTTTTGACAGTTTTACTTAGCGTTCTTAGGATCCATTTGGCTAAGTCTGTTTTGTTGGGCACTTGGTACTCTACTAAAGTAGGCATTACAAATCCTTCATCCAGAAAGTGTAGGCACTGTGCCACCCCTCCTAAACCACCATATTGAAAATGATCCTGGTATATTAAACAGTGGTAAAAATAACCTGGCCCCAGGCACAGACTCAGAAACACCTGGTACCAAGTAGACCAACACGCTTTTCTTTCTGTTTCTCTTTTTCTTTAGGAAATCAGTGTGGCTTACACCAGTTTCTACAGATAATGAAATAAAATTGGATCCCAGTCCCTTTATTGCTGGCTTTGAGACAACACCAGAAGAGTTGGGATTATTAAATCCTAGCCAAACTGTCTCCCCCCACAAAGAGAAATGGAAATTTGGAATTGGTATCATGAATTTTGTGGGAAAAAAACCATTTTCATACAAAAGTAATTGGTGTAACTCTTTCCTTATGTATCTGATGCTTAAAAATCCCTAATGCAGTGAAGGTGTATTTTTAGGGGTATGGCTCATTAATTTAATGTTAACTATTAGATAATTTATATTATCCATCTAAATTTTATTTTCTGTTCTGTCCTATGCAGTAGATCAGCAATATGTCCTCAATGACATTAATTTGCTCTAACTGGTATGAATCTCCAAGAAATATGTCCTGTATTTTTTTTAGTAAAAGTAAAGAATAGAGATAGATATATAAATGTGCCAGGGACTAAAATATGAGCAGAGTCAAAATTTAACATACCAACTTCCAGGCAATACAACGTCCTTTAGTTAAAGATACTTTAACATGTATGGACTTTCTTAATTAGTGAAGTCCTAAAAATAATTCAGTGTACATCATACTTGAGTAATGAGTGCAGAAGGAAATTAGATTCATATTCTCGAATTTAAATAACCACTCCCTTAACCGATATTTGATGTCAGGCTTTCTTTTCTCCCTGATTCTTTCACACTTGAGATAATTGACTTATTGAGGAGGTACAGCATAGAATCATGCCACTTAAGAGCAATTCTTTAAATGACCAGTTATCACCAGCTACTTGTGCCATCTCCTTTTCCCTAAAGAGGGAGTATATCCATGTAATACACTCTGCTTTATGTGAGATTTCTTATATCAGTTATGAGAATTGAGTTTTGCCATTGGTTATTCAATTGCTTAATGTGCATTTTGGATGCTACATATTTCTGGACACTGATTTTGCTAAGATATTTTTCTTTGTTATTTTCATAACACTTAAAAAATTTAAAGGGCTGTTATCTTATTTCCAATAAAATGCTGCTTATAGTTGTTTACTTGTCATCTAGTAAGAATGACAGAATTTAAACATCTCAGTGGGCATCTACTTTTGACAGTTAAAGACAGCTAAAAGGTAACACTTCTGTAAGGCTTAATATGTGTCAGGCAATGTTACAAGCATGTTGCAACAGATTACTTAATAACCCAAAGAGTTATGTGTTATTGTGCAAATCTTACAGATAAGAAAACAAACAGGGCTTGAATCTTTGCAATTTCTCTTAAAAAATTGGTGATCTGTTTCTAATATTAGAGGAAAAGCTTTTAGTTTTCACCACTGGGTATGATGTTCACTGTGGAATTGTCATATGTGGCCTTAATGGTGTTAAGGTACATTCCTGCTTTACTTCATTAGTTGAGAGGTTTTATCATAAAAAGATGTTGAATTTTTCAGATTTCACCACTTCTCTTTAGAATAATACTGGAAGTCCTAACCAGAGCAATTAGGCAAGAAAAATAAATAAAGGCACCCAAATTGGAAAGAAGTAAAATTGTCTCTGCTTGCAGATGATATGATCTAATACATAGAAAGCCCTAAATACTACTTCAAAAAAAATACACTAAATTCACTAAAGTTGCAGGATTAAAAAATACATTAAAACCAATGTGTGTCTACATATTAACAAAGAACTATCTGAAAAAGAAATTAAGAAAACAATCCCATTTATAATAGCATCAAAATGAATAAAATACATAGGAATAAATTTAACCAAGGAAGTGAAAGATCTGTATACTGAAAACTATAAAACATTGATGAAAGAGATTGAAGACACAAATAAATGAAAGGATATTCCATATTAATGGATTGGAAGAACTAATTCTGCCAAAATGCCCATACTCCCTCAAATAATCTACAGATTCAATGCAATCCCTAACAAAATTCCAATGGCATTTTTCACAGAAATAGAAAAAAACAATTCTAAAATTCGAATGGAGCCAAAAAAGGGCAATGGATAACATAAGCAGTCTTAAGAGAGAAGGACAAAGCTGCAGGCATCACACTTCCTGATTTCAAACTACATTGCAAAGCTATAGTAATCAAAACAGTATAGTAATGGCATAAAGACAGTGGAAAAAATTAGTTCAGATATAAACCCACACATATATGTCCAAATAATCTTCAATGAAGATGTCAAAATGCACATTTTGGAAAGCATATTTTCTTCCATAAGTGGTGTTGGGAACACTCGATTTCCATATGCCAAAAAAAAAAAAGGGAAGTCAGATCCTTATCTCACAGCATACAAAAAATAAATACACCTCAAAATGGGTAAAGCAGAAGACCTGAAACTCTAAAAATCCTAGAAGTAAACATAGGGGAAAGCTCCATGACATTGGTTTTGGCAATGATTTTTTGGATACAACACTAAATGCACAGGCAATAAACAAGTGGGATTGCATCAAACAAAATTTCTGCACAGTAAAGGAAACAACAGAATGAAGGGCAACCTACGGAATGGGAGAAAATTTTGTAAACTATACATCTGGTAAGGGATCAATATCCAAAATATGTAGGGAGCTCCTACAACTCAATAGTAAAAAAACAACCAGAGTAAAAATTGGGCAAAGGATGTGAATAGACATTTCTCAAAAGAAGACATACAAATGGCCAACAGGTGTACATAAAGGTCCTCAACATCACTAACCATCAGGGAAGTGCAAGTCAAAACCAGTGAGAAAGCACCTCAATCCTATTATGTCAAAATATAACAAGTGTTGGTCAGGATGTGGATAAAAAACCTTACACACTGTTGTTAAGAATGTAAATTGGTATAGCAGCTATGGAAAATGATATGGAGGCTCCTCAAAAAATTAAAAATATGTTACCTTATATATGCACCCCAGAGTCTATTGTGGCATTATTCACAATAGTCAAGTAATGAAAACAACCTAAATGTCTCTCAGTGGATGAATGGATAAAGATGTGATGGATATATAATGGAATGGAATGTTATTCAGTCATAAAAAGGAAACCTTGCCATTTGTGACAACATGGATGAACCTGAAAGGTATGCTAAGTGAAATAAACCAGACAAAGACAAGGACTGCATGATTCCACTTACATGTGGAATCTTACATAATCAAATCACAGAAACTATAAGGGTAGTTACCAGGGCTCAGGGAAGTTGGTGTGGAACAAATGGGGAAATGTTGGTCAAAGGGTATGAACTTTTAGTTATAAGATGAATAAGGTCTAGAAACCTAATATATACCGTGGTGACTACAATAACTAATAATATATACTTGAAATATGCTAAGAGAGTAAATCATAACTATTCTCACCACAAAATAAAGGCAACTATGTGAGTTGATGGATATATATTATACATATATTATAGCTTGATTGTGGTAGTCATTTTACAATGTATCTCAAAACACCACATTGTACACCTTAAATACACACAATTTTTACTTGTCAATTATACCTCAAAAAAGCAGAAAAAAATATATATATAATCAGTAAAACCACAACCAAAGTTGGGCCATCTGGATCTGGATCAGTCTCTGCTATTGGCCACTACATTGTACTGCTTCAAATCCTTTTAAGTTGCTGAACTGTAGTTCTCCAGAAACAATTGCTATTAAAGAAGTTACACAGCTCTCAATAAAACTTAAAGTTTAGCTAGGGACAGTGCCTTTTTCTGAATCTGGAACCAAAATAAATTTATGCTAACAGGGTTGGGAGTGTATAGGGTACGATGAATAATTGCTTTGGGCAAAGGAAATTATTGGTTGTGAGAGAACAAGTTTGCTCAGTACTTTGGTGCTATAAATGGTGAGGATCTGGCTACTTTTAGAAGGGTGGCCCTAAGACCTTTTATCCCACCTCTTCATTTTATGGGCAGTGTCATTTATGCTCAGTAAGGGAAAGCAATTTGTCTTAAATTCACATGAATGTTTAATAATGAAGCCAGAACAAATCCAGGTCCATTCCTCATTTCACAAACTCTCCCCTCTTCCTTAATGATCATATATTTGGTTATTTTCATTTTACCTGTATTATCTGTATTTATTAGTTTAAAAACTTCAAAGTACTTATTTTAACATATAAATATATCTCTTTCATGTGGTTCAATCAGAGCTCATTTCAGTTTCCCTCTTTTCCTCCCAAGTAGAACAGGGAATATTATACATTTAAGAGGAAAACAAATCATTGGTTAAACATCTAAATCAATTACTCTTAACACTTTGTTAATGTTTAATTATACCAAGTCTATCTTTACCTCCACAAAAACTGAAAGTATCCATTAATTGTGAGAATTATGCCAGGTTTTATGTATTATCTTTAATGAATTTATTAATCATTTATCAAAAGAAGAAACAGACGTCCATGTCCACAGAAACTTACATAATCATGGGGTCCAGGCTACCAACAGGAACATAGAGTTTTTGTTTTAGTGTAACCAGAAGCCATTTCAGGCCTTGTAAGGAGGAGAGTGACATGATCTGATTTATATCTTAAAATCACTCTTAGTACCCTATGGATAAGAGCAGTAGCTTGGAGGTATTGTAAGGATTTTTAAGTAATTAAGGCAAGTGATGATATTGTTATGAATTGACTTTGTGGCAATAAAGATGGAAAAATATGTGGACTAATTTTCTATGTGCTTTGGAGATAGAAGAATTTCCAAATGGAGTTAAAGTAGGGTAAGAAATAAATTTATTAAGCATGACAACTAGATGTCTGGCTCAGGCAATCGTGTGGATAGTAAATATTATTACTAGCCACACAACTGGGAATATTGGAAAGACTGAGGGTAGAATATTTTGCCCATGATAAGCTAAGATGTTGAGGTAACAATTAGCTGGATAGTCAAAGATCACTTTGAATGGCATCTGAGAAAAAGAAAACAAGGGTTGGGATATGATTGCGGGATCTCTTTTCTTGACTGAATTCTATTTAATGTTTTTCACTTTCTTATTCCAATGGATGCAAAGTATAAGATTTTAAATCAAGCCTGTATTTCTATAATTAATTAAAAATACACGAATAGCCTTTTATTCTGCTCCTCACCCCTGCGACTTTTTTTTCCCTGTTCGCCCATGCAAACTAGTGTTTTTTTCAAAAAAAGTTATTTTGGGGAAATTATATTCCCCAGCTTGTTCTTGAATAATAGGTCAGGGCAATTTGACTGCTGTTGGAGCAATTGGAATCTAGGAGTGAACAATTCAGATCTGAGGTCTCATAGTGCCCATTGTATAAAGCAGTAGAAGCTTGTTTCTCCCCCTGCAGGAGACAGCATTGATTAGGGTCTTCTACAGTAATATGCTCTGAGTTATCAGTGGCTTAAAAGAACAAAAGTTTATTTCTCACTTGGTACATCAGTTGTGTCTTAACCTCCCAGGCAGCAGGAACCCAACACTCCATCTATATCTATTTTATGAAACCTTCCTGTCCACAAGTGCTGTCACCACCACTCAGGCATGAAAACGTGCACAAAATCCATTTTGGGCTCCTGTGAGTTGAGCAATATGTGAAGAGCTATCATAGGTTATAAATCAAATACTCAAAGATTTCAGAGCCTCAAAATATATTTTGGTTAAGGTGTCACTTAAATAATTGCTATTTAAAAAATTAAAATATTGTTAATATACAATCTTCTCTTGGTTTCAAATATATGGTGGTTTCGAATATACAACACAGTGGTTCAACAGTTACCCATATTATTAAACCCTCACCCCCTCTAGTGTGGTTACTATCTGACACATAGTAAGATGTTACAGAATCACTGACTATATTTTCCATGCTATACTACCATCCCTGTGACCAACTTATATTGTGACTGTGAGTTATTGTGCCCCTTTATCCCCTTCACCCTCCCCCTGCCACCCACCCAAACCCCACCCCTTGGTAACCACTAGTCTCTTCTCTATGTCTATGAGTCTACTGCTATTTTGTTCCTTCTGTTTTGTTTTGTTTTTATGTTCCACAAATAAGTGAAATCATTTGGTATTTGTCTTTCTCTGACTGGCTTATTTCACTGAGCATGATACCCTCTAGATCTATCCATATTGTTGCAAAGGATAGGATTTCTTTTCTTTTTATGGATGAATCATATTCCATTGATATATTAAAAATAAATATATCTATAAATATATTCAGCTATAAATCAATATATTTATATGTACCACTTCTTCATCCATTTTTCTACTGATGGACACTTAGGTTGCTTTGATATCTTGCCTATTGCAAATAGTGCAGTGATAAAGGGGTGCATATGTCTTTTCAAATGAGGGACTTTGTTTTTTCAGGTAAATTCCTAGGAGTGGAATTACTGGGTCAAATGGTATTTCTATTTTTAGTTTTTCGAGGAACCTCCATATTGCTTTCCACAATGGTTGAACCAATTTACATTTCCACCAACAGTGTAGGAGGGTTCCCATTTCTCCATATCCTCACCAGCATTTGTTATTTCTTGTCTTTTGGAGAGTGGCCATCCTAACTGGTGTGAGGTGAAATCTCATTGTGGCTTTAAGTTGCATTTCCCTGATGATTAGCGATGTGGAGCATCTTTTCATGTGCCTTTTGGCTATTTGTGTTTCTTCTTTGGAGAAATTTCTGTTCAGGTCCTCCACATGTGGGGAACTACCTTTGAATTAAATCTCAGCCACGCCACAGATGGCCACTGAGAACTCAGCCATGCCTCAGGAGTGGCCGCTGAAGGCCCCCTGGGGTTCAGCTGCACCCACTCCGGTCCACTTCTTACATCAGAGACAGCTGCGCATGCGCACAACTCTGTGCGTGATTGGAAAATTGAAAGTCGCCTTATTAGCATAGGTGTAACCAATCAGGAGAGACTTCACCCTATATATTCTGTGCCCTGAGCCACAATAAATGAGTTTCTGCTTCAACTGAACTCCCTGTCGCGTCTGATTGTCTCCGGCAGCGGGGGCGGCAGTGAGCGAGCAGCGCGGTGGTGAGCTGCAGCGAGCGCTGGAGGCTGCGGGAACAGGCAGACAGTCGGCTCTTACCTCCCTTGCTCCGCCTGTCAGGGTGTGCCTCTCTCTCCCTTCTTTTCCCTCCACTGGCTCAGAGGGTTACAGAAAGAGCTTGCAACAGAAAGAGCTTGTAACACAAAGGGCTGTAGTCCTGACGGTGAGCAGGACTGGCGGGACAGAGGCTAGAAACTCCGACAGCTGGTGCACAATGTGGGGCACGTCCAAAGAGGCATGTGAGGAACATCCAAAAAGGCTATGCAGTATGGATCAACGATCCCTTGGTTGATGAACCTAAAGTTCGGCGGAGTGAGCAGTCGGTGATTACGTGGTAAGCGCACTCCCAGGAAATTGGGAAAGGCAACTTTCTAAGGATGAACCTGCACTTAAAGCACTGAGATACATACTAAAGAGCCAAGGATTAGAACTCTCAGACTCTCAAGCTGAGAAGGTCTGGGAAACCTTAGTAAGGGTGGCTCCTTGGCTTTCTGCTAGTAATCTTTTTGTCAGCTTTTATTTGAAAAACTATGACAGCATCTCTGCTAATGAGACAGGTAATGTGGGTGTGGTCAGAGTAGGGGGAGGGCCTCCGGGAAAAGCAAGGCAGAATATTTGCAGTCAGAGCAAGGTAACTACATGCAGGGAGGCCCCCTTCCAAGGCTCGGTGTTAAACATTAAGCTCCAGAGTCATTCTTCAGTAAGATCAGTGGGTGTTCCCCAGATGGAGAGGAGTACCTCTTGTTTTTATTATGTTACTCACTTGTAGGATTCACTTTAGCATGCAAAAAGGCCCAGGCCTGTTTGCTGTCTTTCCTCTTTCAGATATGATGGGGTGGTTTTGCAAACCAGACAACTGATTTTGCATGCAAACCCAGCTGTAAACAACATAGTGAAAGGCAGGAAAGATTCCACCTTAAAGATAAGATGGCATTTTAACACCCAGGAAGTTTGGGAAGCAGGATTCTTAACTTTCTCTTTAGCAAACAGACAATACCACAGCCCACGTGGGGGCTGGGCAGGCCACCTTTTGATATGCACCTAGACCAAAACGCCAGTATCCCAGAGGGAGATAGGGTGAGAAATTCCTTCTGTTAAGTTAATTCTGGGTGTTCAGACAAACGCAGCACACCGGGCTCTCTTGTCCCCGCCTGGCATATCCTATCACTCTGTCCTATCACATTCTTTCTTTTCTTTTTTTTTTTTACAATTTATTTTATTTTAGTATCATTAACCTACAATTACATGAGCAATATTGTGATGATTAAACTACCCCCTTCATCAGGTCCCCCCACAAACCCTATTACAATCACTGTCCATCAGCATAGTGAGATGAGAATCACTACTTGTCTTCTCTGAGCTGTACAGTACCCCCCGTACCCCCTCCACCCTATGTCTGCCAATAGTAATGCCCCTTTTACCCTCTTATCCC
>JAQQAC010006904.1:13899051-13920217 GCA_029783875.1 Phataginus tricuspis | reverse complement strand
TTTTATACCTTTGTGATCTGAGAAGTTGGTTGGTAAGATTTCAATATTTTTGAATTTACTGAGGTTCTTTTTGTGGCCTAGAATGTGGTCTATTCTGGAAAATGTTCCATGTGCACTTGAGAAGAATGTGTATCCTGCTGCTTTTGGGTGCAGAGTTCTGTAGATATCTGTTAGGTCCATCTGTTCTAGTGTGTTGTTCAGTGCCTCTGTGTCTTTACTTATCCTCTGCCTGGTTGATCTATCCTTTGGAGTGAGTGGCGTGTTAAAGTCTCCTAGAATTATTGCATTGCTGTCTATTTCCTCCTTCACTTCTGTTAGTATTTGTTTCACATATGCTGATGCTCCTGTGTTGGGTGCATATATATTTATAATGGTTATATCTTCTTGTTGGACTGACCCCTTTATCATTATGTAATGTCCGTCTTTATCTCTTGCTACTTTCTTCGTTTTGAAGTCTATTTTATCTGATACAAGTACTGCAACACCTGCTTTTTTCTCTTTGTTGTTTGCTTGAAATATCTTTTTCCATCCCTTCACTTTTACTCTGTGTATATCTTTGGGTTTGAGGTGAGTCTCTTGTAAGCAGCATATAGATGGGTCTTGCTTTTTTATCCTCTCTGTTACTCTGTGTCTTTTGATTGGTGCATTCAGTCCATTTACATTTAGGGTGATTATTGATAGATATGTACTTATTGCCATTGCAGCCTTTAGATTCATCGTTACCAAAAGTTCAAGGGTTGCTTCTTTACTATCTGAGAATCTAACTTAACTTTCTTGTTAAGTTATTGTGAACGCCGTCTGATGTTTCTTTATCTCTCCCTTCCTATTCTTCCTCCTCCTTTCTTTATATATTAGGTGTTTTATTGTTTGCCTTTAGTTGGTATTTGGATGGTCTGATTTCTTTGCCATGCTTTTATTTTCTCTGGTGACATATTTTTAGCTTTAGGGATATTTCCCTCTAGAGCATATAGATATGCTTTAGATATCCTTTAAGATATCTTGTAGTGGTGGTTTATGGGAGGCAAACTCTCTCAACTTTCTTTTGTCTTGAAATTGTTTAATCCCTCCGTCATATTTAAATGATAATCTTGCTGGATACAATATTCTTGGTTCGAGGCCCTTCTGTTTCATTACGGTATATATATCATGCCATTCTCTTCTGGCCTGTAAGGTTTCTGTTGGGAAGTCTGATGACAGTCTGATGGGTTTTCCTTTGTAGGTGATCTTTTTTCTCTCTCTAGTTGCCTTTAATACTCTGTCCTTATCTTTGATCTTTGCCATCTTGATTATTATGTGTCTTGGTGTTGTCTTCTTTGGGTCCCTTGTGTTGGGAGATCTGTGGGCTTCTGTGGACTGTGAGACTATTTCCTTCCCCAGCGTGGGGCAGTTTTCAGCAATGATTTCTTCAAAGACACTTTCTATCCCTTTTTCTCTCTCTTCTTCCTCTGGTACTCCTATAATGCAAATATTGCTCCGTTTTGATTGGTCACACAGTTCTTTTAATATTCTTTCATTCTTAGAGATCCTTTTATCTCTCTCTGCCTCAGCTTCTTTGTATTCCTGGTCCCTGTCTTGTAATTCCTTGATCGTGTCTTGAACCTGATTCAATCTGCTGTTGAGCCCGTCGATGGCTTGTCTCATTTCTGCATTGTCTTTCCTCACTTCCCTCACTTCCTCCCTCAGCTCTTGCACATTTTTCTGTAGATCCGTCAGCATGGCAATGACTTTTATTCTGAATTCTTTTTCTGGAAGACTGTGCATGTCCATTCCTTCAGCTTCTTTCTCTGGGGTGGTGTTTGTCTGAAGCTTTGTCTGTATCATATTCTTCTGTCTTCTCATGACTATAGAATTGGTTGTTGGTAGCAAGGAGAGAAAAGAAAAAAAAAAGAAATTTCTACTAATAATAAAAAAGTAAAAGGAGAGAGAGGGAAAGGAAAAGAAAAAGAAAAAGAAAAAGCAGCAGCATGTAAAAGAAAACAGCAACAACAACAACAAAAACAAACAAACAAAAAAACACCAAAACGCCCACCGTGGGTGGTTTCTGTGTGAATGCTGTAGGTGGCGCTATTGCTCCACTATTCCAGAGCCGTGGCCACGTCGCTCCACACGGCCCTTTAAAGCTGTGGCTGGGGTGAGAATGAATGGGAGGCTGTTGAAAGAGAGGGAAAGAAAAAAAGGAAAAGAAAGGGGAGAAAAAACAATAACAAACAAACAAACAAAAGGCCACTGAGAGTGGGTTCCGCGCGAGTGCTGTAGGTGGCGCTTTTGCTCCACTATTCCAGCGCCACTCTATAGTTCTGGCTGGGTTGGGAACGAATGGTAATCTGTTGATCTCCGTGGGGGTCTCAATGGCAGGCACCCTTTCCCAGTCGCCAGCCAAGGGGTCCAAAGCTCCCCAGGACTCCCAGCATGCTGGGCTCATTTTGCGGGGCTATCCGGCCCCTCTACTGAGCTCCTGTCTCTTTAAGACCACTGAGGTAGAGCGCGCGCTTTTCTTCCCTTTTTTCTCCTTTCTTTTTCCTTCCCGGAGCCTGCCGCGGGCAACTTGCAAGTTCCGGACTGGGACCCTGTGCCCTTTGTCTCTCCTATCTCCACTACACCGCAGGCTGTGTGTCGGCGCTCCCGGCGCAGACTTCCACTCCCTCCCGGCTCTGAATCCTCTCCTCCCGCTGGAGCGCTGGGGGAGAGGAGCGCTCAGTCCTCTCGAGGCTCCGTACCTTACCCGCCTTGCAGGGACTCCCGCCGGAGTGCTGGGGTGGAGGGGCGCTCTGGTCTCGCTGGATCGCGTTTCCTTTCCTCCTCGCTGGGTGCCGAGTCCTCTGTCCGGAGTGTCTGGCTGCCGGAGCTCTGGGGGGAGGGAGCGCTCGGTCCCATCGGGTCGCTGCTCCATATCGCTTCCGCCTCACCGGCTGCCAAGTTCTCACAGGTGTACCTGTACGCTGTGCACTTTCCTGTGTATTCTGGTCTCTCTTTTAGGGATAGTTGTATTTGCTGTATTTTCGTGAATAAATATAATGTTGGGAGGAATTTTTCTGCTGGTCCGTTCACGTCGCCATATTCGTGGAAGTCTATCTATCACTTTATTTCTAAATAAAAGCCTGTACTTGCTCTCCTACCTTGCCTGTTGGCTAAGCATCACTTAGGCATGAGAAAAGAAGCGCTGGAGTTGGATTTTTGTCTCTTGGTAGTAAAATAAAACTGTCAGCTGTTAGGGTCTATGAATTTGTCTTTAGATTAGTTCTTTAAGACTGGCTTAATATGGACTGGTTTTTTTGGAACCTGCAAGATGTAAAAAAGCAATTTTTCTTCTTGAAAGACTTAACATTATATGTTCCAGCTTATTGAAAGCAATTAAATATTAATGTTAATTGTATATAAACCGAAATGATAATCTTAAAAGTCAAAGTGACAGAATAAAGTTTACTTTGACCAATTTTAGTAGATTACTGTATGTATTAAGATTCAGAAGTAACCTTAAGTTTAAAATATTGAAATAGAACTAAAGATAAGGAAAACCTGTATATCTTGGGGCAAAAGATATTTACATGTTAATAAGGCTCTGTTGAATGAAAGGTTTGATGCAGGATATCTTGCCATGTAATTAAATTCCAGGAATTTTTATTTAGTTAAATTTAAGAGATAATTTTATATATAGCATTGAAACAAGTTTTCTGACTCTTGGTAGTTAGTTCATTTTTCAGATTATATGCAAATTTCCCCAGTATTTTTTTTTCTGCACAGAAATTAGTACAAAATCCTTTATTTCATTTCAGTTAGTATTTCATTTTTGTACTAAGTTATTATGCTTTTAAATTGCCTTTCTTGCAGTTTTTATTGACAAATAGCAGTCTCCATGCTTTTGAAGACTCTTAGTGATATTGAAAAATATAATTTATTATAAGCGGTAAATTCAGCTCATGGTAAAAGAGAAATACATTTAGAGACATCTTGTAATGCATGGAGCTGTCAGTGTGAGTTGTTTTAAGTTTATCAGTTATTTCAAAATAGTGCAAATATTCCAAGAAATAACATAAAATTGCTGTTATTGGAAATTAAACAGTGTTTAAACTGACCCTAGTAATTCCTATGTATATAGAGGAAATTTCATACAAATCAACAAAGCTTGGATTTGTTGTATCCAGATTTGAGTTTCTGATTGGTTATATCTAAGTCTGATAAAACACTTAAGATCTGGAAATCAATAGATGCCATTGATTTTATATGTATGGTGTTTTATTTGTAATATATAAGCCTTGTTTAATTCTAGGCCAGTTATATTTGTGCTAAGATTTTACGTTCCTGTTAGGTTAAGCTCTCAAATATTATAACTAATAGTTTGTTGGTTTAAACAAGTATTTGTTAGCCTAGAAGCAGTGGCCATTACCACAAGCTAAGCTTCAAAGACTTAAAGAAATTACCCAAGAACAATTAAAACTGGGACATGTTAGACCTTCCCTAAGCCCATGGAATAGTCCTGTTTTTGTTATTCAGAAGGCCTCTGGCAAATGGAGGATGTTACAGGATTTAAGAAAGATCAATGAGCACATGGTTCCTGTGGGCACACCCCTGAGGGGGTTGCCCTGGATTCCATCCATTCCAAAAGATTTGTCCCTCATTGTGATTGATATTAAGGATTGTTTTTTCTCCATTTCCCTCAACCCTGCTGATTGTGAGAAGTTTGCTTTCTCTGTACCTTCCACCAATTTTCAGGGGCCTGATGAGCGATATGAATGGACAGTGTTGCCACAGGGCATGGCTAACAGCCCAGCCTTTTGCCAACAATATGTCTCTCAGGTTTTGCAGCCCCTTCAACAGTGGGCAGGAGTGGTCCTATATGCATACATGGATGATATTATTTTAGGAGCATCCACTACCCAACAGCTGAGCTCTGCCTACCAGAAGCTCCAAACCCTCTTGAGACAAGGGGGGTTACATGTGTCCAGCAACAAGGTCCAGACCATGCCTCCCTTTGAAATACTGGGAGCCAGGCTTCACCTGGACTCTGTGTGTCTTCTTAAACCCCAGCTATCTATCAAGGACTCCTACTCCCTGGTAGAACTACAAAAGGTATTAGGGGAGCTTAATTGGCTAAGACCCTGGCTCCACATTACAACAGAGGACCTTATCCCACTCTTTGAGTTGTTAAGAGATAAAACTCCATCTGAGCTTGTTGTATTAATGGGGGAACATAAAAAGGTATTTAGACAGATTCAATTAGTGCTTGATAATGCCCAACTACCCCGGTATCAGCCTGACTGTGACCTTTGTCTGTGGATTCTTCCTGGCTTGGAGTTGCTTACTGCTGTTATCATGCAGCAAGGTAACCCTCTCCAGTGGGTCAATGCATCAATAGGAGGCGCTCCACAAGTGTATGCCCAGTTAGATCAACTGGCAGATCTTATAGTCAAAGGCAGAGACACCACCTTAAGACATTATGGGAAAGACCCGGAAATTTTAACCATTTCTTATCGTTTGTCAGACTTTGAATGGATCAAGCGAAATCACAATAGAGTGTCCAAGGCTCTGACAGGTTTTTTGGGTAAGATTGATTGCCATTATAGGTCTAGCAGATGAGTTGCCTCCTTCTCCAAGTTAAGTTGGACCACCCCAGACTCTTTTTGAGTAAGCCCCTTTCTGATGCCTTGAATGTGTTTACCGATGGAGGGAAGGAGGGGTCTGCTGTTGTTGTCTTCCCCCCCCTCACCTCTCGACCAAGTTAAAAGAAACCCAATATTTTGAAAAGGTTACTGGCTCAGCGCAATTTAAGGAGTTGTATGCCATAGCATTGGCCCTAAGTAAAATTTCTGAACCTATGAATCTTTTTTCTGATAGTCTGTATGTGGTGAACTTGCTTCCCACCTTAGCCTCTTCTTGTATCAAATTAGATAAAAACCCCATAACCCCCTTGATGATTCAGGTGAGATCCTTGCTAATGGCATGATCCAAGCCCATATTCTTGCAGCATCTCCGAGGACACCAAGGTTTGCCCGGATTCCTCTCCAGAGGAAACCTATTAGCTGACCAATTAGCATCCTCTGCTGCTCAAGCCCTTTCCATGCAAAAGACCCAAGATTTCCAACAGGCCCAAGATCTCCATGAACTTACCCACCTAAATTGGAGAGGACTTCATCATAGATTTCCTCATATTCCTATTAAAGACTTGAAAAAAATTATCAGGACTTGTAAATCCTGTTTGCCTTTCCTACAAATTCCACCCCTCTAGTCTCCTGGAGTTAACCCAAGAGGCATTAAACCTAATTGTCTCTGGCAATCTGATGTTACTCATTATGCAGCCTTTGGAAAATTAAAATTTGTCTTTGTCTCAATAGATACATGCTCCCACGCTTGCTGGGCTACTGTCCATGCTGGAGAGAAAGCTAAACATGCACAAAGCCATTTTTTACAATGTTTTGCTATATTAGGCATACCACATCAAATAAAAACATAATGGCCCCTGCTTTACTAGCAGGGTGTTACAAGACTTTTTTAATACGTGGCATATCAGCCACTCCACAGGAATCCCATACAACCCACAAGGCCAGGCCATAGTAGAGCGTCACAATAAGACATTAAAAGACCTATTACAAAAACAAAAAGGGGGAATAAGCCCCTATGACCAATTACGGATGGCTCTACTTACATTAAATATTTTAAATTTTTCAAAAGATCAACCTCTTACGGCCTTTCAAAGGCACTGGACAAATCAAATGCCATATGCCAAAATAGAAGTGCGCTGGAAAGACCAGCTGGCTGGGCAATGGCGAGGACCAGATCCACTGATAAGTATAGGCAGAGGATTCGGATGTGTATTTCCTATAGGCAGACCGAATCCAATTTGGGTTCCTGCTAGGAACTTGAAATTCTGCCCTCTGACCACTCAGCAAATGAAAGAAAGCCATGATATAGACTCTCCCCAGGAGGGTGACCTCTTGAGGGCTTGTCTTTCTTCTCTCTTTCAGGACTGACCCTTTGAGGAAGAAGAAAAGGAGTCATGAAGGCTGGACTATTACTCCTGCCATAGCCCAGCCTGCTGAAGAAGTGACACTGTTAAGCCTTCAACAAGGACATCTTTGCAGTTCTATGTTTTCTTACCTTCTGCTTCCTTTTTTACCAGAGTATGGGAAGAAATAATTAGTTTGTTTAGTCTACCCAAGCTGTTATTAGGAGGTATAATAATTAATGTCATCAGTTATTTTCATGCTCGTGCGGTGGTGCAGATCATATCAACAGCAACAGATATTATTGAAGAAGGAGTTCCCCATACCCCAGAGCGTTCATGGGCATTTATAGCCCTACAGAGAGGTGCAAGCAACCTCTTGAGAATGTCATTACTGATAGTGCTAGGATGGTAGTCAATGATGGGTAAGATCTCCTGAAAGATGGGGACAACCTAAGACAGGCACATCCTCAAGTACAGGATGGCATCTCTCATGCTCATACAAAAACAAAAAGGGGGAAATGTGGGGAACTACCTTTGAATTAAATCTCATCCATGCCAAAGATGGCCACTGAGAACTCAGCCACACTGCAGGAGTGGCCGCTGAAGGCCCCCTGGGGTTCAGCTGCGCCCACTCCGGTCCGCTTCTTACGTCAGAGACAGCTGCTCATGCGCACAACTCTGTGTATGATTGGAAAATTGAAAATCGCCTTATTAGCATAGGTATAACCAATCAGGAGAGACTTCACCCTATATATTCCATGCCCTGAGCCCCAATAAACAAGTTTTCTGCTTCGACTGAACTCCCTGTCGTGTCTGATTGTCTCCGGCGGTGGCGGCGGCGAGTGAGCGGCACGGTGGCAGCGAGTGGCGTGGCAGCAAGTGGCAGCAAGCGCCGGAGGCTGCAGGAATGGGCGGACAGTTGGCTCTTACCTCCCTTGCCCCATCTGTTGGGGCGTGCCTCTCTCTCCCTTCCTTTCCCTTCACTGGCTCAGAGGGTTACGGAAAGAGCTTGCAACAGAAAGAGCTTGTAACACAAAGGGCTGTAGTCCTGACGGTGAGCAGGACCAGCAGGAGAGAGGCTAGAAACCCCAACATCTGCACATTTTTTAATCTGGTTATTTGCTTTTTGGGTGTTGAGGTGTATGAGTTCTTTATATATTTTGGATGTTAACCCTTTTTCAGATGAGTCATTTATGAATATATTCTCTCATTGTGGGATGCCTTTTTGTTCTACTGATGTTGTCCTTTGCTGTACAGAAGCTTTTTAGTTTGATGTAGTCCCACTTGTTCATTTTTGCTTTTGTTTCCCTTGCCCAAGGGAATGTGTTCATAAAAAAGTTGCTCATGTTTATATTCAAGAGATTTTTGCTTATCTTTTCTTCTAAGAGTTTTATGGTTTCATGACTTATATTCAGTTCTTTGATCCATTTTGAGTTTACATTTTTCTGCGGAGTTAAACAATAACTCAGTTTCATTCTCTCACATGTAGCTGTCCAGTTTTGCCACCACCAGTTGTTGAAGAGGCTGTCATTTCCCCATTGTATATTCACAGCTCTTTTATCATATATTAATGGACCATATATGCATAGGTTTTTATCTGGGCTCTCTATTCTGTTCCATTGTTCTATGGCTCTGTTCTTGTGCCAGTACCGAACTATTTTGATTACTGTAGCTTTGCAGTAGAGCTTGAAGTTGGGGAGCATAATCCCCACAGCTTTGTTCTTCTTTCTTAGGATTGTTTTGGATGTTTAGGGTCTTTTGTGGTTCCATATGAATTTTGGAACTATTTGTTCTAGTTTGTTGAATAATGCTGTTGGTATGTTGATAGGGATTGCATTGAATCTGTAAATTGGTTTGGGCATATGGCTATTTTGACAATATTAATTCTTCCTATCCATGAGCATGGGATAGATTTACCTTTATTGGTTTTTTCTTCAATTTCTCTCCTAAGTATTTTGTAGTTTTCAGAGTATAGGTCTTTTACCTCCTTGATTAGGTTTATTTCTAAATATTTTATTCTTTTTGATGCAATTGTAAATGGAATTGTTTTTCTGATTTTCTCTTTCTGCTAGTTTGTTGTTAGTATATAGGAATGTGACAGATTTCTGTGTATTAATTTTGTATCCTGAAACTTTGCTGAATTCAGTTATTAAGTCTAATAGTTTTTTGGTGGATTCTTTAGGGTTTTCTACATATAATATCATGTCATCTGCAAATAGTGACAGTTTCATTTCCTCCTTACCTAACTGCTATTTTTTAAAAATTGTGAAAATATAATGACAAGATTGTCCCTCAGATTATTTTATATTTGTAAGTTTGTGGCTGATAGCCTGCCCAGACTCTCCATAGCAATATAAGTTTCTGTGTATATGTTCATTCTCTGTTTCATTCTACGTAAGTGACTGAGGGATGAATTCATCAAGAATATTTACAAAACCCAAAAGAATTCACACAAGTAATAAATACTTTGTTTTCAGTTTTGCTGTAGGCAAAGCTGGACTTGGTATAATTGAAAATTATGAAAGAGTTAGTATTGATTAGCTCATATGCTTAAAGGTTGACTTGTTTTCTTCTTGAAATTATATTCCTGATTTCCCTGAGAAGTGTAGAAAGAGACAGCTGAGAGTAGAAATTCTTTTTCTTGAGAAGTAGATTTTAGTGACATGATGGAGTTTGAGATCAATTGTAGATAAAGAGACAAAAAGTCCAACATACTAATAATTAGTAGATGAGTAAGCTGTTTTAGCTTGATTGTGGTAGTCTTTACATTTCTATATAGATAAGTCAAAATTCGTAGGACTATACACCTGAAAAAGGAGAAAATTTATTGTATATATGTTATATTTCAATAAACCTGACATAAAAAACAGCCTGGCTACAAGGCACAGTTATCTCCATTCCATATGGACCTAACTGCATGGAGATACATTTAATAGTATATGTTAGACTTTTAGACTGGGATTTATTATGCTATTGGAAAATTTAAATTGTTCTATGAAATATATGCTCTTAAAAGAAGAAAAATATTGAGAAGCCAACAGGGATTTTTGGTGGAAAGATAGAAAGGAGATGGAAAAAGCAGCAAGGACTTAATGACATCATGTCATTAAGTTTGGCAACTTCTATTTGAGTAGCTCAGCTACATTCCAGCTAGGGATGGACCCAAGCAGAATCTTGAGGGTAGCTTGCAGAGAGACCTCCAAAATAGTGCACTAAAAAGCTCAGAAAACAACCGAGTGAAAATCTGCAGGCTGACTCTGGGAAGGAGACAAAAGTGACTTGATGACTCACACAGAGGATGACTTACCAAGAAGCGACTGGAAGATGTGTAGAAGGTCTTGTTGGCCAATGAACTGGGGCAGATTGGTCACGGCGGGATCCCTGTGCATCACCTTCAGCTTGCTGCAAACAGTAGTTGCTCTTTCCTGAGGAGCCCCATAGCTGCTCACAACCAGAAGTTCAATGCCATCGTGGACTGAGAGCACTGCCTGAGTCCATCTCAGAAGGTTTCCTTCATTGATCCAGGCACTCAATATGTGGTGTGAAGCCCACATCATACAGTTTTGTATGTGTAGCAGAAGAAACTCAAGTTCCTTTAATATATGGAACTGCTTAAGCTGAGAGAACTAATTCTAGTCCCTCCCCATTTTTCCTTTCCATCATCGCCTACCCATGTGTATTTGACCTTGGAGGAAAGGCTTAGGTAGCCCAGGTAGACAATTTACAAAAATTTCCACCACTACTCACTATGGTTCATTCACTGTTTGTCCCCTTTCTCACTTGTGAAGGAGCAATAATAGGGCCCTGAGAGGTTCCTGCTCTGATATTTCTCATGCACTTGCAGAGACCCCTCAGAAACCAAGAATGAGAGCAGTCTAGCTCTTTAGCCCTCAAACCCAGCCAGCATCATAGAAAAATTCTGGAAGCATAGGATCATATGGGGCAGAGGCGGCAGAATGGTAGGTAGCTCTGATCTGTCTGGCAATGGTCAGAAATGATCCAAGGGAATAGTTTGTGCCCTAAGTAAGGCTGACTCAGCAAATCAAAATACAGGATGCCCAGTCGTGTGAACATGCTGCAGACTTATGTTCAATCAATATTCAGGGATAATTAGAATATCCATTGGCCTCCACTTCTATTTTTTGTTGGGATATAAATTTAGCTAAATTGACATAGGAAAACTCTTACACTGGTAGGAACAGAGGGCTGGGTAGTGCCATGGATGACAGAAAGTGGGAATATAGAAACTGTTTATACTGTATATGCACTTCTGGGTGGTGCAGGCATTGTAGAGTAAACATTTTTCAGTCCTCTACAAAAATATGTGCATATCCTATGACCTAGCTATCATAGATTTGGTGGTATATTGCAAAGAAATTTTCACATAGATTTCAGGAAGATGGATATGAAAAGAATCTTCAAATCATTATAGTGTTGGGTTGGGATCCACTGGGGTATTCATCTCTGGATCGGTGGTCAGATAAAACATGATAAATGTGCACTAAAGAAGATGTTGCAGCGTCAGAGGCAGCAGACTAGAGACTTAGGTAGGATACATATCATAGGGTGCTATAACAGAGCTGACTAAAATAAGAGGAAAATGAAATCTATAACACATGGCATTTATGTAGTTAAAACATATATGTAAACAGAAATATGCACTTCATAAGAATACAAAATAATAGGCAGTAAACAGAATGGTTGCCTTTGGTGGGGAGGAGAGTGCAGTCAAAGGCAACAGATAGATATAAGAGAGAGAAATTACTGAACTGTAACTCTTCATTGAATGCCCATCTTGCACCACAGAGGACACACTTATCACTATGAAATCCTACAAAATCGGCTGCCAATGAGTGAAATTTCCTTAACTTCAAGCTAAGATTAAATTTTCTCCCCTAAAGTACCATATGTGAGCCACCTTGGTAGAAGGGACAAACTTTCTTGGGGAAATTAATTTTTTCTTTCCTGTCTCATTTCCAGCCATCTGATTTTACAGATCTTTCAGATTTACCCAGAGGTAATTTGGTTTCACGTTGGAATCACCTTGGGACTGTTTCAAAAAGTGCCCATGTGAGTGAGTCCACTCCAGGGACACTGGTTTCATGCCTTATAGATTCCCCAGAAGAGTCCACTAGGTAGTTGAAAAGTTGAGAACCACTGTACAAACGTTTTCTATCTAGACTCTTTCTCTTTTTACCAACATGTGTGATGATAAATTCTCCTGATTTCCTGAGAAACTCTAAAAATGAATTGCTTTCCTTCAAATTTGAAGACTAGACATCAACTAACCTCTACCTAGACCTTTACTTTTATCCAAAAAATTGCATGAGATCAAGACAGAAAATCAAGCTAATTTCTGATCATTGGTTTCATTTTATTGGATGGTTCACCATTTCACACCTCCAGTGACAACAATCTTTGTCTATCAGAACATGAATTTATTGTCTTCCAATTATACTGAATAATGTCACTTCTGGCAGGGTGTGGATTTATAGGAGTGACTTAAAAACTTGCAAAGTTATAAACTAGTAGGTAATGAATCAAACACATTTCACACACTCCAAAGAGTTTAGATGGTTACCATTATTTTTCTCAATATGAATTTATACAAATATTAAGATATAAAAAGATATGGCCTCATGAAGAGCATAATTGTAGTGAATATGTGCACATCAGTGGGCATGAGTGCAGGGGTAAGAGCAACACTGCAAACAGTGATATTTAGTAACTGGATAAAGACAAGCACGTCTTGACAAATGCATCACATTTCCAATAGTCTAATGGGTCCCCTGTGAGTGAATAGTTAGAATATTAGTTTCATTCAAAAAAGTTTTTTTCCTTCTGGATATTAGCAACTTGAATTTTGACCTTGATTATTCATTATGATATTTCAGCACCAAAAGCTAGTCAGCCTCCTTGAAAATGTTTTCTCTTGTACTTAGGGGATATTTCATGCAACTGGAAGAAATTTCTATGAATCTTCTCTTGTAAGCAATTTCTCATAATCATTCTCCCTCTAAGGAATGTAAGAGGCATTCCATTCTTATTCTTTTATTTTGAACACACATAAAGATCTTGTTTTCTAAGACTCTACATGCATTCTGCCATTTAATCTTTATACCTGCTCTTCCCTAAGGTGGGTGCTATGATCTTATTTATAAATGAAATAACTGAAGTCTTGGAGTTTAAGTAACTGCCTTTCAGAGGTCTTCCCTCCACAGCTCTAAATTTACAAGTAGGTTGCAAGAAGTGTTTTTACCTCACTTTCTCCCATTTCCTTCTCCCTTCATTTCTTCAGTATTCCACTTACAGTGGCTCTGGCTAAGGGAGGCAGGGAGGGTCACAATGTTACCGTTATCCTTTTAATGATTTCCTCCTGACTTGGGTTTAGTCTCTGTCATCAGTCCCTTGGCGCCTCTGCTCCAGGCTCAGGCGACAGCCCTGGGCACAGAGACCCTGCACATGACCTCTTCCTGGCTGCTGGGCCCCTGCTTACTGTACATTCCAGCGCCAGAGCGCAGTCTTTCCTCCCTGAGCGTCCTTGTGTCCGGTATCTGGCCCTCTTTCTCTTCCTGTGACCAAGTCCCACCATGGGCTTCAGTTTCTAGAAGAGGGACCTCGCCTTTTTGCTGTGAACAGGCTTCCTTCCCACAGACGCCCCACCTGCACTCGGGGCTGGGCTCCATCCCAGGCCTTCCTCCAGGCCCTGCCCGGGACCTGCCTCAGGTCTGTGCTCTGAACCATCACGTGGGCTCCGTCACCTCACTGCCTGGCTCTTGGCTCCGATCTTTCCATCACCTATGTCAGGACACCTACTTGTTCAGAGGATTATACAATTTATATCCTAAACTGGGACACTTGTTCAGTGAAAGGAGGTGTTGTGACAGTCACAGTGGGGTAACAGGCATGACTCTGACTCCCCCTCCCAGATCCTGAGTTTACAGACATCCTGGCCGGTTACCGTGTGATGCTGGGAAAGCTGGTTCCCGCCTCTATGCCGCAGGTCTGTCCTGTATGAAACTGGGTGAATAGGTGTGCCTAGGCCTTGGGTCTGGTGAGGATGATGAGTGAATGTAATTGAAGCATTTAGAATGGTGACAGGTTCGTAGTCATTACTCAGTGCACTAAACTCTATCTGTGATGATGGTAAACTACTCACCTGTCTGAGCCTGTGAGACCGAGTGTGACACTGTATGTGGCCACCTGCCTCCTCCAGACACTGTCTCTTCCTACTGTGCAAATACTGTCTATCACCATCCCACAACCTTTTCCCACCCCTCTACCCATATTTTCTGCCTGTATGTCTTGTTCCAACAATGTGTTAAGCGGTATCTCAGAGGCAGATGCCTCTCCCTCCTGATGTCAGCTTCCTAATCAGCGCTCAGCCTTCTGGAAGCCCGAGAGATCTGAGGCCTCAGAGACACGTGTGGTTATCACTCTCCAGCCACCAGGAGAGCATTTTTTGCTGACTCATCTAATGTGTTTCATTGGGTAAAGAGACTGTAGACCTGAGTGAGTAGAGGCTGCTGTTTCCTGAGGACACTCATGATCATTGCTGGTGTCTCTTACTCAAAACAAGGGGTTTGAAAGGAAAGAAGTCTTCAAGGCCTGAAGCCTGGAAGGTAAACTTTATAAATTCCCTCTGCACAGAAAACCCCTTCCTTTATTGTCTGTTAGAGGTGCCACCCTGTGGGCCCTTGAGGATGTCTGCAGAGTGTTCTGCCTGGTTGCAGGGATATGGAACATTTAGCTATGAGGATGGCTTCCCCTTAGAATTTGATTGTTACTCTGAAGCCTTGGTAAAAATGTTAGGCATAATTATATAGTTAGTTCTTTGGATAATATGGACCTGGACACACACACACCCCTTACATATATAAATCAAGGTGACTCTCCCTGGATTTGGCTGCCAGGGCTGGTAATAACCCATGGTCTGGATGTCCGTTAGACCCGGGATTTGGTGAGTGAGTTCTGCATGAGCTCAGAGGAACAGTAAGGATATTCTGGAGACAGATTACCGGGTTCTGATCCCTACTCCTCAAATTGCTGGCTGTGTAGTCTTGGGCAAATTACTTAACTCCTCTGATGGTCTCCTTCCTCCTATGTCAAATAGAAAGGATCAGAGCAGTAGTACCTTCTCATATGTACCTTCTCTATGTCAGGCTGAGTCAAATTTCATTTATTTATTAATCACTTATTCACTGAGTTCCTGCAGATGACCAACACTGAGCCAGGCACTGGTGTTATAAGGATGAGAGACAGCGAGGTGCAGCTAAGCATCCAGTCAGTGAGGCTCAGAGTGGTAAGTGGGAGGAGAGAGGAAGTGGAGGGCGACCTGAGAGCAGCTAAGGGGGCTTCATCCACACTGGTGGGACAGAACTACTGTCCTTCATGAAAGTGTGACATGTGGGCTGAGATCCAGTCTGGAAGAAAAGCAGAATTTATCTGGGTGGAACTTGAGGTGAAACATGTTTCAGAAGAGAATAGTACTCAAAGAACTCTATGTACCAGGGGTTTATATTGTTCAAGAGTAATCATACCATGTATATATTAGTGATAGAGCTCTTTTAACTGTAATGATTGAGGTGGTTGTTTGGTGACCCTTATATACACTTCAAGTCCTCTCTGATGCAAGACAGAGTAAAGTTAAAAATCAGCATTTACCAACAATTTATTAGGTTGGGGATTTCATACATTATCAAAGTTGCCCCTGCAATATCATATAAAACTTAAATTATTTTACAGATGTGAAAACTGAGGTCCCCTTTACTAGGTCATAAGGTAGTAAGTCATGAAATCTGGATTTAACTTGACTCTTCCTCACTGCTTAACTGCACTGTGCTCTGCAGCTACCCAGAGAGATGTCTTCCATGCAGCAGCATGTAGTATAATGATTACAAACTGTTAGACCTTATAATACAACGTCTCTAATAAAATCTGAACTCACTTCTGATCTGTATAAGTTTGAGTAAGTTGCACAAGCTCTGTATGTCTCAATTTTCTCATCTTTAAAATGGGTATGATAATACTGCAATATAGAGTTGCTGGGAGGATCAGTATGTTTACTATTTAAATAAGTTTACTCTTCAGTGTTCCAAAGTGAAGTGAAGCACGCATTCCTACCACAATGATCTGATGATGTCTACCACTCCAAGATAGAATGGAATTAAACAATGTGGAAACCCTCATTATTGTGCCCAGACCCAGTCTTTGAGAGTCATTTTGGTATATGGGGAGAACTGAAATGAACTTCTTTGAGGAACTCAAGAAATATTAGCTAGTGGTAAAAGGGAAAACTTCAAAGCTTTGTATTTCTCTTCCATGACAGTCATCAACAACACCAGATGGCCTCCACCGTACTACTAACTCTTGGGGTAAGTCAGCCCTGGTTAAAAATTTGGTTCAAGGTGGAGAAAATATCATGTACAAAACCTTGTTTATGCCCAGCAGGACTATCTGAGTCACTCATCTCCTAGTCAAAAATGTTGCTCACTTTAGAAAAGAGTGGGGCATCTTTTAGACCTGGGAAGTGGAAATTCAGAGGCATAATCTCATTTTAGAAAACATCCTTTCACATAACATTGGAGAATGGACTCCAATCTGCCCATGCATCTCAGGAGGCTGAGTTCTGGGAACTCATACTCCACATTTTAAATTAAGAAATTGGGTCAAGGGAAGGCTGAGTGGAATGCTGGTCACTGCCTGCCTGCCTCCATCATACTATGGCCCCAACGCATGTGGGAAGATAGTTTGACTCAATCTGTGTTATCAGCCAGGTCTCCCTTTCCCTTCTTTCACTGCTGAAAGGAGTTGGTGAGAATGGACAGAAGTTGGGCAGAGGTGAAGATTAGGTGTGGCCCCTGGATTGGTGGGAAAAGCATGAAACAAAACCTCCAGGGAGAGCTCCTGCCTGTTAGTTTAGGCTTGAAAATTTAACCATTTCAAGCACTGAGAGCTCCTTTCAGATGAAAGTAAAAATAATCTCTCCTCAATGTCCACTGGTATATGACCATTGTGCTTTTTTTCCCCCTTCTCACAGACCCTGGAGATCCTGAGTGGAGCAATAATTCTGGTTGTGGGTGTTTTTCTGGGTTCCATACAAGGCATATTCCAGCTCTTTGAGCAGTACTCCTACTTTACCTTCTACACAGGCTATCCGATATGGGGCCCTGTGTTTGTGAGTATTCCAACTCCCCTGAATAGAGATCATTCCTTAGCTACTACTGCTAGAAAAGTGTTTGCTTATTTAAGTGTTGTTCTCAAGGTATCTGAAAGTTGCCTGCTATGGGTTTGATTTGTAATTCTTGACACAAACAAGTTTGAAAAACCATCCTTGTTTCTGATGAAAAGAAATCACATTTGCTGCATACAGATTAAGTCTCAAACATTACTTAATGTCCACGTATTAAGTTCATGGATTCCAGAAGATTGAATGAGAAATGAGCATTGGTGAATTGTTCTGTGGTGCAACTGAGAGTCCTGCTCTGGGAGATACCAGATTTGCCTGTTTTTACTGTCTGAAAATCAGGAGAGTGATTTCCCCTCAGTGGGGAGAAATGTAATAAGTAAAATGGGATTTTACTCTACATGCTTTGAAAATTTTTGCACTCAGCTTTGTCATATGATATTACCTAAATGACTAGTCATTTTTTAAAAAGTGGTTAATAGAAACTATTTGTTAATTAGCCACTTCTTTTTCTTGTTTATTCTGGTATTAGACTTTTGAGATTTTATACATGTTGAGTCTTGGACAGAATATGAAAACAAAGTTACAACTATGAAATCTAAGATGAGGAATTTCAGTTGAAAATAGTGAATAGAACATGTAAGTGGCAAATGAAGAAAAAGGAAATATGTGACATGTTTTGGGCTCTAATTTCTTCAAATTTTTATTTTTTCAAAATCACTGGCCTTCAGATCTCCATGAAAAAGAAATTCCTCCTAATTTGGCCAAAATCTATTGGCCCAAATCAGATTCCATATTCTGACAAAAGATTATATTCTGTCTCAGGATACAGTCCAAAACATGTAATTTGGATTTAACATTTCTGAAATCTTTAGGGAGTTCGTATCATTATTTTGATGAAATAGTTAGAATTTGAATTTTTCTAGAAAATCCGGGGTACACATTGGCTCTGGGTAATGAATCCTGACTACCTAAATGGAAAATTTTCATATTGTAGAAGAGGATAATGAAGTGTCTCAGTTATTCAATTTGAAAAGAGTGTTTTTCTCAGTAAGTGAGGTCAGTTTGTCAAAAAAAAAAAAAAAAGAGCCATGGTCAGGGAGCTGGAGTTTAGTATCCTCAACACTAAGATTCAAATCTCACATTGGATTCCCTTTGCTGGAAGCTTCTCTCTGGCTTTGCATCAACTACCAAGCAAAGTCTAATGTCCAGAACATGGCACAAAGCCTTCACATCTGGCCTTACCTCCAAGAATACATGCACACCCTGCTGTATGCTTACTGGGAGATTCCCTCTGTTTGCCCAGTCTTTCTCTGACTAATCCTTACTAACTGTGTGATTTTGGGAAAGATGTTTGAACTCTCTTCCTTCAGTTTCATCACTAACATGGTAGAAATGATATCAGGACCTTCTCTTTAGGTAACTGTGAAATTAAGTGGGATAATGTGTATCAAAACCTTAGCTATTGTCAGTAACTTGAGTGCTTTCTGTATGATGGGTACATATCTAAGCCCCATCCTTGTACTGTTTCATTTTGTTCCCATACAAGGCAAATAATACTTACAAGGGGATATGCACATCTCTATTTTACAAAAGAAAAAACCTGACACAAAGAGGTTTTGATAATCTGTTTAAGGTTACAGAATTAATATGAGCTGAAGATGAGATCAGAACACAGAGCATCTGCTCTCAGCCATGAAGCTATCATGACTCTAGAGTTTCCTGTGACAACCTCTTTGTTTTGTTATTAGAAATAGAATTCAAAGCCTGTCCCTTCATGTTGTCAGACTCCAATAATTGACATTTGAATAGCAAGCTTTTGTTCTCCATGATTTTTGAAAATTTCCCGTCAGCCATAGTAGTGCCTTGGTAAATATTTGTGAGTTTTATGAGAGAAGAAGCAGAATGAAGTTTTTGAGAACACTGTGAACATGTAGAAAGCTCAATTTATCAAACTAGTGTCATGAAATGAGCAGCATATCAAAATAATAAATTAAAAAGTAGTTTATATCTCTATGTAGAAACTTAAAATTGTAAAGTTTCTTTTGGGACATCGAGTCCAAAAAAATCAAAAGGTTATAAAATATGAGAAGCTTGGATAAAAATCTATGTAAATCAATTTTATTTACATTTAATATAAATAAAAGCATAAAGATAATGGTATTTTAAATGTATGTCTGTTGTATGTTTTAAAGTATCCACACTCATGCAAACCTGTGAAGAGTCAGACATAGAAAAAAATGAAATCATTGTAATTTACTCAATATTCAAATTAATTAAAAATTTTATTTATATAAAAACATGAGCAACATCAAGTGTAATTTTGGGTCCTAGGATGTGGATTTTAAAAAGAGATTTTTGTATGATTATTGCTAGATGTTTGCTAATTCAAGGGAGGACCAAGAGAAAATAATTGAGACTTAATATTCTTTCATCTGCTTCGTTTTCTGTTTTCAAACAGTTTATTTTTTCAGGATCCCTCTCTATTGCAGCCAGAACACGATTGGTAAGATGGCATTTTTCCTGTTTTTCTATGATCATAGAAGTAAAAATAAGTTAACCATTAATAGGGGGTTATAGAAGTCGGTGAATTCAACTGAGACTCTGAGTTTCTTTTATTCACAAAAAAAACTAATTTTTTTCCCTACCACATGCTGATGGTAGATCATCAGAAAACCATATAGATTGTGAAAATAATTACTGGGATGGTGACTATGAATGTTTTCTGAATATAAAGCTTAGCAAAGACTTCGTGATTTTTATGTGTTGGTAAATTTGACCAATTCTAATTATTTTGAGTGTACACTCTCCTACCACTAGTTAACTGAAAGCCATAAATGCTATTCCTCTAGTGATTCATTAAACGATTACTAAGTCTCTCTTATGTGTGCTCTCTAAATAATCTACTCATTTATACTTTAATACTATGAATGTAGTCATTCACTCCTGCCTAGATGGCTATTTCACCTTTATATTCTATCCTCAAACACAAACCCCTTTTCTATCATCTTTACTCTCTGTTGATGACCTTGATTCCTATTCTGAGAAACTCAAGGCATTGGAAAAGAATTTTCAGACTCCCGCTATAACATGTACTTCATGAACCAGTTCTGTACTCATATCTAATTTTGCATTCTGACCTCATATCATAGATTACTTCTCTGTGATTAACATCAAAACCAGCTTTCCAAATGAGTACTAGATTCCATTCCTTTTTGCCCACATAACTGTATCACTCCAATTCTTTCTTTTTTTTCTTATTTTTCTTTTGGTATCATTAATATACAATTACATGAGCAACATTGTGGTTATTAGATTCCCCCCATTATCAAGTCCCCACCACATACCCCATTATAGTCACTGTCCCTCAGCATAGTAGGATGCTATAGAGTCACTACTTGTCTTCTCTGTGTTATACTGCCTTCCCCGTGCCCCCAATCTACATTATGTGTACTAATTGTAATGCCCCTTATTCCCTTTATTCCTCTCTTCCCACGCACCCTTCCCAGTCCCTTTCCCTTTGGTAACTGTTAGTCCATTCTTGAGCTCTGTGAGTCTGCTACTGTTTTGCTCCTTCAGTTTTTGCATTGTTCTTATACTCCACATATGAGTGAAATCATTTTGTACTTGTCTTTTTCCACCTGACTTATTTCACTGAGCATAATACCCTCTAGCTCCATCCATGTTGTTGCAAATGGTAGGATTTGTTTTCTTCTTAGGGCTGAATAATATTCCATTGTATATATGTACCTTATCCTCTTTATCCATTCATCTACTGATGGACGTTGCTTCCATTTCTTGGCTATTGTAAATAGTGCTGTGATAAACATAGGGGTGCATATGTCTTTTTGAAAATGGGCTCCTGCATTCTTATTGTAAATTCCTAGGAGTGAAATTCCTGGGTCAAATGGTATTTCTATTTTGAGTTTTCTGAGGAACCTCCATTCTTCTTTCCACAATGGTTGAACTAGTTTGCATTCCCACCAGCAGTGTAGGAGGGTTCCCCTTTCTCCACATCCTAGCCAACATTTGTTGTTGTT
>JAQQAC010006904.1:13751310-13898651 GCA_029783875.1 Phataginus tricuspis | reverse complement strand
GGATTGCATTGAATCTGTAGATTGCTTTAGACAGTATAGCCATTTTGACAATATTTATTCTTCCTGGCCAAGAGCATGGGATGCATTTCCATTTGTTAGTGTCCTCTTTAATTTCTCTTAGGAGTGTCTTGTAGTTTTCAGAGTACAGGTCTTTCACTTCCTTGGTTAGGTTTATTCCTAGGTATTTTATTCTTTTTGATGCAATTGTGAATGGAATAATTTTTCTGATTTCTCTTTCTGTTAGTTCATCATTAGTGTATAGGAAAGCAACAGATTTCTGTGTTAATTTTGTATCCTGCAACTTTGTTGAATTCAGATATTAGTTCTAGTAGTTTTGGAATGGATTCTTTAGGGTTTTTTATGTACAATATCATGTCATCTGCAAAGAGTGACAATTTGACTTCTTCTTTACCAATCTGGATGCCTTGTATATCTTTGTTTTGTCTGATTGCCGTGGCTAGGACCTCCAGTACTATGTTGAATAACAGTGGAGAGAGTGGGCATCCCTGTCTTGTTCCCGATCTCAGATGAAAAGCTTTCAGCTTCTTGCTGTTAAGTATGATGTTAGCTGTGGGTTTGTCATATATGGCCTTTATGATGTTGAGGTACTTGCCCTCTATACCCATTTGGTTGAGAGTTTTAGTTATGAATTGGTGCTAAATTTTCTCAAATGCTTTTTCAGCATCTATGGAGATGATCATGTGGTTTTTGTTCTTCTTTTTGTTGATGTGGTGGATAATGTTGATGGATTTTCGAATGTTGTACCATCCTTGCATCCCTGAGATGAATCCCACTTGATCATGGTGTATGATCCTCTTGATGTATTTTTTAATTTGGTTTGCTAATATTCTGTTGAGTATATTTGCATCTACGTTCATCAGGGATATTGGTCTGTAATTTTCTTTTTTGGTGAGGTCTTTGCTGGTTTTGGTATTAGAGTGATGCTGGCTTCATAGAATGAGTTTGGAAGTATTCCCTCCTCTTCTATTTTTTGAAAAACTTTAAGGAGAATGGGTGTTATTTCTTCTCTATATGTCTGGTAGAATTCAGAGGTGAATCCATATTGTCCGGGGGGTTTGTTCTTGGGTAGTTTTTTGATTACCAATTCAATTTCGTTGCTAGTGATTGGTCTGTTTAGTTTTTCTGTTTCTTGCTTGGTCAGTCTTGGAAGGTTGTATTTTTCTAGGAAGTTGTCCATTTCTTCTAGGTTTTCCAGCTTGTTAGCATATAGATTCTCATAATATTCTCATAATTCTTTGTATTTCTGTGGGGTCCATTGTTATTTTTCCTTTCTCATTTCTTATTCTGCTTATGTGTGTAGATTCTCTTTTTCTCTTAATGAGTCTGGCTAGGGGTTTATTTATTTTGTTTATTTTTTCAAAGAACCCAGCTGTTGGTTTCATTGATTTTTTCTATTGTTTTAATATTTCTCAATTTTATTTATTTCTTCTCTGATCTTTATTGTGTCCCTCCTTCTGGTGACTTTGGGCCTCATTTTTCTTCTTTTTCCAATTTCAGTAATTGTGTCTTTAGACTATTCATTTCGGAATGTTCTTCCTTCTTTAAATAGGCCTGGATTGCAACATACTTAGAACTGCCTTTGCTGCGTCCCAGAGAAGTTGTAGCTTTATGTTGTTGTTGTCATTAGTCTCCATATATTCTTTGATTTCTGTTTTGATTTGGTCATTAACCCATTGATTAATTAGGAGAATGTTGTTATGTCTCCATGTATCTGTGAGCCTTTTTGATTTCTTTCTAAAATTTATTTCTAGTTTTATACCTTTGTGATCTGAGAAGTTGGTTGGTAGAATTTCAATATTTTTTAATTTCTTGAGGTTCTTTTTGTGGCCTAGTATGTGGTCTATTCTGGAAAATGTTCCATGTGCACTTGAGAAGAATGTGTATCCTGTTGCTTTTTGGTGTACAGTTCTGTAGATGTCTGTTAGGTCCATCTGTTCTAGTGTGTTGCTCAGTGCCTCTGTCTTTACTTATTTTCTGTCTGGTTGATCTGTCCTTTGGAGTGAGTGGTGTGTTGAAGTCTCCTAAAATGAATGCATTGCATTCTGTTTCCTCCTTTAATTCTGTTAGTATTTGTTTCACATATGCTGGCGCTCCTGTGTTGGGTGCATATATGTTTATAATGGTTATATCTTCTTGTTGGGCTGACCCCTTTATCATTAAGTAATGTCCTTCTTTATCTCTTGCCACTTTCTTCATTTTGAAGTATATTTTGTCGGATACAAGTACTGCAACACCTGCTTTTTCTCCTTGTTTGCATGAGATATCTTTTCCCATCCCTTCTCTTTTAGTGTGTGTATGTCTTTGGGTTTAAAGTGAGTCTCTTGTAAGCAGCATATAGAAGGGTCTTGTTTTTTTATCCATTCAGTGACTCTATGTCTTTTGACTGGCGCATCCATTTACATTTAGGGTGATTATGGATAGGTATGTACTTATTGGCATTGCAGACTTCAGATTCGTGGTTACCAAAGGCTCAAGGTTAATTTCCCTACTATCTAAAAGTCTAACAACTCACTTAATATGCTATTATAAACACAATCTAATGGTTCTTTTTTTGGTTGTTTGTTTCCTTCCTCCTTTTTCTTCCTCCTCCATTTTTTATATATTAGGTATCATATTCTGTACTGTTTATCTATCCCTTGATTGACTTTGGGGATATTTAATTTAATTTTGCATTTTCTTAGTAAATAGCTGTCCTATTTTCTTTACAGTGGTTTTATTACCTCTGGTTACAGCTATTAAACCATAGGAACACTTCCATCTACAGCAGTCCCTCCAAAATACACTGTAGAGGTGGTTTGTGGGAGGCAATTTCTCTCAGGTTTTGCTTATCTAGGAATTGTTTACTCCATCCTTCAGATTTAAATGATAATCTTGCTGGATAAAGTAATCTTGGTTCAAGGCCCTTCTGCTTCATTGCATTAAGTACATATTGCCACTCCCTACTGGCCTGTAAGGTTTCTGTTGATAAATACATCATGCCACTCCCTTCTGGCCTGTAAGGTTTCTGCTGAGAAGTCTGATGATAGCCTCATGGGTTTTCCTTTGTATGTGATCTTATTTCTCTCTCTGGCTGCTTTTAATAGTCTGTCCTTATCCTTGATCTCTGCCATTTTAATTACTATATGTCTTGATGTTGTCTTCCTTGCATCCCTTGTGTTGTGAGATCTGCACACCTCCATGGCCTGAGAGACTATCTCCTTCCCAGATTGGGGAAGTTTTCAGCAATCACCTCCTCAAAGACACTTTCTATCCCTTTTTCTCTCTCTTCTTCTTCTGGTACCCCTATAATTCAAATATTGTTCTGTTTGGATTGGTCACACAATTCTCTCAATATTCTTTCATTCTTAGAGATCCTTTTTTTCTCAGTGCCTCAGCTTCTTTGTATTCCTCTTCTCTAGTTTCTATTTCATTTTTCGTCTCCTCCACCATATCCAGTCTGCTTTTAATACTGTCCATTGTGTTCTTCAATGATTGGATCTCCGACCAGAATTCATTCCTGAGTTCTTGAATATCTTTCTGTACCTCCATGAGCATGTTAATGATTTTTATTTTGAACTCCCTTTCAGGGAGAGTCATAAGGTCCATATCATTTAATTCTTTCTCAGGAGTTGTATTCATAATTTTACTCTGGACCAGGTTCCTATGGCGTTTCATATTTGTATATGGTGCCCTCTAGTGCCCAGAAGGTCTACTCTCTGGTACTGCTCAGCCCCTGAAGCAATGTCGGGGACTGTAGGGGAGTGGTATTGGTGCCTTGGGGGAGGAAAGGGCTGTTTCCTGGTTCCTGGCTGTTATGCCTGTCTCCATGGCCTGAACCAGTGGGCTGAGCACATAGGTATAAGCCTCTGTGCTTTGCGTTTTTAGTTGCTGTAGACAGATCTTCCCTCTGGCTGGCCTAACACCAGGGAAGGGTTTCCCAGTTTGCAAAACTGGTTGGGTGGCCAGGAGAAAGGCTCACTAGTCTGCCTGTCACAGAAGGGGTTCTTGGAGCTGTGTAGACATCCAGGGAGCTGGTGCACCTGAAGATTGTGAAAACTCCGAATCTGCTGGGCAGAGTGCACCTGGACAATTTTGTCTACCTGTCCTTTCTCCTGAGCAGTAAGCTCTGTGCAATCTTTGCCCCTTTAGCAGCCCCCTTGCTAAGGGCTTCTTTTTTAGGAAGTCTCTCAGACTGCCCACCTTTATTTTGTCCCAGAGCAGCTGGGTATGGATCCCTGTTTTCACAAGCAACTGAAATCTTAGTCTCTCTAGGAATTCTGCCTGTCTTAGCTTTCCAACCCCCTAATTACAAGAGTATCATGCAAGCACGATGAAATGTAGGTTTGTGCTCCCAGAGCAGATCTCCAGAGTTAGGTATTCAGCAGTCCCAGTTCTCCACTCCCTCTCTGCTCCGTTCCTGTTCCTCCTGCTGGTGTGCTGGGTGAGGGAGGGCCTTGGCTCCTGCAGGACCACACCTTTAGTACATTACCCTTTTCCATGAGGGCTGCTCTTGTCTCCAGGTGTATGCAGTTTGTTGCCGTCCTCTTTCCCATTGCTCTTTCAAGAGTAGTTGTAGTAGCTTTATTTTCATATTATATGCAGTTTTAGGAGGAAGCCTCTGTCTCACCTCTCATGCCGCCATCTTTTCTAGGCCTATTTTTTAATTGGATTTTTTGCTTTTTGTTTGTTGAGGTGCATGAGCTCTTTATATAATTTGGATGTCAAGCCATTATCGGATATGTCATTTATGAATATATTCTCCCATACTGTAGGATGCCTTTTTGTTCTATTGATGGTGTCCTTTGCTGTACAGAAGCTTTTCAGCTTGATATAGTCCCACTTGTTCATTTTTGCTTTTGTTTCCCTTGCCCGGGGAGATATGTTCATGAAGAAGTCCCTCATGTTTATGTCGAAGAGATTTTTGCCTATGTTTTTTCTAAGACTTTTATGGTTTCATGACTTTCATACAGGTCTTTGATCCATTTTGAGTTTACTTTTGTATATGGGGTCAGACAGTAGTCCAGTTTAATTCTTTTACATGTAGCTGTCCAGTTTTGCCAAAGAAGTTGGGACTTTGTGCTATTGTTTTCATTTGTCTCCATATATTGTTCTATATCTGTTTTAATTTGGTCATTGATCCATTGATTATTCAGGAGCCTGTTATTAATTCTCCATGTGTTTGTGAGCCTTTTTATAATTTATTTCTAGTTTTATACCTTTGTGATCTGAGAAGTTGGTTGGTAGAATTTCAATCTTTTTTAATTTACTGAGGTTCTTTTTGTGGCCTAGTATGTGGTCTATTCTGGAAAATGGTACATGTACACTTGAGAAGAATGTGTATCCTGCTGCTTTTGGGTGTAGAATTCTGTAGATGTCTGTTAGGTCCATGTGTTCTAGTGTGTTCAGTGCCTCTGTATCTTTACTTATTTTCTGTCTGGTTGATCTGTCCTTTGAAGTGAGTGGTGTGTTGAAGTCTCCTAAAATGAATGCACTGCATTCTGTTTCCTCCTTTAATTCTGTTAGTATTTGTTTCACATATGTTGGTGCTCCTGTGTTGGGTGCATATATATTTATAATGGTTATATCTTCTTGTTGGACTGACCCCTTTATCATTATGTAATGTTCTTTTTTGCCTTTAGTTAGCATTTGGTTGGTCTGCTTTCTTTCCTCTGATTTTATTTTGTCTGGTGACTTCTATTTAGCCTTAGTAATACTTCCATCTAGAGCAGTTCCTTTAACATGCCTTTTAGAGGTGGTTAGTGGGAGGTAAATTCCCTCAACTTTTGCTTATCTGGAAATTGTTTAATCCCTCCTTCAAATTTAAATGATAATCTTGCCGGGTACAGTATTCTTGGTTCAAGGGCCTTCTGTTTCATTGCTTTAAATATATCATGCCATTCTCTTCTGGCCTGTAAGGTTTCTGTTGAGAAATCTGATGATAGCCTGATGGGTTTTCCTTTGTAGGTGATCTTTTTTCTCTCTCTGGCTGCCTTTGGTACCCTGTCCTTGTCTTTAATCTTTGCCGTTTTAATTATTATATGTCTTGTTGTTGTCTTCCTTGGGTCCTTTGTGTTGGGTGAACTTCCATGGTCTGAGGGACTATTTCCTTCCACAGCTTGGGGATGTTTTCAGCAATTATTTCTTCAAAGACACTTTCTATCCCCTTTTCTCTCTCTTCTTCTTCTGGTACCCCTATAATGCTAATATTGTTCTGTTTGGATTGGTCACACAGTTCTCTTAATATTTTTCATTCCTAGAGATCCTTTTATCTTTCTTTGCCTCAGCTTCTCTGTATTCCTGTTTCTGATTTCCATTAACAGTCTCTTGCACCTCATCCAGTCTGTTCTTGAGTCCTTCTATAGATTATTGCATTTCTGTTATCTCCCTTTGGACTTCATCCCTTAGCTCTTGCATATTTCTCTGCAGGTCCATCAGCATGGTTATGACTTTTATTTTGAATTATTTTTCAGGAAGATTGGTTATATCTATCTTGCCAGGCTCTCTCTCTGGGGTTGTTTGAGTGATTTTTGACTGGACCCTGTTCTTCTGCCTTTTAATGGCAACAGAAGTGATCGCTGCCTAGCCTAGGGCACTGCGGGGGTCGCAGATGCACCGAGTGTGTTCTCCTGTGAGAATGGCTCCCCTTCGTGCCTTCTGGACCTTGCACCGGCTTCCTCTGCCTGTGCCGGGCAGCTGCGTGCTGGTGGCCGCCTCTGGGTCTGTCCTGGTTAGCTGTGTGCTGGGAGAAGACTCTGCGTGGTTACTGTGGGCGGGGCTGCTCCGCAGGTGGTCTGTACCAGTGGCGGATCAGCCGGTTTGTTTGCAGTGCCAGTGGAGGGTGGGGAGGAATGAATGGCAGGCTGCTTATCACTGTGAGGGGCTTCAGAACTGCGTTGCCTCCCAGGGGGTTAGGGCGCCTGAAGTTCCTTAAGATTTCCAGCCTGCTGGGCTGAGTGTGCCAGGACGATTTTGTCCACCTGTTTAACCCTTGTCCCTTTAAGACTTTTAAAGTGCTGGCTTTTCTTTTGTCCCAGGGGAGCTGGCTGTGGGGACCCGCTTGTAGTCTCCATCTTGGATTTTACTTTTCCGTTTCTCTGATACCCAGTACACCATGCAATGTGTGTCTGTGCTCCTGGTGCAGATTTCTAGGGCTGGTTATTTAGTAGTCCTGTGCTTCCACTCCCTCCCCACTCTGACTGTTTTCTTCCCACTGGTGAGCTGGAGTGGGGGCAGTGCTTGGGTTCCACTGGTCATGGCTTTGTATCTTACCCTTTCTGTGAGATGCTGAGTTCTCACAGATTTAGATGTAGCCTGGCTGTTGTACTGTATCTTCTGGTCTCTTAGGAATAGTTGTATTTGCTGTATTTTCAAAAATATGTATGGTTTTGGGAGGAGATTTCCACTGCCCTATTCACGCCACCATCTTGAGCACTCCCCCATCATCTTTCTTAATTGGACTCCTCACTTCTATCTCTGGCCCTCTCTAAACTAGTCACACTGGAACCATCAGAGAGAGTGTGCCCTTTGAGGTATGTATTTAATTGTGCCACCCCTTTTCTCAGAACCCTCTAGTAAGAACCAAAGTCCTTCCCATGAGCTGCCAGGCCCTCCTGCTCACTCTGCAGCCTACTTCCTAATCCAGGCTGTGTGGTCCCTGCCCTCCAGCCCCCTTGCCCTCTTGCTTCCCGAGCACTCTGGCCTCAGGGCTTTGAACTGCACTGAATGTTTTATGTGACATGGACTTTCTTCCAGATATCCTCACGGCTAGTCTCCCAGCTCTTTCCTGCCTCTCCTCTTTTGCCATTCCCATTAATAGCACAGTCCTCCACTCCTCTTTCCAGATTTAATTCCAGATCCTCCTCATTTTTCTCTATTATCCTACAGTACTTAATCCCTTTAAAAAATACTGTATAGTTTACCTATTTGCTTGTTTTCTTTGTCTTTACTGGTAGAATATAAGCTCCATGAGGGTGGGGATCTTTGTTTATTGATGCTTGCCCAGCATTTAGGATATTGTGGGCATGGAAATGAACTTCAATTGGTATTTTTTTTAAATGAATTTTAGCCAGAGGAAGGATGTACTACCTGTACTAATTGAAAATTTTTATTCTTTTTTAGATCCACAAGCATGTTTGGATAGACATTGCCAGTGCTATAATCACAGTAGTGGGGGTTGTTTTACTCTCAATAAATTTAGCATTTAATAATAAGGTATTGAAGAATTGCCCACTTGCAGAATCACTGGACTTATGCCTTTACATAACCTCTTCAAACAATGTATGTATAAAACTTATGTTCACTTATAAAATATTTCAAATAATCTGAAATGTTCAGATAGCACCTGGATTTGAACCTTGGCTTTTCCACTTATTAGCACTGTCTTCAAGGGCAAATTAGATAAGCTCTCTGGGTTTCAAATTTCTCATCTTTGAAATGGGGGAAATGTAGTACCAATCTTACAGGGTTGGTGTATGGATTAAATAAGTTAATATTTGATAAACAAGACATCAAATATTGTGTTGGATTATTATTAATATTATTGCTACCACAACCACTGTTACACTCCCGGGAGAGATTAAAATACTAAATAATGTTATTTCACATCTTGCTTGATAAAACTAAAAAGGGAGATTTACAATTTTCTCTGTGTTCTTGGATTGTCAAGCAATGACTCACTGAAGTCTTGAATGGCTTCACTTTTTAATTTGAGTGTGTGATTTTAAAGGGGAAGTTCTTCAGTAACCTTTCCAAATTATTTTAATTGTTGTTTGTGGTTAGTGAGTCTCCCTCTTCTGAGGTCCACATAGAAATTAACATCTTCCTTCATTTGTCCATTTTCCCCATGATGATTTATGAGCTGTTCTTACTGACTCACTCCTAACCCTTCTGTTTGCTTACTCTTCTGTCTGCTTCTCTAGCAGTGAAAGGAAATTTTATGGGATAATGATTTGTGGGGTTTCTGGGGTTGGTGTTCTTATGTTCTTTAATATATTTTTACTTGTCTTTCTACTTATATGGCTCAGATTTTCCCTGGTTTTTGTGGTATTTTCCCTCTAAAGCAATTTGTGTTTGTTTCCTCAAGGGACCTCAGTGATAATGGAAGAATCACCAGCCTAGTTAATTTGTGTTTAACATCTCAGTTTAGTGTTTCATTTCCACGGATATTTAAATACCCAAACACCTTATGAAGGCCTATTAATGAAAAGATGAGGGATCAATTTTTTCCATTTTCCTGAGATGACAACTCATCTCCTTAGTTTACTGTTACTCAAATTAGTAGATATTAGTATTAGGATCAGAATTTTGCCTCTATAGCTTCTTTCCCCATGAATACTTCACATGGATAGAGAAATACAATGTGTCATTCTGTCCAGGGAAATTGTGTCCATGTTTTTAGATTGACAGTGTTTCTTTCATAGAGTGTTGGTGTATATCTGTGTCTTCTACCTAATTTATGGTTCATTTTGCTCTCTTTTATGGAGGGCATTACTGTAGTTTGGTTTCTGATGACATTTTTTCCTCTGAAAGTTTGCATGGGTTTGATCGGAGGCATCATATTCCCTAGGGCCTGTTGTCTCTAATGCTGATCTTTACCTTGCTGGAATCCTGCGTGGCCACCTTTATGACAATCAGGTGGTGTAAAAGAAAACTATTGGAATCATCACAGGTGGGTTTGTTTAGATAACTAACAAGTCACATGGTTTCCAACCTCCTCTAGGGTTTAGGGTTGTCTCTAAGAATTGGAAATGGTTTTTTTTTTAAGTTATCATTGATGCACAATCTTATGAAGGTTCCACATGATGAACTTGTGGTTAAAACATTCACCCATATCATCAAGTTCCCTACCATGCCCCATCGCAGTCACTGTCCATCAGCAGAGTAAGATGCTACAGAGTAACTACATGTCTTCTCTGTGTTATACTGTCTTCTCTGTGACCCACCTACATTATGTGTGCTAATCATGCCCCTTAATCCCCTTCACCCTCCCTCACCCTCCCTGACCCCTCCCCTTTGGTAATCACTAGTCCCTTCTTGGAGTCTGTGAGTCAGCTGCTGTTTTGTTCCTTCAGTTTTGCTTTGTTGTTAGACTCCACAAATGAGTGAAATCATCTGGTACTTGTCTTTCTCTGCCTGGCTTATTTCACTAAGCATAATACCGTCTAGATAAATCTGTGTTGTTACAAGTGGTAGGATTTGTTTTCTTCTTATGGCTGAATAGTATTCCATTGTGTATATGTACCACATCTCCTTTATCCATTCATCTACTGATGGACACTTAAGTTGCTTCCATGTCTTGACTGTTGTAAATAGTGCTGCAATAAACATAGGGGCACCTATGACTTTTTGAATCTGGGATATTGTTTTCTTTGGGTAAATTCCTAGAAGTGGAATTCCTGGGTCAAATGGTATTTCTATTTTTAGTTTCTTGAGGAACCTCCATATTGCTTTCCACAATAGTTGACCAAATTTACACTCTAACAACAGTGTAGGAGGGTTCTCCTTTCTCGGAATCCTTGCCAGCATTTTTTGTTATTTGTCTTTTGGATGTTGGCCATCCTAACTGGTGGAGATGATATCTCACTGTGGTTTTAATTTTCATTTCCCTGATAATTAGCGATGTGGAGCATCTTTTCATATGCCTGTTGGCTGTTTGTGTTTCTTCTTTGGAGAAGTGTCTTTTCAGATCCTCAACCCATTTTTTAATCTGGTTATTTGTTTTTTGGGTGTTGAGGTGTGTGTGCTCTTTATATATTTTGGATGTTAACCCTTTTTCAGATGAATCCTTTACAGATATATTATCCCATAGTGTGGGATGCCTTTTGTTCTACTAATGGTGTCCTTTGCTGTACAGAAGCTTTTCAGTTGTAGTCCCACTTGTTCATTATTGCTTTTGTTTCCCTTGCCCAAGGAGATGTATTCATAAAAAAGTTGTTCATGTTTATATTCAAGAGATTTTTGCCTATGTTTTTTTCTAAGAGTTTTATGGTTTCCTGACTTATATTCAGTTCTTTGATACATTTCCACTTTACTTTTGTGGATGCAGTTAGACAATAACCCAGTTTCATTCTCTTACATGTAGCTGTCCAGTTTTGCCAACACCAGTTGTTGAAGTGGGGGTCATTTCCCCATTGTATATCCATGGCTCCTTTATCATATATTAATCGGCCATATATGTGTGGGTTTATATACATGGTCTCTATTCTACTCCATTGATCTGTGGGTCTGTTCTTGTGCCAGTACCAAATTGTCTTGATTACTGTGGCTTTGTAGTAGAGCTTGAAGTTGGGGAGCATAATCACCCCAGCTTTGTTCTTCCTTCTCAGGATTGCTCTGGCTATTCGGGGTCTTTTGTGGTTCCATATGAATTTTAGAACTATTTGTTCTAGTTCATTGAAGAATTCTGTTGGTATTTTGATAGGGATTGCATTGAATCTGTAGATTACTTTAGGCAGGATGGCCAATTTGACAATATTAATTTTCCTATCCATGAGCATGGGATAGATTTCCATTTGTTGGTGTCTTCTTTAATTTCTCTCATGAGTGTCTTGTAGTTTTCAGAGATAGGTCTTTCACCTTCTTGGTTAGGATTATTCCTAGGTATTTTATTCTTTTTGATGCAATTGTAAATGGAGTTGTTTTCTTGATTTCTCTTTTTGCTAGTTCATCATTAGTATATAGGAATGCCACAAGTTTTGTGTATTAATTTTGTATCCTGCAACTTTGCTGAATTCAATTATTAGTCCTAGTAGTTTTGGGGTGGGTTCTTTAGTGTTTTTCATGTACAATATCATGTCATCTGGAAACAGTGACAGTTTAACTTATTCCTTACCAATCTGGATTTCTTTGTGTTGTCTGATTGCTATTGCTAGGACCTCCAGTACTATGTTGAATAAAAGTGGGGAGAGTGGGCATCCCTGTCTTGTTCCTGATCTTAGAGGAAAAGCTTTCAGCTTCTTGCTGTTAAGTATGATGTTGGCTGTGGGTTTATCATATATAGTCTTTATTATGTTGAGGTACTTGCCCTCTATTCCCATTTTGTTGAGAGTTTTTTTTTATCATGAATGGATGTTGAATTTTGTAGAATGTTTTTTCAGCATCTATTGTGATGATCATATGATTTTTGTCCTTTTGTTGTTGTGGTGGATGATGTTGATGGATTTTCAAATATTGTACCATCCTTGCATCCCTGGAATAAATTCTACTTGATCATGATGGATGATCTTTTTGATATATTTTTGAATTCAGTTTGCTAATATTTTGTTGAGTATTTTTGCATCTATGTTCATCAGGGATGTTGGTCTGTAATTTTCTTTTTTTTGTGGTGTCTTTGCCTGGTTTTGGTATTAGAGTGATGCTGACCTCATAGAATAAGTTTGGAAGTATTCCCTCCACTTCTGCTTTTTGGAAAACTTTAAAGAGGATGGGTATTAGGTCTTCACTAAATGTTTGATAAAATTCAGTGGTGGAGCCATCTTGTCCAGGTGTTTTGTTCTTAGGTAGTTTGTTGGTTACCAATTCAATTTCATTGGTGGTAATTGGTTCATTCAGATTTTCTGTTTCTTCCTGGGTCAGTCTTGGAAGATTGTATTTTTCTAGAAAGTTGTCCATTTCTTCTAGGTTATCCAGTTTGTTAGCATACAATTTTTCATGATATTCTCTAGTAATTCTTTGTATTTCTGTTGTGTCCATAGTGTTTTTTCATTTCTCATTTCTGATTCTGTTTATGTGTGCACACTCCCTTTTTTTCTTGATGAGTCTGGCTTGGGGTTTATCTGTTTTGTTTTGTTTTTTGTCAAGGAGCAAGCTCCTGGTTTCATTCATTCTTTCTGTTGTCTTATTCTTCTCAATTTTATTTATTTCTGCTCTGATCTTAATTATTCCCTCCTTCTACTGACTTTGGGCCTCATTTGTTCTTCTTTATTTAGTTTTGTTAATTGTGAGTTTAGACTGTTCATATGGGATTGTTCTTTCTTGAGGTAGAGCTGTATTGCAATATACTTTCCTCTTTGAAAAGACTGCCTTTGCTGCATCCCACAGGTTTTGGGCTGTTGAGTTGTTGTTTTCATTTGTCTCTATGTATTGCTTGATCTCCCTTTTAATTTGGTCACTGAGCCATGGATTATTTAGACGTATGTTGTTAAGCCTTCATGTGTTTGTAGGCTTTTTGCTTTCTTTCTTTCTTTCTTTTTTTTAGGAGGTTTATTAGAGGAAATCTGTGGGGGGAAAGGAGAAGGGCACTGCACAGGCTGAGGGAGCCTCAGACCAGTATGCTGATCTGAGCAGGGTGAAGGAGGAAAGGGAGGAAGAAAGTCAGGCTGAGGGGAAGAATTTTTTACTATAGAGCATTTCTAAGAAATTTCTGCAGGGCTAATGGGGAGTCTTTGGCCAAGGTTCCTGTCAGAGGGGTTCCTGCCTCCCCCAGGAACGGTCCTCCTTTATATTCCTGCTGTGATCAGTCACTGACTTGTGGGAAGAGGGGCTTCTGCAGGCCCAGGATGCAGCGGTGTGCTTAACAGAAAAGCAGGTTTGTGACTGATGGAGAGGAAGCCCTTTCTGAAGTTGTGGTGTGAACACTGTGAGTGCTGGTGTGGTTGGGTAAGGGCCTCTTTCTCAGTTTTCATTCTGTTAATTTTCAACTTGTAGCTAGTTTAAGAACCATGTGCTCATCTCTAGTTGTGGAAGTGGCCACTCCCTCATTCCGCCCCCTTGACCACTGTCACCCCACTCTATGAGCCTTAGTTTCCCAATGTGTAAATAAGAGGTGGACTTCCTTGTCTTTAAGACCCAAAGCCCAGTCGCTGAAACCATTGGTTAATTATGCTCCCCAGTGAGAGATGTGAGAGGGGTATTTTCGTGGCCACCATGGGCCACTGGCCTCTCAGGACCTCCTCTCACCAGCCTGGCCTGGAGAAACCATTTTTTGCTTTCTTTACAGTATTTATTTCTAGTTTCATATTTTTGTGGTCTTAGAAGTTCTTTGGCACAATTTCAATCCTTCTGAATTTACTGAGGCTCTTTTTGTGGCCTAGTATGTTATCTACTCAAGAAGAATGTGTATCCTGCTGCTTTTGGGTGTAGAGTTCTATAGATATATGTTAGGTCCATCTCTTCTAATGTGTTGTTCAGTGCCTCTGTGTCCTAACTTATTTTCTGTCTGGTTGATCTGTCCTGTGGAGTGAGTGGTGTGTTGAAGTCTCCTAAAATGAATGCATTGCATCCTATTTCCCCCTTTAATTCTGTTCGTATTTGTTTCACATATGTAGGTGCTCCTGTGTTGGGTGCATAGATATTTATAATGGTTATATCCTCTTGATGGGCTGATCCCTTTATTATTATGTAATGTGCTTCTTTGTCTCTTGTTACTTTCTTCATTTTGAAGTCTATTTTGCCTGATACAAGTACTGCAACACCTGCTTTTTTCTCCCTATTATTTGTATGAAATATCTTTTTCCATCCCTTCTCTTTTAGTCTGTGTATGTCTTTGGGTTTGAAGTCAGTCTCTTGTAAGAAGCATATAGACAGGTCTTTGTTTTTTAATCCATTCTGTAACTATGCCTTTTGATTGGTGCCTTTAGTCCATTTACATTTATGGGGATTATCAATAGATATATACTTATTGCCATTGCAGGCTTTAGATTCATGATTACCAAAGATTCAAGGGCAGCTTCTTTACTATCTAACAGTCTAACTTAATTCACTTATTATGTTATTTCAAACACAATCTAAAGGTTCTTTTTTTCCCTTCTTTTTCTTCCTCCTCCACTCTTTATATATTAGGTGCCATATTCTGTACTATTTGTGTATCCCATGACTGACTTCAAGCCTAGTTGGTTTAATTTTGCCTTTGCTTAATTAATTGGACTACCTCCTTTACTGTATTTAGCCTTAGGAACTCTTCCATCTGCAGCAATCCCTTTAAAATACCTGTAGAGATTGTTTGTGGGAGGTAAATTCCCTCAACTTATGCTTATCTGGAAATTATTTAATCCCTCCTTCAAATTTAAATGATAATCTTGCTGGGTAGAGTGTTCTTATTTGGAAGCCTTTCTGTTTCATTTAATTAAATATATCATGCCACTCCCTTCAAGCCTGTAAAGTTTCTTCTAAAAATGATGATAGCTTGATGGCCTTTCCTTTGTACATGATCTTTTTTCTCTTTCTGGCTGCTTTTAACACTCTCTCCTTGTCCTTGATCTTTGCCATTTTAATAATTATATGTCTTGGTGTTGTCTTCCTAGGGTCCCTTGTATTGGGAGATCTCTGCACTTCCATGACCTTTGAGACTATTTCCTTCTTCAGACTGGGGAAGTTTTCAGAATTTATTTCCTCAAAGAGACTTTCTATCCCTTTTTATTTCTCTTCTTCTTCTGGTACCCCTGTAATGCAAATATTGTTCCATTTGGATTGGTCGCATGGTTCTCTTATTCTTTCATTCCTAGGGATTCTTTTTTCTCTCTGTGCCTCAGCTTCTTTGTTTCCCTGTTCTCTAATTTCTATTTCATTTACTTTCTCCTTTACCTCATCTAATCTGCTTTCAAATCCCTCCATTGTATGTTTCTTTTCAAATACTATATTTTTCAAAGTCCCTATCTCTTTCTTGAAGTCCTCCCTGAGATCTTGAATTTTTTTCTGCAGCTCTGTAAGCATGTTTATGATTTTTATTTCAAAATCTTTATCAAGAAGATTGGTGATTTAATTTCACTGAGCTCTTTCTGGTGTTTTTTCTAGTAATTTGTTTGGACTAAATTCCTTTGCCATTTCATATTTCTAATGATTACTATTGAATAATAACTTTGTGTAGGTGAGGCCCTCTAGTGCCCAGAAGCTCTGCTCTCTGGAGCTGCCCAGCCATGGAGGGATGGCCAGGGTCGCAGGTGCATGGTGCCAGTGCCTGCTGAGAGTTCTTTCCTGCTTCCTGGCTGCAGTGCCTGCCTCCACCGCCAGGTCCAGTTGACTGAGCATGCAGGAAGAAGCCTCTGCATTATGGCCTTCTAGCTTCTGTAGGTGGGGCCGCCCTCTGGCTGGCCTGATGCAATGGTGGGGGAAGCAGGTGTACAGACCTGTGCCTGCCCAGAAGAAGGAGCAGCAGGCTGTGTATCACTGTGGGGTCTCGGTGCTCTGTTGCCAGCTCAGGGATAGAGCATCTGAAGCTCCCAAAAGTTCCCAGCCTGCTGGGCTGAGTGTGCTGGGATGATTTTGTCCACCTGTCCTTTCTCCCAAGAGCAAGCTCTGTGTATTCCTTGCCCATTCAGCACCTCTTGCTGTTGGGAAGTCTTTCAAAGTATCTGCCTTTCTTTTGTGTCAGAGTGTCCAGTTGTGGGTACCTGTTCTCCACCAGTGGCTGGAATCTCAGTGTCTCTGAGTATTCTGTCTGTCTTTGCTTTCCAACCCCACTAATCTTCAGAGCACCATGTAATGTGGGTTTGTACTCCCAGAGCAGATCTCCAGGGGGGTGTGTTCATCAGTCCTGGGCTCCTACTCTTTTCCCACTCCATTTCTCTTTCTCCCACTTGTGAGCTGGGATGGGGGAGGGCTTGGATCCCACCACATTGTGGCTTGCTACTTTACCCTTTTCTGTGAGGTCTTCTTTTTTCCCCAGATTTAGGCAGTCTGTAGCAGTCTTCAAGTCGCTTTTTCAGGATTAGTTGTATTTGCTATATTTTCGTAGTATGTGTGGGTTTTGGGAGGAGGTTTCTGCCTCACTTCTCACACTGCCATCTTTTTCCAGTTTATCTACTGTGATCTTTTCTAAGAATTGGAAATCAATTTTTATGTGAAAATGATTTGTGGGGTTCCTGGAGTTAGAGATGACACAGGTCTGAGAGATTAAATGGAGTCTGGAAAAGAATTCTGATGTGAAAATTCAAGAGGAAACAATGTACTTTATATCTAAGAGCATAGTTTTTTACAAATAGAATTAAGGGTAATTATTTTCTTGGGTAAAGAAAAGAGTAAACATTTTCTAACTATGTACCCAGGAAAAATCATGAACTCTTTTAGATTTTAAAGACACTTAACTGTAAAATGGAAAAGTATTCATTCCTTCTGGTGTTTGCTGTGAGAACTATGTATATAATAATTTAGCACAGTAAGAATCAGTGAATAAATATTATTGGTGATGATCCTGATGAAAATAGTAATGGATGGAAGACGAGGGAGGCAGTGATCCTAATCTTGGAGATTGAGGTTGTTTTATTTTCCAGGTGATTTCTTCACCTCCCGATCATGTGGAGTCAGGAACGCCTCTTGATGATAGAATATCTGAAAGCAAGGAAAGTCTATCTCAAAGCTCCAGCAAGTGACAGCGTCCTCCATGAACTCAGGAGAACATGGCCCAGGAAGTGCAGACCTGGCATCAATCTTCAGAAACTTGGACATTTCACTTAATCCTTTATGTTCTAACTCTGAGTCCTATTATGTCCTGAATGTGGCAGAACAAACATGCTCCTTAAGGCATTATTGGTTTTGTAACACTTCTATGATCACATTCAGAAGTTGTCCCCAGATATAGGTTCTCTTTCTTCCTACCCACCTGCTCCTTTGTTCTATAAAGTTTAAGGAAGGCAGGCAGAACAATCCATATCTCATGTATTCTCCCTGAAATACCACTTCCAAACACCCACTATGAAAGCAAATGGATCATTTTTCTTCACTAAGGAAAAATGCTTCTTGGCTTTAGCTGACATCAGTGTTGCAAATATAGTCAATCAAACAAATACCATCATCGTTAAGATGAATTTTCACTCTATTTGAGGTAGGAGGGTCAAGCCTCACAGGAGTTATTTCAATCAGCTGCTGAGATTCACACATGCCCTTTAATAATGTAATGATGTAATGATACATATCAATGGTATAGAATGGGAACTTTGGAGTAACATCAACATTTGTCAACATCCATCATTTAAGGATGATGAGAAGTAGAAGGAAGAAGTAATGACTAAGGGCTTGGGAATCTCACAGATCTGTGTTTAGATTCTGATACTGTCACTTACTACTTATGTGAATTTGAGCAAGTTACTTAACCTCTCTGACTTGTTTTTACCCATTTGTAAAGTGGGTGTAATAATGCCAACCTCCTCAGGTGTCATGAGAGTTAAATCAAGGTAAAGGGAATGTGAGGGGCACCCCCCTGCTCACTGATGCTGTCGCTGCTGGTCCTGCTGCAGCAGCTGAGGCTGAGGCAGGACGTGTCCCATGTGCAGGGAGGATGGTGGCCTCTCCTGCATCCATGGTGGCTCCTTCTACACCCTCCTGTGACGTCAGCGGCCATCTTTTCATGGTGGTAATTTGATATAAAATCTCCTGATACATCTGGTTCGATTTATAAATATGCTGAAGTTCTTTCTTTTCTGATTTATAACTTCCCTCTCCTGACACTAAACTGAGCCCTCCACAATGTCCATAGTGAGCACTGATTCTTCCACATTGCTCTCTAGTAATTCTTGCCTGTCTTCCTCCAAACACACACACACACACATTTATTTTTTTGCTAATCCATTCAGCATCATTCAGGGAGGGCCTCCTCTGTGCCATGGGCTCTGCTAGGATTTGGCACATGACAGAGAATGATGCCTCATCTCTGCTCTCAAGCTTCTCCTTGTGGGAGACACAGATTCTCTGTCTACAGAAGTCACAGAAAACCCGTAATTACAACATGGAGTGATAAGGGCTATGATAGGAAGAATAGAAATCTTTGGACACACATAGGAAGGGTTTATACCCTAATTAGATGGGATGTCAATGAAATCCTTGGTTTCATAACTTTTTTAGAAGACTTTTCTTCTGTACTGAGGTCTTATAGTAGACTGGGAGTGAGCATGATTAAGAAGAAAAGACATGAAAGTCTCTAACTAGGGGGGTTGGGATGTTCAAGGAACTAACTAGAGAGTTTAGTGCGTCTGACTGATGTGTGAGGGGCACATGGCAAGATATAAGCTTGGAGAGAGAAGTGTGCACATCACAGGAGGATATAAGACAGAGCAATTGAGTCTTGAGAAGCAATTGAAAATTTATGGAGTGGTATTGAACTGACTTATATTGACTTGTGAGAGCTGATTTTAAATTTTCATGGAATACAAGTCAATACATTGTTGAGAGCTTGAAATTGGCTATGGTGGGAGTATTTACACTTCAGAGATTGTCAAAAGACACAATAACATTACCACTTTCTCCCCCTCCCTCCATTTGTGGAAAGCCAGTTGTTAATTATTTACCAGCACTGCTACTGGGTAAGACAAGCCATGTACTTATTTTAAATTTAGAAATATCATTATACTTTCAATGTAGAGTATATTGAAAGGAATAAAGACAGAGAAGAAAGTTGTTTATAAGTAGCATAGTAATATTTGTATTATCATCTTTCATTATTAAGGTCTACTTGTCTTCTATTATGTTATAAATAAATAAAAATATTGCTTTGTATTTTTTGAAAGATATCTGCTAACAAATTTTGATCAAAACATTGACAGCCTCTATTGGGCATTGTGATTGCCTCTCCAGCATCCATTCTATCCTCATATCATTGTCAACCATGAGACTTAGGTGGAGTTAACCTCACCCTGTGCTCTAGGGAGACACTATGGTAGCTCTAAATCCATCAGAACAATTCCATAATTGTGAGCATAATTTTGTTAGCCCATGAAATTCCCCTGGTGCAGAGCTTGATTCAGTTGTGGAACCATCATAATTAAGTTGGAGATTTTCTTTGACAAATGTGAAATACAACCTTCCCTCTCACCATATCTGTGAATGGAGATACACTAGAACTAGCTGCATTAGCTGCCATGACAAAAACCAACCTACTAAGCTGAAGGCAACACAAGAGAATTTCAGAAAATAGAAATCAAACTCTAACCTCACCACACCTGCAATTTACCCTATGTCTGCAATTGGCAGTCTCACAAACACATACATTTGGTTTTTATTATTTAAATAATATTTCTTGCAATATCTTCTCCAAATCTCATATTGCTTTATTATTTTTTTATTTTTTCTTAACTCTTGTTTTGCTTCCATCCCATGCTGTTGTTGTAGTCCCTTTATTCAGTTTTTATCATTTTCTACATGTTGTGCATTTTCTACAAGAAAACCTTGCTTACTCAAGGCTATAGAGATATTATTTTACCTTTTCTTATTGAAGTTTTAAAGTTTTCCTTTTAACATTATGAATGTAACATACCTGAATTTACTTTTTCTATCGAGCACAACATCATTATTATTAAGAGCAGCATCCTTTTAGAAAGTTGATAATTCTGGAACTTTTCCTTGACTGTCCCAGCATTTAAAATATCCAAGTTCACATACATGCCTGTATCTCCTAGGAGCTTCCTATTCCAGAGACATTTTTATTGTTGTAGATATTCTACATTATTTTAGATGTATAATGTAATTACTTATAATTATTTTGTGTTAATATAGACAAACTAGAGGACAGCATTTATGTATAGTTCTTTTTATCCTTAGGCTTAAGATGTATACTGCTGGGGAGAAAATTTTTCTTCTACCCTCCAAGATTCTTCTGGCTTGTCTAAGAATCAAATTGACATGATACACTCTAACAGGAGAAAATAAAATTTAATTACATACATATGGGGAATCCACACAGACATGAGATTCCAGACAGTCAGGGATAATGAGGCATATATGTCATCTTGAACTAAGGAGAAGGGGGTAGGAGTCCCAGACTTCAAAGGAAAAGGGAAACAATTCACAGGAACATGACAGGGTAAATGTTGGGTAAACACATATTTAAGGAGTCACACAGAAAACAGTGGGATACAGAGAGTAATCTTAAGAGACTTTGCCACATCCCTCCCTGTCTACCACTCTTAGTTCACATTATAATTATGATGATAGCTCTCCTCCATCTAGATTCTTTTCACTCAGTTAGTGGGAGGAGATCAAAGTTTCATTCTGAGTCTTCTGGGCCTAGATTGTTTTCAGCTCACATGTCTCAGTGGCACACCCTGGGGCAGCCTGACCTTGGCCCTATAAATGCAAGGCTTGTTTTGGATGGCCTCAAGACAAATAGATCTCCACACCTGCCCATCTAATCTTAAAAGTTTACATAGAAGTCTTAACTGGGTTCAGTCACATATACTGTCTAGTTGTTCTCAACACCACATCAGTATCTCAAGGCTGTGTCTTTGGGGGACCCTCTGGGAGCAAGAAGGGCATGTGGAAGGCACATTCCAAGGATGGGGAAGGAAGTGTGGAGGTTTTACTGCTGGGGTCCAGCTCATGGGTCAACTGGCAGCCAAGTCTTTTTGATCACCTTCCCCAAAATGCCAGCCCTCATGACCAGCTCTTACAATCTCATCTGACCCCTCTTCTACAATGTGCCCTGAGTAGTCAGCAAGGGGTCTTACTAGCATGGAGGTGGTTCCTTTGGCAGCTATCTGGCTGCATTGGAGGCAAATGCCACAGTATCAATGAAGGTAGAGGTAAGAGAATACACAGATTAAGACAATGATTTCCAAAATTGGTGACAACATTTTTTACAGAGCACCTCATGATCCCATCCATTGTTTTAAGTCCCCTAGACTGGGGGAGTGGATCACTCAGGGTGTTCACGGTGACCTCAGGTGATGTTATAATGATGATAACATTAGCAGACTCATCAGGTACAATTGATGCCCGGGTTCTTGTTCACGAAGCCGAAGAATGAGCTTAGCAAACAGGCAAGGTAGGAGAGCAAGGTACAGGCTTTTATTTAGAAATAAAGTGATAGGACAGAGCTCCCGGCTCACGCCAGGAGGGGACAAGAGAGTCCGGTGTGCTGTGTCGTCTAGGGGTTTTATAGGCAGATGAGGATTTTTCGAGAACATGAGAAAAGGTTTAGGGGTGCAGACCTGCTAAGTGGTGTCTGAACACCCAGAATTAACACAAGGAATTTCTCACCCCATCTCTCTCTGGGATACTGGCGTCTTGGTCTAGGGGCATATCAAAAGGTGGCCTGCCCAGCCCCCAAGGTGGGCTGAGGTATTGTCTGTTTGCTAAAGAGTAAGTTAAGAATTCTGCTTCCCAAACTTCCTGGGTGTTAAAATGCAATCTTATCTTTAAGGTGGAATCTTTTGCTGCCTTTTACTATGTTGTTTACAGCTGGGTCTGCATGCTAAATTAGTTGCCTGGTTTGCAAAACCACTCCATCATATCTGAAAGAGGAAAGACAGCACATAGGCCTGGGCCTTTTAGCATGCTAACGTGAATCTTACAAATGATTAGCATAATAAAAACATGGGGTACTCTTCTTTATCTGGGGAACACCCACTGATCTTATTGAAGAATGACCCTGGAGCTTAATGTTTAACACAGAGTTTTGGAAGGGGGTTTCCCTGCATGTAGTTACATTGCTCTGACTGCAAATATTCTGCCTTACTTTTTTCAGAGGCCCTCCTCCTACTCTGACTACACCCACAGTCCCTGTCCCACAATCATGCAACATCCTGTTTGGATAATGCCTCAGGTGTCTCCTGGCAAAGTGGTAATAATACTCAAGGCCGTCCTATTTTGGAGGACAGCAGTTATCGTTAGAGACATTCCAGTGTTCAGTAGGGACAGGCTTAGTTGCTGTCATTCAAGGCTTTGGGTGAATGTAGTAAGGGCTGTGTGTGTATTACAATGTCCTCCAGGCAAATGCAGGAGACAAAGAGGGCAGCCAAATAACCATACCAGGGGAAAACAGAACATGCCCACGTGGCCTTGTGGACAGGGAGGTTGGCAGCTTTACGACCTGACCTGGTGTGTATATGGTACATGCTGGCCAGGGAAGCAGCACTGCCAGGTGTGAGGAGATGTGAGGTGCGTGATATGCCAGACCAGGAAGCCCACCTTCTCCCCTCTTTCCATGGTGCCTGTTCCATTCCAGGTATATTGTGTTTCCACATGTCCAGCTTGCAGTAGGACAATGGGCTCCCAGTGGAGACTGAGTAGTTCCTCCTCACCCAAGGGTGTGCACCTACCATCAAGGTGGGATATGACATTGCAACTTCCAGTAGATAGAACTTTTCCCAGGCATGATGGCTCTTGGTGTTGTAAGCCGCAAAGCACTTTGATCCCTTGTGACAGTGAGGCAATGGCTGTTTCCTGAGAATTCTATACTTCTGTGGTGTAAGGTGTCTCAACTTGGTTCCTGGTCTGGCATATGGGGCAACAGGCCCTACTAGTTGATAATTCCAATAAATTAAAATCTGGGAGAGTTCTTTAGTTCACCAGGCCAAGGTGGTTTCAACTGCTTATAATTTAATGTCTGCTTATTATTTTATTTGTCATAAACTTTTGTGCTTATAGGTTATAGGGGAAATGGAACCTCCAGTTAATTATTATTATTATTATTTTGCCTAATCTTGTGTACCATGACTTTGGAAAGTGACCTCCTGCAATTGTCTAGTAAATTATGGCACCTATGCATGGTACTCCACTTCTCTAATTCCCTGACTGTGGCAGCCTGGTTTGCACAGTGACCAAGGAAAACTTCGGTTATGTCAGATGCAGTGTCTACACAAACCAAGGCATATTTAGAGGGGATAGTGAGATTTTCCAAACCTCCCTGGTTGGGAGGTCCAGTGGATGGCCCCAGACACCTTGGCAGTTGCCTTGGGCATGTTGAGTATACACAGGACATGCTGTTACTGCATTAACAGGTCACTGTACTTTTAGGACAAGCTGGCATCCTTGGCAACATACCATCGCACCTGGGTGCAATGTTGACTCCTCTTTATATGCTTCCAGTCTGCTGTATCTACTGAAGGGCTAGTTGTTCAAGTCCACACCTGAGCTAGGGCATCAGCTTTCTGATTGCCAAGGAGGTGTCAGTGCTTTATGAGCTGGAATGTGGAAGACAGTGAGGACTTAGAGTATTGCTGGCTGACCCATACATCTCTCCATATATCTCAACCTCATAAAGGGTCATCCATCCCTTGGTTCTCATCAGATAAGCCATGTGGTTAATCCTCTTAGAATTGTCCAACTGTGAGTGTAAAGGGTCAACAAACAGGGCTCATAAGTGACCTCTCTGAGGTCAGCCTGCCTGGGTGCTGTGTATGAGGCTCTACCAGGAGCACTGTGTACCTGCTAGAAGCTGTTGCTTCAGGAGGAATATCAGGTTTTTGTTTCCTTTTATAGCTGGGGCCAATATCTTAGGAACAATCTCCCCTTCTGTTGTTTCTGCTACAGTGTCTGAACCATACTTTGCAGAGTCACATATAGTGTGAGCTGATATCTGCATGCAGGTGCAAGACTAAAAAATTTATATAGAAACTTTAACTGGATTCAGTCACATATACTGTCCAGTTGGCCTCAACAACATATCAGTATGTCAAGTTTGTGTCCTTGGGGCAGGAAAGGCAAGTGAAACCCACATTCCAAGGACAGGAGAGGGGATGAGATGTCTGGTTGCTGGGGTCCAGCTCATGGGTCATCCTGCAGTCGCGTCTTTCCAATGACCTTCCCCAACAGTCCCAGACCTCCAGCCCCTTCTCTGTGGTTCAGGATGCCATACAAATTTTACCTGACTTTGTCTTTGGAATCTCACAGATTCCAATGGTATCTGAAAGCATGTTTCTTTTGACTCTGGGGAGAAAAAACTAGTTTCCAACTGACAAAAGTCACTTGCCTTGTCAAAGAGGAAGCAAGACAGCGAGCAGATGTAAAGCATGTGCCTCCAGAGGAGGAAACAGAGGCAGTGGGAGAAATTTTTGCTCTATTACCCCCCCCCTTTCAGGCAGAGGCATAATTGAACTCATCTTGATAATTTGCCCCCACCAAAAGAAAAGTCATTTTGTCATATGTTTCAATGTTCGCTCTTAAGAAAGGTGAAAGAGCATGTCTACAAGGACCCTAAGTACAGGCACAGAGAATGGTGAGCATCTCAGAGAGGGGCAGGGTGAAGATGCTGGTAACAATTGGGATGTGAAGCAATTTGGAGGTCCTACATACATCTCAGTTGCTCATTTGCATTAAATAAGTATATATATATATATATATATATATATATAGAAAATAGCAATATAGCAACATACGCAAAAACAGAAGACCATCCCCAATTTGTTTTCTGTCAAATCTTAAGTCTAATTTCTGATTATTTGCTGCACACACAATGAACTGTGATACAGTCTCAGGAAACACCATGAGCAGGCACATCTTCAGGCCCTTTCCCTGCAGCTTTCACTGAGGGAGAAGGAAGCAAATGAAAACCCTCATGGTTCAGGTCCAGGCTCAAGTGTTAATTTCTCTGGGAATATCCTCCTTTATCAGAATTTTTATATCCCCTGTGTGTTCCAAAAATATCTGACATGTTGGTGATATTGTATCATTATCCTTGTTCTTCTCTCCTAGTCTGTGAGCTGGACAAGGGCTGGGACCAGGGTGTTCATCTCTGTGCTCAGTGACTAAGAGCAGGGCCTGACAGGAGCACTGGGTCCCTTTTCAGTGACTGAGTAAATGAGGTTTATTTGCAATTCCAACAACACATTGGTTGGGCCCACCAGTTCCTGAAGACACAGTGGGAAGATGGCACATGGGTTAGTACATTTTTGTTACAGAAGGTATATGCTAATATATCTTTAATGTTCCTTGTTCACACAAATAACTCAGTTTCTTGGTGGAGGAGGATAAATTTATCATTTCCCAGAGAAACAATATAGGTGATTAAAGGTATAATTTGTAGTGCCTTACAGTTTAATGAAGAGACATTCGAGGTAATGTCTGTAATTATACTAAAATAAAAGAATCCCAAGTCTGTGGCTTTCACTTTGGTATTCATTTTTTATGGTTTATGTAGTTATACTATTAAAATGGACACATTAGTTCAGCTCTAACCCTCACTTATATATACCGTCTGGACAATGTGAGAGGAAGCCCATCGTTGTAACACTGTACTTCACATTTAGACAGTGCAGTTAATGAAAAAATGGACACAGAAAACAGTGGCCAAGTGGGTATTGTTTTTCAAGCCCTCAAAGTTCCCCTAGGTAGGTACAAGTGATTATTTTTTTGTATTCCCAGTCACCTGGTGGACCATAGGTGGTCACAGTGCTGGGGAGATACCAATGCATGGGCTTAGGCATCAGCCCATCTGGTTTAATGATATATTGACTAGAAAGAAACTTTTGCTCTACTTTCCCAGGAGTTCTGTCTGGTTGGTGGGGAAGAAGGTTTTCCCTCAGCTCGTGAACTGGGAATAATTTAAGTTTCTGGGTATGAGGTAGGGGAGTTGGTGCCCTCAGTACAGATCTCTTGCCTCTGAGTCTCATGTGTGTTAAAGGACAGAAGCTTTTCAAAAGCCCTTGGGCTCTTTCCTGGTTAGTCTTTGAGAACCCCAAGTTGTGGAATCCTGCCCCACTGATTAGAGGAGAAATATTTTTGGAATGAAGGATGGTAGAGGTGAAGAATTTACTTTTCTAAAAGATGGTGGCATGAGAGGTGAGACAGAGGCTTCCTCCTAAAACCGCATATAATATGAAAATAAAGCTACTACAATTACTCTTAGAAGAGCAATGGGAAAGAGGACAGCAACAATCTGCATACACCTGGAGACAAGAGCAGCCCTCACGGAAAAGGGTAATGAACTAAAGCTGTGGTTCTGCGGGATCCAAGCCCTTCCCCCACCCCAACTCACTGGCAGGAGGAACAGGAATGGAGCAGAGGGAGTGGAGAACTGGGACTGCTGAATACTAACTGGAGATCTGCTCTGGGAGCACAAACCTACATTTCATGGTGCTTGCATAATACTCTTGTAATTAGGGGGTTGGAAAGCTAAGACAGGCAGAATTCCTGGAGAAACTAAGATTCCAGCTGCTTGTGAAAGCAGGGATCCATACCCAGCTGCTATGGGACAAAAGAAAGGTGGGCAGTCTGAGAGACTTCCTAAAAAAGAAGCCCTTAGCAAGAGGGCTGCTAAAGGGGCAAGGATTGCACAGAGCTTACTGCTCAGGAGAAAGGACAGGCAGACAAAATTGTCCTGGTGCACTCTGCCCCGCAGATTGGGAGTTTTCACAATCTTCAGGTGCACCAGCTCCCTGGATGCCTACACAGCTCCAAGAACCCCTTTGGTGACAGGCAGACTAGTGCACCTTTCTCCTGGCCAGCCCCACCAGGCTTGCAAACTGGGAAACTCTTCCTTGGTGTTAGGCCAGCCAGAGGGAATATCTGTCTACAGCAACTAAAAACGCAAAGCACAGAGGCTTATACCTGTGTGTTCAGCCCACTGGTTCAGACAGTGTAGACAGGCATAACAACCAGGAACCAGGAAACAGCCCTTTCCTCCCCCAAGGCACCAATACCACTCCCCTACAATCCCTGACATTGCTTCAGGGGCTGAGCAGCTCCAGCGAGTAGAGCTTCTGGGCACTAGAGGGCGCCATACACAAATATGAAACGCCAAAGGACCCGGGTCCAGAGTAAAATTATGAATACAACTCCTGAGAAAAATTTAAATTATATGGATCTTATGACTCTCCCTGAAAGGGAGTTCAAAATAAAAAACATTAACATGCTTATGGAGGTAGGGAAAGATTCAAGAACTCAGGAATGAATTCTGGTCGGCGATCCAATCGTTGAAGAACACAACGGATGATATTAAAAGCAGATTGGATACAGTGGAGGAGACAATAAATGAAATAGAAACTAGAGAAGAGGAATACAAAGAAGCTGAGGCACTGAGAGAAAAAAGGATCTCTAAGAATGAAGGAATATTGAGAGAACTGTGTGACCAATCCAAACAGAACAATATTTGCATTATAGGGGTACCAGAAGAAGAAGAGAGAGAAATAGGGATAGAAAGTGTCTTTGAGGAGGTGATTGCTGAAAACTTCCCCAATCTGGGGAAGAAGATAGTCTCTCAGGCCATGGACGTGTGCAGATCTCCCAACACAAGGGACCCAAGGAAGACAACATCAAGACATATAGTAATTAAAATGGCAAAGATCAAGGATAAGGACAGACTATTAAAAGCAGCCAGAGAGAGAAATAAGATCACATACAAAGGAAAACCCATGAGGCTATCACCAGACTTCTCAGCAGAAACCTTACAGGCCAGAAGGGAGTGGCATGATGTATTTAATGCAATGAAGCAGAAGGGCCTTGAACCAGGATTACTTTATCCAGCAAGGTTATCATTTAAATTCGAAGCAGGGATTAAACAATTCCCAGATAAGCAAAAGCTGAGAGAATTTACCTCCCACAAACCATCTCTACAGTGTATTTTGGAGGGACTGCTATAGATTGAAGTGTTCCTACCGTTTAATAGCTGTCACCAGAGGTAATAAAACCACAGTATAGAAAGTAGAACAGCTAATTACTAAAAAATGCAAAATTAAATTAACTATCCCCAAAGTCAATCAAGGGATAGACAAACAGTACAGAATATGATACCTAATATATAAAAAATGGAGGAGGAAGAAAAAGGAGGAAGGAAACAAACAAACAAAAAAAGAACCTTTAGATTGTGTTTGTAATAGCATATTAAGTGAGTTGTTAGACTTTTAGATAGTAGGGAAGTTAACCTTGAGCCTTTGGTAACCACGAATCTGAAGCCTGCAATGCCAATAAGTACATACCTATCCATAATCACCCTAAATGTAAATGGACTGAATACCCCAGTCAAAAGACATAGAGTCACTGAATGGATAAAAAAACAAGACCCATCTATATGCTGCCTTCAAGAGACTCACTTTAAACCCAAAGACATACACAGACTAAAAGTGAAGGGATGGAAAAAGATATTTCATGCAAACAACAAGGAGAAAAAAGCAGGTGTTGCAGTACTTGTATCAGACAAAATAGACTTCAAAACGAAGAAAGTAGCAAGAGATAAAGAAGGACATTACATAATGATAAAGGGGTCAGTCCAACAAGAAGATATAACTATTATAAATATATATGCACCCAACACAGGAGCGCTAACATATATGAAACAAATACTAACAGAATCAAAGGAGGAAATAGAAAGCAATGCATTCATTTTAGGAGACTTCAACGCACCACTCACTCCAAAGGACAGATCAACCGTACAGAAAATAAGTAAAGACACAGAGGCACTGAGCAACACACTAGAACAGATGGACCTAACAGACATCTACAGAACTCTACACCCAAAAGCAACAGGATACACATTCTTCTCAAGTGCACATGGAACATTCTTCAGAACAGACCACGAAAAGGATACTAGGCCACAAAAAGAACCTCAATAAATTAAAAATTATTGAAATTCTACCAACCAGCTTCTCAGATCGCAAAGGTATAAAATTAGAAATAAGACTCACAGAACTCAAGAACGGACTAATAGTTACCAAAGGGAAAGGGACTGGGGAAGATGGATGGGAAGGAAGAGATAAGGGGGGAAGAGGGGCATTACGATTAGCAGATGTAATGTTGGGGGGGCACGGGGGGGCTATACAACTCAGAGAAGACAAGTAGTGATTCTATAGCATCTCACTACGCTGATGGACAGTGACTGTAATGGGGTTGGTGAGGGGGACCTGAAGAAGGGGGTAGTTTAATAACCATAATATTGCACATGTAACTGTAGATTAATGATACCAAAATAAATTATTTAAAAAAAAGAATTTTCTTTGAATACTCAAGATGAACTCATGTTAAGACTTCCCCTCAAAACATTTTAGAAGAGGCTGATGATAGATTTTGGGTATCAATATCTTATTGAATAACATTGCAAAATAACAGGTATGTCCCAAAGCTTCAGAAGGGACAATTGTTTTCAGTTAGCCTCCTCTGAGGATGAAAACAGGAGTAGAGATCAATTGACCCTTCAAAGCCATCCTTTGTGCACAATAAATTGGGTGTGTCATTGACAAAATATATTTGGATACACTTCTATGTTTAAAAGACTGAGAGATGCAAAGGTAAACAGGTCTGTTTTGGTTTTTGTTTGTATTTTTACTCCAGCATAAATTAATGGGAAAGGACTTGGTGATAACCTTGGATTAAGAAGAAGGGGACTTGGCATGGTTTTTGTTCTATCTAATCACTGATTAGACAGTGATCTTGGCCACTAACTTGGATCCTGTGAGCCTCAGAATTTCTTACATATTACGGTAAGATTCTAATTGGAGGATTGGTTTGAAAACACAAATCATCACAACTCCCCTTTATGTCAGTTCAGAGCTTTGCATGGAGAGTTGGAGAATTTTCTCATGGCTGAATTTCTGTTTATGCCTCACAGTGGGTCTGAAACTGAACTTTCAGAAGCTCCTCCCCATGACACCCCCTTACTGGAGAAGGCTGCCCCATCCGCACCCCATCGTACATGGCGGACACTCCTGAAGAGGGAGCTGGAGTTCCTGGGGGTGAACGAGCCTCCTCCAACCTCAGCTAGCATGAGGACGGGCTCTGGGTAAAGTACCTGGTGGCAACAACACAGTTTCCCGATTTGGGTTCACGGGGAGCAAAAAACCTGGTAGATGAAGGGTTGACACTCTTCCTGTTGGAAAGAAAGCATTTCCTCATGAAGACCAGGATACGACTGGTGAAGAGGACCTGCCCATTCTGGTCAGTGCTGGTGGGTTAACATAAGATCTTGCTGTGAAGGATTTGTAATTTTTATCTTCACTTAGATGGAACAATGTCCACCAAGACTAGTAAATAAAGGCAAATGAGAAATATATTGGCCATTCCTGCATTAGCTCACACCTGAATCAATTCCTGGAGTGGTCAGGGGATTCCGGAAAATATCCAATTCAGATCCTTACTTGGGAGTTCCTAACACCAACGCAATTTCTCACATTTAGCCTCCTTTATAAGGAAATTGATGCAATTTTGGGAAAATATCTTCTTATTCTACAAAACATATGCATTTTTCTACAGGTAACACAAATTCTGGCTGGTTTGACATGCCTTTGTTTTGGACCAAATGGCACCTGCATGCTCAATATTTCAGAGTTTAAAGTAGACTTTTCTTCATCTTTTCAAGCAGGCTACCCATTCTGGGATGCAGTATTCATAAGTATGTATTTACAATGGCCTCTGAAATAACATGCACATAAATTTTTCTTGTTCAGATCAGATCTAATCAATTGCTTATTTTATTAAAAAAATATATGCACAAATATATGTGTCTATATGTATGTGTGCGCATATACACACACACACACACACACACACAAAATATATATTCATTAGTTTACCATTAGAAAGCTTTACAAAGCATTTTAGGTAGGCCATATTAGCACCTTTTATCAGATGAGAAACCTGAGATTAATAAAATTTAAGGGAATTTCCCAAGAGATATCTAATAAAAACCGAACCTAGGCCTTCGAAGTCCAATTCCAGAAAAGTGTTCCCAATGCCGCACATCAATAAAGTTGTACTGGTGAAGGGAGGGGAAAGAGACTGCCAAGGAGAGGAGAACAAGGTCAATAGGCATGTGATGAACTTCTACTGCGTACTGGAAACAGATGCTCTCCAACCGCATCTCCGTTAGTCATTGTGCCGTTTAGAAACCAGATGACTCAGTGAGGTCATCAGTCTCTCTGCTCCCTGCCTTCCTATCCTCAGGCAATCACTGATCTGCTTTCTGTCGCTATAGTTTGCAGTTTCTATTATTGGATTCATACAGCATGTTCTCTCTGCTGTCTGGCTCCCTTCACTCAGCACTGTTTTTGATGAATCAATGTTATTGTTTCTATCAACACCTCGTTCGTAGAGATATATTTTATCTTTGAAAAATATCACGTTGGCTTGGCACTCTGCTAAATACTTAGAACTCTCCTTGAACCTCTGCCATATTCGTTTAGAAACTGCTCTCCACCATCTTCATTTCAAACACTTATGAGGTGTCTCTCAACACATCATGCAATCTGATTCCTTAAAGTTGCCTTGAATTTGTGCTATTGATTTAAATTTTCTATAAATATTTCACCATGTATGCTTTCTTAGTTATTTTATGTTTATACGACATTTTTCAGAATCTGGAGATATACATGCCACAGACAAATGTTTCTTGCCCTAAGGCACTTACACTCTCACAAGGATGCAGACAAAGGCAAAAAACATGAAAGAGAGAGAGGGAATTAATGAACTGTATCTTCACTTAGTGCCTACCCAGCACCACAGAGGGTTTACCTATCAGTATGAAATCCTACAAAATTGACTGCCAATGACTGAAATTTGCTTAACTGCAAGCTAAGATTAAATTTTCTTCCCTGAAATAAAGTATGTGAGCCACCTTTGCAGAAGGGACATTTATTGGAAATTATTTTTTCCTTGCTGTCTCGTTTCCAGCCATCTGATTTTAAAGATCTTTTCAATTTACCCAGTGGTTCCCCAATCTAGCTTCACATTGAAATATCTTGGGCCTGTTTAAAAAACTGTCCTTGTGAGTGGATCTTCTCCAGGGATACTGGTTTAATGCCTTAAAAATTTCCTAGAAGATTCCACTATGTAGTTGAATTGTACAAATTTTTCTATTTAGGCTATTTTTCTTTTTACCAACAAATATGATAAATCGTCCTAGTTTCATAGGCAATTCTCAAAATGCAATGCTTTCCTTCAAATTCAAAGACTAGAGCTCTACCAAATGTATTTTTCCTCATTTCTCTAAAAAACAGCATGAGGTCATGACAGGAACAAATCAAGGCTAAATTCTAAGCATGGGTTTCATTTGATTTGATGGTTCTCTATTTCATGCCACAGTGACAATAATTCTTGTTGATCATAACACAATTTTATTATCCTACAATTATAGTTAATAATGTCACTTCTGGTAGGGCGTGGTTTCAAAGCAGTGATTTAAAAACTTGCAAAGTTATAAATTAGTAGGCAATGAAATAAACACATTCCGCATATTCCAAACAGCTTAGAGGGTTAACTGATTATTTTTCTCAACAAGAGTTTATACATATATTAAGACATATAAAGATACTTCCCCAAGAAGAGCATAATTATAGTATGTAGTGGGTGTGACTGCAGGGGTAAGACCAAACCTACAAGCAATGATATTTAGTAACTGGATTAAGACCAGCATGTCTTGAGAAATTCATTTTTCCAATAATCTCTTGGGACTTTTGAGAGTGAACAATTTAAATACTGACTTCATTAAAAAAAATTATTTTTCCTTTTGGCAATTGCCAACTTGAATTTTGACCTTGATTTTTCATTTTCAGCACCAAACCTATTCAGCCTCCTTGGAAATATTTTCTCTTGTATTTGGGGGCTAGTGCATGCAACTGGAAGACATTTTTATGAATCTCTTTCTCATAGGTTCTCTAGGAAGCAATTTCTCATAATCATTCTCTCTTTAAAGAATTGAAGAGACTTCCCATTCTTATTTATTTTGGGCACTAAAGTTCTTGGTTGCTAACACCTCTACATGCCTTCTATCATTTAATCTTTTATATGTACTGTTCTCTAAGTGCTATGATTTTATTTACTAAAGAGATAACTGAAATCTTAGAGTTTAAGGAACTTCCTTTCTGAGCGTTTTCCTTGTACAGTTAAATTTACAACATGAAAGTTGAAAGGAACTTCTCCCTCCACTTCCTCCTCTTTCCATTTCTCCTTTTCTTCTTCAACATTCCATCTGCGGTGACTCTGGCTAAAGGCAGAAGAGAGGGTCACAGCATTACCATCATCCTTTTCGAATTTCCTCCTGTCTTTGGTTTAGTGTCTGTCATCAGTCCCTTGGAGCCCTGCTCCAGGCCCAGGGGGCAGCCCTGGGCACAGAGCCCCTGCACATGACCTCTTCCTGGCTGCTGGGCCCCTGCTCACGGTATATTCCCACCCAGAGCTCACACTCTCCCCTCCCTGAGCATCCTTGGGCCCTGGTATCTGGCCCTCTTTCTCTTCCTGCGACCAAGTCCCACCACGGACTCCAGATTCTAGACATGGGACCTCACCTATTTGCTGGGGACCTTTGCCCCACCTGCACTCGGGGGCTGGGGTCCATTCCAGGCCTTCCTCCAGGCCCTGCCTGGGACCCACTTCAGGACTGTGCTCTGAACCGTCATATGTGCTGTCTCCTCACTGTCTGGCTCTTGGCTCCAATCTCTCCATCCCCTATGTCAGGACACTTATTTGTTTGGATGATTATACAATTTATATCCTAAATTGGGACACTTGATCAGGGAAGGAGGTGTGACGACAGTCACAGTGGGGTAACAGGCACGACTCTGACTCCCCTTCCCAGATCCTTAGTTTGCACACAGCCTGGCCGGTTACTGTATGGTGCTGGGATAGCTGGTTCCCGCCTCTATGCCACAGGTCTGTCCTCTATGAAACTGGGTGAATAGGTATGCCTAGGCCTTGGGTCTGGTGAGGATGATGAGTGAATATAAGTGAAGCGTTTAGAATAGTGACTGGCACATAGTGCACATCAACTCTATCTGTAATGTTGGTAAACTATCCACCTGAGCCTGTGAGACTGAGTGTGACATTGCATGCGGCCACCTGCCTCCTCCAGACACGGCTCTCACTATCTGTCTCTTCTTACTGTGCAAATAACTGTCCACCACCATCCCACAACCTTTTCCCACCCCTCTGCCCATATTTTATGCCTGTATGTCTTGTTCCAACAATATGTTAAGTGGTATCTCAGAGGCAGGTGCCTCTCTCTCTCCTAATGCCAGCTTCCTAATCAGCGCTCAGCCTTCTGGAAGCCTGGGGAGATCTGAGGCCTCAGAGGCACGTGTGGTTATCACATTCTTCAGCTGCCAGGAGAGCATTTTTGCTGACTCATCTAATATGTTGTACTGGGCAAAGAGACTGTAGACCTGAGTGAGAAGAGGCTGCTGTTTCCTGAGGATACTTATGGTCATTGCTGGTGTCTCTTACTCAAAACAAGGGGGCTTGAGAGGAAAGAAGACTTCAAGACCAGAAGCCTGCAAGGTAAACCCTATAGATTCCCTCTGCCCAGAAAGCCCCCTTTCTTTATTGTCTGTTAGAGGTGCTGCCCTGTGGGCCACTGAGGACGTCTGCAGAGTGTTCTGCCTGGTTGTTATGTAGGGATATGGAACATTAACTATGAGCATTGCTTCCCCTTAGAATTTGACTGTTACTCTGGTGCCATGCTAAAAAAAAATGCTAGATGTGATAATCTACTTACATTTTTGGATAACGTGGACATGGACACACACACCCCTTACATATATTAAATCCAAGCTGCTGTCTCCCTTTGGCTGCCAGGTCTGGTAAAGAGGGATGGTGTGGACACCCCTGGGACATGCGGTTGGGTGAGTGAGTTCTACATGAGCTCAGAGGGATGGTGAGGATATTCTGGAGACAGATTACTAGGTTCTGATCCCTCTCCTCAAATTGCTGGCTGTGTGGTCTTGGGCAAATTACTTAACTCATCTGATGGTCTCTTTCCTACTATGTCAAATAGAAAGGATCAGAGCAGTAGTACCTTCTCATATGGGCGCTGTGAGAGCTAAAGTGGTTAATCTGAGTAAAACACTAGAATGATGCCTGATATACACTGAAAGCTGGTTAAGATGACTTAACTGGTAGATTCTTAGGAGATCTACATTTCTCCCATTAAAAAAAACCTAACTGGCCAAATTATAGATCATACTTTATTTAACCTGAAGGCTGACCACTCTACCTAAAATGTATAGATATTTAAATAAGTCAAATTAAATAATGTGGTTAGAATAGATTTTTTTCCTCCATTACTGCTCTAGAATTTCTTTGTATGGTAAGCTCAAATCCTTGCAAACACATTTCCTATTTTCATCCATGAGCCATGGCTATGTCAGGCTGGGCCAAATTTATTTATTAATCATGCATTCACTGAGTTCCTGCATATGACAAACACTGAGCCAGGTGCTGGTGTTAAAAGGACAAGAGACAGCGAAGTGCAGATAAGCATCCAGTCAGTTGAGTCTCAGACTGGTAAGTGGTAGGAGAGGGTAAGTGGAGGGCGACCTGAGAGCCACTAAGGGGGCTTCATCCAGATTTGCAGGGACTGAACAAAGTCCTTCCTAGAAGTGTGGCATGTGGGCTGAGATCCAGTCTGGAAGAAAAGCAGAACTTACCTGGGTGGAACTTGAGGGGAAGTGGGTTTCAGAAGAGAATAGTTCTGGGTAGGGCTCAAGACTTTAGAGAGTTTGATCTTTGAAGGATTCAGAGAAATGAAACAAGGCTGGATTGAGCTCTGAGTCAGGGAGGAGGGAGGAATGAAGCTGGGGAGTCAGGTGAGTAACTATATGAATAAGCAGTGTTCCCACATTATTTGCATCCTAGCACATTAGATGTTTTATCTAAAATATAGACATAGTTCCCAATGGATGAATTTTAAGCCTGGGCTTTAAATTGCAAACAAGGTGGTGCTGAGCATGGATAAGGGAGGAATTGAAAGAAAATTATTCAACTTTTGATCATTACTATTATTATTATTCATGTTGACCAGAATTGAATAAGGCCTTTATGAAAATAGACTTTGTGGTAAACTTTTTAATCGTCTCTCATTCTTAGATTCTGTGCACAGTATTGGATATGGGAGATAAGGGCTTCTAGTCATTTCCCATTTATCAGTGTTTAAAGAGAGCATGTACCTTAATGCTAGCATGAAAATCTGTATTGTAGAGTGAAAATGAATACAGGGAAACCTCACTGACATGGTGATGGGAGGCCAGCAGGGCGAGCTCTCAGGCCTTTCTACTCTGTTAACTGCAGCCCCAAAGGGAAGGGCTGGACCTTGCAGGACAATATTCCTTCACCTACTGCTTTCCTACCAGCAGGCGGAGGAAGAGTCTCCTCCTCCCGGGCACTGGGCCAGCCAATGAGAGATTATCACAGTTTGGCCAATGGGAAGCCACCATACTTGGAACTCCCAGTTTCCTCCAGTGAACTTTGTTTATAAGAACCTCTTCCAACTGAGCACCTTCCTCTATAAAAGAGTCTACCTCTCCTTTATTCCGTGGACATGCCTATAGTTTTGCTGTAGCTTACTTGTCTCAAATTGCAATTCTCCGGTATTCCTGAATAAACACATTTTTCCTACTAAAATACTTGATAGTTTTACTTTTAAGATTAAGGGTAAGAAAGCTTTATAAAGTTTTCAATAGCAATTGTCAATGTGATAAAATTAGAATGTGTTCTGACCTTCACCTTCACCTTGTGCTTTACTGACTGTGATACAAACCTCTGCAATAAAGAACTAGAAAAATAACCATTCATTATCTTCAAAGGAAGGGCCATGGATTTACTTTGACAAAAATGACTAAAGTTATTAGAAAATAGATCTGCCACATAATTTCCAACAAAGAATAGAAATTAAGATACTATTTTAAACCCATAGTCAATAGCTTTGGCAGAATTCAGCAGTATTTAATGAGTTGTGGTTAATCTCATACTATCTACCTCATGAAGAGAAAAAGCACATAAACATTTTGTAATCATTTTGTCTCAAAGGATCCTATGTACCAGGGGTTTATATTGTTCAAGAGTAATCATACCATGTATATATTAGTGATAGATCTCTTTTAACTGTAATGATTGAGGTGGTTGTTGGTTGACCCATATATACACTTCAAGTCCTCCGTGATGCAAGGCAGAATAAAGTTAAAAGTCAGTATTTATCAACTATTTATTAGGTTAGGGACTTCATACATTATCAAAGTTGCCCTGCAATGTTCATGTAAAATTTAAATTATTAGATAGATGTGAAAACTGAGGTCCCTTTTACTAGATCATAAGGTAGTAAGTCATATAATCTGGATTTGAACTCAGCTCTTCCTCACTGTTTAACTGCACTGTGCTCTGCAGCTACCCAGAGAGATGTCTTTCATGCAGCAGCATATAGTATAATGATTAATGTCTCTAATAGAATCTGAACTCACTTATGAGCTGTATAAGTTTGGGTAAGTTGCACAACCTCTTAACATCTCAGTTTTCTCATCTTTAAAATGGGTAATATTGCAACAGAGTTGCTGAATCAATACGTTTACTATTTAAATAAGTTTACTCCTCAGTGTTCCAGAGTGAAGTGAAGCACGCATTCCTACCACAATGATCTGATGATATCTACCACTCCAAGACAGAATGAAATTAAACAATGTAAAAACTCTCATTATTGTGCCCCCAGACCCACTCTCTGAGAATCATTTTGGTATATGGGGAGAATTGAACCCCTTTGAGGAACTCAAGAAATATTAGCTAGTGGTAAAAGGGAAAACTTCAAAGCAAAGCTTTGTATTTCTCTTCCATGACAGTCATCAACAACCCCAGATGGACTCCAAAGAAGTACAAGTAGCCTTTGGGGTAAGTCAGCCCTGGTTAAAATTTTGCTTCAAGAAAGGAGAAAATATCATGTGGAAAACCTTGTTTATGCCTGGCAGGAGGAAAATCTTAGTCACTCAGCTCCCAGTCAAAAATGTTGCTCCCTTAAGAAAAGACTGGAGCATCTTTTAGACCTTGGAAGTGGAAATGAAGAGGTATAATCTCATGATAGAAAACATCCTTTCACATAACACTGGAGAATGGACTCCAGTCTGCCCATGCATCTCAGGAGCCCGAGCTCTGGAAACTCATATTCCATATGTTAGGTTAAAAAATTGGGTTGAGGGAAAGCTGAGTAGAATGCTGGTCACTGCCTGCCTGCCTCCATCATACTATGGCCTCAAAGCATGTGGGAGATAGTTTGACTCAATCTTTGTTATCAGCCTGATCTCCCTTCCTTTTCTGCCACTTCTGAAAGGAGTTGGTGAGAATGCACAGAAGCTGGGAAGAGGTGAATATGAGGCGTGGCCCCTGTATTGGTGGGAACAGCATGAAACAAAACCTCCAGGGAGAGCTCCTGGACCATTAATATTTAACTGTTTCAAGCACTGATATCTCCTTTCATAGGAAAATTAAAATAATCTCTTCTCAACGTCCACTGGTATACGATCATTGTGCCTTTTGTTTCCCCTTCTCACAGGTCATTGAGATCCTGAGTGGAGCAATAATTCTGGTTCTGGGTGTTTTTCTGGGTTCCATACAAGGCGTATTTGATTTCTTTGGGCACTTCTCTTTCTTTACCTTCTACACAGGCTACCCGATATGGGGCCCTATACTTGTGAGTATTCCAATTCCCCTGAATAGAGATCATTTCTTAGTTACCGCTGCTAAAAATGTGTTTGATTACTAAGTATGTTCTTAGGTTATTTGAAAGTTGCCTGCTGTAGGATTTGCAATTCTTGACAAAAACAATTTTGAAAAAGCATCCTTCGTTCTGATTAAAAGAAACATTTGCTGCGTACTGATTCTCAAATATTATTTAATATCATGTATTAAATTTATGGATTCCCAGAAAATTCAATGAAAAATGAGTTTTGGTGAACTGCCTTGTGGTGCAACCAGTAGGGTCCTGGTTTGGGTAATAAGAGATTTGCCTGTTGATTAATGTCTGAAAATCAGAAAAGCAAAATTCCTATCATGAAATCTGAACTGAGAAAGTTTATTTGAAAATAGTGAATAGGATCTGTAGTTGGCAAAAGAAGAACAAACAAATCTATAACATCTTGGCCTTTAATTTATGCATGCTTTAATTTTTCCCCAAACCACTGACCCTCACATCTCATTTAAAAAGAAATTGCTCTTAAGTTGGCCAGAATCTATCTCGTGGTCCAAATCAGATTTCATAGTCTAACAAAAGATTATATTCTGTTTCTGGATATAATCCCAAACATGTTAATCTGTATTTAACATTTCTGAAAATTTTAGGTAGTTAATGTCATCCTTTTGATTGAATAATTAGAATCAGGAATTTTTTAGAAAATTTGGGATACACATTTGCTGTGTATAATGAATCCTGATTGCCTAAGAGAAAGTTTCCATATTGTAGAAAAAAGAATAATGAACTGTTTCAATTATTCTATGAGAAAAGAGGTTTTATTTCCCTTAGAAAGTGAGGTCAGTTTGTAAAAAAATGAGGAGCCAGAATTTAGCATCCTCAATACACAAATTCAAACATGACCATTGGATTCCCATTGCCAGAACCTTCTCTCTGGCTCTGCATCACCTACCAAGCAAGGTCTAAGGTCCAGCACATGGCACAAAGCCTTCACATCTGGCCTTACCTCCAAGGATACCCTCATCTCCCCCCTTCCGTCAATGTAGATGCCCTGCTGTATGCTGACTGTGTGATTCCCTCATTTGCACCGTCTTTCTCTGACTAATCCTTACTAACTGTGTGACTTTGGGAAGGTATATCAACTCTTTTAGTTTCTTCACTGAGATGGTAGAAATGATATCAGGACCTTCTCTTTGTGTCACTGTGAAATTAAATTGGAAAACATATATAAAAACTTTAATTATTGTTACTAATTTGGGTGCTTTCTGTATGCTGAATACATATCTGATCCTTTTTATGTATTATTTCATTTTATCCCCATACAGTTATAAGGAGGTAATATTAACATGGGGATGTGCACATCCATATTTTATAGAATAAAAAGAAACTGAGGCAAAGAGAGTGGTAATCTGTCTAAGGTTACAGAATGAATATGAGCTGAAAGTGAGATCAGAACACAAAGCATCTGCTCTCAACCATGAAGCTAGAGTGGCTCTGGAGTTTCCTGGGATAACCTCTTTGTTATTAGAAATGGAATTCAAAACCTGTTCCTTCATGTTCTGCCAGAATTCAGTAACTGTATTTTAAGTAGCAAGCTTTTGTTCACGATTTTGGCAATTTTCCCCTCAACCACAGTAGTGCCCCAGTAAATGTGAGTTTTATGAGGAAAAAAATAGAATGAAGTTTTTGAGAACACTAAACATGTAGCAAATTCAACTTACTGAACTTGTCATGTAAAGAGTAACATATCAAAAGAATAAATTAAAAAGTAGTTGATATCTTGATGTAGACACTTAGACTTTAAAAGTTTCTTTTAGAAATCTCATTCACTAAATCAAACCCTTATCTGAAGCTTGAGTAGGAATATTAGAATGATATACACATATATATATAAATATATTTTATTTTTATTTAATATGACTAAAAGCAGAAGGATAAATACTTTGAATATGTATATTTACAATGTTTTTAGAGTATGTACATCAGAGAAACCTGTAAGGAATAAGTCATAAAACAAAATGCAAATATAAATTTCCTCAAAACTTTATCTAATTAAAATTTTATTCATATAAAATGATGAGGAACAGCAAATGTAATTTTGTGTTCTAGGGTGGGAAATGAAAAAAGAAGTACTGTGTGACTATTGCTAAATATCTGCCATTCAAGGAAGGAATGGGAAAAATTATTGATACTTAATATTCCTTCATCTGGTTAATTTTCTATTTTCAAACAGTTTATTTTTTCAGGATCTTCATCTGTTTACCTACCGAGGAGTAAAGCAGAGGTAAGATGACAGTTGTTTCAGTTTTTCTATGATCAAAGGAGTAAAAATAAGTTATCCATTAAGGGCAGGAGAGTAGAAGTTGGTGAATCCAACTGAGACACCAAGTTTGGTTTTATCAGAAGAAAATTAATTTTCTTAAGATAGTCAGATGGTAGATCATCAGAAAACCATCATATAAATCATTAGATTGTGAAAATGTTTACTGGGATGATTACTATGAATATTTGCTGATTCTGAAGCTTAGTAAAAGGCTTCTTGAGTTTAAGGTGTTGTTAAATTTGGCCCATTCTAATTATTTTGAGAGTACACCCTTTGGCCACTAGTTCCACAACAGAAAGTCAAAATTCTATTCCTTTAGTGACTCATCAGACAATTACTAAGTCTCTGTTATGTGTGCTCTAAATCATCTACCCATTTACACTATCAGTCTATTCATTCCCTCTCCTGCCTAGATGGCTATTTCACCTTTACATTCTTTCCTCAAACACAAATCCCTTTTTCTCATCTTTACTCTCTGTTGATGACCTTGCTTCCTATCCTGAGCAACTCAAGCCATTGCAAGAGAATTTCAGACCCCCAGTATTGCATCAACCTCAGGGACCAGATGTGCACCAATATATTATTTCCATTCTGACCATTATCATAGCTTACCTCGCTGTGATTACCATCAAAACCAGCATTCCTAATTGAATACCAGAGTCTATCCTTTTTTCCCACAGAAGTGCATCACTCCAGTTCTTTCTCAACTAGACGTTTAAGTCAGTCTATAAACATCCACTTACTGTCTCTCAAAAGGAAACTGTATCTTGACTTTATTTTCTCCTGCTACCAACAGGCACAATTCTTTTCCCTTCCGTACCTGAATTCATTAAAGAAATGATGTATACTCTGATTCCCTTCTATCCAGTTTCAACTAAACACATTCCAATAAGGCTTTTCCTTCCCTGTCACACCTCTCTTTCTCTTTGTGGTCACTGAAGACTTTCACACTGGTAACACAGTAGTCATTCCTCAATATGTGTCTATCTTGACCCATGAACACCATTAAGCACACAGTTGGTCACTCTTCCTTCCAGTAGTTTCTTCACTTGGCTCCCAGGACACCTGGACTGGCTGGTTTTCTTCCTGTCTTTTGGTCTCTCCTCAATTTCATTTCCTAGTTCTTCTCTCTGGCCTTTTAATGGTGGGGTGCCCAGAGCTCAATTCTTTGTCACCTGCTCTGCATACTCCTTTGCTGATCTCACCCATTCCCATGACTTTGACTGACATCTGTGTGTGCACCACACTGAAATAAATAACTTCCAGCCAAGATCTCTCTCCTGAGGCTGAGATGGGCACATCTAATCATTTCCACATACAGTTCTAAAAGGTCCAAAACCTCTACTCCTAATATTCCTCAAGCCTTATCCATCTGTTGGGAAGGAACTCATTTCAGAGTTGCAGGGAGGTCAGATAGAGTGAGACATGAAATCAAAGAAAGCAAAGTAGGTTTTACTGCACCTATAACAGAATAACAGAGTAGCCCTGCCTACAGTCACACAGGCAGGCTGTTGGCTGGGGGTTTTTGGCACAGCAGAGATGTCCTTCATTGACAATCTTTGGCCTTGAGGCCTGATCTAATTGGTGAAATGAGGACATGGGCTGTGCTCTGATGTTTTTCTGTAGCTGAGGAGTGTCTGTGCTTGGAGGCTTCTCACTGGGGAGTAGTTTGTCATCTGGGGAATGTCTGGACCTTCCAAGTCACTCCTGGCCCTTGAAACTTTAGCTGATTAACTCTGTGAGCCCCTTCTGACTTTCTGGTTTTATCTGGTTAACTCTCTGAATCTCTTTTAGTGGGCTCCACTGGCCTTATTCTTCCTCCACCCTGCTCATGTCTGCCTTTCTGCCTAATGCATCCACTGTCTTCCTCATATCAACTGATTGGAATTCCATCCTTACAGATTCCCAGGCCAAAGCTGTAGAGTTATTTCTGATTCTTTCTTTCATAAACTTGAATTCAGTTCATCAGAAGGTCTGTTTGCCTTACTTTCAAGCTAACTCTGAATTTGACCTTTTTTATCTTTGTGTTGATAGCCCCATATCCAACCTACCATCATCTTTCTTAATTGGGCTACTTGCTTCCACCCCAGCCTCTCTAACCCAGTCTCACTTGAGCCGTCAGACTGTTTCCCTTTAAGACATAAATCTAAGTGTATTGTCCTTTTGCTCAAAATCCTCAAGGGTCTGTACATTTTCCACAGTGTAAGAACCACAGTCCTTCCCATGACCTGCCAGACCCCCCTGCTCACTCTGCAGCTTCCTTTCCTAATATTGGTTATTCGGCCCCTGCCCTCCAGCCCTCTTGCCCCCTGCTTCCCTGGGACACCCCGGAACCCTCTGGCCTCGGGGCTCTGAACTGAGTGTTTTGTGACAGCAAGGACTTTCCCCCAAATACCCTCATGGCTAGTCCCCCAGCTCTTCCCTGCCTCTCCCCATGTGTCATTCCTATTTAATGTCACAAGTCTCCACTCCTCTCCCCAATTTATTTCCAGATCCTCCTCATTCTACTCATTATCCCACAGTACTCAATCACTGCCAAAATTCTGTACAGTTTGCCTATTCATGTGGTTAATTGTTTCCTTTGTCTTTGCTGCTGGAATGTAAGCTCCATGGGGGTGGGATCTTTGCTCACTGATGTTTGCCCAGCATCTGGGATATCGTGGGTGTGGAAACAACCCTGGTATTTATATAAATTGGTATTTACTTAAATGAAATGTAGCCAAAGGATGAAATATGTGCTGCCTGTATTAATTAAAAATTCTTATTCTTCTTTTAGATTTATTGTTGCCTTTGCCTGTTCAGTTTTGCAAGTGCACTAGCTGGGATTATTCTTCTTTCAGAGAATTTAGCATTTAATGGTGAGGCATTGGACAATTGCCCTTTTGGGGAATTCCAAGACTTATGCCTCTACATGGGAACCTCCAACAAGGTATGTCTTTTAAATTATATTTAATTTTACAGTTTCTCAAACAATCCAAAATGTACAGGAAAAAACAATATATCAGGTACCATGGTGCCTCGATGTGAATCTTGGCTTTGCCACTTACCAGCTCTGGCATGAGGGGCAAATTAGATAACCTCACTGGGTTGCAACTTTCTCATCTTTGAAATGAGGATGGTGAAGTACCAAGCTCACAGGGTGGTATAAGGATTAAATAAATAATATTTGATAAACAAAACAGTGCATGTGTGTTACATTATTATTAATATAATTACTATCACTTCCACTATTAAACACCCCAGAGAGATGAAAATCTAAAAAAAATTTATTTCACAGATAGCATAAGAAAACTAACAAGGGAGATTTATAATTTTCTCTGTGGTCTGGGATTTTCAAATAAGGACTCATTGAAGTTGAATGGTTTGACATTTTTTATTAAGGTATTATTGATATACACTCTTATGAAGGTTTCACATGAAAAAACTATGTGGTTACTACATTTACCCATATTATCAAGTCCCCACCCATAACCCAATGCAGTCACTGTCCATCAGTGTAGTAAGATGCCACAGATTCACTGTTTGCCTTCTCTGTGCTTCACTGTTTTCCCTGTAATTCCCCACACCATGTGTACTAAACATAATACTCCCCAATCCCCTTCTCCCACCCTCCCCACCCTCCCTCCCACACCCATCCCCTTTGGTAACCACTAGCTTCTTCTTGGAGTCTCTGAGTCTGCTACTATTTTGTTCCTTCGGTTTTTCTTCATTGTTATACTCCACAAATGAGGGAAATCATTTGGCACTTGTCTTTCTCTGCCTGGCTTATTTCACTGAGCATAATATCCTCCAGCTCCATCCATGTTGTTGCAAATGGTAGGATTTGTTTCCTTCTTATGGCTGAATAGTATTCCATTGTGTATATGTACCACCTCTTCTTTATCCATTCATCTACTGATGGACACTTAGGTTGCTTCAATATCTTGGCTATTGTAAAATGTGCTGCCATAAACATAGGGGTGCACATGTCTTTTTGAATCTGAGAAGTTGTATTCTTTCAGTAAATTTCAGGAGTGGGATTCCAGGGTCAAATGGTATTTGTATTTTTAGTTTTTTGAGGAATCTCCATATTATTTTCCACAATGGTTGAACTAGCTGACATTCCCACCAGCAGCATAGGAGGGTTCCCCTTTCTCCGCATCCTCACCAGCATTTGTTGTTCTTAGTTTTTTGGATGGTGGCCATCTTTACTGGTGTGAGGTGATATCTCATTGTGGTTTTAATTTGCATTTCCCTGATGATTAGTGATGTGGAGCATCTTTTCATGTGCCTGTTGGCCATCTGAATCTCTCCTTTGGAGAACTGTCTCTTCATATCCTCTGCCCATTTTTTAATCGGGTTATTTGCTTTTTGGGTGGAGAGGCGTGTAAGTTCTTTATATATTTTGGATGTTAACCCCTTGCCAGATATGTCATTTACAATATATTCTCCCATACTGTAGGATGCCTTTTCGTTCTGTTGATGGTGTCCTTTGCTGTACAGAAACTTTTTAGTTTGATGTAGTCCCATGAGTTCATTTTTGCTTTTGTTTTCCCTTGCTCGAGGAGATGCATTCAGGAAGAAGTCACTCATGCTTATATTCAGGAGATTTTTGCCTATGTTGTTTTCTAAGAGTTTTATGGTTTCATGACTTACATTCAGGTCCTTGATTCATTTTAAGTTTACTTTTGTGTATGGGGTTAAACAATAATCCAGTTTCATTCTCTTGCCTGTAACTGTCCAGTTTTGCCAACACCAGCTGTTGAAGAGGCTGTCATTTCCCCCTGTATGTCCATGGCTCCTTTATCATATATTAATTGACCATATATGGTTGGGTTTATATCAGGGCTCTCTAGTCTGTTCCATTGGTCTATGGGCCTGTTCTTGTGCCGGTACCAAATTGTCTTGGTTACTGTGGCTTTGTAGTAAAGCTTGCAGTTGGGGAGCAAAATCCCCCAGCTTTATTTTTCCTTCTTAGGATTCTTTTGGCTATTCGGGGTCTTTTGTGGTTCAATATGAATTTTAGAACTCTTTTTTCCAGTTCATTGAAGAATGCTGTTGGTATTATGATAAAGATTGCATTGAATCTATATATTGCTTTAGGCAGGATGGCCATTTTGACAATATTAATTCTTCCTAGCCAAGAGCATGGGATGAATTTCCATTTGTTAGTGTCCTCTTTAATTTCTCTTAAGACTGTCCTGTAGTTTTCAGGGTATAGGTCTTTCACTTCCTTGGTTAGGTTTACTCCTAGGTATTTTATTCTTTTTGATGCAATTGTGAATGGAATTGTTTTCCTGATTTCTCTTTCTGCTAGTTCCTCGTTAGTGTATAGGAAAGCATCAGATTTCTGTGTATTAATTTTGTATTCTGCAACTTTGCTGAATTCAGATATTAGTTCTAGTAGTTTTGGAGTGGAGTCTTTAGGGTTTTTTATGTACAATATCATGTCATCTGCAAAGAAAGACAGTTTGACTTTTTTTTACCAATTTGGATGCCTTTTATTTCTTTATGTTTTCTGATTGCTATGGCTAGGACCTCTAGAGCTATGTTGAATAAAAGTGGAGAGAGTGGGCATCCCTGTCTTACTCCCGATCTTAGGTGAAAAGCTTTCAGCTTCTTGCTGTTAAGTATGATGCTGGCTGTGTGTTTGTCATATATGGCCTTTATTATGTTGAGGTACTTGCCCTCTATACCCATTTGGTTGAGAGTTTTTATCAGGAATGGATGTTGAATTTTGTCAAATGCTTTTTCAGCATCTATGGAGATGATTATGTGTTTTTTGTCCTTCTTTTTGTTGATGTGGTGGATGATGTTGATGGATTTTCGAGTGTTGTACCATCCTTGCATCCCTGAGATGATTCCCACTTGATGATGGTATATGATCCTCTTGATGTATTTTTGAATTCGATTTTGCTAATATTTTGTTGAGTATTTTTGCATCTATGTTCATCAGGGATATTGTTCTTTAGTTTTCTTTTTTTGTGGTGTCTTTGACCAGTTTTGGTATTAGAGTGATGCTGGCCTCATAGAATAAGTTTGGAAGTATTCCCTCTTCTTCTACTCCTTGGAAAACTTTAAGGAGGGGATATTAGGTCTTCACTAAATGTTTGATTAAATTCAGCGGTGAAACCATCTGGTCCAGGTGTTTTGTTCTTAGGTAGGTTTTTGATTGCCAGTTCGATTTTGTTTCTGGTAATTGGTCTGTTGAGATTTTCTGTTTCTTTCTGGGCCAGGCTTGGAAGGTTGTATTTTTCTAGAAAGTTGTCCATTTCTTGTAGGTTATCCAGTTTGTTAGCATATAATTTTTCATAGTATTCTCTAATAGTTCTTTGTATTCCTGTGCTGTCTGTAGTGATTTTTCCTTTCTCATTTCTGATTCTGTTTATGTGAGTAGACTCTCTTTTTTTCTTGATAAGTCTGGCTAGGGGTTTATCTATTTTGTTTATTTTCTTGAAGAATAAGCTCTTGCTTTTGTTGATCCTTTCTATTGTTTTATTCTTCTCGATTTTATATATTTCTGCTTTACTCTTTATTATGTCCCTCCTTCTACTGACTTTGGGCCTCATTTATTCTTCTTTTTCTAGTTTCGTTAATTGTGAGTTTAGACTGCTCATATGGGAATGTTCTTTTCTGAGGTAAGCCTGTATTGCAATATACTTTCCTCTTAGCACAGCCTTTGCTGCGTCCCACAGATTTTGCAGTGTTGAAATATTGTTGTCATTTGTCTCCATATATTGCTTGATCTCTGTTTTTATTTGGTCATTGATCCATTGATTATTTAGGAGCATGTTATTAAGCCTCCATGTGTTTGTGGGATTTTTCATTTTCTTTGCATAATTCATTTCTAGTTCTATTCCTTTGTGGTATGAAAAGCTTGTTGGTACAATTTCAATCTTTTTGACTTTACCGAGGCTCTTTTTGTGGCCTAGTATATGATATATTCTTGAAAATGTTCCATGTGCACTTGAGAAGAATGTGTATTCTGCTGCTTTGGGGTGTAGAGTTCTGTAGATGTCTGTTAGGTCCATCTGTTCTAGTGTGTTGTTCAGTGCCTCTGTCTCCTTACTTATTTTCTGCCTGGTTGATCTGTCCTTCAGAGTGAGTGGTGTGTTGAAATCTCCTAGAATGAATGCATTGCATTCTATTTCCCCCTTTAATTCTGTTAGTATTTGTTTCACATATGTAGGAGCTCCTGTGTTGGGTGCATAGATATTTATAATGGTTATATCTTATTGTTGGATTGACCCTTTTACCATTATATAATGTCCTTCTTTTTCTCTTGTGATTATCTTTGTTTTGAAGTCTATTTTATCTGATATAAGTACTGCAACTCCTGTTTTTTCTCCTTATTAGTTGCATGAAATGTCTTTCTCTATCCCTTTACTTTTAGTATGTGTATGTCTTTGGGTTTAAAGTGAGTCTCTTGATGGCAGCATATAGATGGGTCTTGTTTTTTATCCATTCAGTGACTCTATGTCTTTTGACTGGCGCATTCAGTCCATTTACATTTAAGGTGATTATGGATAGGTATTTACCTATTGGCATTGCAGACTTCAGATTCGTGGTTACCAAAGGTTCAAGGTTAACTTCCTTACTAAGAGTCTAACTTAACTCACTTAATATGCTATTTCAAACACAATCTAAAGGTTCTTTTTTTTCCCTACTCCTTTTTCTTCCTCCTCTATTGTTTATATATTAGGTATCATATTCTGTACTATTTGTCTATCCCTTAATTGACTTTGGGGATAGTTAATTTAATTTTGCATTTTTTTAGTAATTAGCTGTTCTACTTTCTTTACTGTGGTTTTATCACCTCTGGTGACAGCTATTAAACTGTAGGAACACTTCAATCTATAGCAGTCCCTCCAAAATACACTGTAGAGATGGTTTGTGGGAGGTAAATTCTCTCAGCTTTTGCTTATCTGGGAATTGTTTAATCCCTCCTTCAAATTTAAATGATAATCTTGCTGGATAAAATAATCTTGGTTCAAGGCCCTTCTGCTTCATTGCATTAAATACATCATGCCACTCCCTTCTGGCCTGTAAGGTTTCTGCTGAGAAGTCTGGTGATAGCCTCATGGACTTTCCTTTGTATGTGATCTTATTTCTCTCTCTGGCTGCTTTTAATAGTCTGTCCTTATCCTTGATCATTGCCATTTTAATTACTATGTGTCTTGATATTGTTTTCCTTGGGTCCCTTGTGTTGGGAGATCTGCGCACCTCCATGGCCTGAGAGATTATCTCCTTCCCCAGATTGGGGAAGTTTTCAGCAATCACTTCCTCAAAGACACTTTCTATCCCTTTTTCTCTCTCTTCTTCTTCTGGTACCCCTATAATGCAGATATTTTTCCGTTTGGATTGGTCACACAGTTCTCTCAATATTCTTTCATTCTTAGAGATCCTTTTTTCTCTCAGTGCCTCAGCTTCTTTGTACTCCTCTTCTCTAGTTTCTATTTCATTTATCGTCTCCTCCACCATATCCAATCTGCTTTTAATACTGTCCCTTGTGCTCCTCAATGATTGTATCTCTGACTGTAATTCTTTCCTGAGTTCTTGAATATCTTTCCATACATCCATGAGCATGTTAATGATTTTTATTTTGAACTCCCTTTCAGGGAGAGTCATGAGGTCAATATCATTTAAATCTATCTCAGGAGTTTTATCAATAATTTTACTCTGAACCAGGTTCCTTTGGCGTTTCATATTTGTGTATGGCGCCCTCACCTGCCCAGAAGCTCTACTCTCTGGAGCTGCTCAGCCCCTGAAGCAATGTTGGGGATTGTAGGGGAGTGGTATTGGTGCCTCAGGGGGGGAAAGAGCTGTTTCCTGCTTCCCAGCTGTTAGGCCTGTCTCCACTGCCTGAACCAGTGGGCCGAGCACACAGGTATAAGCCTTTGTGCTTTGCGTTTTTAGTTGCTGTAGACAGATCTTCCCTCTGGCTGGCCTAACGCCAGGGAAGGGTTTCCCTGTTTGCAAGCCTGGTGGTGCTGGTCAGGAGAAAGGTGCAGCAGTCTGCCCTTCACAGAAGGGGTTCCTGGAGCCATGCAGGCAGCCAGGGAGCTGGTGCACCTGAAGATCGTGAAAGCTCCCAATCTGCTGGGCAGAGTGCACCAGGACAATTTTGTCTACCTGTCCTTTCTCCTGAGCAGTAAGTTCTGTGCAATCCTTGCCCTTTTAGCAGCTCTCTTGCTAAGGGCTTTTTTTTTTAGGAAGTCTCTCAGACTGCCTGCCTTTCTTTTGTCCCAGAGCAGCTGGATATGGATCCCTGCTTTCCACAAGCAGCTGGAATATTAGTCTCTCCAGGAATTCTGCCTGTCTTAGCTTTCCAACCCCCTAATCACAAGAGTATCATGCAAGCACCATGAAATGTAGGTTTGTGCTCCCAGAACAGATCTCCAGAGTTAGGTATTTCAGCAGTCCCAGATCTCCACTCCCTCCCTGCTACATTCCTCTTCCTCCTGCCAGTGAGCTGGGTTGGGGGAAGGCTTGGATCCCACAGGACCACAGCTTTAGTACGTTACCCTTTTCCATGAGGTCTGCTGTTGTCTCCAGGTGTATGCAGTTTGTTGCAGTCCTCTTTCCTGTTGCTCTTTCAAGAGTAGTTGTATTAGTTCTATTTTCATATTATATGCAGTTTTAGGAGGAAGCCTCTGTCTCACCTCTCATGCAGCCATCATTAATCCCAAATCTCTGAATGGTTTGACTTTTGAATTTATTCAAGTGTGTGAATTTCAAAAGGAGTTTCTTCAGTAACCTTTCCAAATTATTTTAGTTGTTGTTTGTGTTTAGGTGCCTCTTCTGAGGTCCATTTAGTAATAAATATTTTCTTTCAAGCTTGTGCACTTTCTCCATGATGATTTATGAGCTGTTCATACTGACTCACTCCTAATCCTCTGTCTGCTGACTACTCATGGCAGCTGGTGTCCTCATTTTCTTTATTATATTTTTAATTATCTAAGTTTATATTTATATGGGTCTGATTTTTCCCTGGATTTGGCAGTTTTTTCCCTCCAAAGCAATTTTGGATTTTCCTCTTATAGGTGCCTCAGTGATAATAGAAGGAACACTGGTCTAGTAAAATTGTGTTTAATATCTATGTTTAGTTCTTTTCACTTCCAGGGACAATGTTAATGCCCAAACCTCTAAGGAAGTATGTTAATGAAATGATGGAGCGGTCATTTTTGTCCAATTTCCTGAGCTTTCTACACATCTCCTTATTTTACTGTTACTCAAATTAGTATATGATAGTGTTAGGATTAGAATTTGCTTCTACAGCTTCTTCCTCCAATGATTACTTACATGAGCTGATAAGAGAAAAACAGTATGTCATTTTCTCCAGGCACAGTAGTCCCGTGTATTTAGACTGACATTGTGTCTATTATAGAGTGCAGGTGTGTATTTGTGTCTTTAACCTAATTCATAGCTCACTTTGCTCTGATTTATGGAAGGGAGATGTTATTTGGTTTCCTGATGACATTTTTTTCCTGTGAATGTTTATTCTGGGTTTGATATGAAGCATCTTATCCCTTAGGGCCTGTTGTCTCTAATGCTTGTCTTTACCTCACTGGAATTGTGCATAATCTTCTCTACCAAAGTCTGGTTGTGTCGAAATGCATGAAATACAGGAAAGGTGAGTTTGTTTAAATGAGTAACAATTCACATCGTCTCAACTTCCCTCTAGGGTTTGAGCCTCTGACTCTTAGAACTGGAAAGGAACTTTTATATGGTAATCTGGAGTTTGAGATGGCATGAATGTGAAAGATGAGATGAGGCTGGAAAAGAACTCTAAAAATACAAGAGGAAACAGTGTATTTAATATCTAAGACCATACCTTTTTATCCAGATAGAATGAAGTATAATTATTTTATTGTAATTTGTCACTTTTTAATTATGTACTCAGGAAAAATAATGAATTCTTTCTAGATTTTAGGTAACTTAATTGCAAGTTGAGAACATTTTCTTTCTTTCCTGATGTTTGCTATGAGAACTATGTATATAACACTTCAGCACAGTAAAAATCTGAATGAATATTATTGAAAATAGACAGGGATGGAAGGAGAGGAAGGCAGTGATCCTATTCTTGGCAATTGAGGTTCTTTTATTTTCCAGGAAATTTCCTCACCTCCCAGTCTTGTGGAATCAAGAATGCCTCCTGATTAAAGAAAATCTGAAAGCAAGGAAATTCATCCTCAAAGCTCCAATGAGTGACAGAGTCATCCACAAACTCAGGAGAATATGAGCCCTTGAAATGCAATCCTGGCACTGATGATGGGAAATTTGGACACTCGACTCAATCCTTTGACTTCTAAAAATGTATCCCATTAATGTGTCCTGGATATGTAATGAAAAACATGCTTCTTTAGGCATTATTGGTTTGGTAACTTCTAGGATCACACTCCCAAGTGGTCCCCAGAAATCAGTTCTCATTCTTCCTACCACCTACTCCATTGATTTATAAGATTTAAAAGAGGGCAGGTAGAACATTCCCTATCTCATGTATTCTCTCTAAAATAACAACTTCTGAGCACCCAGCAAGAAATAAAAATGGGCCAGATTTTTTTCATTACAGAAAAATACCATTTGACTTATGCTGACATTCGTATTCTAAAAGCTGTCGAATAAAAATTCATCATAATCAACATAAATTTTCATGGTGGGGGTATTTACACCTCAGAGATTGGCAAGAGCCACAGTCACATTCCCACCTCATCCCCTCCTTCCAACTGTGGAAATCCAGTTGTTAAATGTTTTCTAGCATGTAATTGGATACACATGGCTAGGCTATGTACATATTTGAAATTTAGTAATACCATTATACTTGCAATGCAGAGTGTACTGGAAGGAGTAAATGTGGGGAGGAGGAGGTTGGTTAGGAGTAACATAATAACATTTGTATTATCGTCTTTCATTATTAAATTCTACTTTTTTTAGAAATCAGACTTTAGCCAAGTAGATGTTCCCAAGGACCTGGGCAGGACTCAGGTGCAGGAATTTCCATCTCTTGGTTAGCGAGGCTTGAGCCCTGGGGATGTCCTCAGGTCTGGGCAGGATGTTTTCCAGCTCCTCACTGGGCCTGCAGTTTCTCTAACAATTAAATTCAAAATATCTCAGTTAGTTTTCTTGTTTCTGCCTTTTTACAGAAACCTTCCTTTTTCCTTCTGGAGAGTAAAGTAGCTAAAATAGCATGACTCTACCTCTTCTGGTAGAGTCTGAGACTTAGGAGAGGTAGAGGGTGTGAGAGCTCTCCTTGCTGGTCTCCTGACATCGTGTCACTTTTCCTTTATTATTTTTCACAGACTCTTGGATATTTACATTACTCTATGGGTTATGACTGAGTTTTTTATTGCTAAAATTATTCTAGCTTTATCCATTGGGAACTGAGGAGGCTCCTGTATAGTTTTAATATGCCTGCAACCCTCCTGTCCCTTTTAAGTTTATCTTATTTTCTAGAACCACAAGACACTTCAGATTCATTACTATTTACAGACATAGAAATTTCCATTTTTTTAAGGTAATTAACTTTTTTTCCTCCTTTTTTTTTGCTGTTGACTAGCTTTGTGGTTTTTATTTTATTTTGATTTTGGTATCATTAATCTATAATTACATGTGCAACATTACGGTTACTGAACTCCCCACTTCATCAGGTCCCCCCCACCTACCCGATTACAGTCACTGTCCATCAGCGTAGTGAGATGCTATAGAATCATTACTTGTCTTCTCTGAGTTGTACAGCCCTCCCCCGAGCCCCCCAACATTACATCTGCTACTTGTAATGCCCCTTTTTCCCCCTTGTCCCTCCTTCCCTCCCATCCTCCCCAGTCCTTTTCCCTTTGGTAACTGTTAGTCCATTCTTGGGTTCTGTGAGTCTGCTGCTGTTTTGTTCTTTCAGTTTTTTTCTTTGCTCTTATGCTCCACATATGAGTGAAATCATTTGATACTTGTGTTTTTCCACCTGGCTTATTTCACTGAGCATAATACCCTATAGTTCCATCCATGTTGTTGCAAATGGTAGGATTTGTTTTCTTCTTATGGCTGAATAATATTCCATTGTGTATATGTACCACATCTTCTTTATCCATTCATCTACTGAGGGACACTTAGGTTGTTCCCATTTCTTGGCTATTGTAAATAGTGCTGTGATAAACATAGGGGTGCATATATCTTTTTCAAACTGGGCTCCTGCATTCTTAGGGTAAATTCCTAGGAGTGGAATTCCTGGGTCAAATGGTATTTCTATTTTGAGTTTTTTTGAGGAACCTCCATACTGCTTTTCACAATGGTTGTACTAATTTACATTCCCACCAGCAGTGCAGGAGGGTTCCCCTTCCTCCACATCCTCGCTGACATTTGTTGTTTGTGTTTTGGATGGCACCATCCTAACTGGAGTGAGGTGATATTTCATTGTGGTTTTAATTTGAATTTCTCTGATTACTAGTGATGTGGAGCATCTTTTCATGTGCCAGTTGGCCATCTGAATTTCTTCTTTGGAGAAGTCTCCTCTGCCCATTTTTTAATTGGCTTATTTGCTTTTTGTTTGTTGAGGTGCATGAGCTCTTTATATATTTTGGATGTCAACCCCTTATCAGATATGTCATTTATGAATTTATTCTCCCATACTTTAGGATGTCTTTTTGTTCTCCTGATGGTATCCCTTGCTGTACAGAAGCTTTTTAATTTGATATAGTCCCATTCATTCATTTTTGCTTTTGTTTCTCCTCCCTGGGGAGATATGTTCATGAAGAAATGTCCCATGTTTATATCCAAGAGATTTTTCCCTATATTTTTTTCTAAGAGTTTTATGGTTTCATGACTTACATTCAGGTCTTTGATCCATTTTGAGTTTCTTTTGTGTATGGCATTAGACAATAATCCAGTTTCATTCTTTTACATGTAGCCATCCAGTTTTTCCAACACCAGCTGTTGAAGAGGCTATCATTTCCCCATTGTGTATCCATGGCTCCTTTATCATATATTAATTGACCATGTGTGCTTGGGTTTATATCTGGGCTCTCTACTCTGTTCCACTGGTCTATGGGTCTGTCCTTGTGCCAGTACCAAATTGTCTTGATTACTGTGGCTTTGTAGTAGAGCTTGAAGTCAGGGAGCATAATCCCCCCTGCTTTATTCTTCCTTCTAAGGATTGCTTTGGCTATTTGGGGTCTTTCTTTTGTGGTTCCATATTAATTTTAGAACTATTTGCTCTAGTTCATTGAAGAATGCTGTTGGTAACTTAATAGGGATTGCATTGAATCTGTAAATTGCTTTAGGCAGGATGGCCATTTTGACAATATTAATTCTTCCTAGCCAAGACATGGGATGAATTTCCATTTATTTAGTGTCCTCTTTAATTTCTCTTAAGAGTGTATTGTAGTTTTCAGGGTATAGGTCTTTCACATCCTTGGTTAGGTTTATTCCTAGGTATTTTATTCTTTTTGATGCAATTGTGAATGGAATTGTTCTCCTGATTTCTTGTTCTGCTAGTTCATATTAGGGTATAGGAATGCAACAGATTTCTGTGTATTAATTTTGTATCCTGCTACTTTGCTGAATTCATATATTAGATCTAATAGTTTTGGAGTGGATTCTTTAGGGTTTTTTTATGTACAATATCATGTCATCTGCAAAGAAGGACAGTTGGAGTTCTTCCTTGCTGATTTGAATGCCTTTTATTTCTTTGTGTTGTCTGATTGCCATGGCTAGGACCTCCAGTACTATGTTGAATAAAAATGGGGAGAGTGGGCATCCTTGTCTTGTTCCCAATCTTAAAGGAAAAGCTTTTAGCTTCTCACTGTTAAGTATAATGTTGGCTGTGGGTTTGTCATATATGGCCTTTATAATGTTGAGGTACTTGTCCTCTATACCCATTTTGTTCAGAGTTTTTGATCATGAATGGATGTTGAATTTTGTTGAATGTTTTTTCAGCATCTATGGAGATGATCATGTGGTTTTTGTTCTTCTTTTTATTGATGTTGTGGATGATGTTGATGGATTTTCGAATGTTGTATAATTCTTGCATCCCTGGGATGAATCCCACTTGATTATGATGGATGATCTTTTTGATGTATTTTTGAATTTGGTTTGCTAATATTTTGTTGAATATTTTTGCATCTCTGTTCATCAGGGATATTCGTCTGTAATTTTCTTTTTTTGTGGTGTCGTTGCCTGGTTTTGGTATTATAGTGATGCAGTGATGTTGGCCTCATAGAAAGAGTTTAAGAGTATTCCCTCCTCTTCTACTTTTTGTAAAACTTTAAGGAGGATGGGTATTAAGTCTTCACTAAATGTTTGATAAAATTCAGCAGTGAAACCATCTGGTCCAGGTGTTTTGTTCTTAGGTAGTTTTTTGATAACCATTTCAATTTCATTGCTGGTAATTGGTGTATTCAGATTTTCTGTTTCCTCCTGGGTCAGCCTTGGCAGGTTGTATTTTTCTAGGAAGTTGTCCATTTCTTCTAGGTTATCCAGTTTGTTAGCATATAATTTTTCATAGTATTCTCTCATAATTCTTTGTATTTCTGTGGTATCAGTAATGATTTTTCCTTTCTCATTTCTGATTCTGTTTATGTGTGTACACTCTCTTTTTTTCTTGATATGTCTGGCTAGGGGCTTATCTATTTTGTTTATTTCCTCAAAGAACCAGCTCTTGCTTTCATTGATTGTTTATATTGTTTTATTCTTCTCAATAATACTTATTTCTGCTTTAATCTTTATTATGTCCCTCCTTCTATTGACTTTGGGCCTCATCTGTTCTTCCTTTTCTAGTTTCATAAATTGTGAGTTTAGACTGTTCATTTGTGATTGTTCTTGTTTCCTGAGGTAGGCCTGTACTGCAATATATTTCCCTTTTAGCACAGCTTTTGCTGCATCCCACAGATTTTTGTGGTGTTGAATTATTGTTGTCATTTGTCTCCATATATTGCTTGATCTCTGTTTTTATTTGATCATTGATCCATTATTATTATTTTTTTTATAATTTATTTTGGTATCATTAATCTACAATTACATGTGCAATACCATGGTGATTAAACTACCCTCTTCATCAGTTCCCCCCCACCAACCACATTACAGTCACTGTCCAACAGCATAGTGAGATGCTATATAATCACTACTTGTCTTCTCTGAGTTCTATAGCCCTCCCCATGCCCCCCGACATTACTTCTGCTAATGTTAATTCCCCTTTTACCATCTTATCCCTCCCTTCCCACCTATCTTCTGCAGGCCCTTTCCCTTTGGTAACTATTAGTCCTTTCTTGGGTTCTGTGAGTCTGCTGCTATTTTGTTCCTTCACTATTTTTTTTTCCTTGTTCTTATACTCCACATATAAGTGAAATCATTTGATCCTTGTCTTTTTTGGCTTGGCTTATTTCACTGAGCGTAATACCCTCTAGCCCCATCCATGTTGTTGCAAATGGTAGGATTTGTTTTCTTCTTATGGCTGGATAATATTCCATTGTGTATATGTACCACATCTTCTTTATCCATTCATCTACTGGTGGACACTTAGGCTGCTTCCATTTCTTGGCTATTGCAAATAGTGCTGCGATAAACATAGGGGTGCATCTGTCTTTTTGAAACTGGGCTGCTGCAGTCTTAGGGTAAATTCCTAGGAGTGGGATTCCTGGGTCAAATGGTATTCTATTTTGAGTTTTTGAGGAACCTCCATACTGCTTTCCACAATGGTTGAACTAATTTGCATTCCCAACAGCAGTGTAGGAGGGTTCCCTTTTCTCCACATCCTCACCAATATTTGTTGTTGTTTGTGTTTTGGATGTTGGCCATCCTGACTGGTGTGAGGTGATATCTTCTTGTGGTTTTAATCTGCATTTCTCTTATGATTAGTGATGTGGAGCATATTTTCATGTGCCTGTTGGCCATCTGAAATTCTTCTTTTGAGAAGTGTCCATTCATGTCCTCTGCCCATTCCTTAATTGGATTATTTGATTTTTGTTTGTTAAGGTGTGTAAGTTCTTTATATATTTTGGATGTCAACCCCTTATCACATACATCATTTGTGAATATATTCTCCCATACTGTAGGATGTCTTTTTGTTCTACTGATGGTGTTCTTTGCTGTACAGAAGCTTTTCAGCTTGATATAGTCCCAGTTGTTCATGTTTGCTTTCGTTTCCCTTGCCGGGGGAGATTGTTCATGAAGAAGTCGCTCATGTTTATGTGCAAGAGATTTTGCCTATGTTTTTTTCTAAGAGTTTTATGGTTTGATGACTAACATTCAGGTCTTTGATCCACCTTGAGTTTACCTTTGTGTATAGGGCTAGACAATGGTCCACTTTCATTATCTTCATGTAGCTGTCCAGTTTTTCCAACACCAGCTGCTGAAGAGGTTCTCATCTCCCCATTGTATATCCAAGGTTCCTTTATCAAATATTAATTGACTGTATATGTTTGGGTTAATGTTTGGATTTTCTATTCTGTACCACTGGTCTGTGGGTCTATTTTTGTGCCAATACCAAATTGTCTTGATTACTGTGGCTTTGTAGTAGAGTTTGAAGTCAGGGAGCGTAATTCCCCCTGTTTGATTCCTCCTTCTCAGAATTGCTTTGGCTATTTGGGGTCTTTTCTGGTTCCATATGAATTTTAGAATTATTTGTTCCAGTTCATTGAAGAAAGCTGTTGGTAGTTTGATAGGGATTGCATTGAATCTGTAGATTGCTTTCGGTGGTATAGCCATTTTGACAATATTTATTCTTCCTAGCCAAGTGCATGGGATGCATTTCCATTTGTTAGTGTCCTCTTTAATTTCTCCTAGGAGTGTCTTGTAGTTTTCAGAGTACAGGTCTTTCACTTCCTTCGTTAGGTTTATTCCTAGGTATTTTATTCTTTTAGGTGCAATTGTGAATGGAATTGTTTTTCTGATTTCTCTTTCTGTTAGCTCATCATTAGTGTATAGGAAAGCAACAGATTTCTGTGTGTTAATTTTATATCCTGCAACTTTGCTGAATTCAGATATTAGTTCTAGTAGTTTTGGAGTAGAGTCTTTAGGGTTTTTTATATACAGTATCATGTCATCTGCAAATAGTGACAATTTGACTTCTCTTTACCAATCTGGATGCCTTGTATGTCTTTGTTTTGTCTGATTGCCGTGGCTAGGACCTCCAGCACTATGTTGAATAACAGTGGAGAGAGTGGGCATCCCTGTCTTGTTCCCGATCTTAGATAAAAGCTTTCACCTTCTCTCTGTTAAGTATGATGTTAGCTGTGGGTTTGTCATATATGACCTTTATGATGTTGAGGTATTTGCCGTGTACACCCATTTTGTTGAGAGTTTAATCATGAATGGATGCTGAATTTTGTCAAATGTTTTTCAGCATCTATGGAGATGATCATTTGGTTTTTGTTCTTCTTTTTGTTGATGTGGTGGATGATGTTGATGGATTTTCGAATGTTGTACCATCCTTGCATCCCTGGGATGAATCCCACTTGATCATGGTGTATGATCCTCTTGATGTATTTTTGAATTCGGTTTGCTAATATTTTATTGAGTATTTTGCATCTACATTCATCATAGATATTGGTCTGTAATGTTCTTTTTTGGTGAGGTCTTTGCCCCATTTCGGTATTAGAGTGATGCTGGCTTCATAGAAAGAGTTTGGAAGTATTCCCTCCTCTTCTATTTTTTGGAAATCTTTAAGGAGAATGGGTGTTATTTCTTCTCTATATGTCTGGTAGAATTCAGAGGTGAATCCATCAGTTCTGGGGGTGTTCTTCTTTGGTAGTTTTTTGATTACCAATTCAATTTCGATGCTGGTGATTGGTCTGTTTAGTTTTTCTGTTTCTTGCTTGGTCAGTCTTGGGAAGTTGTATTTTTCTAAGAAGTTGTCCATTTCTTCTAGATTTTACAGTTTGTTAGCATATAGATGCTCATAGTATTCTCTTATAATTCTTTGTATTTCTGTGGGGTCCGTCATTATTTTTCCTTTCTCATTTCTGAGTGTGTTTATGTGTGTAGATTCTCTTTTTCTCTTACTAAGTCTGGCTAGGGGTTTATCTATTTTCTTGATTTTTTCAAAGAACCAGCTCTTGGTTTCATTGATTTTTCTATTGTTTTATTCTTCTCAATTTTATTTATTTCTTCTCTGATCTTTATTATGTCCCTCCCTCTGGTGCCTTTGGGCCTCATTTGTTCTTCTTTTTCCAATTTCAGTAATTGTGTCTTTAGACTGTTCATTTGGGAATATTCTTCCTTCTTTAAATAGGCCTGGATTGCAATATACTTTCCTCTTAGAACCGCCTTTGCTGCGTCCCATAGAAGTTGTGGCATTGTGTTGTTGTTGTCATTAGTCTCCATATATTTTTTGATTTCTGTTTTGATTTGGTCGTTAACCCATTGATTGATTAGGAGAATGTTGTTAAGTCTCCATGTATTTGTGAGCCTTTTTGATTTCTTTCTAAAATTTATTTCTAGTTTTATACCTTTGTGATCTGAGAAGTTGCTTGGTAGAGTTTCAATATTTTTGAACTTACTGAGGTTCTTTTTGTGGACAAGTATCTGGTCTATTCTGGAAAATGTTCCATGTGCACGTGAGAAGAATGTGTATCCTGTTGTTTTTGGGTGTAGAGTTCTGTAGATGTCTGTTAGGTCCATCTGTTCTAGTGTGTTGTTCAGTGCCTCTGTGTCTGTACTTATTCTCTGTCTGGTTGATCTGTCCTTTGGTGGAGTGGTGTGTTGAAGTCTCCTAAAATGAATGCATTGTTGTCTATTTCATCCTTCAATTCTGTTAGTATTTGTTTCACATATGCTGGCGCTCCTGTGTTGGGTGCATATATATTTATAATGGTTATATCTTCTTGTTGTACTGACCCCTTTATCATTATGTAATGTCCTTCTTTATCTCTTGCTACTTTCTTCATTTTGAAGTCTATTTTGTCTGATACAAGTACTGCAACACCTGCTTTTTTCTTTGCTGTTTGCATGAAACATGTTTTTCCATCCCTTCACTTGTAGTCTGTGTATATCTTTGGGTTTGAGGTGAGTCTCTTGTAAGCAGCATATAGATGGGTCTTGCTTTTTTATCCACTCTGTTACTCTGTGTCTTTTGATTGGTGCATTCAGTCCATTTACATTTAGGGTGATTACTGATAGATATGTACTTATTGCCATTGCTGGCTTTAGATTCGTGGTTACCAAAGGTTCAAGGGTTGCTTCTTTACTATCTAACAGTCTAACTTAACTTTCTTGTTAAGTTAGTGTGAACACCATCTGATGTTTCTTTATCTTTCCCTTTGTATTCTTCCTCCTCCATTCTTTATATATTAGGTGTTTTATTCTTTGCTTTTAGTTAGTATTTGGATGGTCTGCTTTCTTTGCTATGATTTTATTTTCTCTGGTGACATCTTTTTAGCCTTAGGGGTGCTTCCCTCTAGAGTAGTCCGTTTAAGATATCCTGTAGTGGTGGTTTATGAGAGGCAAACTCTCTCAACTGTCATTTGTCTGGAAATTGTTTAATCCCTCCATCATATTTAAATGATAATTGTGCTGGATACAATATTCTTGGTTCGAGGCCCTTCTGTTTCACTACGTTAAATATATCATGCCATTCTCTTCTGGCCTGTAAGGTTTCTGTTGAGAAGTCTGATGATAGTCTGATGAGTTTTCCTTTGTAGGTGATCTTTTTTCTCTCTCTAGCTGCCTTTAATACTCTGTCCCTATCTTTGATCTTTGCCATTTTAACTATTATGTGTCTTGGTGTTGTCTTCCTTGGGTCCTTTGTGTTGGGAGATCCGTGGGCTTCCGTGGACTGCGAGACTATTTTCTTCTGCAGCATGGGAAAGTTTTCAGCAATTATTTCTTCAAAGACACTTTCTATTCCTTTTTCTCTCTCTTCTTCCTCTGGTACTCCTATAATGCGAATATTGTTCCGTTTGGATTGGTCACACAGTTCTCTTAATATTCTTTCATGCCTTGAGATCCTTTTATCTCTCTCTGTCTCAGCTTCTCTGTATTCTTGTTCTCTGATTTCTATTCCATTAACAGTCTCTTGCATCTCATCCAGTCTGCTGTTAAGCCCGTCAATCACTTGTCTGATTTCTGCATAGTCTTTCCTCACTTCCCTCACTTCCTCCCTCAGCTCTTGCACATTTCTCTATAGATCCGTCAGCATGGTTATGACTTTTATTCTGAATTCTTTTTCTGGAAGACTGGGCATGTCCATCCCTACAGGGTCCCTCTGTGGGGTTGTCTTGGTCTGTAGATTTGTCTGTACCATATTTCTTTGTCTTTTCATGGCTATAGAAGTGGTTGCTTGTAGTTGCCACATATGTCAGCTGGGGCCTTTATGATTTTTTAACGGAAAAATAAATAAATAAATAAAAGGAAAAAGAAAAAAAGAAAAAAAGAAGGAAATAAAGAAAGAAAAAAAAAGAAAAAAGAAAGAGAAAAAAACCAAAAAGCAATAAACAAAAAACACCCCCCTGGAGTTGATTCTGTTGGGATGCTGTAGGTGGCGCTGTTGCTCCACTATTCCAGAGCCGTGGCCATGCCACTCTGCAGAGCCCTTTATAGCTCTGGCCAGGGTAGGAACAAATGGGAGGCTGTTGAGCTCTGTGGGAAGTCTAAGTGCGGCCACCCTTTCCCAGTTGCCAACTAAGGGGTCCGAAGCTCCCCAGGACTCCCAGCCTGCTGGGCTGTGTCTGCTGGGGTGATCCGGTCCTCCGCTGGGCTCCTGTCTCTTTAAGACTGCTGAAAAAAGTGCACGCTTTTATTCTTTTTTTTTTCCTTCCCGGAGCTGGCTGCAAGCAACCTGGCACATTCCCCCTTCAGATCCTGCACCCTCTGTTTCTCCAATCTCCGCTACACTGTACGATGTGTGTCAGTGCTCCCCGCACAGATCACCGGGGATGGTTATTTCAGGGGCCTGTACTTCCACTCCCTCCTGGCTCTGAATCCTCTCCTCCCGCCGGTGCACTGGGGTATGTGAGTGCTCGGGTCCCGCCGGGTCGTGGCTCCGTATCTTACCCGCCTCGCGGGGTGCCGAGTCCTCTCAGGTGTAGCTGCATGCTGTGTGCTTTCCTGTGTATTCTGGTCTCTCTTTTAGAAATAGTTTTATTTGCTGTGTTTTCGTGGATAAATATAGAGTTGGGAGGAGATTTCTGCCGCCCTGCTCACGTCGCCATCTTCCCAGAACCTGATCGATTGGTTATTTTGGAGCATGTTATTAAACCTCTATGTGTTTGTGGGCTTGTTCATTTTATTTGTGTAATTTACTTCTAGTTTCATACCTTTGTGATCTGAGAAGCTGGTTGGTACAATTTCAATCTTTTTTAATTTACTGAGGTTCTTTTTGTGGCCTACTATGTGATCTATTCTTGAAAATGTTCCACGTGCACTTGAGAACAATGTGTATCCTGTTGCTTTTGGATGGAGTGTTCTGTAAATGTCCATTAGGTCCATCTGTTCTAATATGTTGTTCAGTGCCTCTGTCTCTTTACTTATTTTCTGCCTGGTTGATCTGTCCTTTGGAGTGAGTGGTGTGTTGTAGTCTCCCAAAATGAATGCTTTGCGTTCTATTTCCCCCTTTAATTCTGTTAGTATTTGTTTCAAATATGTAGGTGATCCTCTGTTGGGTGCATAGATATTTATAATAGTTATATCCTCTTGTTGGGCTGACCCTTTTATCATTATGTAATGTCCTTCTTTGTCTCTTGTGACTTTATTTGTTTTGAAGTCTATTTTGTCTGATACAAGTACTGCAACTCCTGCTTTTTTCTCACTATTAGTTGCATGAAATATCTTTTCCATCCCTTTACTTTCAGTCTGTGGATGTTTTTGGCTTTGAAGTGAGTCTCTTGTAGGCAGCATATAGATGGGTCTTGTTTTTTGTCCATTCCGTAACTCTCTGTCTTTTGATTGGTGCATTCAGACCATTCAGTTAGGGTGATTATCCATAGGTATGTACTTATTGCCATTGCAGGCTTTTGATTTGTGGTTACCAAAGGTTCAAGGGCAATTCCCTTAATATCTAACAGTCTAATTTAACTTATTTTGTATACTATTACAAACTCAACCTAAAGGTTCTTTTTTTTTCCTCCTTTTTCTTTCTCCTCCATTCTTTCTATGTTATAAATCATATTCTGTACTCTTTGCCTTTCCTTGAATGACATCTGTTTAGCCTTAGGAATACTTCCATCTATAGGAGTCACTCTAAAATGCCCCATAGAGGTGGTTTGTGGGAGGCAAACTCTCTCAGCCTTTGCCTATTTGAAAATTGTTCAATCTCTCCTTCAAATTTAAATGATAACCTTGCTGGGTAGAGTATTCTTAGTTCAAGGTGCTTCTGCTTCTTTGCTTTAAATATATCACGCCACTCTCTTCTGGCCTGTAAGGTTTCTGTTGAGAAGTCTGATGATAGCCTGATGGGTTTTTCTTTGTATGTGATCTTTTTCTCTCTCTAGTTGCTTTTAAAAGCCTGTCTTTATCCGTGATATTTGCCATTTTAATTATTATATGTCTTGATGTTGTCTTCCTTGGTTCCCTTGTGTTGGGAGATCTGTGCACCTCCATGGCCTCAGAGACCATCTCTTTCCTCAGACTGGGGAATTTTTCAGCAATTACCTCCTCAATAACACCCTCCATCCTTCTTTCTCTCTCCTCTTCCTCTGTACCCCCATAATGGGAACATTGTTCTGTTTGGATAGGTCACACAGATATCTCAATATTCTCTCATTCTTAGAGATCCTTTTTTCTTTCTGTGCCTCTGCTTCTTTGTATTCCTCTTCTCTAATTTCCATTTCATTTACTTTCTCTTCTACTACATCTAATCTGCTTTTAAATCCCTCCATTGTATGTTGCATTTCAGATATGGCATTTTTTAATGATTGAATCTCCATCTTAAATTCATTCTGGAGTTCTTGAATATTTTTCTGTACCTCCATAAGCATGTTTATAATTTTTATTTTGATCTCTCTTTCTGGAAGATTTGTGAGTTCAGTTTCATTTGACCCTCTTTCTGGGGTTTGTGAGATTTTGGTCTGAACCATGTTCTTTTAATGCTTCATATTTCTGTGTGGTGCCCACCAGTGTGCAGAAACTCCAGTCTCTGGAGCTGCTCAGCCCCTAGAGTTAAGTTGGGGTATGTAGGGAACAGAGCTGGTGCCTGAGGGGAGGAAAGATCTGTTTCCTGCTTCCCATATGCAGTGCCTGTCTCCAGTGTCTGAGGCAGTGGGCCAAGCACACACGGGTAATCGTCTGTGCTTTGCATCTCTAGCTTTTGTAGGCGGGGCCTCCCTCTGGCTGGCCTGATGCCTGCGCAGTGACTGCGGGTTTGCAAGCAGGTGCCTGCAGGCCAGTAGGAAGGCTAGGCAGGCTGTGTGTCACAGTGGGGGGCCTCAGAGCTGAATACGCAGTCAGCGGTATGGTGCACCTGAAGCTCCTCAAAGTTCCCAACCACTTGGGCTGAGCACGCCCTGGCAACTTTGTGCAGCTCTGCCTTCTCCTGCAAAGCAAACTCCGTGCAAACCCCGTCCCTTCAGCAGGTGTCTCACTGCTAGGAAGCCTCTCAGACTCCGTGCCTTTCCTCTGACACAGAGCGGCTGTGTGTAGATCCCCTCCTCCACAAACAGCTGGAATGTTACTTTTGCAAGTACTCTGCCTGTCTGAGTTCCCCAATGCCCAGGGCACCACACAATATAGGATTCTGCGTAGAAAGCAGATGTCCAGGGCTAGATGTCCAGCAGTCCCAGGCTTTCACCCCCTCCTGCACTCCATTTCTCTTCCTCCCGCTGGTGACCTGGAGTGTGGGAAGGGCTTGGGTCCTGCCAGATTAAGGCCTGTTTCTTGAGGTCTGCTCTGTTCGTGAGGTCTGTACGCAGTCTGGTTCAGCCTTATTTCTTGTTGCTGTCTGAAGGTTAGTTGTATTTATTAACTATATTTTTGTACTGTTTGTGGTTTTGGGAGGAGCTCTCCATCTCACCTCTCATGCCGCCATCTTGAATCATAATTAAGTTTTAACAGCACATGACTAAGTGCTGATGTCTGAACCTTTGTCAGACTATCTTGAAGCTCTTGAGAATCTTAAATCTACCAGGTCTTAACCACAGGGGCCATAAGTGCTCCCAGATACAGATCAGATGAGGACCTAGAAATTTTCATTTTTATGGAGAGCCCTGGTTCCTTTCCTGGGGGTATTATACGTAGAAAACCTTATCTGGGTGAGGTGTGCATGTTGCTACTGAGTGTCACTGCATTTAGGCCCTCTCAGTGGACAAATCCAAGAAATATATGTATATACACTAAAACCTGTGTAAACATATGTTTATAATAATTGCTTTATTTACTATCTGTACATATATTAAAAGATACATGAGTTTATACTGATATATTCTTGTAAATTCAGCCCCATGGAGTTCATTCTAGCAAGTCCCCCACCTTGCTTATTTATAACCTGTTTCCTGAATGTAAGAAATCTGGCAACAATTATACAATCTTATTTACTAGTTTATTTAACCTTAGTATAGTTATAAACTTGTTTCAGGAAAGAGAGGATTCAAGATGGTGGCGTGAGAGGTCAGACAGAGAACTCCTCCCAAAACTACAGATAGTGTGAAATATAGTTAATGTAACTAACTCTGAAACAGCAACAGGAAGAAGGCTGCACCAGACTGCATACAGACCTCACGAAACAGGGTAAGGTACGAAAATCTTGATCCAGTTGGACCCGAGCCCTTCCTCCACCCTAGCTCACCAGCAGCAGGAAGAGAAACAGAGTGGGGGAGGAGGTGGAAACATGGGACTGCTGAAAACCTGTCCATGGAGGTTTGCTTTGCTAGCAGAAACCTACACTGTGTGGTGCTCTGGAAGATGGGGAGCTGGGACAGGCAGAGTGCTTGAGAGACAGATTCTGGCCATTTGTGGAGGATGGTATCCACACCTGGCCACTCTGGGACAAGGGAAAGGCAGGTGGTCTGACAGGCTTCCTAGCAGCGAGAGGGTTGCTGAAGGGGCAGGGGTTTCACAGAGCTTGCTGTGCAGGAGAAGGGATAGGGGACAAGGTTGTCTGGGCACACTCTGCCCAGCAGATTGGGAACTTTGGGGAGCTTCAGGTGCTCCATCCCCCTGGCTGGCTACTCAGCTCCAAGGCCCCCACTGTGATATGCAGCCTGCCGAGCCTTCCTCCTGGCCTGACAGCACCGGCTGGCAAACCAGCAGTCACTGCTCTGGCATCAGGCCAGCCAGAGGGAGGCCCCACCTACAACAGCTAGAGATGCAAAGCACAGAAGCTTACACCTGTGTCCTTGTCCCACTGGCTCTGATACGGGAGACAGGCAGGGCAGACGGGAATCAGGAAACAGATATTTCCTCCCCCAGGCACCAGCTCCACTCCCCTACCTCCCCTGCTCCCCCAACCCCACTCTAGGGGATGAGCAGCTCCAGAGACTGTAGGTTATGGGCAATACAGGTCACCACACAGAAATCTGAAACATCAACAGAACATGGTTCAGACCAAAATCTCACAAACCCCAGAAAAAGGGCCAAATGAAACTGAACTCACATATCTTCCTGAAAGAGGGTTTAAAATAAAAATCATAAACATGCTTATGGAGGTGTAGAAAAATATTCAAGAACTCAGGAAGGAATTTAAGATGGAGATTCAGTTATTAAGAAATTCCATAACTGAAATGAAACATACAATGGGGGGATTTAAAAGCAGATTGGATGTAGTAGAAGAGATGGTAAATGGAATAGAAATTAGAGAAGAAGAATACAAAGAAGCTGAGGCAGAGAGAGAAAAAAGAATCTCTAAGAATGACAGAATATTGAGAGAACTGTGTGACAAATTCAAATGGAACAATATTCACATTATAGGGGTACCAGAAGAAGAAGAGAGAGAAAAAGTGATAGAAGGTGTCATTGAGAAGGTAATTGCTGAAAACTTCCCCAATCTGGGGAAGGAAATAGTCTCTCAAGCCATCAAGATACACAGATCTCCCAACACAAGGGACCCAATGAAGAAAACATCAAGACATATAATAACTAAGATGACAAATATCAAGGATAAAGACAGACTTTTTAAAGCAGCTAGAGAGAGAAAAAAGATCACATACAAAGGAAAACCCATCAGGCTATCATCAGATTCCCCAACAGAAACCTTCCAAGCCAGAAGGGAGTGGCAAGATATTTTTAATGCAATGAAGCAGAAGGGCCTTGAACCAAGAATACTCTACCTGGCAAGGTTATCACTTAAATTTGAAGGAGGGATTAAACAATTTTCAGATAAGCAAAAGCTGAGAGAATTTACCTCCTTCAAACCACCTCTACAGTGCATTTTGGAAGGACTGCTATAGATAGAAGTATTCCTAAGACTAAATAGATGTCACTCAAGGGATAGACAAAGAGTACAGAATATGATTCATAACATACAAAGAATGGAGGAAGAAAGAGGAGGAAAAAAAAGAATCTTTAGGTTGTGTTTGTAATAGCATATGAAGTGAGTTAAATTAGACTGTCAGATAGTAAGGGAATTACCCTTGAACCTTTGGTAGCCACAAATCTAAAGCCTGCAATGGCAATAAGTACATACCTATCGATAATCACCCTAAATATAAATGGTCAGAATGCACCAATCAAAAGACGTAGAGTCACTGAATGGATAAAAAAAACAACACCCACCTATATGCTGCTTACAAGAGACTCACTTCAAACCCAAAGACATCCACAGACTGAAAGTAAAGGGATGGAAAAAGATCTTTCATGCAACTAATAAGGAGAAAAAAGCAGGAGTTGCAGTACTTGAATCCGACAAAATAGACTTCAAAACAAAGAAAGTAGCAAGAGATAAAGAACATTACATAATAAAAAGGGTTCAGTACAACAAGAGACTATAACTTATAAATATCTATGCAACCAACAGAGGATCACCTACATATGTGAAACAAATACTAACAGAATTAAAGGGGGAAATAGACTGCAATGCATACATTTTGGGAGACTTCAACACATCACTCACTCCAAAGGACAGATCAACCAGACAGAAAATAAATAAAGAGACAGAGGCACTGAACAACACATTAGAACAGATGGACCTAATGGATACCTACAGAACACTCCATCCAAAAGTCACATTCTTCTCAAGTGCACATGGAACATTTTCAAGAATAGATCATATCCTAGGCCACAAAAAGAGCCTCAGTAAATTTAAAAAGATTGAAATTGTACCAACCAGTTTCTCAAACAACAATGGTATGAAACCAGAAATAAATTACTCAAAGAAAATGAAAAAGCCCACAAACAAATGGAGGCTTAATAACATGCTCCTAAGTAATCAATGGATCGATGACCAAATAAAAACAGAGATCAAGCAATATATGGAGACAAATGACAACAATAATTCAACACTGTAAAATCTGTGGAACGCAACGAAGGCCGTGCTAAGAGGGAAATATATTGCAATACAGGCCTACCTCAGGAAAGAAGAACAATCCCAAATGAACAGTCTAAACTCACAATTAATGAAACTAGAAAAAGAAGAACAAATAAGGCCCAAAGTCAGTAGAAGGAAGGACATAATAAAGATTAAAGCAGAAATAAATAAAATTGAGAAGAATAAAACAATAGAAAGAATCAGTGAAAGCAGGAGCTGGTTCTTTGAGAAAACAAACAAAATAGATACACCCCTAACAAGAATTTTCAAGGGAAAAAGAGGGTGTACACACACAAACAGAATCAGAAATGAAAAAGGAAAAATCATTATGGACACCACAGAAATACAAGGAATTATTAGAGAATAGTATGAAAAATTATATGCTAACAAACTGGATAACCTAGAAGAAATGGACAACTTCCTAGAAAAATACAACCTACCAAGGATGACCCAGGAAGAAACATAAAATCTGAATAGACCAACTACCAGAAAAGAAATTGAATTGGTAATCAAAAAACTACCTAAGAGCAAAACCCCTGGACCAGATGGTTTCACTGCTGAATTTTATCAAACATTTAGGGAAGCCCTAATACCCATCCTCCTCAAAGTTTTCCAAAAAGTTGAAGGGGAGGGAATACTTCCAAACTCATTCTATGAGTCCAACATCACTCTAATACCAAAAAAAGGCAAAGACACCACAAAAAAAGAAAATTACAGACCAATATCCCTGATGAACATAGATGCAAAAATACACAACAAAATATTAGCAAGCCAAATTCAAAAATACATCAAAAAGATCATCCATTATGATCACGTGTGTTTAACCCTAGGGATGCAAGGATGGTAGAACATTCAAAAATCCATCAACATCATCCACCACATCAACAAAAGAAGGACAAAAACCACATGATCATCTCCATAGATTCTGAAAAAGCATTTGACAAAATTTAACATCCATTCATGATAAAAACTCTCAGTAAAATGGTATAGAGGGCAAGTACCTCAACATAATAAAGGCCACATATGACAAACCCACAGCCAACATTATACTTAAAAGCAAGAAGCTGAAAGCTTTTCCTTTAAGATGGGGAACAAGACAAAGATGCCAACACTCCCCACCTTTATTCAACATAGTACTGGAGGTCCTAGCCATGGCAATCACAAACACAAGGAAATAAAAGGCATCCAGATTGGTAAGGAAAAAGTCAAACTGTCCCTGTTTGCAGATGACATGATATTATACATAAAAAACCCTAAAGAATCCACTCCAAAACTACTAGATCTAATATCAGAAATCAGTAAAGTTGCAGGATACAAAATTAATACACAGAAATCTGTTGCATTTCTATACACTAACAGTGAACAAGCAGAAAGAGAAATCAGGAAAACAATTCCATTCACAATTGCATCCAAAAGTATAAAAACCTAGGAATAAATCTAACCAAGGAAGTGAAAGACTTATACCCTGAAAATTACACGACACTCATGAGAGAAATTAAAGAAGATACCAATAAATGGAAACACAACCTGTGCTCATGGATAGGAAGAATTAATATTGTCAAATGGCCATCCTGCCTAAAGCAACCTACAGATTCAATACAATCCCTATCAAAATACCAACAGCATTCTTCAATGAATTAGAGTAAGTCATTCTAAAATTCATATGGAACCACAAAAGACCCCAAATAGCCAAAGCAATCCTGAAAAGGAAGAATAAAGCGGGGGCAAATATGCTCCCTGACTTCAAGCTCTACTACAAAGCCACAGTAATCAAGACAATTTGGTACTGGCATAAGAACAGACCCATAGACCAATGGAACAGACTATAGAGCCCAGATATAAACTCAAGCATATATGGTCAATTAATATATGATAAAGGAGCCATGGATATACAATGGGGAAATAATAGATAGCCTCTTCAACAGCTAGTGTTGGCAAAACCGGACAGCTACATGTAAGAGAATGAAACTGGATTATTGTCTAACCCCATACACAAAAGTAAACTCAAAATGGATCAAAGACCTGAATGTAAGTCATGAAACCATAAAACTCTTAGAAAAAAAACATAGGCAAAATCTCTTGGACATAAACGTGAGCAACTTTTTCATGAACATATCTCCCTGGACAAGGGGAAAAAAAGCAAAAATGAACAAGTGGGACTATATCAAGCTGAAAAGCTTCTGTAGAGCAAAGGACACCATCAATAGAACAAAAAACATCCTACAGTATGGGAGAATATATTTATAAATGACATATCTGATAATCGATTGACATCCAAATTATATAAAGAGCTCATGCACCTCAACTAACAAAAAGCAAGTAATCCAATTAAGAAATGGGCAGAGAGTTGAACAGACACTTCTACAAAGAAGAAATTCAGATGGCCACGAGGCACATGAAAAGATGCTCCACATCCCTAATCATCAGAGAATTGCAAATTAAAACCCCAATGAGCTATCACCTCGCACCAGTCAGGTTGGCCAACATCCAAAAGACAAACAACAACAAATGTTGGCAAGGATGTGGAGAAAGGAGAACCCTCCTACACTGCTGGTGGGAATGTAAATTAGTTCAACCATTGTGGAAAGCAGTATGGAGGTTCCTCAAAAAACTAAAAATAGAAATACCACTTGACCCAGGAATTCCACTCCTAGGAATTTACCCTAAGAATGCAGCAGCCCAGTTTGAAAAAGACATATGCACCCCTATGTTTATCGCAGCACTATTTACAATAGCCAAGAAATGGAAGAACCTAAGTGTCCCTCAGTAGATAAATGGATAAAGAAGATGTGGTACATATACACAATGGAATATTATCCAGCCATAAGAAGAAAACAAATCCTACCATTTGCAACAACATGGATGGAGGTAGAGGGTATTATGCTCAGTGAAATAAGCCAGGTGTAGAAAGACAAGTATCAAATAATTTCTGTCATCTGTGGAGTATAAGAACAAAGCAAAAACTGGAGGAACAAAACAGCAGAAGACTCACAGAATCCAAGAATGGACTAACAGTTACCAAAGGGAAAGGAACTGGGGAAGATGGGTGGGAAGGTAGGGATGAGGGTGAAAGAGGGGTATTACGATTAGCCCACATAATATAGCGGGAGCGGGCATACAGGGAATGCAGTATAACACAGAGAAGACAAGTAGGATTCTATAGCATCTTACTACATGAGGGACAGTGACTGTAATAGGTTATGTGGTGGGGACTTGATAATAAGGGGAGTCTAGTAACCATAATATTGCTCATGTAATTATACATTAATAATAGCAAAATTAAAAAAAAAGTTGTTTCAGAATTGCTGACCAGAATTCTTGTGAGAAATAAAATTATGAATTAGAGTACAGCATTTATGTAGTTCTTTCTCCCTTTATTTTTAAGGTATGCATTTGTTTGAGAGAAAAGTTTTCCTCTACCTTCAAGGTTCTTCTAGCTGGTCTAAGAATCAAATTGAAAATAGATTAACAGGAGAGATTAAAATTTAATTACATATATAAAGGAAATCCACCTGGGCATGACATAGGCAGTCAGGAACAATGAGATGTATGTCAGCTTTAAGGAGAAGGAGGTAGGGGTCTGAGACTTCAAAGAAAATGGGAAGCAATTCACAGGAATATAAAAGACTAAATGTTGGATTAAAAAAATGCTTGATGAGCCACACAGAAATAATGGGACCCAGAGTGGAATTTTAACGGACTTTGCTACAGCCCTCCCTATCTACCTCTCTTAGTTTACATTATAATATAGCTCTCTATAGTGATGGCTCTCCTCTTGGAGCAGGTCCTTTAAATAATTTTTATGCAGTTAGAGGGGAAAGAGTTCAGGGTTTCAGTCTGAGTCTTTTGGGCCTTGATTGTTTCTAGTTCACATGTCACAATGGCACATCTTGCTGCAGCCTGCCCTTGACTCTTATAAGCAAGGCAACTTAAAACAAGGCTGATCTTGGGTGGCCTCAAGAAAAGTAGATCTCCATGCCTGTCCATCTTCTTAAAAGTTTATAGAGGAGCCTTAACTGGATTCAGTTGCATAGACTTTCCAGTTGGTCTCAGCACTACATCACTATCTCAGGGCTGTTCCTGTGTTACCGAAAACTGGTCCTTGTCACCAAAGTCAAATCACAAAACACAATAAGAATGTTTTCAGGAAAGGAAAGGAATAGTTTATTAATTTGACAGCAAATGAGGGAATGTCAGGGATGCCATTGCCCTACCCTGCACCCCCATGCACAAGCAGTTAGGGCTTTTAGAGGGGACATTGTGGAGAGAGGCTGTGGTGGTCACAGACACATAAAGTAGCAGATTGCGAAGATCTAAGCAGACATTCTTGCATGGATTCAATTGCTTTTTGTTTCTCTTATTAGTTCCTCCTCAGTGCTCTGGGACAGGATGGCTTGGGTTCTGCAAAATCAGCTTTCTGCTTTATCTCTGACCCTGGACTTAGAAAATTGCCACCCAATTTTGTTGTCTTACAGTTATACTAAATAATATCACTTCAGGCAGGGTGTGGATTCAAAGCAGTGACTTTAAAACTTGCAAAGTTATAAACTACTAAGCCATGAATCAAACACATTCCATATGTTCCAAAGAGCTTAAATAGTTAACTCATTATTTTTCTAAACTAGAATTTATACATATATTAAGATATATAAATATACTGTCTCAAGGATGGCATAAATGTACAAAGTATGTGTACCCATCAGTGTGAGCATGAGTGCAGGGGTAACACCAACAATGCAACAATGGTATTTAGTTACTGGTAATCCAGATGAGCACTTCTTGACAAATACATCACTTTTCAAATAGTTTCATGGGTCTCTGTGAATGAACAGCTAGAACACTGACTTAATTAAAAAATATATATATTTTTTTCCTTCTGGAAATTAGCAAGTTGAATATTGACTTGATTATTCATTATGGTATTTTAGCACCAAAAGATAGCCAGTCTCCTTGAAAACATTTTGCCTTGTAATTGAGGAATATTGCAATACAACTAGATGAAATTTCTATGAATCTTCTCTTGAAAACAATTTCTCATAATCACTGTCTCCCTGAAGACTTGAAGAGGCTTCCCATCTTATATATTTATTTTGAATGCATATAGAGGTCTTGATTGCTAAGACGTCTACGTGAATTCTATCGTATATCTTTACATGCACTATATTCTAAAGTGGGTGCTACAATCTTAATTACAAATGAGATAACTGACATTTAACTTCCTTTCAGAGCTTTTTCCTTCTTCAGCTCTAAATCTACAACTAAGCTAAAAGGAACTGTTCTGCCCACTTCCTCCTAGTTCTTCCTCTTGAGGTAGAGCAGGGACATGAGACAAGCGTCATGATTAATTTTTCCTGTCTGTGATAAAAAATGCTGAGATATAAATAGTATAGTAAGAACAGGAGACTCCATCTTCAGGCTAAGATTCAATTTTAAAAACAAGGGAATTAGGAGGTAAGAATATTTTATTCTTAACATATTTTATGATAATCATCCAATAACCTTTCCTATCTATGGCAGGGCAAATAGTCCTAAATGATAAGTCCCCACTGTTTGTTCTTCTCTACCATCTTAGAGAAGAACAGGTTCAAGAAATTCCTTGTGTTAAGTTTATCTTACAGAACATCTAGAGGATGGACTATAGATGGTGAAACAATGTCTGTCACCAGAGATAGACATCATGACACAACAAGTCAAGCCTATCCTCCTTGAAATCCTTAAAAGACAGAATCCTATGCCTTTAAGCACATTTCCTCTCTGAAAATTGCCAACACTCTCTTTCTTTGACTGTGTACTTTGCCTTAAATAAAGACTTCTTGCTGCTCACCTTACTCTGTGTTGTCTCTGCACTCTTCCAAGCCTGTTGGTAGATTAATAAGAAACCTCCCAGTGGAAAATGTCTCTGTTACTTTGCTATTTCATTCAATTTTATAGACTTAAGCACAAGTCTTCACTCTCTCTGCCCTACTTCAGACAAGTAGGGAGGGGCTACTAAGATCTCTGATTTGGGCCTGCAAGTTCCCGCCACCTGGGTGACCTGGACAGGACTGCAGCTGTGCAATCATGCTTTTTAGTAGCCTGTCTGAAAACCTCTTTTCTTTGCCTTTGGGAAGTTCTCAGAACATAATCACACTCCATCCAGTGCTCTGTGGCTCCCCCAAATCCTTGAATTGTAAGGGTTTAGTTCCCATGCTGTGCAGATTAAAGTGGACACTGGATGACAGGTGACCCTGGCTTCAGGAGTTGGCCAGGGATCTGCCCTATGCTCTGCTCCTCCTTGGTCTCTACTGCGTGCATGGCCGCTGCCATTCACTACTGCTCTCACTTTAATGAATTCCTTCCTTACCTACGTTTGTCAGACTTGTTTGAGTCTCAATAAGAATCAAGAACCCTTCCCTGTCCAGGTTGAGATTTCACCTAGTGCACAGGGAGAGACCTACCCAGACGCAGCTGCCTGACAACACTCTCTGTCCTTTCTCCCTGAGTATTGCATTTGCAATGGCTCTGGCTAAAGGAGGCAGGGAGGGTTTTACTTTTACCATCATCCTTTTAACAATATCCTCCTGACTCTGGTTTAGTCTCTGTCATCAGTCCCTTGGCACCTCTGCTCCAGGCTCAGGTTGCAGCCCTGGGAACAGAGCTCCTGCATATGACCTCTTCCTGGCTGCTGGGCCCTGGCTCACTGTATATTCACACCCCAGAGCCCACAGTATCCCCTCCCCAAGGTGTTCTTGGGTCCTGGTATCTGACCCTTTTTCTATTCCTGTTACCAAGTCCCACCTCTACTATCTGACTATCTTCTTACTATGCAAATAACTGTCCACCACCATCCCACAACCACTTCCCACCCCTCTACTTATATTTTCTGCTTGTATGTCTTGCTCTAAAAACGTGTTAAGCAATATCTCAGAGGCAGAAGCCTCTCCCTCCTGATGCCAGTCTCCTAATCAGCACTCAGCCTTCTGGAAGCCCAGGGAGGTCTGAAGCCTCAGAGACATGTGTGGTTATCATACTCTCCAGCTGCCAGGAGAGCATATTCACTGACTCGTGTTAATGTGTTGCATTGGGCAAAGATACTGTGAGCCTGAGTTAGAAGAAGCTGCCATTTCTTGAAGACACTGATGGTCATTACTGGTTCTCTCACTCACAATAAGGGGGCTTGAGAGGAAAGAAGTCTTCAAGGCCTGAAGCCTCTAAGGTAAACCCTATAGATTCCTTCTGCACAGGTGCCTCCCCGTGGGCCACTGAGGACGGCTGTAGAGTGTTCTGCCTGGTTGCTATGTAGGGATATGGAACATTTAGCTATGAGGATGGTTTCCTCTTAGAATTTTAATGTTACTCTGGTGCCTTGGTAAAAAAGGTTACACATAATTATATGTAGTTATTTCTTTAGATAATGTGGACATGGACACACATATACATACACATACACACACACACCTTAGATATATTAATTCAAGCATCTTTCTCCAAATTTGGCTGCCAGGTCTGGTAAAGAGGGATGGTGTGGACATCCCTGTGGCATGGGGTTGGGTGAGTGAGTTCTGCATGAGCTCAGAGGGACATAAAGATATTCTGCAGCCAGATCACCAGGTTCTGATCCCTACTCCTCAAATTGTTGTCTGTGTGGCCTTGGGCAAATTACTTAACTCCTCTGATGCTCTTCTTCCTCCTATGTCAAATGGAAAGGATCAGAGCAGTAGTACCTACTTATATGGGGGCTGTGGGAACTAAAGTGGTTAACCTGAGTAAAACACTAGAATGATGCCTGATGCACACTAAAAGCTAGGTGAACTTAATTGGTGGGTTCTTAGGAAATCTATGTTTGTATATTTTAAAAAAGCTAAGTTGACCAAATTATAGAACATATTTATTTTACCTGAAGGCTGAAAACTCTCCCTAATGGCTATGGTTGTTTTGAAAAAGCTAAATAATGTAGTTAGAATAGATGTCTTCCTGCCATAACTGCTCTGGTGTTCCTAATATGTGAAATTCCAATCTTTGCAAACACATTTACCATTGTCATCTGTAAAGCATGGCTACATCGGGCTGGACTAAAAGTTCAATAAAAGTTATTTATTAAATGTGTATTCACCGAGAGCCCCACATATGACAGACACTGTGCCAGGGACTGGTGTTAATACAGTGAGAGACAGTAAGGTGCAGATAAGCATCCAGTCTGTTGAGGCTCAGACAGGTAAGTGGTAGGAGAGGGGAAGTGGAAGGCGACCTGAGAGCAACTAAGGGGGCTTCACTGGGATTTGCAGGGACTGAATAAGGCTCCTTCATGAAAGTGTGACATGTGGGCTGAGATCCAGTCTGGAAGAGAAGCAGAAATTATCTGGGTGGAGCTTTAGGGGAAATGGGTTTCAGGAGAGAATTGTACTGGGAAGGGCTCAAGACTCTTGAGAGCTTGACTCTTGGGAGGATTCAGAGAAATAAAACAAGGCTGGATTGAGCTCTGAGAGAGGAAAGGGTGATGAATGAAACTGGGGAGGCAGGCAAGTAACTATTGATCATGAAGGAGCAATGTTCCAAAGTTATATGCATCTTAGCATATTAGATGTTTTATCTAAAATACAGACATAGTTCCCAATGGATGGATTTTAAGCCTGGCCTTTGCAAGGTGATGCTCAACATGGAAAACTGGATTTGAAGGAGATTATTCTACTTTTGACTGTTCTTGTAATTGTGCGTGTTCATCAGAATTCCATTAGGCATTCATGAAAATAGTTTATTGTAAATTTTTTTGTTTCCTCATTCTTAGTATTGAGAATGGGATGTAAAAGATCTTATTCATTTCCCATTTATCAATGTTTGAATGATGCATGTACCTTAATGTTAGCTTAAAAATCAATATTGACTGAAAATGAATTGTGAATCGTCACTGACATGGCGTAAGAAGACCAGCAGGGGGAGCTCTCAGACTCTAAAACTCTTGTCTATTGCCGCCCAGAGGGAAGGACTGCACCTTGCAGGACTGTGACTGCTTCACCTACTGCTTTCCCACGAGCAGGAGGAGGAAGAGTCTCCTCCTCCAGGGCACTGGCCCAGCCAATGACAGAATCTCAGCTCAGACAGTGAGCATCCACGGTACTCGGAACTCCGTTTCCTCCAACGGATTATTTATTTATAAAGAACCCTGTCAGCACTGCCCTTTGTCTTATAAAAGAGTGTTTCTCTGCTCTGTTCCTTGGCCATGCCTTTTGTTTCCCACAGCATGTTTGTCCCAAATTGCAATTTTCTACTATTATGAAAAAAACCATTTTTGCTGATAAATTAACTGACAGTTTTATTTTTAAAATCAACAGTAGGGAACTTTCGTTAGGAATGAAATAGCAGTTGCCAATGTGGTAAAGTTAGAATATGTTCTTCCCTTCACCTTCTTAGTGTTTTACTGATTAAGTACGGGTGATATATACCCCCTACAATATAGAACTGGAAATACAAACATTATCTTCAAAGGAAGTGGCATAGATTTCTTTTGCCAAAAACGAGTAAAGTTATTTAAAAAATAGGTCTGTCATATAATTTCCAACAGAAAGTAGTAATTAATATAATATTCTAAACTCAAAGTAGTCTTGGCAGAATTCAGCAGTATTTAATGAGCTTATGGTTAATCTCATACCATCCACCTCAACAGTTGAAAAAGCATGTAACACATTTTGTAATCATTTTCTCTTAGAGGACTCTGCACACCAGGGAGCTTTATTGTTCAAGGGTAAACATACTGTGTATATTGTGGTGATACATACCTTTTAGCTGTAATGATGGAGGTGGTTGTTTGGCGACTCTTACATACAATACTCCAATTCCTCTTTGACACAAGGTAGAGTAAAGTTAAGGTGAACATTTACCAACTGTTTATCAGATTAGGGACTTCATATATTATCAAAGTTGCCTCTTGCAATATTCATATGAAATTAAAATGATTTACAGAAGTGAAAACTGAGGTTCTCATTACTAGATCATAAGCTAGTATTTGGCCAAATTTGAATTTTAACTTGGCTATTCTATAGTGCTTAAACTATTTTCACTGTGCTATATTGTTACCCAGAAAGACATCTTCCATACAACACTATATAGTATAATGGCTACAAAATGTTAGACCTTATAATACAATGTCTCTAATAGAATCTGAACACCCTTCTTAGCTGTTTAAATTCGGTAAGTTCTTCAACCTCTCTATGTCTCAGGTTTCTCATCTTTAGAATGGGTATGGTAATATTGCTACATAGATTAGTTGGGAGGATCAATGTGTTTACTGTTCGAATAGGTTTAGTCTTTACTGTTCCAGAGTGAAGTGAGGCGCCCAGGCCTACCACAGTGATCCGAAGATGTCTGCTACTCCAGGACAAAATGGAATGAAACAGTGTAAAATCTCTCATTATTCTGCCCCAGGCCCTTGTGGAGAGTGATTGTGATGTATGGGCAGGATAGAGCCCTTCTGTTGGACTGAAGAAATATTATTAGCTGATGGTAAAAGGGAAAAAATCCAAGTTTTGTATTTCTCTTCTATGACTGTCATTAACAACACCAAATGACCTATGTAACTCTTGGGTTACAGGAGAAACTCCTAGTCTTTGGGGTAAGTCAGCCCTGGTGAAATATTTGGCTCAAGATGTGAGAAAATGTCATGTAGAAACCTTGTTTATGACCATAAGGAGGAATTTCTGAGTCACTCATCACTGATTCTGTAACATAGCTTTCTTAAAAAAAGACTGGGACATGTTATAGACCCTTTGGTAGAAATGCAGAGGCATAATCTCATGGTAGAAAACATCCTATCATGTAACACTGGAGAATGGTCTCCAATCTGGCCATGCACCTCAAGAGGCTGAGCTCTAGGAACTCATATTCTTCATTTTTAATTAAGAAATTGGGTCGAGGGAAGGCTGAGTGGAATGCTGGTCACTGCCTTCCCGCCTCCATCATACTATGACCCCAAAGCATGTGGGAGATAGTTTGACTCAGTCTGTGTTATCAGCCAGCTCTCCCTTTCACTTATGTCACTTCTGAAGGGAGTTGGTGAGAATGGACAGAATTCAGGGGCAGATGAAGATGTGGGGTGGCCTCTGGAATTGGTTGAAACAGCCTGAAACAAAATCTGCAGGGTAAGCTCTTGTCCCATTTATTTAGGCTTGAATATTCCACCTTTTCAAGCACTGATAGCTCCTTCCTGAGGAAGTAAAAGTGGTCTCTTTCTCAACATCCACTAGTTTGTGACCATGACCATTGTGCTTTTGTTTCCCCTTCTCACAAGCCATCGAGATCCTGAGTAGTGCAATAATTCTGATTCTGGGTGTTTTTCTGGGTTCCCTACAAGGCCTGTTTAATTTCTTCGGGGACTTCTCTCTCTTTACCTTCTACTCAGGATATCCGGTATGGGGCGCTGTGTCTGTGAGTATTCCAGTTCCCCTGAACATAGAGCATTTCTTGATTACCACTGCTGGAAAAGTGCCTGATCATTAAAGTGTTGGTCTTAGGATATTTCAAAGTTGAATACTGCACATTTGAGTTATAATTCTTGACACAAACAGGTTTTAAAAACAAAAGGCCATTTTTTCTGATTAAAACAAGGCACATTTTCTGAGTATAAAATAAGTCTCAAACACTATTTAATAATCGTGTATTAAATTTATTCATACAAAGAAAATTGAATGAACAATGACTATTGGTGAATTTCCCTGTGGTACAACGAAGGGAGACTTGGTTTGTAAAATAACTTACAGAAGGGAGATAAGAGAGTTGCCTGTTAATTACTGTCTGAAAATCAGAAGAACAATTTTCCCTATTTGGGGTGCAATGTAATCTATAAAAGTGGGATTTGGATCTAGGTGATTTTTAAAATTTATTTTTTGTGCTTTGCCATTTCATTATAACTTACCTGAAGGTTAATTTTGTAAAAAGTGGTTAATAGGAATAATTTGTTGATCAGTCACTTTTTGGTTGGTTACTCTGGTATTAGCTAGACCTTTGAAAATCTATACATGTTGAGTCTTGGACAGAACATGAAAACAAAATTGCTATCCTGAAATCTAAGATGAAAAAATTTAGTTGAAAACAGAGAATAGAACATATAATTGTCAAATGAAGAAGAAAGAAATTTGTAATGTTTTTTCCACTAATTTATTCATGCTTTTCTTTTTCCAAAGTGACTGACCTTCAGATCTCCTTTAAAGAGAAATTGCTCTTAATTTAGCCAAAATTTATTGGCCCAAATATGATTTCATATTCTGACCAAAGATTATATCCTGTTTCTCGATACAGTCCAAAACATGTTATTTGGCTTTAACATTTCTGAAAGCTTCAGGGAGTTCGTATCCCCAATTTGAGGAAATAATTCGATTTTGAATTTTTCTAGAAAACTGGTGTACATATTAACTCTGCATGATGAATCCCGACTACTTAAATAGAAAATATCCATATGGTAGAAAATAAAATAGTGAAGTGTTTCAATTTTTCAATTAGTAAAGTTTTCTTTTCTCAGAAGGTGAGGTCATTTTGTCCAAAGAAGAGCCATGGTAATGGAGCCAGAGGTTACTATCCACACACGAAGATTCAAGTCTGACCATTGGATTCCCATTGCTGGAAGCTTCTGCCTTGCTCTGCATCACCTACTGATCAAGGTCTGAGGTCCAGGACATGGCCCAAAGCCTTCACATCTGGCCTTACCTCCAAGGATACCCTCACCTCCCCCCTTCTCTCTGTATGCACGCCCTGCTGTATGCTGACTGGGAGATTCCCTCTATTTGTCCAATCTTTCTCTGACTACTCCTTACTAACTGTGTGACTTTGGAAAAGATATTTGAACTCTCTTCCTTCAGATTCCTCACCAAGGTGGTAGAAATAATATGAAGATCTTCTCTTGGGGTCACTGTGGAATTAAATGCAAAAAATTACATCAAAACCTTAGCTATGATTAATAATTTGAGTGCTTTCTCTATGCTGGACACATACCTAAGCTCCTTCTATATATTATTTCAATTTATCTCCACATAGCTATAAATCAAGTAATATTAACATGGCATATCTATGTCTCTAGGCAAAGAGGGTTTGATAATACGGCTTAGAATGAATATGAGCTGAAGACAGGATCATAACAGAGCATATGCTCTTAACTGTGAAGCTACCACGACTGGGGAGCTTCCTGTGATAACCTCTTTGCTATTCTAAATAGATTCAAAGCTGTTCTTTCTTATTTAGGCAGAATTCAATAGCTGAATTTTATGTAGCAAGCCTTTGGTCTCCATGATTTGGGCAACTTTTTTCATAAACCATAATGGTGGGTTGGTAAGTTGTTTTGAATTTTATGAGGTAAAAAATAAAATGGTGTTTTGAAAACACCATGGACATGTAGAGAATTTAATTTATCAAAATTAGAGTCATGGAAAATATAGTGTATCAAAATAGTAATTTAAAAATTAGTGGATATGTTGATATAGACACATATTTGTAAAAGTTTAGAACATCTATTCAAACAAATCAAACCTTTAACTGAAGCTAGGGTAAGGATGTCAGAATGATATTAAATATAGATATAAGTATAAATTAATTTTATTTACATTTAATATAAATATAAGCAAAATAATAATTATATTACATTAAGTATATGTATTTTGTTTTTAAAGTGTGCACACTCACACAAACCTGCAAAAAGCCAGACATAAAACAAAATGAAAATATTATAAATTTACTCATTATTTGAGCTAATAGAAAATTTTATTTGTCTAAATTGATGAGCAACATCAACTACAATTTTGTGTGCTAGGATATGAATTTAAAAAACAAGTTTTGTATTCTGTTGCTAGATGTCTATTAACCAAGGAGGGAGCAAGAAAAATGGTTGAGACTTATTATTCCTTTATTTGCTTCATTTTCTATTTTCAAACAGTTTATTTTTACAGGATCCTCATCTATTGCAGCTGGGAAAATCCCCGGAATATTATTGGTAAAATGGCAGTCATTCCTCTTTTTCTATGATCATAGGTGTAAAAATAAGGTATTGATTAAAAGGAGAGTGGATATTGGTGAATCCAGCTGAGACACTGAATCTCAGGTAATCAAAAGAAAATTAATTTTCTTTTCTTATGGCATTCAGATGGTAGAGGTAAAAAACCATACAGATTGTGAAAATGATTACTGGGATGGTTACTATGAATATTTGCTAAATCTGAAGCTGAGCAAAAAGGATTTTTTATTTTTACGTGTTGTTAAATTTGACCCATTCTAATTATTTTGAGTGTACACTGTCCCACCACTAGTTCCACAATGGAAAGCCAAACATTCTGTCCCTTTAGAGATTCATTAAAAAATTACTAAGCCTCTGTTATGTGTGCTTTCTAAATCACCTACCCATTTATACTACTAGTTTATTCATTCCCCTCCTCCCTAGATGGGTATTTTACCTTTATAACCTATTCTCAAACACAAATTATTTTTCTCACATCTTTGCTCTCTGTTGGTCACCTTGATTCCTATTCTGAGAAACTCAAGGCATTGAACAGAATTTTCAGATCCCCAGTATAACATCTATTTATGAACCAGATTTGTTCCAACATTTTTTTTTCCATTCTCACCTCTTATCACAGGGACCTCTCTGGGATTATCATTAAAGCCAGACCTAATAAATACCAGATTCCATTCCTTTTTGCCCACACAAGTGCATCACTCCAATTCTCTTTCTAATACACCTTTTAAATTAGCCTGTAAGTCTCCACTTATGCTCTCAAAAGGAAAAACTATCTTAACCTTATTTTCTCCTGCTGACTACAGGCACCAGGGATTTTCCCTTCTGCTGCTAAACTCCGTAAGAAATGATCTATACCCGTCTCTGATTCCTGTCTACCCAGGTTTGACTAAACACACCCCAATAAGGCTTTCTTCCCTATCACTCCTCTGTACCTCTCTTTAAGGTCGCTGAAGACTTACACACACAGAGGTCAGCTCTCCGTCCTCATTTACCTTGACCCATGAGCAGCTGTTAGCACACAGCTGGCCACTCCCACCGCCTCCAGTAATTGCTTCACTTGACTCCCAGGGCACCAGGATTGGCTGGTTTTCATCCTGTCTTTTTAGTTTCTCCTTCTCAATCTCATTTCCTACTTCCTCTCTCTGGTCTTTTAATGTTCGGGTGCCCCCAACTCAATTCTTTGTCACCTGCTCTGCAAGCTCATTCATTCTCATGGCTTCAAATGACATCTGTATAAACACAGCCCTGAAATTAACAAATAAATAAATACCAGCCTAGGTCTCTCTCCTTAGCACGAGATGGGCATATCTAATTGCTTCCACTTAGAGTTTTAAAAAGTCCAAAACTCTACTCCCAATCTTCTTCTTCAGGCCTTCATCCTCTGTCTTCCTTATGTCAGTTGATGGGAGCTCCATCCGTTCAGATTCCAGGTCAAAGCCTTGGAGTCATCCCTGATTCTTCTTTCCACAACAATCTTGAATCCAATTTCTCAGCAGATCTAGTTGGCCCTACTTTAAGCTGAATCTGAGTTTGACCTTCATCATCTTTGTGCTTAAACCCCTAATCCAGTCTACCACTGTCTTTCTTAACCTGGCTCCTTGCTTCCACCCCTGATCTTTTCTAACCTAGTCTCATTTGAGCCATCAGAGTGTTCCCTTTTTTAAGATATAAATTTAATTGTGCTGCCCCTTTGCTCAAAATCTTCCAGTGACTGTATGTTTTCCTCAGAGTAAGAACCACAGTCCTTCCCATGACCTGCCAGGGCCCCTGCTCACTCTGCAGCTTCCTTTCCTAATACTGGCCACTGCCCTCCAACCCCTTTGCCTCCTGCTTCCCTTTAACACCCCAGAACCCTCTGGCCTCGGGGCTATGAACTGAGTTGTGTGACAGCAAGGACTTCTCCCAGACACCCTCTTGGCTAGTCCCCCAGCTCTTCCCTGCCTCTCCCCATGTGTCATTCCTATTTAATGTCACAAGCTTCCACTCTTCTCTTTGGATTTATTTCCAGATCCTCCTCACTCCACTCATTATCATATAGTATTTAATCACTAAAAAATTCTGTATAATTTACTTATTAGTGTGCTGAGTTGTTTCCTTTGTCTTTGCCCCTGGAACATAAGCTCCATGAGGGTGGGATCTTTGCTTATTGGTGTTTGCCCAGCATCTGGGAGGTTGTGGGTGTGGAAACAACCTTCAATTGGTATTTATTAAATGAATTGTAGATAACATGAAGTATGTGCTGCCCGCATTAATTTAAAATTCTTATTCTTTTTTAGATGGAAGCCAAAATTGGAAGGTGCCTTGTCAGTGCTGTTATCACACTAGTTGGGGTTTTGCTGTCAGTAAATTTATTCCTTACTAATGAGCAGTTGAAGAATTGCCCGTTGTCAGGATCACCAGAGTTATGCCTTTACATGGGCACCTCAAACAACGTATGTTTTTAAAAATTGTTTTTAATTATATGTTTAAAAATTATATTTAATTATAGAATTTTCAAACAATCTAAAATATACAGAAAAATAATGCATCAGGTACCCTGCCTGGATGTAAATCTTGGATTGCCACTTACTAGCTCTGGCATGAGAGGCAAATTAGATAACCTCTCTGGGTTGTGACTTTCTCATCTCTGAAATGAGGATGGTGGAGTACTAAGCTCACAGGGGCTGTGTATGATTAAATAAGTTAATATTTGATAAGCTATTAAAACATTGTGTTATATTATTTTAATATTACTGCTACCACTACCACTATTACACTCCCCAAAGAGATTTAAATTTTTAAAGATTTTATTTTACATCTTGCTTAATAAAATTAATGAGGGAGATTTATAATTTTCTCTGTGTTCTGAGGTTTTCAAATAATGACTCACTGAAGTTTGGAATGACTTCACTTTTGAATTTATTTGAGCGTGTGATCTTCAAAGGGAAGTTCTTCAGTAACCTTCCCAAATTTTTGTTGTGGTGGTGGTTAGGGATTCTCCCTCTTCTGAGGTCCACTTAGTAATTAATACCTTCCTTCATATTTTTCCACTTTTTCCACAATGATTTGAGCTGTTCTTACTGACTCACTCCTAACCCTTCTGTTTGCTGACACTACTCATGGAAGTTGCTGTTCTCATTTTCTTTACTATATTTTGAGTTGTCTTAGTTATATTTATATGATTCTGATTTTTCCCTGGACTTTGGAGTTTTTCCCTCCAGAGCAATTTTGTATTTGCTTCTTCTAAGTACCTCAGTGATAACAGAAGGATCACCATCCTTGTGAATTTGTGTTTAATATCTCAATTTAGTCTTTTCATTTCCAGGGATACTTAAATGCCTGAACACCATATAACATACTATTAAAGAAATGGTGAGGGGTGATTTTCTTCCATTTTCCTGAGCTGTCTACTCATCTCTTTAGCTTACTGTTACTAGTAAGATATTACTAGTAAATTAGTAGGTATTAGTGTTACGATCAGAATTTTGCCTCTATAGCTTCTTCCCACATAATTACTTCACATGGGTTGATAGAGATACAATGTGTCATTCTCTCCAGAGACAATGTTTCCATGTTTTTAGACTGACATGGTGTCTCTTATGAAGTGTTGGTCTGTATCTTGTGTCTTCAACTTGATTTATGGTTCACTTTGCTCATTTTATGGAAAGGAGATATTTTAGCTTGCTTTCCTGATGACATTTTTTCCTCTGAATGTTTGTAATGGGCTTGATAGGAGGCATTATATCCCCTAGGGCCTGATGTCTCTAATGCTGATCTTTACTTTGCTGGAGTTCTGTGTAACTATCTCTATGTTAATCACGTGCTTGGTACCACTTTTACCGATCAGGTGAGCTTGTTTAAATGACTAACAATTCACATGTCTGAACCTCCCTCTTGGTTTTGAGGTTATCTCTGACTCTTATAATTGTAAAGAAAATTTTATGTGGTAATAATTCATGAGGTTTCTGGAATTCAAGATGGACAAGTGTGAATGATAAAATGAAGGCTGGAGAAGAATTCTGGTGTGAAAATACAAGAGGACACGGTGTATTTAATATCTAAGAGCATACTTTTTTTTATACAGATAGAATTGAGTTTAGTTATTTTCTTGTAAGTTGTCACTTCCTAGTTGTGTACTCAGGAAAAGATCATAAACTCTGTAGGTAATTTAAAATTGTAGATAATTTAACTGTAAAATGAGAATATTTTCATTCTCTTATGATGTTTGCTCTGGGGACTGTGTATATAATACTTCAGCACAGTAAGAATAACCAAATGAGTACTATTAGTGACGATCATGATGAAAATAGGAAGGGAAGGAAGAGAGGGAGGCACTGATCCTAATCTTGGAGACTGATGTTTTATTTAACAGGCCATTTCTGTACCATCATGTCTGGAGATTCAGAGCTACCTTCATATGAATAATAATCTGAAAGCAAGGAAATTCAACCTCAAATCTGCAATAGGTCACAGCCTCATCCAAGAACTCAGGAGAGCCTGAGCCCATGAAATGCAATCCTACTCTCAGGGCATGAGAAACTGGGACACTTTTACTCAATCCTTTCTCTTCTAACTATGAATCCACTGATGTGTCCTGATTTGGAAGGACAAACATGCTTCTTTAGACATTATTGGTTTTGTGACTTTTATATCACACTACAAGTTTGTTCTCACAAATCAGTTCTCTTTCTTCTTAACCACTTCTCCATAGCTTTATAATATTTGAAGAAGGCAGGCAGAACAAACCCTATCCCATGTATTCTCTCTTAACTACGCATCTAACTACCCAAATGAAAAAGAAAATGGGTCACATTTTTTGCATTACAGAAAAATGCTTCTCGACCTTAGCTGACATGAGCATTGCAAAATCTGTCAAATAAAAATTCACCATCATCATTAAGATAAGTTTTCACTGTATTTATGGTAAGAAGATCAAGCCTCAGAGGTTTTATTCCAATCAGCTTCTGAGATACATGTTATGTCTTCGGACATAATGATGATCTAGATTTGGGGCTTTAGAGCGAGATAAAATCTGTTCTTCAAAGGATGATGAGTAGAAGAGAGAAGGAAAGAATGAGAGCTCAGGAATCTCACAGATCTGGTTTTAGATTCTGATACTGCCACATTGCCTGTGTGAATTTGAGCAAATTACATAACCTCTGATTTATATTTCCTCATCTGTAAAATGGGTGTAATAATGCCAGCTTCCTCCTCAGGTGTCATGAGGGGTAAGTAGAGGCACAGCGAATGTGAGGGGCACCCCCCTGCTCGCTGATGCTGTCGCTGCTGGTCCTGCTGTGGCAGGTGAGGCTGAGGCGGGACGTGTCCCGTGTGCAGGGAGGATGGCGGCCCCTCCCACCTCCACTGTGGCTCCACCTGCACCCTCCTGTGACGTCAGCGGCCGTCTTTTCAAGGTGGTAATTTGATGTTAAAGCTCCTGATACATCTTGTTTTTGGTTTATAAGTCAACTGCTGAAGTTCCTATATTTCTAATTTATAATTTCCCTCTCTTGATACTAAACTAAGTCCTCTGCAATGTCTGTAGTTCATCCCCATAAATTACTCTTAGCACCTTTCTTCTTATGAGCAAAGATTCTTCCACACTCTTCTTCACTAATTCTTGCTTCTCTTCAAACACACACACACAAACATTTTCCTTGTTAATCCATCTAGAAGTGCCTCCTCTGTGCCATGTGCTGTGCTGGGATTTGGCATATGATAGAGAATAATGTACAGTCTCTGCTCTCAAGCTGCTCCTAGAGGGAGATACAGACCCGCAGCAAACGTGTTATTAACATGGAGTAATAAGGGCTATAATCGAGTATAGGAATCTCTGGAGGCATGTAGGAAGGGCTTCTAACATAGGTTGCAGGGGATGTCAGTGACAATTTTTTAGAAGACTTTTCTTCTATACTGAGGTCTTAAGATGCCTGGGAGTCAGCGTGATGAAGGGGAGACATGCAAGCAGCTAACTGGGGGGTTTGGGATGTTCAGGGACTAATTAGAGAGTTTAGTATGTCTGCATTTGATATGTGGGGGCACATGGCAAGATATAAGTTGGGAGAGAGAAGTGTGTACATCACAGAAGATTGTGAGACAGAGCAACTTTGAGAGTTAAGATGCGATTGAAAATTCATGAGTACTATTGACTTATACTGACTTGCAAGAGCTGATTCTAAATTTTCAGGGAACACAAGTCAACATATTCTTGGTAGCTTGAAATTAACTTAGGTGGGAGTATTCACAACTCAAAGTGAGAAAAGCCACAGTCACATGCCCACCCTGACCCTCTCCCTCCAACTGTGGAAAGCCAGTTGTTAATATTTACCAACACTGCCACAGGATAAGTGTGGACAGGCCATGTACGTATCTGAAATTCAGAAATATCATTATACTTGCAACGTAGAGTATATTGGAAAGGGTAAGTGGAGAGAAGGTTGATTAGGAGTCTGATTAAGTAAACCAAGGAAATGATGGATATTATGTTGACTTCAGTAGAAGAAAAGGTATTTATGCTAATACTTGTATTGTCATCTTTCGTTAATAAGTTCAAGTTGCATTAATTATTTTTTGTATTTTTCAAAAGCATCTTAATAACAAGTTTTGATCAAAACATACTGACCCTATAGTAGACACTGTAATTGCCTCTCCAGCATCCAATTTTTCTTTCCCCAGATTGATGTCAATCTTGAGCTTTTGGTGAAGTTAATCTCACCCTGTGCTTAGCTAGGCACCATGATACCTCTAAACCCATCATAATAATTCCATTCATGATCATGTTAGCCCATAAAATTACCCTTGACCAGGGCTTGATTTAGTTGTGGAGCCCTCCTTATTAAGTTGGAGGGTTTTTTTTTGGCAAATATGAAATATGATCTTCTCTTTGATCATATTTGTGAATTAAGATATAACTAAAACTAGTAGCTATTAGCTGCCACGACAAAAAAACCAACCTAAGTACTAAGCTGAAGGCAAAAAAAGACCATTTCAGAAAGCAGAAATCAAACTCTAATCTAAAGGAGCTCATAGAAATGATGGTGGAATAGGACAGCAAGGTGAGAACTTCCCCCCATGTACATACCATGGAAGCAACTATGGCAAATACAACTAATCCTTAAAATGACCCGAATATTGCAGAATAGACCATCTGTTCCTGGTGAAGAAAACAGGACCACATTGAGAAGGATAAAGGGGCAGAGCTATGATTGATCAGGGTGCAAGCCCTTCCCCTACCCCTACCCACAAGCAGGAGGGAGAGGAAGGGAGTGAGGAGGTGATAAATGCTCAGGAATCTGGTATGCCTGGTCCTGGAGATATGCTCTGGGAACAGAAGTCTACAGTGAATTGGGCTTTGGTCATTAACGCGGCTGGAACCAGGGAGATTTGGAACACTCTGTGGGACCAAGACTCCTGTTGCTTGTGGAGGACAGGCACACTGTCAGTCCCACTGAGACCAACACAGAGGTGGCAATTTGAAAGATTTATCAGCTGTAGGAAGTGTGCCAGAGGGTGGGGGTCAGAGGGAACTCTCTTTGGAAGAGAAAGGGCAGGGGGACGATGCTTTCCCAGCTCTCGCTCAGACCAACTGTTCAGGTGCTTATGAGAACCAACTTTAAATGTTCCATTTCCCTCATTGAACTTCCCTGCACACTGGCCTCACCTGGTCCACTTGGCCCAGCAGTGGTCTGATTTACTGCCTGGTAGGTGGAGGGCAGACCACACTTTTCCAGCTTTTCTGGCCCTCCCTAGGTCCACCTAGTCAGGTGCTTGTGGGAACCAGCTCTGAAACTTTCCCTCCCTGCCTGGTACTCTCGGCCCAGCAGCCGGCTGTCATTGCTGACTCTCAGGCAGAGGACAGCCCCACCCACAATGACTCCTAGCAGAAGAACCTCACATCACACAAAGGGCATGCAGAGGGGATGTGTGGAGATCAGTTACTCCTGGCAGACAGAAAGGTGGGCTCCACCACAGCCCACCACCAGCACCTGTGGCTCAGCTGCAAAAGAGAACCAGGCGCTGGTGAGGAGTCTTGAGCTTCTGGGCACCACGGGATGTGCATTTCATAAAGCCATTGCTTTCACGAGTAGGAGGCATACTTGGTCTATCCAATAAAAGGAAGAAACACAGAAACACAGACAAAATGAGGAGGCAGAGGAGTATGTTCCAAATAAAAGAACAAGATAAAGCACCAGGAAAAGAACCATTTAAATGAAGGAGATAAGCAACCTTCTTCATAAAGAATTAAGTAACAGTCATAAAGGTACTCATTCAACTGGGGAAAAGAATCATGATCTCAGCAAGAACTTCAACAGAGAGAAAACATGAAAAGATCCACTCAGAGATGTAGAATATAATAACTGAAACAAAAAATACACTAGAGGGAATGAATAATAGACTGCAGGAAGCAGAGGAAGGAATCAGTGTGATAGAAGACAGAGAACAGCAGAGTAATCAAGGAGAAAAAAACAGTAACAGGGAGAAAAATAACAGAGTAACAGGGAGAAAAATAATTTAAAAAAATGAGATGTTAAGAGAGCTGTGTGACAACTCCAAGTGAAACAATATTTACATAACAGTGGTGCCAGAAGGAGAAGAGAGAGATAAAGGAGTAGAAAGTCTCTGAAGAAATAATAGCTGAAAACTTCCCTAGTCAGGGAAGGAAATAGACATGCAGGTCTTGGAAGTACAGAGAGCCCCTTAACAAGAACCATCCCAGAAAGACAACACCAAGACATACGGTAATTAAAATGGCAAAAATTAAAGAAAAATAGAATCTTTTTTAAAATTAAAACGTCATTGATATACAATCTTATGATGGTTTCATATAAACAACACAGTAGTTTTAATATTCACCCATATTATCAAGTCTTCACCCCCTCTACTGCTGTCACTATCAGTGTAGTAAGATGTTATAGAGTCATTAATTGTCTTCTCTGCGCTATACTGTCTTCCCCATGACCTATCTATACTGTGATTGCAAATTATAGTGCCCCTTAATCCCCTTCTCCTCCCCACCCACCAACTCAACCACTCCCCTTTGGTAACCACTAATCCCTTCTTGCTGTCTGTGAGTTTGTTGCTATTTTGTTCTTTCAGTTTTGCTTTGTTTTTATATTTCACAAATGAGTGAAATCATTTAGTACTTGTCTTTCTCCACCTGGCTTATTTCACTGAGCAAAATACCCTCTAGATCCCTCCATTTTGTTGCAAATGGCAAGATTTCTTTTCTTTTTATGGCTGACTAATATTTCATTATGTATATGTATCACATCTTTTTTGTCCATTCATCTTTTGATAGACACTTAGGTTGCTTCCATATCTTGGCTATTGAAAATAGTGCTGCGATAAACATAGGGGTGAATATATCTTTTTAAATCAGGGTTCTTGTTTTCTTTGGATAAATTCCTAGGAGTGGAATGCCTGGGTCAAATGGTATTTCTATTTTTAGTTTTTGGAGGAACCTCCATATGCTTTCTACAAAGGTTGAACTAATTTACATTCACACAAACAATGTAGAAGTATTCCCCTTTCTCTGCGTCCTCGCCTGCATTTGTTGTTTCTTGTCTTTTGGAGAGTGGTCATCCTAACTGGTGTGAGGTGATATCTCACTGTGGTTTTAATTTGCATTTCCCTGATAATTAGTAATGTGGAGCATGTTTTCATGTGCCTATTTGTCATCTTCATTTCTTCTTTGGAGAAGTGTCTGTTCAGGTGCTTCTCCATTTTTTAACTAGGTTATTTGTTTTTTGGGTGTTAAGGAATATGAGTTCTTTATATATTTTGGATGTTAATCCCCTGTCAGATATGTCATTTATGAATATATTCTCCCATACTGTAGGATGTCTTTTTGTTCTACTGATGGTGTCCTTTGCTGTACAGAAGCGTATAGCATGATGTAGACCTATTTGTTCATTTTTTATTCTGTTTCCCTTGCCCAAGGAGATATGTTCAGGAAAAAGTTGCTCATGTTTATATTCAAGAGATTTTTTGCCCATATTTTCTTTTAAGAGTTTTATGGTTTCATGACTTGCATTCAGGTCGTTGACTCATTTTGTGTTTACTTTTGTGTATAAGGTTAGACAATAATCCAGTTTCATTCTCATACATGTAGCTGTCCAGTTTTGACAACACCACTTGTTGAAGAGGCTGTCTTTTCCCCACTGTGTATTCATGGCACCTTTATAGTATATTAATTGACCATATATGCATGGATTTATATGTGGTCTCTAGTCTGTTCCATTGGTCTATGGGTCTGTTCTTGTGCCAGTACAAAACTGTTTTGATTACTGTAGGTTTGTAGTAGAGCTTGAAGTCAGGGAGCGTAATCCCCCCAGCTTTGTTTTTCTTTCTCAGGATTGCTTTGGCTATTAGGTGTCTTTTGTGGTCCTATATGAATTTTAGAACTATTTGTTCTAATTCATTGAAGAATGCTGTTGGTATTTTGATAGGGATTGCATTGAATCTGTAGATTGCTTTAGGCAGGATGACCATTTTGACAATATTAATTCTTCCTTTCCACGAGCACAGGATAGATTTCCACTTATTGGTGTCTTCTCTAATTTCTTTCATGAGTGTTTTGTAGTTTTCAGGGCATAGGTCTTTCACCTCCTTGGTTAGGTTTATTCCTAGGTGTTTTATTCTTTTTGATGCAATTGTAAATGGAATTGTTTTCCTGATTTCTATTTCTTCTAGTTCATCACTGGTATATGGGAATGCTGCAGATTTCTGTGTTAATTTTGTAACCTGCAACTTTACTTAACTCAGTTATTAGCTCTAGTAGTTTTGGGGTGGATTCTTTAGGGTTTTTTATGTACAACATCATGTCATCTGCAAACAGTGACAGTTTAACTTCTTCCTTACCAATATGGATGCCTTTTATGTATTTTTGTTGTCTGATTGCCGTAGCTAGGGCCTCCAGTACTATGTTGAATAAAAGTGGGGAGAGTGGGCATCCTTGTCTTGTTCCAAATCTTAGAGGAAAAGCTTTCAGCTTTTCGCTGTTAAGCATGATGTTGGCTGTGGGTTTGTCATATATGGCCTTTATTATGTTGAGGTACTTGCCCTCTGTACCCATTTTGTTGAGAGTTTTTATCGTGAATGAATGTTGAATTTTACCAAATGCTTTTTTGGCATCTATGGAGATGATCATGTGGTTTTTGTCCTTCTTTTTGTTGATGTGGTGGATAATGTTGATGGATTTTCTAATATTATACCACCCTTGCATCCCTGGAATAAAACCTTCTTGATCATAGTGGATGATCTTTTTGATATATTTTTTAATTCAGTTTGCTAATATTTTGTTGAGTATTTTTGCATCTATGATCATCAGGGATATTGGTCTGTAATTTTCTTTCTTTGTGGTGTTTTTGCCTAGTTTTGGTATTAGAGTGATGCTGGCCTCATAGAATGTGTTTGGAAGTATTCCCTCTTCTCTACTTTTTGGACAACTTTGGAGGTTGGGTATTAAGTCTTCTCTAAATGTTTGATAAAATTCAGCGGTGAAGCCATCTGAACCAGAGGTTTGGTTCTTAGGTAGTTTTTTGATTACCAATTCAATTTTGTTGCTGGTAATTGGTCTGTTCAGATTTTCTGTTTCTTTCTGGGTCAGGCTTGGAAGGTTGTATTTTTTTAGAAAGTTGTCCATTTCTTCTAGGTTATCCAGTTTGTTAGCATATATTTTTTCATAGTATTCTCTAATAATTCTTTGTATATCTGTGGTGTCTATAGTGATGTTTCCTTTCTCATTTCTGATTCTGTTTATGTGTGTAGACTCTCTTTTTTTCTTGGTAAGTCTGACTAGGAGTTTTTCTATTTTGTTTATTTTCTTAAAGAACCAGCTCTTGCTTTCATTGATCCTTTCTATGGTTTTATTCTTCTCAATTTTATTTATCTCTGCTCTAATCTTTATTATGTCCCTCCTTCTACTGACTTTGGGCCTCATTTGTTTTTCTTTTTCTAGCTGCATTAATTGTGAGTTTAGCCTATTCATTTAGGATTGTTCTTCTTTCCTGAAGTAGGCCTGTATTGCAGTATCCTTGCCTCTTAGCATGACCTTCGCTGCATCCCACAGATTTTGCAGTGTTGAATTATTGTTGTCATTTGTCTCCAAATATTGCTTGATCTCTGTTTTTATTTGGTCATTGATCAGTTGGTTATTTAGGAGCATTTTGTGAACCCTCCATGTGTTTGTGGGATTTTTCGTTTTCTTTGTGAATTTATTTCTAGTTTCATACCTTTGTAGACTGAGAAGCTGGTTGGTAAAATTTCAATATTTTTGAATTTACCAAGGCTCTTTTGTGGCCTAGGATATGATCTATTCTTGAAAATGTTCCATGTGTACTTGAGAAGAATGTGTATTCTGCTGCCTTTGGGTGTAGAGTTCTGTAGATGTCTGTCAGGTCCATCTGTTCTAATGTGTTGTTCAGTGCCTCTGTCTCATTACTTATTTTCTGTCTGGTTGATCTGTCCTTTGGAGTTAGTGGAGTGTTGAAGTCTCCTAGAATGAATGCATTGCATTCTATTTCCCCTTTTAATTCTGTTAGAATTTGTTTCACTTATGTAGGTGCACATATTTTGGGAGCACAGATATTTATAATGGTTATATCCTCTTGTTGGACTGACCCATTTATCATTATGTAATGTCCTTGTCTCTTGTGACTTTCTTTGTTTTGAAGTACTGCAACTCCAGCTTTTTCTCCCTATTAGTTGCATGAAATATCTCTTTCTATGCCTTAATTTCAGTCTTTGTATGTCTTTCTATGTCTTTGGGTTGGATGTGAGCCTCTTGAAGGAAGCATATAGATGAGTCTTGTTTTTTTATCCATTCAGTGACTCTATGTCTTTTGATTGTTGTATTCAGACCATTTACATTTAGAGTGATTATTGATGGTTATGTGCTTATTGCCATTGCTTTAGATGGTTGCCAAAGGTTCAAGGATAATTCCCTTACTATCTAAAAGTCCAATTTAACTCATTTAGTATGCTATTACAAACACAACCTAAAGGTTCTTTTTTTTCCCTCCTTTTTCTTCTTCCTCCATTCTTTATATATTAGGTATCATATTCTGTACTCTTTGTCTATCCCTTGCTTGACTATGGGGGTAGTTGATTTGATTTTACATCTGCTTAGTAATTAATTGTTTTGCTTTCTTTACTGTGGTTTTATTTCCTCTGGTGACAGCTATTCAGCCTTAGAAATACTTGCACCTATAGCAGTCCCTCCAAAGTGCACTGTAGAGGTAAATTGTGGGAGGTAAATTCTCTCAGCTTTTGCTTATCTTAAATTGTTTAATCCCTCCTTCAAATTTAAATGATAACCTTTCCGGGTAGAGTATTCTTGGTTCCAGGCCCTTCTGCTTCATTGCATTAAATATATCATGCCACTACCTTCTGGCCTTGTAAGGTTTCGGTTGAGAAGTCTGATGGGTTTTCCTTTGTAGGTGATCTTTTTTCTCTCTGGATGCTTTTAAAAGTCTGTCCTTATCCTTCATCTTTGCCATTTTAATTATTATATGTCTTGGTGGTGTATTCCTTGGATCCCTTGTGTTGGGAGGTCTGTGCACCTCCATGGCCTGCGACACTATCCCCTTCCCCATATTGGGGAAGTTTTCAGCCATTATCTCCTCAAAGACACTTGATCCCTTTTTCTCTCTCTTCATCTGGTACCCCTATAATACGAATATTGTTCTGTGTGGATTGGCCACACCGTTTTCTCAATATTCTTTCATTCTTAGAGATCCTTTTTTCTCTCCATGCCTCAGTTTCTTTGTATTCCTCTTCTTTAATTTCTATTCCATTTACTATCTCTTCTACTACATGTAATCTGTTTTTAGATCCCTCCATTGTATGTTTCATTTCAGATATGGAATTTCTTAATGATTGAGTCTCCATCCTAAATTCATCCCTGAGTTCTTGAATATTTTTCTGTACCTCCATGAGCATGTTTATGATTTTTATTTTGAACTCTTTCAGGAAGATTGGGGAGTTCAGTTTCGTTTGGCCCATTTTCTGGTGTTTGTGAGATTTTTGTTTGAACCAGGTTTCTGTTTCTTTCTGGGTCAGGCTTGGAAGGTTGTATTGTTTTAGAAAGTTGTCCATTTCTTCTAGGTTTTCCAGTTTGTTAGCATATAATTTTTCATAGTATTCTCTAATAATTCTTTATATATCTGTGGTGTCTATAGTGATGTTTCCTTTCTCATTTCTGATTCTGTTTATGTGTGTAGATTCTCTTTTTCTCTTAATGAGTCTGGCTAGGGGTTTATCTATTTTGTTTATTTTTTCAAAGAACCAGCTCTTGGTTTCATTGATTTTTTTCTATTGTTTTATTCTTCTCAATTTTATTTATTTCTTCTCTGATCTTTATTGTGTCCCTCCTTCTGGTGACTTTGGGCCTCATTTGTTCTTCTTTTTCCAATTTCAGTAATTGTGCCTTTAGACTATTCATTTGGGAATGTTCCTCCTTCTTTAAATAGGCCTGGATTGCAATATACTTTCCTTTTAGACCTGCCTTTGCTGGGTCCCACAGAAGTTGTGGTTTGTGTTGTTGTTGTCATTAGTCTCCATATATTCTTTGATTTCTGTTTTGATTTGGTCGTTAACCCATTGATTAATTAGGGGAATGTTGTTAAGTCTCCGTGTGTTTGTGAGCCTTTTTGTTTTCTTTCTAAAATTTATTTTTAGTTTTATACCTTTGTGATCTGAGAAGTTGGTTGGGAGAATTTCAATATTTTTGAATTTACTGAGGTTCTTTTTGTGGCCTAGTATGTGGTCTATTCTGGAAAATGTTCCATGTGCACTTGAGAAGAATGTGTATCCTGCTGCTTTTGGGTGTAGAGTTCTGTAGATGTCTGTTAGGTCCATCTGTTCTAGTGTGTTGTTCAGTGCCTCTGTGTCTTCAATTATTTTCTTTCTGGTTGATCTGTCCTTTGGAGTGAGTGGTGTGTTGAAGTCTCCTAAAATGAATGCATTGCTGTCTATTTCCTCCATTAATTCTGTTAGTATTTGTTTCACATATGTTGGTGCTCCTGTGTTGGGTGCATATATATTTATAATGGTTATATACTCTTGTTGTACTGACCCCTTTATCATTATGTAATGTCCTTCTTTATCTATTGCTACTTTCTTTGTTTTGAAATCTATTTTGTCTGATACAAGTACTGCAACACCTGCTTTTTTCTCTTTGTTGTTTGCATGAAATATCTTTTTCCATCCCTTCACTTTTAGTCTGTGTATATCTTTGGGTTTGAGGTGAGTCTCTTGTAAGCAGCATATAGATGGGTCTTGCTTTCTTATCCATTCTGTTACTCTGTGTCTTTTGATTGGTGCATTAAGTCCTTTTACATTTAGGGTAATTATCGATAGATATGTACTTATTGCCATTGCTGGCTTTAGATTCGTGGTTACCAAAGGTTCAAGGGTTGCTTCTTTACTATCTAACAATCTAACTTAACTTTCTTGTTAAGTTATTGTAAACACCGTCTGATGTTTCTTACTTCTCTCCCTTCTTATTCTTCCTCCTCCATTCTTTATATACTAGGTGTTTTATTCTTTGCTTTTAGTTAGTATTTGGATGGTCTGCTTTCTTTGCTATGATTTTATTTTCTCTGGTGACATCTTTTTAGCCTTAGGGGTGCTTCCCTCTAGAGTAGTCCTTTAAGATATCCTGTAGTGGTGGTTTATGAGAGGCAAACTCTCTCAACTTTCGTTTGTCTGGAAATTGTTTAATCCCTCCGTCATATTTAAATGATAATCGTGCTGGATACAATATTCTTGGTTTGAGGCCCTTCTGTTTCATTATGTTAAGTATATCATGCCATTCTCTTCTGGTCTGTAAGGTTTCTGTTGAGAAGTCTGATGATAGTCTGATGGATTTTCCTTTGTAGGTGATTATTTTTCTCTCTCTAGCTGCCTTTAATACTCTGTCTTTATCTTTGGTCTTTGCCATTTTAATTATTATGTGTCTTGGTGTTGTCTTCCTTGGGTCCTTTGTGTTGGGAGATCTGTGGGCTTCCGTGGACTGCGAGACTATTTCCTTCCCCAGAGTGGGAAAGTTTTCAGCAATTATTTCTTCAAAGACACTTTCTATCCCTTTTTCTCTCCCTTCTTTCTCTGGTACTCCTATAATGTGAATATTGTTCCGTTTGGATTGGTCACACAGTTCTCTTAATATTCTTTCATTCCTAGAGATCCTTTTATCTCTCTCTGCCTCTGCTTCTCTGTATTCATTTTCTCTGATTTCTATTCCAATAAGAGTCTCTTGCATCTCATCCAGTGTGCTGTTAAGCCCATCGATCACTTGTCTGATTTCTGCATTGTCTTTCCTCACTTCCCTCGCTTCCTGCCTGAGCTCTTGCACATTTCTCTGTAGATCCATCAGCATGGTTATGACTTTTATTCTGAATTCTTTTTCAGGAAGATTGTGCATTTCCATCCCTTCAGGCTACCGCTCTGGGGTTGTCTGGTTGACCTTCGTCTGGACAATATTCCTCTGCCTTTTCATGGCTATAGAAGTGGTCATTGGTAGTTGCCATGTATGTCAGCTGGACTCTTTAAGAGTTTAAAAAAAAAAGAAAGAGAAGAAAAAACAAAAAACAAAACAAAGCAAAAAAAATGCCCACTGGGAGTAGATTCTGTGGGGATGCTGTAGGTGGTGCTGTTGCTCCAATATTCTGCAGCCTTGGCCGCTCTGCTCCGCAGGGCCCTTTAAAGCTCTGGCCGGGGTGGGAATGTTGATCTCTGTGGGAAGTCTAAGTGCAGCCACCCTTTCCCAGTCACCAGCTAAGGGGTCCGAAACTCCCCAGGACTCCCAGCCTGCTGGGCTGAGTGTGCTGGGATGATCTGGCTCCTCCACTGAGCTCCTGACTCTTTAAGAGCGCTGAAAACAGCGCGCGCTTTTCTTTTTTTTTTTCCTTTCCCGGAGCCGGCTGCAAGCACCCTGGCGCGTTCCCTGCTCAGATCCTACACCCTCTGTCTCTCCAGTCTCCACTACACAGCCCGATGTGTGTCAGCGCTCCCTGCACAGATCAAAGTGGCTGGTTATTTCGTGGGGTGTACTTCCACTCCCTCCCAGCTCTGAATCCTCTCCTCCAGCCAGTGCGTTGGGGTGGGGGAGTGCTCAGGTCCCACCAGGACCTGGTTCCATATCTTACCCACCTCGTGGGGTGTCCAGTCCTCTCAGGTGTAGATGCAGGCTGGGTGCTGTCCTGTATCTTCTGGTCTCTCTTTTAGGAATAGTTGTATTTGTTGTATTTTCATAAATATATATGGTTTTGGGAGGAGATTTCTGCCGCCCTGCTGATGCCGCCATCTTCCCAGATGTATCTGGTTAGGGACTTCATACATTATCAGAGTTGAAATTAAAATGATTTTACAGAAATTAAAACTGAAGTTCTCATTACTATATGATAAGCTAGTAAATTGCCTAATTTGAATTTTAACTTGGTTCTTCCTTAGTGCTTAAACCCTTTGCACTGTGCTATCTTGTTACCCAGAAAGACATCTTCTGTATAACACTATAGTATAATGGTTTCAAAATGTTGGGCCTTAAAGTAGAATGTCTCTAATAGAATATGAACTCTCTTATCTTATAAGTTTGGGTAAATTGCTGAACCTCTATATGTCTCAATTTTCTTATTTTTAAAATGGGAATGATAATGTTGCAACACAGATTAGTTGAGAGGATCAATATGTTTACTATTTCAATACATTTAGTCTTTACTGTTCCAAAGTTAAGTGAAGCACCCAGGCCTACTACAGTGATCTGAAGATGTGTGCTACTCCAAGACAGAATGGGATTAAACAATGTTAAAATCTCTCATTATTCTGTCCCCACCCCTTGTGGAGAGCAATTTTGATGTATGGCCAGAATCAAACCCTTTTGAAAATTTTCTTAACTGGAGGTAAAAGGGAAAACATCCAAGCTTTTATTCATTTCCTATGACAGTCATCAACAACACCAAATGGACTACAAAGATATTGAACTACAGGTGAAACTACTAGCCTTTGGGGTAAGTCAGCCCTGGTTAAATATTTGGCTCAAGATGTGAGAAAATGTCATGTAGAAACCTTGTTTATGACCATAAGGAGGAATTTCTGAGTCACTCATCACTGAGTCTGTAACACAGCTTTCTTAAAAAAAGACTGGGGCATCTTATAGACCCATGGGTAGAAATGCAGAGGCATAATCTCATGGTAGAAAACATCCTACCATGTAACATTGGAGTATGGACTCCAACCTGACCATGCATTTCAGGAGGCTGAGCTCTAGGAACTCATGTTCCACATTTTAAATTAAGAAATTGGGCTGAGGGAAGGCTGAGTGGAATGTTGGTCACTGCCTGGCTGCCTCCATCATACTATGGCCACAAAACATGTGGGAGATAGTTTGACTCATTCTGTGTTATGAGCCAGCTCTCCCTTCCTCTTCTGCCACAGAAGTCAGGGGGAGATGAGGAAGAGGGGTGACCATGGAATTGGTGGGAACAGCCTGAAACAAAACCCTCAGGGAAAGCTCTTGCCCCATTAATTTATGCTTGAATTTTCCACCACTTCAAGCACTGATAGCTCCTTTATAAGAAAAATAAAAATGGTCTCTTCAATGTCCACTGGTTTGTCCGTTGTGCTTTTTATTTCCCATTGTCACAGGCCATTGAGATCCTGAATGGAAAAGTAATTCTGTTCTGGGTGTTTTTCTGGGTTCTCTACAAGGCTTATTTGATTTCTTCAGGTACTTCTTCTTTACCATCTACTCAGGCTATCCGATATGGGGCCCTCTGCTTGTGAGTATTCCAGTTCCCCTGACCACAGATCATTTGTTAGTTACCACTGCTGGAAAAGTGCCTGATTATTAAAGTGTTGTTCTTAGGATATTCCAAGGTTGCATACTGCACATTTGAGTCATAATTCTTGACGCTAATAGGTTTTAAAAACAAAAGGCCCTTCTTTCTGATTAAGACAAATGACATTTGCTGAGTATAAAATAAGTCCCAAACATTACTTAATAATTATATATTAAATTTATTCATACAAAGAAAATTGAATGGAAAATGACTTTTGGTGGGTTTCCTTGTGGTACAACCAAGAGAGTCTTGGTCTGAAAGATAAGAGATTTGCTTGTTGATTACTGTCTGAAAATCAGAAGAACAATTTCCCCTATTTGGGGTGAAATGTAATCTGTATAAGTGGAATTTGGATCTAGGTAATTAAAAAATTTATTTATTGTGCTTTGCCATTTCATTATAGCTTACTTGAAGGTTAATTTTTTTAAAGGTGGTTAATAGGAACTATTTGTTGATCAGCCACTTTTTTTTTTGGTTGTTTATTCTGGTATTAGCTAGACCTTTGAGAATTTATACATGGTGAGTTGGACAGAACACGAAAACAAAATTGCTACCCTGAAATCTAAGATGAAAAATTTAGTTGAAAATACTGAATAGAACATATAATTGTCAAATGAAGAAGAATCTATAATAAGTCTTTTCCTCTAATTTATTCATGCTTTTCTTTTTCCAGAATGACTGACCCTCAGATATCCTTTGAAAAGAAATTGCTCCCCAATGATACCTTAATTTAAATAAATAAATAAGAAAGAAATTGCTCCTAATGTGGCCAAAATCTCTTGGCCCAAATCAGATTTCATATTCTGACAAATTATATTCTGTTTTTGGATACACTTCAAAACATAATTTGGCTTTAACATTTCTGAAATCTTTAGGGAGTTAATATCATCATTTTGAGGGAATAATTAGATTCTGAATTTTTCTAGACAACTGAAGTATATATTAACTCTGCTTAATGAATCCTGACTAGCTAAGTGGATAATTTCCATATTGTAAGAAATAAAATAATGAAGTGTTCCAATTATTCAATTAATAAAGTGTTTTCTTTTCTCAGAAAGTGAGGTCAGTTTGTCCACAAAAGAGCCATGGTCATCGAGCCAGAGTTTACTATCCACACACTAAGATTCAAATCTTTCCATTGGATTCCCATTGCTGGAAGCTTCTCTCTGGCTCTGCTTCACTACTGAGCAAGGTGTAAGGTCCAGGACAAGACACAAAGCCTTCAGGTCTGGCCTTACCTACAAAGCTATCCTCACCTCCCCACTTCCCTCTGAATACACACCATGCTGTATTCTGACTGTGTGATTCCCTCTATTTGCCTATTCATTCTCTGACTAATCCTTACTAACTGTGTAACTTTGGGAAAGATATTGAACCCTTGTCTTTCAGTTTCTTCACTGAGATGAAGAAATCATATGAGGATCTCTCCCTGGGTCACTGTGAAATTAAATAGAAAAAAAATATAAAACCCTAGGAATTATTAATAACTTGAGTGCTTTCTATATGCTGGACAGAAATCCAATCCCTTTTTATACATTATTTCATTTTATCTCCATAAACCTATAAGAAAAATAGTATTAACATGGGGATATATACATCTCTATATTACAGAAAAAGTAACTGAGGCAAAGAGGGTTTGACGATCTGTCTAAGGTTACAGACTGAATATGAGGTGATGATGGGGTCAGAACCCAGAACATCTACTCTCGACCATGAAGCTACAGTGACTGGAGTTTCCTGTGATAATCTCTTTGCTATTAGAAATAAAATTCAAAGCCAGTTCCTTTATGTTCAGCCAGAAATGAGTAATTGAATTTTACAAAGCAAGCCTTTGCTCTCCATGATTTTGGCTACTTTTCCCTCAAACCATAGGAGTGGCTTGGTAAATGGTTTAAGTTTCATGACCTAAAAAGCAAAATGATATTTTGAGAACACTGTGAACTCATAGAGATTTCAGTTATCACACTTAGAGTCATGGAAAGAATAACATAAACTAATAATTTAAATATTTGAAAAATATCGATATAGACACTTAGATTTATGAAGATCTTTTTAGAACATTTAGTCCAAAAAATCAAAAAATTATATAATATGAGAAGGTTGGTGGGGGGGACCTGATGAAGGGAGTAGTTTAATCATCACAATATTGCTCATGTAATTGTAGGTTAATGATACTAAAATAAAATAAATTGTAAAAAAAAAAAAAAAGAGAAGCTTGGGTAAGAATGTGAGAGTGATATTTAATATATATATATATATGTAAGTCAATTTTATTTACATTTAGTATTAATATAAGCATAATGATAATTATGTTACATTAAATACATGTACTATATGTTTTAATATACATTCACTCACACAAACCTGCAAAAAACAGATATAAAACAAAATAAAAACATTATAAATTTACTCAGTATTTGAGCCAATTAAAAATGTTATGTGTTTAAAATGATGAGCAGCATCAAGTAAAATTTTGTGTCCTAGGATGTGAATTTTTAAAAGAAGTTCAGTTTAACTATTGCTAGATGTCTTCTAATCAAGGGAGGACCAAGAAAAAATGGTTGAGAATGAATATTCCTTTATCTGCTTCATTTTCCACTTTCAAACAGTTTATTTTTACAGGATCCTCATCTATTGTAGCTGGGAAAAACCTCCGCAGAATATTGGTAAGGTGAAAGTTTTTCTTGTTTTTCTATGACCGTAGGAGTAAAAAATAGGTTATCCATTACTAGTGGGGGAGTAGAGGTTGGTGAATCCATTTGAAGCACTGAGTCTCATGTAATCAGAAGATCAAAATCAGTTATCTTTCCTTAAGGCATTCTAATGATAGAGCATCAGAAAACCACACAGATTGTGAAAATGATTACTGGGATGGTGACTATCAATATTTGTTGAGTCTAAAGCTGAGCAAAAGGCTTGATTTTTACGTGTTGTTAAACTTATTATTTTGAGTCTACACTCTCCCACCACTAGTTCCACAACTGAAAGCCAAAAATTCTAAACCTTAGTGATTCATCGAACAATTAATAAGCCTCTGTTACATTTGCTCTCTAAATCATCTACCCATTTATACTGAGTCTATTCACTCCCCTCCTCCTTATGAAATAAATGTATATTTCACCTTTAGATTCTAATCTCAAACATAATCCCTTTTCTCTCATCTTTACTCTCTGTTGATGACCTTGCTTCCTATTCTGAGAAACAAAAGCCATCCGAAGAGAATTTTCAGACCTCCAGTATAACATTATGGAACACATCTGTACCCATACCTATTTTTTCATTCTCACCTCTCTGTGACCTCTCTGTAATTACCATCAAAGCCAGCGTCCCTAATTGAATACTGGATTCTGTTCCTTTTCTCCCACACAAGTGCATCACTCCAATTCTCTTTCTACTGCATCTTTTAAATCAACTTATAAGCATCCAGTTATGCTCTCAACAGAAAACAATATCTTGACCTTATTTTCTCCTGCTGGCTAGAGGCACAATTAATTTTTCCTTCTATAGCTAAACTCTGTAAAGAAATGATCTATACTCTGTCTCCAATTCCTAAACCCTTTCTACTAAGGTCTTTCCTTACTATCACTCCTCTGCATCTCTCTTTAAGATCACTGAAGACTTCTGCACTGGTAACATAGAGGTCAGTTCTGCATCCTCATCTACCTTGAACAATGAGCAGCGGTTAGCCCACAGGGGTTTACTCTCTCCTCCTTCCAGTAATTTCTTCACTTAGCCCCAGGACACTTGGATTGACTGTTTTTCTCCTGTCTTTTCAATCTTTCCTTCTTAATCTCCTTTCCTAGTTCTCTCTAGCCTTTTAATGTTAGGGTGTCCCAACTCAGTTCTTTCTCACATGCTCTGCCTATTCCTTTGGGGATCTCACCCATTCTCATGGCTTTGAATGACATCTGTATGCCCACAACCCTGAAATAAATACTTCCAGCCTAGATCTCTCATGAGGATGAGACGGGCATATCTAATAGCTTCAACTTAGAGTTCTAAAAGGTCCAGACTGTACTCTTAATCTTCATCAGACCTTCTCCATCCTCTGTCTTCCTCTTGTCAGCTAATGGGAGCTCCATCCTTCCAGATTCCAGCACAAGCCTTAGAGTCATCCTTGATTCTTCTTTGTATGACAATCTTCAATCCAAGTTTTCAGCAGATTCTGTTGGCCCTACATTCAAGCTAAATCTGAATTAAACCTTTTTCATCCTTGTGCTGAACCCTTTATCCAATCTACAGTCATCTTTCTTAATTGGGCTTGTTGCTTCCACCCCTGGTCCTAAACTAGTCTCACTGGAAACATTTTCGGAGTGTTCCCTTTAAGATATAAGGTTAATCATGCCATCTCATTGCTCAGAAATACTGTGGTGGGCTCTGTATCTTCCTCAGAGTGAGAACCACAGTCCTTCCCATGACCTTCCAGGCCCTCCTGCTCAATCTGCAGCATCATTTCCTAATACTGGTTATTCGGTCCCTGCCCTCCAGCCCCCTTACCCCTTGCTTCCCTGGGACACCCCTGAACACTCTGGCCTCAGGGCTTAGAACTGAGTGTTTTGTAACAGCAAGGACTTCCCCCAGCACCCTCATGGCTAGTCCCCCAGCTCTTCACTGCTTCTCCCTGTGTGTCATTCCTATTTAAGGTCACAAACCTCCACTCCTCTCCCTGATTTATTTCCAGATCCTTCTCACTCCATTCATTATCCCATAGAACTTAATCACTTTCAAAAGCAACCTGTTAGTGTGATGAGTTGTTTCCTTTGTCTTTGTTGCTGGAATGTAAGCTCCTCAGGGGTGGACTTGTTGTTCACTGATGTTTGCCCAGCATCTGGAATATTGTGGGTGAGGAAACAACCTTCAATTGGTATTTATTTAAATGAATTGCAGCCAAAAATGAAGTATCTGCTGCCTGTATTAATTGAAAATTCTTGTTTTTTTAGCATCACGGCATGATTGGGGGGTACCTTGTCAGTGCTATAATCGCACTAGTTGGAATTATTTTGCTCTCAGCAAACTTAGCATTTAATAACGTGTGGTTGGAGGATTGCCCATTTTCACCATCACTGGGCTTATGACTTTACATGGGCACCTTGAACAACATATGTGTGGGGAACTGCCTTTGAATCTCAGCCACGCCACAAAGATGGCCACTGAGAATTCAGCCGCGCTGCGGGGGTGGCCACTGAAAGCCCCCTGAGGTTTAGCTGCGCCCACTCCGGTCCGCTTCTTATGTCAGAGACAGCTGCGCATGCGCACAACTCTGCGTGATTTGGAAAAGTGAAAGTCGCCTTATTAGCATAGGTGACCGATCAGGAGAGACTTCACCCTATATATCCCGTGCCCTGAGCCCCAATAAACGAGTTCTTCCTTCGAGTGAACTTCCTGTTGCGTTTGATTGTCTCCGGCGAGCGGCCAGCGGCTAGCGGCGGAGGCTGCGGGAACGGGCGAACAGCGGCGCTTACCTCCCTTGCTCTGCCTATCGGGGCAAGCCCCTCTCCCTCCCTTCCTCAGAGGGTTACGGAAAGAGCTTGCAACAGAAAGAGCTTGTAGCACAAAGAGCTGTAGTCCTGACCAGAGCAGGACCGGTGGGAGAGAAGCTAAAAACCCCGATACATATGTTTTAAAAATAATGTTTAATAATAAAATAGTTCAAACAATCTAAAATATACAGAAAAATAATATATCAGGTACCCTGCCTGGATGTATATCTTGGCTTTGTCACTTACTAGCTCTAGCATGAGGGGCAAATCAGAGGGTTGTGACTTTCTCATCTTTGAAATGAGGATGGTGGAGTACCAAGCTCACAGGGGTGGTGTAAGGATTAAATATAAGTTAATATTTGATAAGCAATTAAAACACTGTTACATTATTATTAATATTACTACTTCCGCTACCACTATTACACTCCCCAGATAGACTGAAAGTTTAAGATTTTATTTCTCATCTCGTATAACTAATATTAATAATAGGCTCAGTATAAATGGGTAGATTTACAATTTTCCCTGTGTTCTGGGATTTTCAACTAATGACTCATTGAAATTGGAATGACATTGCTTCTGAATTTATTTGAGTGTGTGATTTTCAAAGGGAAGTTCTTCAGTAACTTTCCCAAATTATTTTTGTTGTAGTTGTTATTTGTGGTTAGGGATTCTCTCTCTTTTCAGGTCCGATTAGATATTAATATCTTTCTTCAAATTAGTCCATTTTCTCCAGGATGATTTATGAGCTGTTCTTACTGATTCACTTATGACCCTTCTGTTTGCTGACACTACTCATGGAAGTTGCTGTTCTCATTTTATTATATTTTTAATTGTCTTAGTTTATATTTATAAGGCTGATTTTTCCCAGGATTTTGTGGTGTTTTCCCTCAGAGCAATTTGAATTTGCTTCTTCTAAGTGCCTCAGTGATAATGGAAGTTATCACCAGCCTAGTGAATTTGTGTTTTATATCTCAGTTTAGTGTTTAATTTCCAGGGATATTTAAACGTCCAAACACTTTATGAAGTCCTATTAATGAAATAGTGAGGGATCATTTTTTCCCCATTTTCCTGAACTGCCTACACATCTCTTTAGTTTACTGTTACTCAGATTAGTAGATGTTGATGTTGGGATCAGAATTTTGCCACTATAGCTTCTTCCCACATGATTACTTCAAATGGGTTGACAGAGAAATACAATGTGTTGTTCTTTCCAGGGAAAATGTTTCCACGTTTTTCATTTGAGAGTGTGTCTCTATGGAGTGTTGGTGTGTCATCTGTCTTCAACCTAATTTTTGGTTCATGTCTCGGTTTTATGGAAATGATATATTTTAGTTTGGTTTTCTGATGACATTTTTTTGTCTAAATGTTTTTACTGAGTCTGACATAAGCCATAATATCTCCTAGGGCCTGATGTCTCTAATGTTGATCTTTACCTCATTGGAATTGTGCATAACCATCTCTACCACAGTCCTGTGCTGGAGAGCATTTGTAGTATATTGGCCAGTTGGGTTTGTTTAAATGACTAACAATCACATGGTTTAAAAATTCCCTTTAGTGTTTGAAGTTGTCTCTGACTCTTTAAATCGTAAAAAAAAAAAAAAAAACATTTATGTGGTTATGATTTGTCAGGTTCCTAACGTTTGAGATGGTATGAGTGTGAGAAATGAAGTTTGCAGAAGAATTCTGGTGTGAAAATACAAGTGTATTTAATATCTAAAAGCACACTATTTTATATAGATAGAGTGAGTTTAATTATTTTCTTGTATTGTCACTTCTTAGTTGTGTATTGGGAAAAGAATCACAAAGTCTTTCTAGATCATGGATAATTTAACAGTAAAATAAGAACACTTTCCTTCTCTTCTGCGTATATAATACCTCAGCACAGTAAGAATCAGTGAATGAACATTATTGATGATGATCCTGGTGATAATAGGAAGGGATGGAGGGCGAGGGAGGCAGTGAGCCTCACCTTGGAGACTGATGTTGTTTTATTTTCCAGGCTATTTCATCACCTTCTAACCTTGGGAACCAGGAATGCCTCCTGAGGAAAGGAAATCTGAAAGCAAGGAACTTCAACCTCAGACCTGCATTAGGTTACAGTTCCAACCAAGAACCAGGAGAACATGAGCCCATGAAATGCAATCCTCCTCTCAGGGCATCAGTCGTGAGAACCTAGGACACTTGACTCAACCTTTCTGTTCTAACCATGAATCTGTTAGTGTGTCCTGATTTGGAAGGACAAACATGCTTCTTTAGACATTATTGGTTCTGTAACTTCTAGGACCACACTCCCACGCTGTTGCCAGAAATCAGTTCTCTCTCTTCTTTCCCATCTACTCCATTGCTTTATAAGGTTTAAAGAGGGCGGGTAGAACATTCCCTATCTCATGTATTCTCTCTTAAATACAACTTCCTGCTACCCAATGAGAAAGAAAGTGGGTCGGATTTTTTTTATTACAGAGAAATGCTTCTTGACTTGACCTGACATCAGCATTGCAAAATCTGTCAAATAAAATAAATCATCATCCTTAAGATAAATTTTCACTATATTTGAGATAGGAGAGTCAAGCATCACAGGTTTTATTTCAGTCGGCTCCTGAGATACATACACACCCTGATTTATGATCATAAATTAGTGTCTATAAGCTGCCCCAAATATCTTTCCAAATATCCCGACTCCATAAGGGGTTATCTATCCCTTGAATTCCCATTGTCCAAGTCATAGGGTTAATTCCTTTAAAACAGCTCAACTGCCAGTGTAAAGGATTAACAGGCTGGACTCATAAGTGACCTTCCTGAGTCAGCCTGCTGGCTGCTGCATGAGAAGCTCTCCCTGAGGAAAAATGTACCTGCCAGGGGCTGTATATTTACCTCATTTTGCCTGACTTTCTCTTTGGAATATCACGTTTATGTGAATGTCTTGTACGTATATAAGTAAAGGCTCACTATGCAGCCTTGTATGTATATAATTAAATTTGTTTTTTTCCTATGAATCTGTCTTATGTCATTTTCATCATTCATCAGCCAAAAGAACTAGGAAGAAAAGGGGGAATTCTCCCCCACCCCAACAACTGAGTTATGCATTCATTTTTACATTTATTTAACATATCTATTCATAAATTCACTCAATAAATGTTGAATTCCTACTATGTGCTTTAACATTGTGTTAAAAATTCAGAGATAAAGCTGTAAGTTTTAGAACTATTTTGTCCCATTTTCACTGAACAATAATTTATTAAGTCAGATATTTAAAATAAAACCCCAACCAAATAAAGGGGATGTGTAAATTGTAACAATTTGGAACTGTTTGATTAGAGACAAATTTGAGTCCCCTATAAAAGCATTTGCCACATAGATATAATTAAAGATGGCAGCGTGAAAGCTGAGACAAAAACCTTTTCCCAAATACACATATAATGTAAAAATATGGTCAATATAACTAATCCTGAAAGAGCAATAAGAAAGAAGGCTGTTCCAGACTGACTGCATAGACCTGGAAAAAGAACAGACTTCACAGAACAGGGTAACGCACCAAAGCCATGATTCAGCAGGACCCAAGCCCTTCCCCCACCCCAGCTCACTGGTGGGAAGAAGAGAATTGGACCGGGGAGGGATGGAGGCCTAGGACTGCTGAACACCCAGCCTTGGAGATCTGCTCTGGGAGCATGAACATATATTACATGGTACTCTGGAGATTAGTGGGGTTGGAAAGCTAAGACTTAAAAGATTCTGTTGAAAAGCAGAATACTTGGAGAGACTGAGATTCCAGTCACTTGTGGAAAACAGGGATCTACATCTGGCTACTCTGGGACAAAAGAAAGGCGGGTAGTCTGAGAGACTTCCTAATAGTGACAGGGCCGCTAAAGGGACAACGATTGCACAGAGCTTGTTGCTCAGTAGAAAGGACAGGTGAACAAAATTGTCTGGGTGCACTCTGCCCAGTAGATTGGGAACTTTCAGGAACTTCAGGGGCTCCATACTCCTGGCTTGCTACACAGCTCTGGCCCCCCACCATGATACGCAGTCTGGAACACCTTCCTCCCTGTCGGCACTGGGTTGCAAACCAGCTGCCCTTGCCCTTGCACCAGGCCAGCCAGAGGGAGGCCCGACCTATGGCAGCTACAAGTACTAAGTATAGAGACTTCTACCTGCATGTTTGGCCCACTGGCCCTGGCAGTGGAGAAAGGCAGAGCAGCCAGGAAACAGGAAACAGCACATTCCTCCACCCAGGCATAAGCACCACTGCCCTGTGACCCCTGCCACTGCTCCAAGGGCTGAGCAGCTCCAGAGAGTAGAGCTTATGGACACTAGAGGGGGCCACAAACAAATATGAAACATCAAAAGAACCTGGTTCAAACCAAAATCCCACAAACACCAGAAAGAGGACCAAGTAAAACAGAACTCATCAATCTTCCTGGAAGAGATTTCAAAATAAAAATCATAAACATGCTAAAAGAGGTACACAAAAATATTCAAGAACTCAGGGAAAATTTCAGGAATGAGATTCAATCATTACAGAATACAGTATCTGAAGTGAAACATACAATGGAGGGATTTAAAAGCAGATTATATGATAGAGGATATGGTAAATGAGATAGAAATTAGAGAAGAGGCATACAAAGAAGCTGAAGCACAGAAAGAAAAAAGGATCTCTAAGAATGAAAGAATATTGAGAGAACTGTGTGGCCAATCCAAATGGAACAATATTCACATTATAGGGGTAACAGAAGAAGAAGAAGAGAGAGAAAAGGATAGAAAGTGTCTTTGAGGAGGTAATTGCTGATAACTTCCCCAATATGGGGAAGGAGATAGTCTCTCAGGCCATGGAGATGCACAGATCATCCAACACAAGGGACCCAAGGAAGACAACACTTACTCATATAATTAAAATGACAAAGATAAGGACAGACTATTAAAAACAGCCAGAGAGAGAAAAAAGATCACCTACAAAGGAAAACCCATCAGGCTATCATCAGATTTATCAAAAGAAACCTTACAGGCTATAAGGGAGTGACATGATATATTTAATGCAATGAAGCAGAAGGGTGTCGAATGAAGAATACCCGACTCAGCAACATTATCATTTAAATTTGAAGGAGGGATTAAACAATTTCCAGATAAGCATAAGCTGAGAGAATTAACCTCCCACAAACCACCTCTACAGTGCACTTTGGAGGGACTTCTATAGATGAAAGTGTTCCTAAGGCTAAATAGCTGTTACCAGAGGAAATAAAAGGAAGTAAAGAAAGTAGAACAATTAATTACTAAGCAGATGCAAAATCAGATCAACTACCCCCTAAGTCAGTGAAGGGATAGACAAAGAATACAAAATATGATACCTAATATATAAAGAATAGAGGAGGACAAAAACCCTTTAGATTGTGTTTGTAATAGCATACTAAGTGAGCTAAATTACACTGTTAAATAGGAATGAAGTTGCCCTTGAATCTTTGATAACCAGGAACGTAAAGCCTGAAATGGCAATAAGTACATACCTATCGATAATCACCCTAAATGTAAATGGTCTGAATGCACCAATCAAAAGACACTGAGTCACTGAATAGATAAAAAAAAACAAGACCCATCTATATGCTGCCTACAAGAGACTCACTTCAAACCCAAAGACATACACAGACTAAAAATGAAGGGATGGAAAAAGATATTTCATGAAAATAATAGGGAGAAAAAGCAGGAGTTACAGCACTTGTATCAGAAAAAACAGGCTTCAAAGCAAAGAAAATAACAAGAGAAAAATAAGGACATTACATAATGATAAAGGAGTCAAACAAGAGGATATAACCATTATAAATATCTATGCACCCAACATAGGGGCACCTACGTATATGAAACAAGTACTAACAGAATTAAAGGGGGAAATAGAAAGCAATGCATTCATTTTAGGAGGCTTCAACATATCACTCACTCCAAAGGACTGATCAACCAGACAGAAAAGTAATGAGAGAGAGGCACTGAACAACACATTAGAACAGATGTGGACCTAATAGACATCTACAGGACACTCCACCAAAAAGCAGCAGGATACACATTTTTCACAAGTGCACACGGAACATTTTCAAGAATAGATCATATACTAGGCCACAAGAAGTGCGTCATAAATTCAGAAGGATTGAAATTATACCAACCTGTTTCTCAGATCACAAAGGTATGAAAGTAGAAATAAATTACACAAAGAAAACAAAAAAGCCCACAAACACATGGAGGCTTGACAACATGCTCCTAAGTAAACAATGGATCAATGACCAAATAAAACCAGAATTCAAGCAATATATAAAGACAAATGAAAATGATAACTCAACACCACAAAATCTGTGGGATGCAGCAAAGGCCGTGCTAAGAGGGAAGTATATTGCAATCCAAGCTAACCTCAAAAAAGAAGAACAATTCCAAATGAACAGTCTAAACTCACAATTAGTGAAACTAGAAAAAGAAGAACAAATGATTCCCTAAGTCAGTAGAAGGAGGAACATAATAAAGATCAGAGCATAAATAAATAAAATCGAGAAGAATAAAGCAATAGCAAGAATCTATGAAACCAGGAGCTGGTTCTTTTTTTTTTTTTTTTTTTTTACAATTTATTTTATTTTAGTATCATTAACCTACAATTACATGAGCAATATTGCGATGATTAAACTACCCCCTTCATCAGGTCCCCCCCACCAACCCTATTACAGTCACTGTCCATCAGCGTAGTGAGATGAGAGTCACTACTTGTCTTCTCTGAGCTGTACAGTCCCCCCCATGCCCCCCCACCCTATGTCTGCCAATTGTAATGCCCATTTTACCCTCTTATCCCTCCCTTCCCGCCCTTCTTCCCCAGTCCCTTGCCCTTTGGTAACTATTAGTCCGTTCTTAAAAAAAGTGAGTCTGCTGCTGTTTTGTTCCTTCAGTTTTTTTTTGTTGTTGTTCTTTGTTCTTATACTCCACATATGAGTGAGATCATTTGGTACTTGTCTTTTTCAGCCTGGCTTATTTCACAGAGCATAATATCCTGCAGCTCCATCCATGTTGTTGCAAATGGTAGGATTTGTTTTTTTCTTATGGCTGCGTAATATTCCATAGTGTATATGTACCACACCTTCTTTATCCATTCATCTACTGATGGGCACTTAGGTTGCTTCCATTTCTTGGCTATTGTAAATAGTGCTGCAATAAACATAGGGGTGCATCTGTCTTTTTGAAACTGGGCTGCTGCATTCTTGCGGTAAATTCCTAGGAGTGGGATTCCTGGGTCAAATGGTATTTCTATTTTGAGTTTTTTGAGGAACCTCCATACTGCTTTCCACAATGGTTGAACTAATTTGCATTCCCACCAGCAATGTAGGAGGGTTCCCCTCTCTCCACATCCTCGCCAACATTTGTTGTTGTTTGTGTTTTGGATGTTGGCCATCCTCACTGGTGTGAGGTGATATCTCATTGTGGTTTTAATCTGCATTTCTCTGATGATTAGCAATGTGGAGCATTTTTTCATGTGCCTGTTGGCCATCTGAATTTCTTCTTTAGAGAAATGTATGTCTATTTATGTCCCGTGCCCATTTCTTAATTGGGTTATTTGCTTTTTGTTTGTTAAGGTGCGTGAGTTCTTTGTATATTTTGGATGTCAACCCCTCAGGAGCTGGTTCTTTGATAAAATAAACAAAATAAATACACCCCTAGCCAGACTTATCAAGAAAAAAAGAGAGTGTACACACATAAACAGAATCAGAAATGAGAAAGGAAATATCACTGTAGACAGCAAAGAAATACAAAAAAATTATTAGAAAATACTAGGAAAAATTATATGGTAAAAAATTGAATAACCTAGAAGAAATGGACAACTTTCTAGAAAAATACAACCTTCCAAGGATGACCCAGGAAGAAACAGATAATCTGAACAGACAAATTACCAGCAATGAAATTGAATTGGTAATCAAAAACTACCTAAGAACAAAACTCCTAGACCAGACTGCTTCATTGCTGAATTCTAATATCACTAAATATCAAACATTTAGTAAAGACCTAATATCCATCCCCCTTAAAGTTTCCCAAAAAGTAGAAGAGGGGGGAATACTTCCAAACTCATTCTAGGAGGCCAGCATTACTTAATACCAAAACCAGGCAAAGACACCACAAAAAAAGAAAATTATAGACCAATATCCCTGATGAACATAGATGGAAACATCCTCAACAAAATATTAGCAAAGTGAATTCAAAAATATATCAAAAAGATCATCCATCATGATCAAGTAGGATTTCTTCCAGGCATTCAAGGATGATACAGTATTCAAAAATCCATCAACATCATCCACCACATCAACAAAAAGAAGGACGAAAATCACATGATCATCTCCATAGATGCTGAAAAAGCATTCAACAAAATTCAACATCCATTCATGAAAAAAAAACTCTCAACAAAATGGGTACAGAGGGCAAGTACCTCAACATAATAAAGGCCATATATGACAACCCACCGTCAACATTATACATAACAGCAAGAAGCTGAAAGCTTTTCACCTAAGATCGGGAACAAGACAGGGATGCCCACTCATCCCACTTTTATTCAACATAGTTTTGGAGGTCTTAGCCATGGCAGTCAGACAACACAAAGAAATAAGAAGCATCCAGATTGGGAAGGAAGAAGTTAAAACTGTCCCTGTTTGCAGATGACATGATATTGTACATAAAAAGTCTAAAGAATCCACCCTAAAATTACTAGAACTAATAAATGAATTCAGCAAAGTTTCAGGATACAAAATTAATATGTAGTAATCTGTTGCATTCCTATATACTAACAATGAACTGGCAGAAAGAGAAATCAGGAAAACAAACCCATTTACAATTGCATCAAAAACAATAAAATACCTAGGAATAAACCTAAGCAAGGAGGTGAGAAACCTATATCTTGAAAACTACAAGACAATCATGAGAGAAATTAAAGAAGACACCAATACATGGAAATACATCCCGTACTTATGGATAGGAAGAATTAATATTGTCAAAATTGCCCTCCTGCCTAAAGCAATCTACAGATTCAATGCAATCCCTATGAAAATACCAATAGCATTCTTCAACGAATTAGAGCAAACTGTTCTAAAATTCATATGGAACCACAAAAGACCCCAAACAGCCAAAGCAACTCTGAGAAGGAAGAATAAAGCTGTGGGGATTACACTCCCTGACTTCAAGCTCTACTACAAAGCCACAGTAATCAAGAAAATTTGGTTCTGGCACAAGAACAGACCTATAGATCAATGGAACAGAATAGAGAGTTCAGATATTAACCCAAGCATATATGGTCAATTAATATATGATAAAGGAGCCAAGGACATACAATGGGGAAATGACAGCCTCTTCAACAACTGGTGTTGGCAAAACTGAACAGCTACAAGTAAGAGAATGAAACTGGCTTATTGTCTAACTCCATACACAAAGTAAACTGGAAATTGATCAAAGACCTGAATGTAAGTCAGAAAATCACCAAACTCTTAGAAGAAAACATAGGCAAAAATGTCTTGAATATAAACATGAGCAACTTTTTCCTGAACATATCTCCTTGGGCAAGAGAAAAGCAAAAATGAGCAAATGGGATTACATCAAACTAAAAACTTTCTGTACAGCAAAGGACACCATCAGCAGAAGAAAATGGCATCCCTAGTATTGGAGAATATATCTGTAAATGACTCATCTGAAAAAGGGTTAACATCCAAAATATATAAATAGCTCACACACCTCAACACCCAAAAATCAAGTAACCAGATTAAAAAATGGGTGGAGGATCTGAACAGACACTTCTCCAAAGAAGAAACACAAATAGCCAACAGGCACATGAAAAGATGCTCCAGATCATTAATTATCAGGGAAATGCAAATAAAAACCACAATGAGATATCACCTCACACCAGTTAGGATGACCAACATTGAAAAGACTAGGAACAACAAATGCTGGTGTGGATGTGGAGAATGGGGAACCCTCCTACACTGTTGGTGGGAATGTAAATTAGTTCATCCATTGTGGAAAGCAATATGGAGGTTCCTTAAAAAACCAAAAAGAGAAATATCACTTGACCTGAGAATTCCACTCCTAGGAATTACCCAAAGAAAACAAGATCCCAGATTCAAAAAAACATATGCACCCCAATGTTTACCACAGTACTGTTTACAATAGCCAAGATATAGAAACAACCTAAGTGTCTCCATCAGTAGATGAATGGATAAAGAAGACATGGTATATATACACAATGGAATATTATTCAGCCATAAGAAGAAAACAAATCCTACCATTTGCAACACCATGGATGGAAATGGAGAGTGTTATGTTCAATGAAACAAGCTTGGTGAGAAAGACAAGTACCAAATGATTTCCTTCATTTGTGGAGTATAACAATGAAGCAAGACTGAAGGAACAAAACAGCAGCCGACTTATGGACTCCAAGAAGGGACCAGAGGTTACCAAAGGGGAGAAGTGGGGGAGGGCGGGTGGGGATGAGGGAGAAGGTGATTGAGGGGCACTGTTATTGGCACACATGGTGTGGGGGGGTCACGGGGAAGGTAGTGGAACACAGAGAAGACAAGTAGTGACTCTGTGGGATCTTGCTATGCTGTTGGACAGTGACTGTGTGTGGGGTGTGTGGGGGACTCTATAATATGGGTGAATGTAGTAACCACAATGTTGCTTATATGAAATCTTCATAAGATTGTATATCAATGATACCTTAATAAATAAGTAAGTAAGTAAGCAAATAAATAAATAAATAAATAAAATAAGAAAGGACACCTTGAGCAGGTCCCTTCCCCTGGAGGGGGAACCTTGGATTTCCGATTTCATTAGTGCCCACAGGCCCAGCCTCTTGCGTGATCTCTGTGGAGACAGTAGCTCCTGGACAAAGAAAGGTGGCTGAGCAGGCACAGAGTGTGTATGGGGCCATTCCTGGTCACCCCATCATTCCAGCTCCATTCTGGCCACACACTTGGGATGCAGATTCAAGGTGATGAGTGAACTCCTGAGATGGCACAGCTCCTGTCACACCCTAAGGCCACCTGGAAAGTGAACATGTGGATTTGGGAGAGTATGCAGATTCGCTGAGGAGATTTTTAAAGAATAAATTTTTATTTTACCAGAAAAAAAATGATTAATTTTTTTCTTTCTGGAAATTAGCAACTTTAATTTTTATCTTGATTATTCACTGTGATATTTCAGCAATAAAACTAGTCACCCACTTTGAAAACATTTTCTCTTGTAATTGGGGAGTATTACAATGCAACTAGAAGAAATTTTTACAAATCTTCTCTTGAAAACAATGTCTCATAATCATTCACTCACTAAAGAATTGAAGAGTCTTCCCGTTTTTATTCATTAATTTTGAATGCATGTAGAGATCTTCCTGCTAAGATTTTGTCATTTAATCTTTACATGTGCTCTTCTCTAAGGTGAGTCCTATGATCTGAGATAACTGAACTCTTAGAGTTAATTAACTTCCTTTCAGAGGTTTCCCTCTAAAGCTGTAAATTTACAAGTAGATTGAAAAGAACTTTTTGTCCCCACTTCCTCCTATTTCCTCCTCCCTTTATTTCTTCAGTATTCCACTTGCAGTGGCTCTGGCTAAAGGAGTCAGGGAGGGTCATAATGTTACCATCATCCTTTTAACTATTTCCTCTTGACTTTGCCATAGTGTCTGTCATCAGTCTCTTGGAGCCCATGCTCCAGGCCCAGGGGACAGCCCTGGGCACAGAGCCCCTGCACATGACCTCTTCCTGCCTGCTGGGCCCCTGCTCATGGTATATTCCCATCCCAGAGCTCACACTCTCCTGTCCCTGAGCATCCTTGGACCCTGGTATCTGGCCCTCTTTTTCTTCCTGTGACCAAGTTCCCACGTGGGCTCCAGTTTCTAAAAGTGGGACCTCGCCTAGTTTGCTGGGAACCGCCTTCCTCCTCCCAGATGCCCCACCAGCACACGGGGCTGGGCTCCATGCCAGGCCTTCCTCCAGGCCCTGCCCAGGACCTGCCTCAGGACTGTGCTCTGAACCATCATGTGTGCTCTGTCTCCTCACTACCTGGCTCTTGGCTCTAATCTCTCCATACCCTATGTCAGGACACTTATTTGTTTGAATGATTATACAATTTTTCTTTTAAACTGGGACACTTGTTCAGGGAAGGAAGTGTTGTGACAGTCACAGGGGTAACAGGCACGACTGACTCCCCCACCCAGATCCTGAGTTTGCACACAGCCTGGCTGGTTACCATGTGATGCTGGGAAAGCTGGTTCCCGCCTCTATGCCGTAGGACTGTCCTCTATGAAACTGGATGAATAGGTGTGCCTAGGCCCTGGGTCTGGTGAGGATGATGAGTGAATGTAAGTGAAGCATTTAGAATGGTGTCAGGTTCATAGTCATCACTCAGTGCACTTAAACTCTATCTGTGATGATGGTAAACTACTCACCTGTCTGAGCCTGTGAGACCGAGTGTGACACTGCATGTGGCCACCTGCCTCCTCCAGACACTGTCTCTTCCTACTGTGCAAATACTGTCCATCACCATCCCACAACCTTTTCCCACCCCTCTACCCATATTTTCTGCCTGTGTGTCTTGTTCCAACAATGTGTTAAGCGGTATCTCAGAGGCAGACGCCTCTCCCTCCTAATGCCAGCTTCCTAATCAGCACTCAGCCTTCTGGAAGCCCAGGGAGATCTGAGGCCTCAGAGACACGTGTGGTTATCACTCTCCAGCCGCCAGGAGAGCATTTTTGCTGACTCATCTAATGTGTTTCATTGGGTAAAGAGACTGTAGACCTGAGTGAGTAGAGGCTGCTATTCCCTGAGGACACTCATGGTCATTGCTGGTTTTCCCACTCACAACCAGGGGGCCTGAGAAGAAAGGCATCTTCAAGACCTGAAGCCTGGAAGGTAAACCCTATAGATTCCCTCTGCCCAGAGAGTCCCCTTATCTGTTAGAGGTGCCACCCCATGGGCCACTGAGGAAGTCTGCAGAGTGTTCTGCCTGGTTGTCAAGTAGGGATATGGAACACTTAGCTATGAGGATGGCTTCTCCTAGAATTTGACTGTTACTCTGATGCCATGGTAAAAATGTTAGACATAATTATATAGTTAGTTTTTTGGATAACGTGGACACACACATACTCCTTACATATATAAATCCAGGTGCCTCTTTGTGGATTTGGTTGCCAGGTCTGGTAATTACGGATGGTCTGGATATCTGCTGAACATGGGATTTGATGAGTGAGTTCCACATGAGTTCAGAGGGACAGTAAAGATGTTCTGGAGCTAGATTACCAGGTTCTGATTCCTACTCATCAAATTTCTGGCTGTGTGGTCTTGGGCAAATTACTTAACTCATCTGATGGTCTCCTTCCTCCTATGTAAAATGGAAAGGATCATAGCAGTAGTACCTTCTCATATGGGTGCTGTAAGAGCTAATGTGGTTAACATGAGTAAAATACTGGAATGATGCCTGATACACACTAAAAGCTAGTTAGATGAACTCAACTAGTAGCTTCTTAGGAAATCTACATTTCTCTCATTAAAAAAAGAGCAAAGTTGACCAAATTATTTATTTATAAGAACCTTATCCAACTCTGCCCTTTCTCTTATTAAAGAGTGTTCCTCTCCTTTGTTCCCTGGACTTTCCTGTGGTTTCCTATAGCTTGATAGGCCTGAATTGCAATTCCTACTATTATGAATAAACCTATTTTTGCTGATAAAATAACCAGCAGTTTTATTATTAAGATTAACAGTAGGAAACTTTTCTTAGGATTGCATTAGCAGTTGTCAATGTGGTAAATTTAGAATGTGTTCTGACTTTCACCTTCTTAGCCTTTTACTGGTTAAGTAAGTGTGATATATATACCCTACAATATAGAACTAGAAATATTAACTATCTTCAAAGGAAGTGGCATGGATTTCTTTTGCCAAAAATGAGTAAAGTTATTATAAAAATGGATGTGCTATATAATTTCCAACAAAAAATAGGTATTAAGATAATATTCTAAAGGGGCATTAAGATTAGCACACATAATATAGCGGGGGGGACACTGTGAAGGCAGCATAGCACAGAGAAGACAAGTAGTGATTCTATAGCATCTTACTACACTGATGGACAGTGACTGTATTGGGGTATGTGGTGGGGACTTAATAATGGGGGGAATCTAGTAACCACAATGTTGCTCATGTAATTGTAAATTAATGATACCAAAAAAAAAGGTATTCTAAACTCAAAGTCAGTAGTCTTGGCAGAATCAACAATAATGGATTTAAAGGTTAATCTCATACCATCCACCTCATGAAATGAAAAAGCACATTACACATTTTGTAATCATTTTCTCTTACAGGACTCTGCATACCAGGGAGCTCTATTATCCAAGAGTAAACATACTGTGTATATATTTTAGTGATACATGTTTTTTAACTATAATGATTGAGATGGTTGTTTGGTGACCCTAATGTACAATACTTCAGGTCCTCTTGACACAAGGCAAAGTAAAGTTAAAAGTGCATTTTTACCAACTATTTATTAGGTTAAGGACTTGATACATTACCAAATTTGCCCTTGCTATGTTCATATAGAATTAAAACTATTTTACAGATGTGAAAACTGAGGTTCTCATTATTAGATCATAACCTAGTAAGCGGCCTAATCTGACTTTGAACTTGCCTCTTCCTTAGTTTTTAAACTCTTTGTGCTGTGCTATATTGTTACCCAGAAAGATACATTCCATACAGTATTCGGTAGTATAATGGTTAAAAAATGTTGGACCATAAAGTAGAATGTCTCTAATAGAATCTGAACTCACTTATGAACTGTATGAGTTTGGGTAAGTTCTTCAAGCTTACTGTATCTCAATTTTCTCATCTTTAAAATGGGTGTGATATTGGAACATAGAATAGTTGGGAGGATAAATATGTTTACTGCTTGAATAGGTTTAGTCTTTACTGTCCAAAGTGAAATGAAGTGCTCAGGCCTACTGCAATGATATGATGATGTCTGCTACTCCAAGACAGAACAGAATTAAACAATGTAAAATCTCTCATTATTCTGCCCCAGACCTACTTAAGGAGAGTAATTTTAATGTATGAGTAAATTTGAAACCCTCTGTTGCACTAAAGAAATATTAGCTGGTGGTAAAAGGGCAAACATCAAAACTTTGTATTTCTTTCCTATGACAGTCATCAACAACTGCAAATGGACTATCAAGCAGTTGATAAATTACAGGGAACACTACTAGCATTTGGGGTAAGTTGGCCATGGTTAAATATTTGGTTCAAGATGGGAGAAAATGTCATGTAGAAACATTGTTTATGACCATAAGGAGGAATTTCTGAATCACTCATCACTGAATCCATAATATACTTCTCTTAAGAAAAGACTGGCATATTTTATACTTGTGGGTAGAAATGCAGAGGCATAATCTCATAGTAGAAAACATCCTATTATGTAACATTAGAGAATGGACTCCGATCAGACCTCCACCTCAGGAGGCTGAGCTCTAGGAATTTCTTTAGAAATTGGATTGAGGGAAGGCTGAGTGGAATACTGGTCACTGCCTTCCTGCCTCCCTCAAACTATGGCCCCAAAGCATGTCAAAGACAGTTTGACTCAATCTGTGTTATCAGCCAGATCTCCCTTCTGCTTCTGCCACTTCTGAAAGGAGTTGGTGAGAATGGACAGAAGTCAGGGGGAGGTGAGATGAGGAGTGTCCTCTGGAATTGGTGGGAGCAGCATGAAACAAACTTCCAGGGAGAGCTCTTGCCCGGTTAATTTACACTTGAATTTTCCACCCTTTTCAAGCACCAAGAGCTCCTTTCTGAGAAAAGTAAAAATGGCCTCTTTTCGATGTCCACTAGTTTCTGACCATTGTGCTTTTTGTTTCCCCTTGTTACAGGCCATCGAGATCCTGAGTGGAGCAATAATTCTGGTTGTGGGTGTTTTTCTGGGTTCCCTACAAGGCATATTTCATTTTGGGGGGTACTTCTATTTCTTTACCCTCTACTCAGGCTATCCAGTATGGGGCCCTATATTTGTGAGTATTCCAGTTCCTCTGAATAGAGATCATTCCCTAGTTACCTCTGCTAGAAAAGTGACTGATTATTAAAGTGTTGTTCTTAGGATATTTCAAGGTTGATTCTTGGACTGAACATGAAAACAAAATCACATGTTTAATTTATTATTCTCTACACAAAAAGTTTTAAAAATGAAACTGATTAAAATAAATCACATTTGCTGAGTACAAAATAAGTTCCAAACACTACTTAATAATCATGTATTAAATTCATTCATAAAAACAAAATTGAATGAAAAATGAGTATTGGTGAATTGCCTGTGGTGCACAAAAGAGACCTGATCTGGAAGATAAGAAAGTTGCCTGTTGATTACCATTTGATAATCAGAAGAGTAATTTCCCCTATTTGGGGTGAAATGTAATCTGTAAAAGTGGGATTTGGGTCTAGGTGAATTTTAAAATTTATTTATTCTGCTTTGTTATTTGATTATCACTTACCAGATTGTTAATCTTTTTAAAAGTGGTTAATAGGAACTATTTGTTAATCGGCCACTTTTTTCTTTTTGTTTGTTTAGTCTGCTATTAGACCAAACTTTGAGATTTATACATGTTGAGTCTTGGACTGAACATAAAAACAAAATTGCTACCATGAAATCTAAAATAAGAATGTTTTGATGAAAACAGTGAATAAAACATGTGACTGGAAAATGAAGGAGAAAGTAATACATAACATGTTTGGCCTATAATTTATTCATGTTTTTGTTTTTCCAAAATTACTGGCCTTCAGATCTCCTTTAAAAATTAATTGTTCCTAATTTGGCCAAAATCTTGACCCAAATCAGATTTCATATTCTGACAAAATATTATATTCTGTTTCTGGATACAATCCAAAACATGTTATTTGGATTTAACATTTCTGAAATCTTTTAGCAGTTAATATCATTTTCAGGGAATAACTAGATTCTGAATTTTTTTAGAAAATTAGAGTACACATTTACTCTGCATGATGAATCCTGACCACCTAAATGGAAAATTTCCATATTGTAAAACAGAGAATAATTGTTTCAATTATTCAATTAGCCAAGTTTTCTTTTCTCAGAATGTGAGGTCAGTTTGTCAAGAAGAGAGTCATGGTCAGGGAGCCAGAGTTTATTATCCTCAATACAAAGATTCAAATCTGACCACTGGATTCCTATTGCTGAAAGCTTCTGTCTGGTACTGTATCACCTATAGAGCAAGGTCTAAGGTCCAGGACAAGGCACAAAACCTTCTCATCTGGTCTTACCTCCAAGGATACCCTCATCTACCCCCTTCCCTCCATATACACATCCTCCTTTATGCTGACTGTAATTCCCTCCATTTGCCCAATCTTCCTCTGACTAATCTTTATTGTGTGACTTTGGAAAATATATTTGAAATCTTATTATTCAATTTTCTCACTAAGGCGATAGAAATAACATGAAGACCTTCTCTTTGGGTCACTGTGAAATTTAAAGGAAAAATGTAATCAACACTTTAGTTACTGTTAATGATTTGAGTACTTCCTATATGCTGACCACATGTCTAAGCCCCATCCTTGTATTATTTCATTTTATCCTCATACAGCATATGGCAAATAATATTTACATGGGGATATGCACATCTCTCTTTTATAGAAAAAGAAACTGAAGCAATGAGAGTTAGATAATCTTTCTAATGTTACAGAATAAATATGAGCTGAAGATGGAATCAGAACACAGAGCATCTGCTCTCAGCCATGAAGCTACAGTGATTCTGGAGTTTCCTGGGATAACCTCTTTGCTATCTGCAATAGAATTCAAAGCCTCTCTCTTCATGTGCAGCCAGAATTCATATTTGAATTTTTTGTTGCAAGTCTCTGTTTTCCATGATTTTGGCAATTTTTCCCTCAGCCATAGTAGTGACTTGGTAAATGGTTTTGAGTTTTATGAGGTAAAAAACAGAATAAATTTTGAGAACATTGTGAATATGTAGAGAATTCAATTTATCAAAATGAGAGTCATGGAAAGAATAATGTATCAAAATAATAGTTAAAAAATTAGTGGCTATGTAAATATAGACACTTAGATTTGTAAAAGTCTTTTTGAACATCTAGTCCAATAATTCAAACCTTTATCTGAAGCTAGGGTAAGAATATCAGAATGATATTAAATATATATATATTTATGAAAACCAATCTTATTACATTTTATATAAATATAAGCATGAAAATAATTATATTACATTAAATATATGTATTTATTATGTTTTTAAGGTATTCACAGGCACATAAACCTGCAAAAAGCCAGACATAAAACAAAACAAAAATGTTATAAATTTACTCAACATTTGAATTAATTGAAAATTTTATTTATCTAAAATGATAGGCAACATTGAGTACGATTTTATGTTCTAGGATATAAATTTAAAAAACAAGTTTTGTATAGCTGTTTCTAGATGTCTGAAATCAAGGGAGGACCAAGAAAAATCATTGAGACTTATTATTCCTTTATTTGCTTCATTTTTTATTTTCCTACAGTTTATTTTTACAGGATCCTCATCCATTGCATCTTGGAGAATTCCCATCAGATTATTGGTAAAGTGACAATTGTTCCTTTTTTTTCTATGATAATAGGAGTAAAAATAAGTTATCCACTAAGAGTAGGAGAGTGGAGGTTGGTGAATCCAGCTGAGACACTGAGTCTCATGTAATCACAAGAAAATTAATTATTTTCTAAGACATTCAGAGGGTAGAGATCAAAAACCATATAGATTGTGAAAATGATTACTGGTATGATTACTATGAATATTTGCTGAATCTGAAGCTTAGCAGAAGGCTTCTTAATTTTTATGTGTTGTTAAATTTGACTGATTCTAATTATTTTAAGTTTACACTCTCCCACCAATAGTTTCACAACTGAAAGCCATACATTTTATTCCTTTAATGATTCATTAAACAATTACTGGTCTCTGTTTTGCACTCTCTAATCATCTACCCATTTCAACTACTTTCCTAGTCTATTTTACTCTGTTTATGACCTTACTTCAAATTCTGAGAAACTCAAGCCACTAGAAGAGAATATTCAGACCTCCACTATAACATCTACTTTATGGACTACATCTGCACCAATGTATTTTTTCCCATTCAGACCTCTTACCCTAGGGACCTCTCTGTGATGACCATCAAAACCAGCATCCCTAACTGAATATCAGATTCCATTCCTTTTTTCCTATGCAAGTGCATCACTCGAATTCTCTAATACTTCTTTTAAATTAACTTATAAGCATTATTTGTCCTCTCAAAAGAAAAAACTATCTTGACCTTATTTTCTCCTGCAGGCTACAGGAACAATTAGTTTTTCCTTCTGTAGTTAAACTCCTTAAAGCAATGATCCATATCCTGTGTCCAATTGCTATCTACCTAGTTTCAACTAAACCCACTCCAGTAAGGCTTTCCTTCCCTATCACTTCTCTGTGTCTGTAAGATCTATGAAGGCTTCCACATTGGTAACTCAAAGGTCAGTTCTCCATCCTCATCTATCTTGACCCATGAGTAGTGTTTAACACACAGAGAGTCATCCCTCCTCCTTCCAGCAATTTCTTCACTTGTCTCCCAGAACACCTGATTGTCTTGTTTTTCTCCTGACTTTGGTCTCTCCTTTCCCAGTTCTCTCTGGCCTTTAAATGGTGGGGTGCCCCCAGAGCTCAATTCTTTCTCACCTGCTCTGTGTACTCCTTTGGGGATCTCACCCATTCTCATGGCTTCAAATGACATCTGTATGCCCACAGCCCTGAAATAAATACTTCCAGCCCAGATCTCTCTCCTGAGGATGAGACGGGCATATCTGTTTCCACTTAGAGTTCAAAAAGGTCCAAAACTCTACTCCTAATCTTCTTCAGGCCTTCTCCATGTCTTCCTCATGTCAGCTGATGGGAGCTCCATCCTTCCAGATTGCAGGCCAAAAGCCTAGAGTCGTTCCTGATTCTTCCCTTTATCTATGACAATCTCGAATTCAGTTTATCAGCACATTCTGTTGGTGCTCTATTCAAGCTAAATCTATGTTTTTACCTTCATCATCTTTGTGCTGATAACCGTTCATATAATCTATCATCATTTTTCGTAATTAAGCTCTGTGTTTCCACCCCAGCCTCTCTAACCTAGTCTCACTTGAGCCGTCAGTGTTCCCTTTAAGACATAAATCTAAGTGTGTTGTCCTTTTGCTCAAAATCCTCTAGGGGCTCTACATTCTCCTCAGAGTAAGGACTGCAGTCCTTCCCATGACCTGCCAGGACCCCTGCTCACTCTGCAGCTTCATTTCCTAATACTGGTCATTCAGTCCCTGTTCTCCAGCCCCCTTTCCCCCTGCTTCCCTGGAACACCCTGGAACCCTCTGGCCTCGGGGCTTCGAACTGAGTGTTTTGTGACAGCAAGGACTTCCCCCAGAAACCCTCATGGCTAGTCCCCCAGCTCTTCCCTGCCTCTCCCCATGTGTCATTCCTATTTAATGTCACAAGCTTCCACTCTTCTCTTTGGATTTATTCCCAAATCCTCCTCACTCCACTCATTATCCCATAGAACGTAATCACTTTTTAAAATACTACATAATTTACCTGTTAGTGTGATGAGTTGTTTTCTTTGTCTTTGCCCCTGGAATGTAAGCTCCACAAGGGTGGGATCTTAGTTGATGTGATGTTTGCCCAGCATCTGGGAGATTGTGGGTGTGGAAACAACCTTCAGTTGTTATTTATTAAAATGAATTGTATGTGCTGCCTGTATTAATTGAAAATCTTTATTGTTTTTTAGGTGTATGTCAAAATAAGGAGGTACCATGTCAGTGCTTTCATCGCACTGGTTGGGGTTATTTTGCTCTCAATAAATTTAGCATGGAATAATGAGTTGTTGGAGATGTGCGTGTTAACAGAATCACCGGATTTATGCCTTTACATGGGCACCTCAAACAACGTATGTTTTTAAAAATTATGTTTAATTATAAAATACTTCAAACAGTCCAAAATATATAGAAAAAGAATGTATCAGGTACCATGGTGCCTGGATGTGAATCTTGGCTTTGCTACTTACCAGCTCTGGCATGAGGGGCAAATCAGATAACCTCTCTGGGTTTCAACTTTCTCATCTTTGAAATGAGGATGGTGGGTACCAAGCTCACAAGGTTGATGTGAGGATTAAATAAGTTAATATTTGATAAGCAATTAAAACATTGTGTTATATTATTATTAATATTACTACTACCACTGCCACTATTACACTTCCCAGAGAGATTAAAGTTTAAAAATTTTATTTCACATCTTCCACAATAAAACTAATAAGGAAGGTTTATAATTTTCTCTGTGTTCTGGGATTTTCAAATAATGACTCATTGGAGTTTGGAATTACTTCACTTTTGAATTTGAGTGTGTGATTTTCAAAGGGAAGTTCTTCAGTAACCTTTCCAAATTGTTTTTACTCTTGTTGCTGTTTGTGGCTAGGGATTCTCCCTCTTCTGAGGTCCACCCAGAATAATTAATATCTTCCTTCAAATTTGTCCATTCTCTCCAGGATGATTTATGAGCTGCTCTTACTGACTAATTCCCAATCCTTCTGTTTACTGACACTACTCATTGAAGTTGCAGTCCTCATTTTTTAAATTATATTTTTAATTGTCATAGTTTATATTTATATGACTGATTTTTCCCTGGACTTGAGGTTTTTCCCTCCAGAGCAATTTTTGCTTCCTCTAGGTGCCTCAGCGATAATGGAAGTACCACCAGCCTTGTGAATTTGTGTTTAGTATCTCAGTTTAGTGTTTCATTTCCAGGGATATTTAAATGCCCAAACACCTTATGAAGTCCTATTAATGAAATGGTGAGGGATCTTTTTTTTTTTTTTTCATTTTCCTGTGCTGACTACTCATCTCCTTAGTTTACTGTTACTCAGATTAATAGATGTTAGGGTTAGAATGCCTCCATGGCTTCTTCCCCCATGATTACTTCACATGGCTTGACTGAGAAATACAATGTGTCATTTTCCCAGGGAAAATGTTTCCATGATTTTAGATCGACACTGTGCCTCTTATGAATTGTCAGTGTGTATCAGTGTCTTCAACATAATTTATAGTTCAATTTGCTCATTTTATGAGACAGAAGTGTTGTAGTTTGTTTTTTTGATGTTATTTTTTTTCTTTGAATGTTTCTACTGGGTTTGATATGAGACATTATATTCCGTAGGGCCTAATGTCTGTAATGCTGATCTTTACTTTGCTGGAATTGTGCATGACCATCTCTACGACAATGACGTGGAGGATAGCACATTTTGAATATCTGTCAGGTGGGTTTGTTAAAATGTCTAACAATTCACAAGGTCTACAACCTTCTTCTAGGGTTTGAGGTTGTCTATGACTCTTAAAATTGTAAAGAAACTTGTATATGGTTACGATTTGTGAAGTTCTTAGAATTTGAGATTAAAGAGTGTGAGAGATGAAATAAAGGCTGGAGAAGAATTACGGTGTTAAAATACAAGAGGAAATAGTGCATTAATATCAAAGAGAATGCTTTTTTATACAGATAGAATTGACTTTAATTATTTTCTTGTAACTTGTCACTACCTAGTGAGTACTCAGGAAAAAATTTTGTTGTGAGGACTATGCATATAATACTTCAGCACAGTAAGAATCACCGAATGAATATTATTAGTGATGATCATGATGAAAATAGGAAGCGATGGAAGGAAAGGGAACCAGTAATCCTAACCTTGGAGATTGATGTTACTTTATTTTCCAGGCAATTTCCTCACCTTCTAATCTTTAAAACCAGGACTGCCTCCAGATGAATAATAATCTGAAAGCAAGGACATTCAACCTCATATCTGCAATAGGTCACAGCTACATCCAAGAACTCAGGAGACCGTGAGCCCATGAAATACAATCCTTCTCTCAGGGCTTCAGTCATGAGAAATGTGGACAATTGACTCAATCCTTTCTGTTCTGTGAACCATTAGTGTGTCCTGATTTGGAAAAACAAACATGCTTCTTTAGGCATCATTCATTTTATAATTTCTATATTTCACTCCAGCTTTGTTCCCAGAAATCAGTTATTTTTCTTCTTAACAACCTTCTCTGTTGCTTTATAAGATTTGAAGAAGGTGGACAGAACAAACACTATCCCATGGATTCTTTCTTAAATACTAATTTCAACCACTCAATGAAACTGAAAATGGGTCAGATTTTTTTCATTACAAAAAATGCTTCTTGACTTTAGCTAACATCAACACTACAAAAACTTTAAAAATCATCATCATCATTAAGAAAAATTTTCACTATTTGTGGTAGGAAGATCAAACCTCAGAGGTTTTATTTCAATCAGCTCCTGAGATACATGTGTGTTATGATACATAATGATAGTCTAGATTGGGGACTTTAGAGCAAGTTCAACATTTTTTATTCAATGGATGATGAGAAGAAGAGAGAAGTAAAGAATAAGAGTTTGAGAATCTCACAGATGTGGGTTTTGATTCTGATACTGTACTTACTGCCTGTGTGAATTTGAGCAAGTTACTTAACCTCTGACTTATGTTTCCTCATCTGTAAAGTGGGGGTAATAATGACAGCCTCTTCCTGAGGTGATATGAGGGGTAAGTAGAGGCACAGCGAATGTGAGGGGTACCCCCCTGCTCCCTGATGCTGTCACTGCTGGTCCTGCTGCAGCAGGTGAGGCTGAGGCGGGACGTGTGTGTCCCGTGTGCAGGGGGGATGGCGGCCCCTCCTGCCTCCACTGTGGCTCCTTCTACACCCTCCTGTGACGTCAGCGGCCATCTTTTCAAAGTGGACATTTAATGTAAAAGCTCCTTCTGATGCATCTGCTTTTTGGTTTATAAATTAATGCTGAAACTTTTATAGTTCTAATTTTTTTAATTTTTATTTTGGTATCATTAATGTACAATTACATGAGGAACATTATGGCTACTAGACTACCCCCCATTATCAAGTCACCACCACATACCCCATTATTGTCACTGTCCATCAGCGTAGTAAGATGCTATACAATCATTACTTGTCTTATCTCTATTGTACTGCCTTCCCCGTGGCCACCCCTACATTATGTGTGCTAATCGTAATGCCCCTTTCTCCCCCTAATCCCTCCCTTCCCACCCATCCTCCCCAGTCTCTTTCCCTTTGGTAACTGTTAGTTCATTCTTGGGTTCTGTGAGTCTGCTGCTGTTTTGTTCCTTCAGTTTTTGCTTTGTTCTTATACTCCACAGATGAGTGAAATCATTTGATACTTGTCTTTCTCCACCTGGCTTATTTCATTGATCATAATATCCTCTAGTTCCATCCATGTTGTTGCAAATGGTAGGATTTGTTTTCTTCTTATGGCTGAATAATATTCCATTGTGTATATGTACCCATCTTCTTTATCCACTCATCTACTGATGGACACTTAAGTTCTTTCCATTTATTGGCTATTGTAAATAGTGCTGTTAAACATAGGGGTGCATGTCTTTTTGAAACTGGGCTCCTGCATTCTTAGGGTAAATTCCTAGGAGTGGAATTCCTGGGTCAAATGGCATTTCTATTTTGAGTTTTTTAAGGAACCTCCATACTGCTTTCCACAATGGTTGAACTAATTTACATTCCCACCAGCAGTGTAGGAGGGTTCCCCTCTCTCCACATCCTCACCAACATTTGTTGTTGTTTGTGTTTTGGATGTTAGCCATCCTAACTGGTGTGAGATGATATCTCATTGTGGTTTTAATTTGCATTTCTCTGATGATTAGCGATGTGGAGCATCTTTTCATGTGCCTGTTAGCCATCTGAATTTCTTATTTGGAGAAGTGTCTGTTGAGATCCCCTGCCCATTTTTTAACTGGGTTATTTGCTTTTTGTTTGTTGAACTGCATGAGCTCTTTATATATTTTGGATGTCAACTCTTTATTCGATATGTCATTTATGAATATATTCTCCCATACTGTAGGGTGCCTTTTTGTTCTACTGATGGTGTCCTTTGCTGTACAGAAGCTTTTTAGTTTGATATAGTCCCACTTGTTCATTTTTGCTTTTGTTTCCCTTGCCCATGGAGATATGTTCATGAAGAAGCTGCTCATGTTAATGTACAAGAGATTTTTGCCTATGTCTTTTTCCAAGAGTTTTATGGTTTCATGACTTATATTCAGGTCTTTGATCCATTTTGAGTTTACTTTTGTGTATGGGGTTAGACAATAATCTAGTTTCATTCTCTTACATGTAGTTGTCCAGTTTTGCCAACACCAGCTGTTTCCCCATTGTATATCCATGGCTCCTTTATCATATATTAATTGACCATATATGTTTGGGTTAATATCTGGACTTCCTATTCTGTTCCACTGGTGTGTGGGTCCATTCTTGTGCCAGTACCAAATTGTCTTGATTATTGTGGCTTTGTAGTAGAACTTGAAGTTGAGAAGTGCGATCCCCCCCTGCTTTAGTCTTTCTTCTCTGTATTGCTTTGGCTCTTTGGGGTCTTTTGTGGTTTTGTATGAATTTTAGAACTATTTGTTCCAGTTTGTTGAAGAATGCTGTTGGTATTTTGATAGGGATTGCATTTAATCTGTATTATTGCTTTATGCAGGATAGCCAGTTGGACAATATTAATTCTTCCTACCCAAGAGCATGGGATGATTTGCCATTTGTTAGTCTCCTCTTTAATTTCTCTTAAGAGTGTCTTGTAGTTTTCAAGGTATAGATCTTTCATTTCCTTGGTTAGGTTTATTCCTAGGTATTTTATTGTTTTTGCTGCAATTGTGAATTGAATTGTTTTCCTGATTTCTCTTTCTGCTAGTTCACCATTACTGTATAGGAAAGCAACATTTCTGTGTATTAATTTGTATCCTGCAATTTTGCTGAATTCATATATTAGTTCTAGTAGTTTTGAAGTAGAGTCTTTAGGGATTTTTATGTACAATATCATGTCATCTACAAATAGTGACAGTTTGACTTCTTCTTTACCAGTCTGGATGTCTTTTATTTCTTTGTGTAGTCTGATTGCCATGGCTAGGACTTCCAGTACTATGTTGAATAAAAGTGTGGAGGGTGGGCATCCCTGTCTTGTTCCCGATCTTAGGTGAAAAGCTTTTAGCTTCTTGCTGTTACGTATAATGTTGGCTATGGGTTTGTCATATATGGCCTTTATTATGTTGAGGTACTTGCCCTCTGTACCCATTTTGTTGAGAGGTTTTTATCATGAATGGATGCTGAATTTTGTTGAATGCTTTTTCAGCATCTATGTAGATGATCATGTGGTTTTTGTCCTTTTTGTTGATGTGGTGGATGATGTTGATGGATTTTCGAATGTTGTACCATCCTTGCATCCTGAGATGAATCCCACTTGATCATGATGTATGATCCTCTTGATATATTTTTGAATTTCGTTTGCTAATGTTTTGTTGAGTATTTTTGCATCTATGTTCATCAGGGATATTGGTCTGTAATTTTCTTTTTTTGTGTTGTCTTTGCCTGGTTATGGTATTAGACCGATGCTAGCTTAATAGAATGAGTTTGGAAGTATTCCCTCCTCTTCTATTTTTTGGAAAACTTTAAGGAGAATGAACATTATGTCTTCTCTATATGTCTGATAAAATTCAGCAGTGAATCCATCTGGCCTGGGGGTTTTTTTCTTGGGCAGTTTTTTGATTACCGATTCAATTTCATTTCTTGTAATTGGTCTGTTTAGATTTTCTGCTTCTTCCTTGGTCAGTCTTGGAAGGTTGTATTTTTCTAGAAATTTGGCCATTTCTTCTAGGTTATCTAGATTGTTAGCATATAGATTTTCATAGTATTCTTTAATAATTCTTTGTATTTCTGTGGGGTCCGTCGTGATTTTTCCTTTTTCATTGCTGATTCTGTTTATGTGTGTAGATTCTCTTTTTCTCTTAATGAGTCTGGCTAAGGGTTTATCTATTTTGTTTATTTTCTCAAAGAACCAGCTCTTGGTTTCATTGATTTTTTCTATTGTTTCATTCTTCTCAATTTTATTTATTTCTTCTCTGATCTTTATTATGTCCCTCCTTTTGCTGAGTTTGGGCCTCATTTGTTCTTCTTTTTCCAGTTTCAATAATTGTGTCTTTCATTTGGGATTGTTCTTCCTTCTTTAAATAGGCCTGGATTGCAATATACTTTGCTCTTAGAAATGCCTTTGCTGCATCCCACAGAAGTTGGGGTGTTGTGCTGTTGTTGTCATTTGTCTCCAGATATTGCTTGATCTCTGTTCATCCATTGATCATTTAGGAGCATGTTGTTAAGCCTCCATGTGTTTGTGAGCCTTTTTGTTTTCTTTCTAAAATTTATTTCTAGTTTTATACCTTTGTGATCCGAGAAGTTGGTTGGTAGAATTTCAATCTATTTGAATTTACTGAGGCTCTTTTTGTGACCTAGTATGTGGTCTATTCTGGAAAATGTTGCATGTGCACTTGAAAAGAATGTGTATCCTGATGCTTTTGGGTGCAGAGTTCTGTAGATGTCTGTTAGATCCATGTGTTCTAGTGTGTTGTTCAGTGCCTCTGTGTCCTTACTTATTTTCTGTGTGGTTGATCTGTCCTTTGGAGTGAGTGCTGTGTTGAAGTCTCCTAAAATGAATGCATTGCATTCTATTTCCCCCTTTAATTCTGTTAGTATTTGTTTCACATATGCCGGTGCTCCTGTGTTGGGTGCATAGAGATTTATAATGGTTATATCCTCTTGTTGGACTGATCCCTTTATCATTATGTAATGTCCATCTTTATCTCTTCTTACCTTCTTTGTTTTGAAGTCTATTTTGTCCGATACAAGTACTGCAACACTTACTTTTTTCTCCCTATTGTTTGCATGAAATATCTTTTTCCATCCCTTCACTTTCAGTCTGTGTATGTCTTTGGGTTTGAGGTGAGTCTCTTGTAAGCAGCATATAGATGAGTCTTGCTTTTTTATCCATTCTGTTACTCTTTGTCTTTTGATTGGTGCATTCAGTCCATTTACATTTACGATGGTTATCAATAGATATGTACTTATTGCCATTGCAGGCTTTGGATTCATGGTTACCAAAGTTTCAAGAGTAACTTCTTTACTATGTAACCGTCTAACTTCAACTCACTAATTACACTATTATAAACACAGTCTCATGATTCTTTATTCCTCTCCCTTCTTATTCTTCCTCCTTCACTCTTTATATGTTAGGTGTTTTTTTCTGTACTCTTTTGTGTTTCACTTGACTGCTTTTGTGGATAGCTGATTTTATTTTTTGCCTTTAGTTAGTATTTGGTTGGTCTGCTTTCTTTCCTGTGATTTTATTTTCTCTGGTGACATCTATTTAGCCTTAGGAGTACTTCCATCTAGAACAGTCCCTTTAACATACCCTGTAGAGGTGGTTTGTGGGAGGCAAATTCCCTCAACTTTTGCTTATCTGGGAATTGTTTAATCTCTCCTTCAAATTTAAATGATAATATTGCTGGATACAGTATTCTTGGTTCAAGGCCCTTCTGTTTCATTGCATTAAATATATCATGCCATTCTCTTCTGGCCTGTAAGGTTTCTGTTGAGAAGTCTGATGATAGCCTGATGGATTTTCCTTTGTAGGTGATCTTTTTTCTCTCTCTGGCTGCCTTTAATACCCTGTCCTTGTCTTTGGTCTTTGCCATTTTAAATATTATATGTCTTGTTGTTGTCCTCCTTGGGTCCTTTGTGTTGGGCGATCTTCCATGGTCTCAGAGACTATTTCCTTCCCCAGCTTGGGGATGTTTTCAGCAATTATTTCTTCAAAGACACTTTCTATCCCTTTTTCTTTCTTCTTCTTGTACCCCTATTATGCGAATATTGTTCCATTTGGATTGGTCACACAGTTCTCTTAATATTCTTTCATTCCTAGAGATCCTTTTATCTCTCTCTGTCTCAGCTTCTCTGTATTCCTTTTCTCTGATTTCTATTCCATTAACAGTCTCTTGCACCTCATCTAGTATACTCTTAAGTCTTTCCATTGATTGTTTCATTTCTGTTATCTCCCTCTGGACCTCATCCCTTAGCTCTTGCATACTTCTCTGCAGCTCTGTCAGCAGGCTTATGACTTTTATTTTGAATTCTTTTTCAGAGAGATTGGTTATATCTATCTCACCAGGCCCTCTCTCTGGCGTTTGAGTAATTTTGGACTGGACCAGGTTCTTCTGCATTTTCATTGTAATAGAAGTGATCAACAGTGAGTGGCACATGTGTCAGCTGGGAGATTGACAAAAGCCACAATCACATTCCCACCTTCATTCTCTCCCTCCAACTGTGGAAATACAGTTGTCAAATATTTATCAGCACCCCATTTGAAAAATATGGGCAGGCCATGTGCTTATTTGAAATTTAGAAATATCATTATACTTGCAATGAGGGGTGTATTTGAAGGAGTATTTGCAGAAAGGTTTGGTTAGAAGTCTGATACATTAAACTAAGGAAATGATGGATATATATCAAGTTCAATTGAAGGAAAAGTATTTATGCTGATATTTATATTAGCATTTTTCATTATTAAGTTCCAATTTTCTCCTCTTATTTTAGAAATAAACTAATTATTTCTTTGTATTTTTCAAAAGTAATTTAATAACAATTTTTTATCAAAACATAATAGACATTGTGATTGCCTCTCCAGCTTCCATTCTTTCTAGCCCCAGATTGATGGCAGCCTTGAGATTTTGGTGGAGTTAACCTCACCCTGTGCTTAGTGAGACACCATGATAGCTCTAAATCCATCAGAATAATTCCATTCGTGATTTTTTATCCCATGAAATTCAACTGGTCCAGGGCTTGATTCAGTCGTGGAGTCATCCATCTTTCCTTTGATCATATTTGTGAATTGACATACAAGTAAAACTAGTAGGTACCAGTTTGCCATGACAGAAATCAATCTAAGTATTAAGCTGAAGACAACATAAGATAATTTCAGAAAATAGAAATCAAACTTTAACCTAGAGGGACTCAGAGAAAATATGGCAAAGTAGCAAGGTGAGACCTGTCCTACCAAGGTGAAAACCTCCTCCCATGTACATGCCAAGGAAGCAACTACAGCAAATACAACTAACCATTAAAACTACCTTGAGACTGCAGAAAAGACCATGTACTCTTGGTGAAGAAGACAGGACTACATTGAGAAGGATAAAGGGGAAGAGCCATGATTGATTTGGATGCATGCCCTTCCCCTATCCCTGCCTACAAGCAGGAGGGAGAGGAACAAATTTGGGAGGTGACAAATCCTCAGTAATTAAGCACAACTGGCCCTGGATATATGCTCTGGAAACAGGAGTCCACACTGAATTTGACTTTAGTCATTAATGAGGCTGGAACCAGGGAGAGTTGGAGTGGGAGCACTCTGGTAGGTTAAGACTCCTGTTGCTTATAAAGGACAGGCATGCTCTGTCAGTCCCACTGAGACCCAACACAGAGGAATCAGTTTGAAAGATTTACCAGGAGTGGGAAGTTGCCAGAGGGGTGGGGGCCAGAGGGAACTCTCTCTGTAAGATATGGGGTAGGGGAATGATTCTTTCCCAGCTTTCCCTCAGGCCAGTTGGTTAGGTGTTTGTGGGAAACAGCTCTAAATGTTCCATTTCCCTTTTTTGTACACTCCCCTGCACACCCATCCCACCTGGCCCACTTGGCCCAGTAGTGGTCTGATTTTCTGCCTGGCCGATGAAGGGCAGACCACACTTTGCCAGCTCTCCTGGCCTTCCCTCAGTCCAACTGGTCAGGTGTTTGTGGGAACCAGCTCTGAAATTCTCCAGCTCCCTTGCTGTAGGCTCAGCTCTGTAGCAGTGCTTCCCTTCTAACCTTCCCTGCTGGGCACTCTTGGCCAATCATCAGGCTGCCATTGATGACCATCAGGCAGAGGACAGCCACACCCACAATTAATCCCAGCAGAAGAACCTCAGGTCATACTAAGGGCAGGCAGAGGGGATCTGTGGGGATCAGTCACTCATGGCAGACAGGCAAAAAGGTGGGCTCCACCCACAGTGTGCCAACAGCAATTGTGGCCCAGCCACAAAAGAAAACCAGGCACTGGTGAACAAAGAGTTTTGTGCTTTTGGGCACCACAGGATGCCCACTTCATAAAGTTACTTTCAAGACCAAGAAGCATAGTTGATCTATCTAATGAAAGGAAGAAACATGTAAACCCAGACAAAATGAGGAGACAGGAATATGTTCCAAACAAAAGAACAAGATAAAACATCAGAAAAAGGGCTAAATTAAAGAAATTAGCAATATTCTTCATAAAGAATTAATAGTCATAAAGATGCTAATTAAACTGGGGAAAGGAATCATAATCTCAGCAAGAGCTTCAATAAAGTGAAAATATGAAAAAGAGCCACTCAGAGATGTAGAATATAATAACTGAAATGATAAATAAAATAGATTGAATGAATAGTGGAAGCAGGAAGCAGAGGAAAGAATTAGTGTGATGGAAGATAGAGAACATAACAGTAAACAAGCTGAGGAAAAGGGAGAAAAGTAATTTCTAAAAATGAGAAGAGGCTAAAAGAGCTGTGTGACAACTCCAAGTGAAACTTGGATATTCGTATAATAGGGGTCCCAGAACGAGAAGAGAGAAATAAAGGAGTAGGAAAGTCTCTTTGAAGAAATAATAGCTGAAAACTTCCCCAATCTGGGGAAATAAATAGACATGCAAGTCCTGTAAGTTCAGAGAGCCCCCAACAGGAGAGAACCCGAGGAAGACAACACCAAGACATATGCTAATTAAAATGGCAAAAATTAAAGATAAATAGAGAATCTTAAAAGCATCAAGAAAGAGGCAGACAATAACCTATAAGGAAAACTCCATAGGCTATCAGCAAATTTCTCAGTAGAAACTTTATAGGCCAGAAGGGAGTGCTGTGAAATATTTAATATATTGAAAGGAAAGAACCTATAACCAACATCCTCTACCCAGCAAAGTTATTATTCAGAATTGAAGAAGAGATTAAAGTTTCCCAGATAAATGAAGGTTAGGAGAATTCACCACCACTAAACTGGCCTTACACGATATGTTAAATGGACTTATTCAGACTGAAATGTTTCATATAAATATTTTTCATCAGTGAAAATAAACCTACAGTAAAGGTAGTAGGTCAATTATTATCAAGGCAAGTATGAAGTTAAAAAACAGAATTAAACCAACTATACACAAAATTAGTCAAGTGATACACAAAAGATGTATATCTTGCACATAAAGTGTGGAGAAGGAAGAACAAAAATGTTGTACTTTTAGAATGAGTTTGAAATTAAGTGATGATCAACTTAATATAGACTGTTATATATTTAAGAAATTACCTATGAACCTTATGGTTACCAGAAACCTAAGTCTATAATAAGTACACAAAAAATGTAAAAAAGAAATATGAGCATAACACTAAAGGAAACCATCAAATAACAAGAGAAAAGTATAGCAGAGGAAGAGAAGAACATATAGGAACTATAAAAACAACCAGAAAAAAAATCAATAAAATGGCAAAAAGTGCACATCTATCAATAATTAACTTAAATGTAAATGGACTAAATGTACCAATCAAAAGGCAGAATGTCATAATGAATAAATAACAAGACCCATCTATATGCTGCCTACAAGAGACTCATTTCAGACCAGACCTAAAGATATACATAGACTGAAAGTAAAGGGATGGAAAAAGATATTTCATGCAAATAAAAGGGAGAAAAATCAAGAGTAGTAATACTTACATCACACAAAGAAAATTTCAAAACAAAGACAATAAGAAGAGACAAAAGAGGACATTACAAGATAAAAGGATCAGCCTAAAAAGAGGATATAACAATCTATGCATCCAACATATGAGCACCTAAATATATAAAACAAATACTGAGATCTGAAGTTTGAAATAGACAGCAGCACAATCATATTAGACTTGAACCTACATCAATGGATAGAGCTACACAGAAAATAAATAGCGAAAGAGAGGCATTGAACGACACATTAGACCAGATGGGTTTAATAGATATATACAGAACATTCCATCCCAAAGCACCAGGATACACATTTTCCTCAAGAGCACATGGAACATTCTCCAGAATACATCACATATTAGGATACAAAAAGAGCCTCAATAAATTTTAAAAGATAGAGATTGTATCAAGTGTCTTTTCAGATAACAATGGTATGAATCTAGAAATTGATTACATGAAAAAAAACAATAAAACCTCACAAGCACAGGGAGGCTAAACAGCATGCTTCTAAATAATCAATGGTTTAAAGAGGAAATCAAGCAATACATAGACACAGCTGAAAACAGAATCAAGAGTACACAATATGTGGGATGCAGCAAGAGCTGCTGTTCTAAGAGGGAAGTACATAGCAATATAGGCTTACCTTAAGAAACAAGAACAATCCAACAGTTTAAACTCACAACTAAAAGCACTAGAAAAAGGAGCACAAACAAAACCCAAAATTAGTATAGGAGGAACATAATAAAGACTGGAGCAGAAATAAATAAAATAGATAATATGAAAACAATAGGAAAAAATCAATGAACCAAAGAGCTGGTTCTTCAAGAAGATACAATAGACAAATCCCCAGCCAGACTTATCTAGAAAACAAGAGAAGAAACAAATAAACAAAGTCAGAAACAAACAAAAAAAGTTACAACTGACACTACAGAAATTCAAATAATTTTATGAAAAATCATATGCCAATTAATTAGACAACCTAGAAGAAATAGACAAATTCCTAGAAACATACAATATTCCAAGACTTAACCAGGAAGAAACAGAAAATCTGAACAGATTGATTACAAGTAACAAAACTGAATTGGTCATCAAAAACTCAACAAACAAAATTTCAGGACCATGTAGCTTCACAGGTGAATTCTCCCAAACATTTAAAGAAAATCTACCACCCATAGTTCTTAAAATATGCCACAAAATAGAAGATGAGAGAATACTTAGAAGCTCATTCTTATGAGGCCAGCATCACTCTACTACCACAAGACAACACTATAAAAAAGAAAATTACAGACTAATATCTCTGATGAACACAAATGCAAAAATGCTTAACAAAATATTAACCAACCAAATTAAAAAATACATTGAAAGGATCACCCATCATGACCAAGTGTGATGTATTCCTGGGATGCAAGGATGGTACAATACCTGCAAATCAATGTGATACTCTATATTAACAAAAATAAGGATAAAAACCATGTAGTCATCTCAATAGATGTCAAAAAGACACGTGATAAAATTCAACATCTATTCACGATGAAAACTCTCAACAAGGTGGGTATAGAGGGAACACATCTCAACATAATAAAGACCATATACAAAAAACCCACAGCCAACATCATGCTCAAGGACAAAAAACTGAAAGCTTTCCCTCCAAGATCAAGAACAAAACAAGGATTCCCGCTTTTACCACTTTTATTCAACATAATATTGGAAGTCCTAGCCAGGGCAATCAGACAAGAAAAGAAATAAAAGTCATCCAAATTGGTAGGAAGAAGTAAAACTGTCAGTATTTGCAGATGATATGATACTATATATAGTAATCTGAAAGACTCCATCAAAAACTATTAGAAGAAATAAACAGGTTCAGCAAAGTTGCAGGATACAAAATCAATATACAGAAATCTGTTGTGTTCCTATAAGGTAACAGCAAAGTAGCAGAAAGAGAAATCAAGAAAACAATTCCACTTACAATTGTAAAATAAGAATAAAATGCTCAGGAATTAACCTAACCAAGGAGGTGAAAGACCTGTACTCTGAAAACTATGACACTGATGAAAGAAATTGAAGAAGACACAAATAAATGGAAACCTATCTCATGCTCCTGGATAGGAATAATTAGTATTATCAAATGGCCTTCCTGCCCAAATTAATTTACAGATTCAATGTAAGCCAATTAAAATATCAATGGCATTATTCAATGAACTAGAGCAAATAATCCTAAAATTCATATGGAACCACAAAAGACCTCAAATAGTGAAAGCAATCCAGAGAAAGAACAAAACTGGGTTATTGCGCTCCCTGACTTCCATCTGTATTACAAGGCTACAGTAATCAAACAGTATGATACTGGCACAAGAACAGACCCATAGATCAATGGAACAGAATAGATAGCCTAGAAATAAACCCACATATACATGGTCAATTAATATATGATAAAGGAGCCATGAATATACAACGAGTAAAAAACAGCCTTTTCAATAAGTGGTGTTGGGAAAACTGGACAGCTACACACAAGAGAATGAAAGTAGTCCATACACAAAAGTAAACTTGAAGTGGATTAAAGACTGAAAATAAGACATGAAACCATAAAACTCTTAGAAGAAAACATAGGCAAAAATCTCTTGAATATAAGAATGAGCAATTTTTTTCTGGACATGTCTTCCTGGACAAGTGAAGCTGAGGAAAAAATAAATAAGTGGGAATATATCAAACTAAAAAGCTTCTATACAGCAAAGGATGCCACTAACAGAACAAAAAGGAAAGCTGTAGTATGGGAGAATATATTTTCAAATGATTTACCTGATAAAGGGTTAATATCCAGTATATATACCAAAGTCATATGACTCAACACTAAAAAACCAATAACCTGAATAAAAAATGTGCAGGGGACCTGAACCTTTTTCTAAAGAAGAAATACAGATGGTTACAAGGCACCTGAAAAGATACACCACCTCACTAATTATCGGGGAAATGCAAATCAAAACCACAATGAGAGATCATTTCACACCACTCAGATGGCCACTATACAAAAGATAAGAAATAACAAATGTTGGAAAGGATGTGGATAAGAGGGAACACTCTTACACTGTTGGTAGGAATGTAAATTAGTACAGCCATCATGGAAAGCAATATGGAGGTTCCTCAAAAAACTAAAAATAGAAATACCTTATGATCCAATTACTGACTTCTAAGAGTTTACCTGGAGTAAAAAATATCTTTAATTTGAAAAGATTTAAGCACCCCTATGTTTATTGTTGTATGATTTACAATAACCAAGGTATGGAAGCAATCTAAGTGTCCATCAATAGATGAATTGATAAAGAAGTGGTACATATACACAATGGAATATTATTCAGCCATAAAAAGAAAAAATCCTTCCATTTGAAACAACATGGATGGATATAGATGGTATCATATAAATGAAATGAGTCAGGCAGAGAAACACAAATGCCTTATGATTTTGCTTATATTTGGAATATAAAAAAAAAAAAATGAGGGGAGTTCCGGGAAGACGGCGGCGTGAACGGAGCGACAGAATTTTCCTCCCAACATTATATTTATCCACAAAAACACAGCAAATGCAACTGTTCCTAAAAGAGAGACCAGAACACACAGGAAAGTGCACACAGTGCAGACACACCTGAGAGGACTCGGCAGCGGGCGAGGAGGGTAAGAAACAGAACAGCGAACCGCGACCTGGCAGAACCCGAGCACTCCCCCACCCCAGCGCACAGGCGGGAGGAGAGGATTCGGAGCAGGGAGGGAGTGGAAGTGCAGGCCCAGGAGATAACCAGCCCCGGACCAGCCCCGGGAACGTGGGTGCACAAAGCGCCGTGTGGCGGAGATTGGAGAGACGGAGGGCGCAGGGTCTAAAGAGGAACATGCCTGTCTGCTCGCAGCTGGCTCAGGGAGGAGAAAAGAGAAGAAAAAACAAAAGGAGAAAAGCGCGCGCTTTGTTTTGCAGCGGTCTTAAAGAGACAGGAGTTCAGCAGAGAACCTCATGGTAGTGGCACACTCAGCCCAGCAGACTGGGAGTCCTGGGGAGCGTCGGACCCCATAGCGGGCAACTGGGAAAGGGTAGCCATAATTAGGACTCCCACAGAGCTCAACAGCCTTCCATTCATTCTCACCCCGGCCACAGCCTTAAAGGGCCATGCGGAGCAGCACAACCATGGCTCTGGAATAGAGGAGCGACAGTGCCACCTACAGCATCACACAGAACCACTCCCAGTGGGCGTTTTTTTTTTTTTCTTTAAGGTGTTGCTACTTTTTCTTTTTCTTTCCTTTCTTTCCTTCTCTCTCTCTTTTTACATTTTTTTATTAGTAGTAGAATTTTTTTTTAATTTTTCTTTTTTCTTTTCTCTCCTTTCCTCTCTTTCCTTTTTAAAGTCATAAAGAGCCCAGCTGACTTACGTGACAACTACCAACAACCAATTTTATAGTCATGAGAAGACAGAAGAATATGATACAGACAAAGCTTCAGACAAACACCACCCCAGAGAGAGAATCTGAAGGAATGGACATGCACAGTTTTCCTGAAAAATAACTTAGAATAAAAGTCATAGCCATGCTGATGGATCTACAGAAAAATGTGCAATAACTGAGGGAGGAAATTAGGAAAGACAAAGCAGAAATGAGACAAGCCATCGACAGGTTTAACAGCATACTGAATGAGGTTCAAGACACTATCAAGGAAATACAAGACAGGGACCAGGAATACAAAGAAGCTGAGGCAAAGAGATAAAAGGATCTCTAAGAATGAAAGAATATTAAGAGAACTGTGTGACCAAACGAAACAGAGCAATATTCGCATTGTAGGAGTACCAGAGGAAGAAGAGAGAGATAAAGGGATAGAAAGTGTCTTTGAAGAAATAATTGCTGAAAAATTTCCCACGCTGGAGAAGGAAATAGTCTTGCAGTCCACGGAAGCCCACAGATCTCCCAACACAAGGGACCCAAGGAAGACAACACCAAGACACATAATAATTAAGATGGCAAAGATCAAAGATAAAGAGAGAGTATTAAAGGCAGCTAGAGAGAGAAAAAAGATCACCTACAAAGGAAAACCCATCAGACTGTCATCAGACTTCTCAACAGAAACCTTGCAGGCCAGAAGAGAATGGCATGATATATTTAACGTAATGAAAAAGAAGGGCCTCGAACCAAGAATATTGTATCCAGCAAGATTATCATTTAAATCTGATGGAGGGATTAAACAATTTCAAGACAAAAGAAAGTTGAGAGAGGTTGCCTCCCATAAACCACCACTACAGGATATCTTAAACGGACTGCTCTAGAGGGAAACACCCCTAAGGCTAAAAAGATGTCACCAGAGAAAATAAAATCATAGCAAAGAAAGCAGACCATCCAAATACCAACTAAAGGCAAAGAATAAAACACCTAATATATAAAGAAAGGAGGAGGAAGAATAGGAAGGGAGAGATAAAGAAACATCAGACAGCACTCACAATAACTTAACAAGAAAGTTAAGTTAGATTCTCAGATAGTAAAGAAGCAACCCATGAACCTTTGGTAACCACAAATCTAAAGCCAGCAATGGCAATAAGTACATATCTATCCATAATCACCCTAAATGTAAATGGACTGAATGCACCAATCAAAAGACACAGAGTAACAGAGTGGATAAAAAAGCAAGACCCGTCTATATGCTGCTTACAAGAGACTCACCTCAAACCCAAAGATATACACAGACTAAAAGTGAAGGGATGGAAAAAAATATTTCAAGCAAACAACAAAGAGAAAAAAGCAGGTGTTGCAGTACTTGTATCAGATGAAATAGACTTCAAAACGAAGAAAGTAGCAAGAGATAAAGACGGACATTACATAATGATAAAGCGGTCAGTCCAACAAGAAGATATAACCATTATAAATATATATGCACCCAACACAGAAGCATCAGCATATGTGAAACAAATACTAACAGAAGTGAAGGAGGAAATAGACAGCAATGCAATTATTCTAGGAGACTTTAACACGCCACTCACTCCAAAGGATAGATCAACCAGGCAGAGAGTAAGTAAAGACACAGAGGCACTGAACAGCACACTAGAATAGATGGACCTAACAGATATCTACAGAACTCTGCACCCAAAAGCAACAGGATACACATTCTTCTCAAGTGCACATGGAACATTTTCCAGAATAGACCACATACTAGGCCACAAAAAGAACCTCAGTAATTTCAAAAATATTGAAATCCTAACAACCAACTTCTCAGATCACAAAGGGATAAAACTAGAAATAAATTTCAGAAAGAAATCAAAAAGGCTCACAATTACATGGAGATTTAACAACATTCTCCTAATGAATCAATGGGTTAACGACCAAATCAAAACAGAAATCAAAGAATATATGGAGACTAATGACAACAGCAACACAAAGCCACAACTTCTGTGGGACACAGCAAAGGCGGTTCTAAGAGGAAAGTATATTGCAATCCAGGCCTATTTAAAGAAGGAAGAACATTCCCAAATGAATAGTCTAAAGACACAATTATTGAAATTGGAAAAAGAAGAACAAATGAGGCCCAAAGTCACCAGAAGGAGGGACATAATAAAGATTAGAGAAGAAATAAATAAAATTGAGAAGAATAAAACAATAGAAAAAATCAATGAAACCAAGAGCTGGTTCTTTGAAAAAATAAACAAAATAGATAAACCCCTATCC
>JAQQAC010006904.1:13705995-13745733 GCA_029783875.1 Phataginus tricuspis | reverse complement strand
GAATCACAAATGAGAAAGGAAAAATAACGACGGACCCAACAGAAATAAAAAGAATTATAAGAGAATATTATGAGCATCTATATGCTAACAAGCTGCAAAACCTAGAAGAAATGGACAACTTCTTAGAAAAATACAGCCTTCCAAGACTCACCAAGCAGGAAACAGAAAAACTAAACAGACCAATCACCAGCAACGAAATTGAATCGGTAATCAAAAAATACCCAAGAACAAAATCCCGGACCTGATGGATTCACCTCTGAATTCTACCAGACATATAGAGAAGAAATAACACCCATTCTCCTTAAAGTTTTCCAAAAACTAGAAGAGGAGGGAATACTTCCAAACTCTTTCTATGAAGCCAGCATCACTCTAATACCAAAACCGGGCAAAGACCTCACCAAAAAAGAATTATTACAGACCAATAACCCTGATGAACATAGATGCATAAATACTCAACAAAATATTAGCAAACCGAATTCAAAAATACATCAAGAGGATCATACACCATGATCAAGTGGGATTCATCCCAGGGATGCAAGGATGGTACAACATTTGAAAATCCACCAGCATCATCCATCACATCAATAAAAAGAAGAACAAAAACCACATGATCATGTCCATAGATGCTGAAAAAGCATTTGACAAAATTCAGCATCCATTCATGATTAAAACTCTCAACAGAATGGGTATAGATGGCAAGTACCTCAACATCATAAAGGCTATATATGACAACCCCACAGCTATCATCATACTTAATAGCAAGAAGCTGAAAGCTTTTCATCTAAGATCGGGAACAAGACAGGGGTGCCCACTCTCTCCACTGTTATTCAACATAGTACTGGAGGTCCTAGCCACGGCAATCAGACAAAGCAAAGACATACAAGGCATCCGGATTGGTAAAGAAGAAGTCAAATTGTCACTATTTGCAGATGACATGATACTGTACATAAAAAACCCTAAAGACTCCACTCCAAAATTACCAGAACTAATATCTGAATTCAGCAGCGTTGCAGGATACAAAGTTAACACACAGAAATCTGTTGCTTTCCTACACACTAATGATGAGCTAACAGAAAGAGAAATCAGAAAAACAATTCCATTCACAATTGCATCAAAAAGAATAAAATACCTAGGAATAAACCTAATGAAGGAAGTGAAAGACCTGTACTCTGAAAACTACAAGACACTCCTAGGAGAAATTAAGGAAGACACTAACAAATGGAAATGCATCCCATGCTCTTGGCTAGGAAGAATAAATATTGTCAAAATGGCTATACTACCTAAAGCAATCTACAGATTCAACGCAATCCCTATCAAACTACCAACAGCTTTCTTCAATGAACTGGAACAAATAATTCTAAAATTCATATGGAACCAGAAAAGACCCCGAATAGCCAAAACAATCCTGAGAAGGAGGAATCAAACAGGGGGAATTACGCTCCCTGACTTCAAGCTCTACTACAAAGCCACAGTAATCAAGACAATTTGGTACTGGCACAAAAACAGACCCACAGACCAGTGGAACAGAATAGAAAATCCAAACATTAACCCAAACACCTACAGTCAATTAATATTTGATAAAGGAGCCCTGGATATACAATGGGGGGATGACAGCCTCTTCAGCAGCTGGTGTTGGAAAAACTGGACAGCTACATGTAAGAGAATGAAACTGGACTACTGTCTAACCCCATACACAAAGGTAAACTCAAGGTGGATCAAAGACCTGAATGTAAATCATGAAACCATAAAACGCTTAGAAAAAAACATAGGCAATAATCTCTTGGACATAAACATGAGTGACTTCTTCATGAACATATCCCCCCGGGCAAGGGAAACAAAAGCAAAAATGAACAAATGGGACTATATCAAGTTGAAAAGCTTCCGTACAGCAAAGGACACCATCAGTAGAACAAAAAGACATCCTACAATATGGGAAAATATATTCATAAATGATGTATCTGATAAGGGGTTGACATCCAAAATATACAAAGAACTCACGCACCTTAACAAACAAAAAGCAAATAATCCAATTAAAAAATGGACAGAGGACATGAATAGACACTTCTCTAAAGAAGAAATTCAGATGGCCAACAGACACATGAAAAGATGCTCCACATCACTAATCATCAGAGAAATGCAGATAAAAACCACAATGAGATATCACCTCACACCAGTGAGGATGGCCAACATCCAAAACACAAACAACAACAAATGTTGGTGAGGATGTGGAGAAAAGGGAACCCTCCTACACTGCTTGTGGGAATGCAAATTAGTTCAACCATTGTGGAAAGCAGTATGGAGGTTCCTCGAAAAACTCAAAATAGAAATACCATTTGACCCAGGAATCCCACTCCTAGGAATTTACCCTAAGAACGCAGCAGCCCTGTTTCAAAAAGACAGATGCACCCCTATGTTTATTGCAGCACTATTTACAATAGCCAAGAAATGGAAGCAACCTAAGTGTCCATCAGTAGATGAATGGATTAAGAAGATGTGGTATATATACACAATGGAATATTATTCAGCCATAAGAAGAAAATAAATCCTACCATTTGCAACAACATGGATGGAGTTAGAGGGTATTATGCTTAGTGAAATAAGCCAAGCTGAAAAAGACAAGTATCAAATGATCTCACTCATATGTGGAGTATAAGAACAAAGAAAAAAACTGAAGGACCAAAACAGCAGCAGACTCACAGAACCCAAGAACGGACTAATAGTTACCAAAGGGGAAGGGACTGGGGAAGAAGGGCGGGAAGGGAGGGATAAGAGGGTAAAAGGGGCATTAAGATTAGCAGACATAAGGTGGGGGGGCTCGGGGAGGACTGTACAACTCAGAGAAGACAAGTAGTGATTCTCATCTCACTAGGCTGATGGACAGTGACTGTAATAGGGTTGGTGGGGGGGATCTGATGAAGGGGGTAGTTTAATCACCACAATATTGCTCATGTAATTGTAGGTTAATGATACCAAAATAAATTGTAAAAAAAAAATGAACAAAACAGCAATAAAGTCATAGACACTGAGAAGTGACTGGTCGATTACATAGGGGAGGGTTTTGGGTGAGGGAGTTAAATAGGTAAAGGGGTTAAGGAGGCATAAAAATCTCAATAATTATGTAAATTAGTCTTGGGGGTGAAAGTACAGCATAGAGCATATAGACAATAGTTCTGGACAGCTTTCTATTTGACAGTAATTACAGTAGCTGGCATGAGGATTTAATAATGTATCTTACTGTTGAATCACTATGTTGTATACCTGAAACCTATGTAAATGGTATATCAACCAAGCCTCAATTAAAAAAAAGTATATTAAAACAAAAATAAAAATAAAAAATCTCTAATCTAACCACACTTGAAATTTAACCTATAGCTACAACTAGAAGTCTCATGAACACATATACTTTGTTTTAATTACTTAAGCAATGTCTGTTGCTAATATATTCTCCCATTCTGATTTTATTTTGATTTTTTTAACTTTTATTATGCATCTAACCCATCCTTTTGCTGTAGTACTATTTATTTACTTTTCATGATATGATCCTTATGCATTTTGCATTTTGTGCAAGAAAACTCTCCTTACCTCAAGGCCTTGGGGACATTATGCATTTTCTTACTGAAGTTTTAAATTTTTATATTATAGGTTTAAATACATATGTAATTTACTTTTTCTATTGAGCATCGCATCCTCTTTCTTCTCCTCCTTTTGGAAAGGTAATAATTCCAGTAGTTTTTAGAGACTATCCCATCATTTACTATATTCAAGTTAATATACCTGTGTGCTTCTATTTGGAGCTTCTTATTCAGGGACATTCATGTTGTGAAAATACCACATTGTTTTAGATGCATATTATAATTATTTGCTGTAGTATGGACATGTTAATGATATTAATAATTCCAATCCAAAATCCAAAACGTGAAAAATCTTTCCATTTACTTATGTCTTTGATGTGTTTCATTAATGTCTTATAGTTTCCAATTATTGTCTTTAATTATATAATTTTTCCTTTCAAGATCTCTATCATCTTCTGTTATATTTACATATACCAATGAAGGCAATTTTCTTTTGCTTTAAAGATCTATCTATATCTTAAGTCTCTGCTCATCAGTGACAGTTTCTCAGACTATCCTTGTTTTTCATGGCTGACATGTTTGAAAAGCATTGTTTATGTATATTGTAGAATATCTTCTCAGTTCAGGTCTTTCTGATATTATTCCATGAATGGCTAAGATTTATGGGTTTTGTGGAAAGAATTCTACACTGATGAAATGCACTACTCATCATATCAGGATGCCCTGTCCATCATGATATCCTCATGACATCCTTGGTGAAATTTACTGTGGTTACTTGGGTAAGGTGGTATCTGTGAAGGGTTCAGAACAAGTGTCCCCAAAATGTGCTTCTTTGACATGTGGACTGTTTTGCTTTGAAGGCATTCAGTACCCCGTGGGATTGAGATAAATTTTTGTCCTTCCCTTAACACCTAGAGGAATCTAAATTGGGGGTCTTTCCCAGAAGAAGTTTTATTACCAGAGGTAAATTTTATCTGAGTGACCCTTCTCTATGACAGGGCCAAAATCTATTTATCAAGCATCTGGTCTTCTTACTTCCTGCCAGGAATGGCCAGCAATCCCTGAGACAAAATAACAAATGTTGGCAAGGGTCATGATTAAAAATACCACAAGTGCAGATCATACGAGTGCAGAAAGTTACAGGGTGTGATTAATCTTAAACCCTTCATACAATCAAAGGTTTTTATGTGTTGATTATTATCAGAGACACAAAGCAGAGCTCTATGTGTGCTATGTGATTGGTTCAACTAGAACTATGCTGTGGGTAAAATTGTAATATTTCCAGAATATTTCACCTGGCCTTAGTGCATCTGCAAATCAATAGGCGTTCCTCAGGGGTAGAGAGCAGTTCATCTCCATATCAGTGGATAATTATTACCTGGGCAAAGAGGGCTTATCTTGATCTGAAAGGTTAGTGGGAGTGCTTGCTGGCTTCTGCTGGAGCAGGAGAGAGAAACAGCCGTGGGCTGCAGTTTGTAAGCAATAAACGGATTTTAAACTTTATTTCTCCCTTTGACTGATTTTGGTTTTTAGAGGTACTTTTCCCCAGGATTTCCTTTCCCTGGAGTTACAAATGCAAAAACAGCATTTGTGAAAAACACCTTTAGGCTCACAGGAATATCAGGAGCAGGTGACTCTCACAGCTTTCCAATGATCAAGTCTTTAGGCAGAACCCACCATTCCGTCTACGACCTGTCCTGTAGTCCCATGATGCCATCTGGAAGTTTCTATCTATATCTTAGCAAGCCAAGCACTGTTAAAGCCCTGTCATTAACATCTCCATCCCCTCTAATTTCCCTGTGAATTGCCATTCTCCCTGGAGCCTCAGGAGCCTATCTCATTCCTTAACTCAGGAAGGCATATAGACCTCATTTTATCCTTCTGTCTTTGAACCTCTCCTTTATATGGGTGCCTGCATGTACAAAGTTAAATGTGATCATCTCCTGCTAATCTGTCTCATGTCAATTTAATGCTGAGACCAAATGAAAGAACCTTTCAAGGGTAGAGGAAAAATTTTTCTTTCTAGCATCTGTCACACATCTCCACTGAAGGTTACTATTTTTCTTTTCCATACTCTATTCATTAGAAGTGATTTAATAAATCCAGTGCACATTTAACAGAAAGAGAAGTGTGTTCCACTTTGTAGGGTATTCTAGACTCCAAAAGAAAATGCCTGAAATGCTGAATCATTGTTAAGATGGTGCTCGCCAGATGCACAAAGGGCAGTGCTCTGCCTGCTTTCTAAAGGAGGATGATTTTCTGTTTAGGCCTGACTCCCACTCCTGATTGGCGACTCAAGTCTTCCACGAGCGTGATCAGCTCGTGGACACCATTTACCTGTATGATGTGCCTTCCTGCGTGAAGGGCTTGTGACTGCCTGACCTTTGTGCTGATTGGCCCATGAGTACTATATATGCCTTGCTGTTTCTGCAGTAAACAAGTTCCTGCTTTGACTGAGCTCCCTGTCACGTCTGTCTGTCCTCAGGAACGAGGGCTGGTGATCGGGCAGACAGCCGGCACTTACCTCTCCCAACCTCGCCTTGCCGGGGTGTGCTGTCCCCTCACTCCTCTGCAGGTTCAGGGGGCGTTCCGTGGAGGGCTAAAAACCCCGACACCACTTGAGACAGGGACTGTGGGTTTGGGCACAGTAGGATGAGGGCCTCCAGAAAAAGCAAAGCAAGATAATTACAATCAGAACAATATAACAATGTGCAAAGAAATTCCTATCAAAACTCTGTTAAGCATTATGCAAAGTCAGAGTCACACTAATTCTATAGGGTAAAGATACCAGACTAGGAATATAGATATTCTTCAGTGACATCAGTTAAAGCTCAAAAGGCCAGGAGCAACTTGGCCTGGAATGTTTGAATGTTACCCAGACAAAGAAAAGTATCTCAGCATAACCCGTGACTTCACTGTATCAATTAGATCATGACACTGTAAAATTTACCTTGCCTGCTACAAGGCCCAGTTTATTTTATTTATTTTATTAAGGTATTATTGATACACACTCTTATGATGGTTTCACAAGAAAAACAATGTGGTTTACTACATTCACCATTATTATTGAGTCCCCCTCATACCCCATTGCAGTCAGTGTCCATCAGTGTAGTAAGATGCCAGAGTCACTACTTGTGCTAAACTGTCTTCCCTGTGATCCTACACACACCATGTGCACTGATCATAATACCTCTCAATCCCCTTCTCTTTCCTTCCCCACCCGCCTTCCCCCACCCATCCCCTTTGGTAACTGCTAGTCCCTTCTTGAGGTCTGTGAGTCTGCTGCTGTTTTGTTCCTTCACTTTTGCTTTGTTGTTATACTCTACAAATGAGGGAAATCATTTGGTATTTATCTTCCTCTGCCTGACTTATTTCACTGAGCATAATATCCTCCAGCTCCATCCATGTTGTTGCAAATGGTAAGATTTGTTTCTTTCCTATGGCTGAATGGTATTCCATTGTGTATATGTACCACCTCTTCTTTATCCATTCATCTACTGATGAACACTTAGGTTGCTTCCAAATAGTGCTGCAATAAACATAGGGGTGAATATGTCTTTCTGAATCTGAGAAACTTGTTTTCTTTGGGTAAATTCCTAGGAGTGGAATTCCTAGGTCAAATGGTATTTCTACTTTTAGTTTTTTGAGGAACCTCCATATTGCTTTCCACAATGATTGAACTAGTTTACATTCCCACCAGCAGTGTAGGAGGGTTCCCCTTTCTCTGCATCCTTGCCAGCATTTGTTGTTCCTCGTCTTTTCGATGTTGAAGGCTCAGTTTATTTTTAACTGTACCTATATGCTGTGTTTCCTTCTTTAATCCTAATGAAGTAATCTGAAACCTGGGCAAAAGATTAATTTGGTAATCGACCCAGGTATAAACAGCCCAAAACATTAAGAAGTAAAATTCTTAACACACTCTTTAGCAAACAGGCAACAGCCCAGTCCACCTTGAGGGCAGGGCAGATGGTCTTAATTGATATGCTCCCAGAGGGAATCTGCTATCCTGAGAAAGAATCAGAGCGGCAAATTTCTTCTGTTACTTATCAAAAATTAGCATTCTGAGACCACTCAACAAGTCTGCACCCCTAGCCATTTACCCTTATTCCTGAAAATCCTCAACCACGTATAAAACCCCTAGACAATGCACCACCACGGGCTCTCTTGTCCCCTCCTGGCATGAGCCAGGAGCTCTGTCCTCTCACTTTATCTCTAAATAAAAGTCTCTGCCTTGCTCTCCTATCTTGAGTGTTTACTAAGTTCATTCTTTGACTCCTGAACAAGAACACTGGCATCACATTTTCTGGAGATAGAAATATCAAAACAAATGTGAATATTTGTCAAAACCACCATATTTATAAATTGATTAGAAAAGATATTTTGAGGCTATGCAAATATCCTATCTCTCCTCAAAGCTTCTCCCATTAATTTCAGCATTCACATGTAGATTTAGCCTGCAGCAACTACTACTGTGATATTCTAAAGGTGATTCTTCTATTTTCCTCACTTCTTTTTTATTTGAGTTCTTTTGTAAAGAAGATTTCCCCCTTCTCTCTCATTTATTGATTTATTAAGTTACTTATTAATATCACTTTGGACTTGTTAACCTTAAAAATAAAAGTCAGATATTATATCAGCCAAAATGGGTTCATTTCAGAATAGCTGAGAATTGCCATCTGGGATAAAGAAGCCACTGCAAAATCATAGGCAAGTCAAAAGACCAAGGAAGAGGAACACTGTTTTATAGAGGAAGGTAGGACACCTCTTTCCTCCTTTTGGGGAGTAAAGTAGCTGTGGGTAAAATTGTAATATTTCCAGAATATCTCACCTGGCTTTACTCCTCATGGGTGGAGAGAAGTATGGCTTTAGTGCATCTGCATATCAATAGGCATTCCTCAGGAGTAGAGAGAAGTTAATCTCCATATCAATGGGTAATTACCTGGGCTATAGAGGGCTTATCTGAACCTGAGAGTTGAGGGGAGAGGCTGGTTTGCTTCTGCGGGAGAGGAGAGATGCCTGGACTATAGTTTGTATGCAGTAAATGGGTTTTAAACTTTATTTCTCCCTTTGACTGATTTTGGTTCTAGAGATATTTTGCCCTGGGATTTCCTTTCCCTGGAGTTATAGTAGCTAAAACAGTATGGCTTGGGTCTTTTCTACTGGAGTTTGAGATTTAGGAGTGTTGGGCATGAGAGCTCCCCCTGATGGCCTCCTAATGCCATGTCAATGAGGTTTGCTTATTAATTTTCATACTCATGGATATTTACCTTACTTTTTGGGTTATGACCAATATTTGTCTTATTGCTCAAATCATTTCAGCTTTGGCCACTGGGAGCCAAGCTAGTTCTTGTGTAGTCTTGACATGCCTACAATGCTCTCTCCCCTTTTAGTATTTTCTTATTTTCTAGAAACACAAGATACTTCAGACTCATTCCCCTTTTTCAGAACTTGAATTTCCATTTCCACAGGGAGCTCTGGTTTCTTTTGAGGGGGCTATAGTTAGAAAACCTGATCTTGGCAAAGTGTACTTATTGCTACTGAGTGTCACTGCATTTCTTAGGTCCCCTCAGTGAACAAGGCTAAGAAATACATGAATACACATTAATCCATGTACACACCTGTTTATATTTACTGTTGTATTTATTACCTTGTAGCTCCAGGGAGAGGAAATCCTGGGGCAAAATACCTCTAAAACCGAAATCAGTCAAAGGAAGAAATAAAGTTTAAAACCCATTTATTGCTTACAAACTGCAGTCCAGGGCCATCTCTCTTTCCAGCTCCAGCAGAAGCAAAACAAGCCCTCCCACCTCACTTTTCAGGTTCAGAATAAACCCTCCATTGGCCAAGTAATTACCCATTGATATGGAGATGAACTTCTCTCTACCCCTGAGGAACACCTATTGATTTGCAGATGCACTAAAGCCATACTTCTCTCCACCCCAGAGGACTAAAGCCAGGCGAGATATTCTGGAAATATTACAATTTTATTCACATACCTTTACACATACTAAAATATAGAGGAGTTCATACTGATATCTTCTCTTCAAATTTGACCCTATGGGGTTCATTTGAGCAATGCCCCCACCCTGCTTATTTATAACTTGTTTCCTGAGTGTAAGAAAGTAGTAACAATTATCTAACATATATTTACTGGTTTATTTAATCTTAGAATACATTTCAATTTGTTTCAGAATTGCTAACAAGTGTTCTTGTAAGAATTAATATTATCAACTAGAGTATAGCATTTATGTACAGTTATTTTTATCTTTAAGGTATGGAGTGGTTAGGGAGAAAAATTTTCCTCTTCCCTTCAAGGTTCTTCTAGCTGGTCTAAGAATCAAATTGGCATGAGACAGATTAACAGAGGACACTAAAACTTAATTGCATATGTATGGGGAATTCACACAGACTTGAGATTCTGGTTAGTAAGGCAAAATGAGGTATGTATGTCATGCTGATCTAACAAGTGGGTAGTAGGGGTCTGAGACTTCAAAGGGAAAGGGAAAGAAATTCACAGGATAAAAGAGTAAATGTTGGGGAAACAAATGCCTAGCCACACAGAAACAATGGGACATAGAGGAATTGTAACAGAATTTGCCACATCCCTCCCTGTCTACCTGTCATTTTTCACATTACAGTTATCTATGGTGAGAGCTCTCCTCCTGGAGCAGTTCCTCCATCTACATTTTTTTAGTGCAGTTAGTGGGAAGAAGGTCAAAATTTCTTTCTGAGTCTTCTGGGCTTTGACTGCTTTCAGCTCACATGTCACACTGGCACATCTTGGGGCAGCCTGCCCTTGGCCCCTGTATAAGCAAGGCAACTTCCATGTGAGGCTTGTCTTGGATGGCTTCAAGACAAGTAGATCTCCACAAGTGGATCACTCAGGGCATTCTCTTGTGTCCTCATGTGATTTAATAAAAAAATGATTCATTAGTTGATTCATCACGTATAAACATAAAATCCTTTTTGAATAATGGAACAGGTGCCTCCTTGCAAGGCAGTAATAATGCTCAAGGCCATCCTATTTTGGAGGACAGCTATTTTCATTAAAGTCATTTCAGGGTTCTGTAGAGACAGTCTTTGTTGCTATCATTCAAGTCTGTCTGGGTGAGTGTAGTTAGGGCTATGTGTGCATAATATCCTCCAGGACAATGTAGGGGCAATGATGGCAGCCAAAAGATTATATCAGGGGAAAACAAAACCTGCCCACCTGGCCCAAAAAGAGGGAGGTTGGCAGCTTTAGGAACCTCACCTGGTGTGCATACTGTACATGTTAGCCAGAGAGGCAGCACTGTCAGGTGTGAGAGGACTGTGGGAGGGATATGCCAGACCAGGACCTGCACGCTCTCCCATCTTTCAATCTTACCTATTCCATTCCAGGTATAGTGTGTTTTAGTAGGTCCTGCTTACAACAGGACAGTGGGATTCCAGTGGGGAATGAGGAGTTCCTCCTCACCCAGGGGTGTGAAGAAACTCACCCATCATGGCAGGACATGACATTGCAAATACCAGTAGACAATGGAGCTTGGTGTTCTCAGCAGCATAGCATGTTGATCCATGGTGAGAGTTGGGGCAATGGCTGTTTCCTGAGACTTCATGCCTCTATGGTATTGAGTGCCTCAACAGGGGTCCCTGGTCTGGAATATGGATCAAAAATCCCTACTGGTTGATATCTCAAAGGAATTAGAGTCCAGGACAGTACTTTAGTTCACCTGGCCAAGGAGGTTTTACCTGCTAATAATTTAATTTCTTGTTTTAATTTTTTTTCAACTCTGCTGCTTGCAGGTTATATAGGAGATGAATGTCCAGTTAATGTCTTTTTTTTCCCCAGTCTGTAAACATGGGGCCATATCTGAATCTGCGTCTTTCTCTCATTGTGTCCAATATTGACCCTATAGGTGACCTGCTGAAAAGCTGGCACCCATCATCTAGGAGTTGCCCAAGTATATGGTCCAAGACCAGGCAAGGCTGAAGAAGGGGGATTGAGTGAGAGCAGGAGAAGTTTCAGGTCCAGCTACAGTCCTGTGCTAGCAGTGAACCAGCCAATTAAGGACAAGGTGAGCCAGCCAAGTAGGGGCAGTGGTGCACATGGTGTGCAATGCAGCAGCGTGAGACACTCCACAACCGCCTTTGGAACACCTTGCCTGCTGCTTCACCTCTCCTTCCAGATCTCAGGCAAATTTCCAGTGTGGCTAACCTGAACCTAGAAGCATTCAGGGAAGGTAATCCTGCCCAATCTAGTTCTGGCTTAGCTAAATTAACCCAGGACATCTCGTAGGCTGGTAAAAATAGAGGACTGGGTAGTGTTATGGATGACAGAAAGTGGGAATATTAGAAGCTGTATATACTGTATGTGTGCTCCAGGGTTGTGCAGACATTCAAAGCAAACATCTTGCAGTCCTCCACAAAATTAACTATGTGCATATCCTATCATCTAGCTAGCATACATTGGGTGGTATATCTCAAAGAAACTTTCACACAGATTTCGGGAAGATGGGTATGAGAATAATCTTCAAATCATTATGGAGGTGGGTTGGTCTCCAATGGGGTGTTCATCTCTGGATTAGTGGCCAGATAAAACATGGTAAATGTGTACTAAAGATCATGCAGTGGTCAGAGGCAGCAGACTAGAGACTTATGTAGGATATATATGAGAGGGTGCTGTAACAGAGCTGACTAAAAAAAGAGGAAAATGAACTGTATAACAGAATGGCATGTATGTAATTAAAACGTATGTAAATAGAAATATGCACTTCACAAGAACACAAATAAAACAAAAGGTAGTAAACAGAACAGTTGCCTTTGGTGGAAAGGACAGGGCAAAGGCAATAGATTGATATGAGAGAGAAAATTGCTGAACTGTAGTTATTTATTGAATGCCCATCTTGCACTACAGAAGATACACTTATCACTATGGAGTCCTACAAAATTGGCTGCCAATGAGTAAAATTTGCTTAACTCCATGCTAAGGTTCTATTTTCTCCCCTAGAATATGGTATGTGAACCACCTTGGTAGAAGGAATGACAGTTTTTGAAGAAATAAATTTTTTCTTTCCTGTCTCATCTCCAGCCATCTGATTTTAAAGATCTTTCAGGTTTACCCAGAGGTTCTCCAATCTGGCTTCACTTTGAAATCACCTTGGGGCTGTTTCAAAAACTGCCCATGTGAGTGGGTCCACTCCAGGGACATTGGTTTCATGCCTTGTAAACTCCCCCAGAAGATTCCACCAGGTAGTTTAAAGTTTAGAACCACTGTACTAATATTTTATATCTTGGCTATTTTCTATTTTTACCAACAAATATGATGACAAGTTCTCCTGGTCTCCTGAGGAACTCTAAAAATACATTGCTTTACTTCAAATTTATGACGAGACATCTATCAACCAAGACCTATATATTTACTCTTTATTTTGTTTTCACTGACTCATTTTTATTTTTTATTAAAGTATCATTGATACACAATCTTATGTTCTTTCAAATATACAATGCAATGGTTCAGTGATTACCCATATTACTAAATCCTTGCCTGCTCTAATGTGGTATCTATCAACATAGCAATATATTACAGTATCATTAACTGTATTCTCCATGCTGTACTACCATCCCCATGACCAACTTATATTGTGATTGTGAATTATTGTTCCCCTTTATCCCCTTCTACATCCCCTCTACATGCCCCAACCCCTCCCCCTTGATAACCACTAGACCCTTCTCAGTGTCTGTCTGCTGTTTTGTTCCTTCTGTTTTGCTTTGTATTTATATTCCACAAATAAGTGAAATCATATGGTATTTGTCTTTGTCTGCCTGACTTATTTCACTGAGCATAATAGCCTCTAGATCCATCCATGTTGTTGCAAATGGTAGGATTTCTTTTCTTTTTAATGTTGGATAATATTCCTTTGTGTATATGTACCACATCTTTATCCATTCATCTATTGATGGACATTTAGGTTGCTTCCATATCCCACTTAGTTTGCCTATTACAAACAGTGCAGTAATAAACATAGGGGTACATGTCTTTTTGAATCAGGGATTTTGTTTTCTTCAGGTAAATTCCTAGGAGTGGAATTACTGGGTCAAATGGTATTTCTATTTTTAGTCTTTTGAAATCTCCATATTGCTTTCCACAGTGGTTACACCAATTTACATTCCCACCAACAGTGTAGGAGGTTTCCCATTTCTCCACATCCTTGCTAGCAATTGTTATTTCTTGTCTTTTGGATAGGGCCATCCTAACTGGTGTGAGGTGATATGTCATTGTGATTTTAATTTGCATTTCCCTGATGATTAGAAACATGGAGCATCTTTTCATGTGCATGTTGGCCATTTGCATTTCTTCCTTGGAGAAGTGCATGTTCAGGTCATCCACCCATTTTTTAATTGGGATATTTGTTTTTTGGGTGTTGAAGCATATGAGTTCTGTATATATTTTGGATGTTAACCCTTTATCAAATAGTCATTTACAAATATATTTTCCCATACTGTGGGATGGCTTTTTTTTGCTGATGGTGTCCTTTGCTGTACAGAAGCTTTTTAGTTTGATGTAGTCCCACTTCATTTTTTATTTTATTTCCCTTCCCAAGGAGATGTTTCTAGGAAAAAGTTGCTCATGCTTATGTTCAAGAGATTTTTGCCTATATTTTCTTTTAAGAGTTTTATGGTTTCATGATTTACATTAAGGTCTTTGATTTATTTCAAGTTTACTTTTGTGTATGGAGTTAGACAATAATCCAGTTTCATTCTCTTACATGTAGCTGTCCAGTTTTCCCAACTCCAGTTGTTGAAAGGATGTCATTTCCTCATTGTATATTCATGGCTCATTTATCATATATCAATTGGCCATATGTGTGTAGGTTTAAATCTGTGATCTCTGTTCTGTTCCATTGATCTATGGGTCTACTCTTGTGCCAGTACCAAATTGTTTTGATTACTGTAGTTTTGGAGTAGAGCTTGAAGTCAGGGAGCATAATCCCCCAGCTTTGTTCTTTTTTTTTCAGGATTGCTTTGGCTATTCAGGGTCTTTTGTGGTTCCATATGAATTTTAGAACTATGTGTTCTAGTTCATTGAAGAATGCTATTGGTATTTTAATAGGGATTACATTGAATCTGTCAATTGCTTTGAGCAGGATGGCCATTTTAACAATATTAATTCATCCTATCCATGAACATGGGATAGGTTTCCATTTTTCGGTGTCTTTAATTTCTCTCATGAATGTCTTATAGTTTGCAGAGTACAGGTCTTTCACCTCCTCGGTTAGGTTTATTCCTAGATATTTTATTCTCTTTGATGCAACTGTAAGTGGAGTTGTTTTCCTGTTTTCTCTTTCTGCTGGTTTTTTGTTAGTATATAGGAATGTGACAGATTTCTGTGTATTAATTTTGTATCCTGCAACTTTCCTGAATTCAGTTATTATTTCTAATAGTTTTTTTTTTTTGGTGGAGTCTTTAGGGTTTTCTATGTATAGTATCATGTTATTTCCAAATAGTGACAGTTTAATTTCTTCCTAACCAATTTGGATGCCTTTTATCTCTGTTTTCTCTGATTGCTGTGGCTAGGACCTCCAGTACTATGTTGAATAAAAGTGGTGAGACTGGGCATCCTTGTCTTGTTCCTGATCTTAGAAGAAAAGCCCTCAGCTTTTTGCTATTAAGTGTGATGTTGGCTGTGGGTTTGTCATAGATGGCCTTAATAATGTTAAGGTATGTATTCTCTATACCCATTGTGTTGAGAATTTTTATTGTGAGTGGATGTTGAATTTTGTCAAATTATTTTTCAGCATCTATTGGGATGATCGTGTGGTTTTTTCCTTCTTTTTGTTGATGTGGTGTATAATATGGATTGATTTACAAATATTGTACCATCCTTGAATCCCTGGAATAAATCCCAGTTGGTCATGATAGATGATATTTTTGATGTATTTTTCAATTCAGTTTGATAATATTTTGTTGAGTGTTTTTGCATCTATGATCATGAGGGATATTGGTCTATAATTTTCTTTTTTTATGGTGTCTTTGTCTGGTTTTGGTATTAGAGTGATCCTGGCCTCATAGAATGAGGTTAGAATTATTTCCTCTTCTTTTACATTTTGTAATAAATACTTTAAGAAATATGGGTATTAACTCTTTAAATATTTGGTGGAATTCAGATGTGAAGCCATCTTTACCAGGCATTTTGTTTTTAGGTAGTTTTATGATCATCAATTCATTTTCATTGCTGGTAATTGGTCTGTTCAGTTTTTCTGTTTCTTCCTGGGTCCATCTTGGAAGGTTGTATTTTTCTAGGGAAGAGATTTGCTCTAGGTTGTCCAATTTATTGGCATAGAATTTTTCAACTTTATAATAATTCTTTGTATATCTGTGGTGCCTGTTTTGATTATTCCTTCTTTGTTTCTGATTTTTTTTATGTTTGTACACTTTTTTTCTTGATATGTCTGGCTAGAGATTTATGTATTTTGTTTATTTTCTCAAAGAACCCACCCCTGGTTTCATTGATTTTTTTTTCTATTGTTTTATTCTTCTCTATTTTATTTATTTCATCTGGCCTTTCTTATGACCCTCCTTCTACTAACTTTGGGCTTCCTTTGTTCTTCTTTTTCCAGCTTCTTTAATTGTAAGTTTAGACTGATTTTTGGGATTGTTCTTGTTTTTTGAGGTAAGCCTGTATTACTATGTACCTTCTTCTTAGAACTGACTTCACTGCATCCCACAGTTGTTTTGGGCTGTTGTGTTTTTGTTTTCATTTGTCTCTATTATTTCTTGATTTCTGTTTTAATTTGATCCACAAATAGCCCATTGTTTAGTCTCCATGTGTTTGTAGGCTTTTTTGTTTTTTCTTTGTAATTTATTTCTAGTTTTATACCACTGTTGTTTGAGAAGCTGCTTGGTACAGTTTCAATCTTTTTAAATTTATCAAAGCTCTTTTTGTGGCCTAGTATGTGATCTTGTCTGGAAAACATTCCATGTACACCTGAGCAGAATGTGTATCCTGCTGCTGTTTTTGTGTTTAATGTTCTGTAGACATCTGTTAAGTCTGATCTAATGTGTTGTTCAGTGTTTCTGTTTCCTTAGTTATTTTCTGTGTGGTTGATCTATTGATGTGAGTGTTGTGTTAAAGTCTCATAAAATGAATGTGTTGCAATCTATTTCTCCCTTTAATTCTGTTAGTATTTGTTTTCCATATTTAGGTGCTCCTATGTTGTATGCACAGATATTTTTAATGGTTTTATACTTTTGTTGGACTGACCTCTTTATCATTATTCGATGTCCTTCTTTGTCTTGTTACTTTCTTTGATTTGAAATTTATTTTGTCTGATATAAGTACTGGTACTCCGTTTTTTTCTCCCTATTATTTGCATGATATATCTATTACCATCCCATCACTTTTAGTCTGTGTATGTCTTTGGGTCCCAAATGAGTCTCTTATAGGCAGCATATAGATGGGTCTTGTTTTTTTAATCCATTCTGCCACTCTATATCTTGATTGGTGCATTCAGTCCATTTACATTTAAGATGATTATTGATAAATATATACTTATTAACATTTTATTAATTGTTTTCTGGTTGTTTTATAGCTCCTCTATGTTCCTTTTTTCCTCTCTTATACTTTTGTTATTTGATACATTTCTTTATTGCTGTAATTTAATGTTTGCTTCCTTCCTTCTTTCCTACTTTCCTTCTTCCTTCCTTCCTTCCTTCCTTTCTTTCTTCCTTTTTTCTTTCTTTCTTTCTTTCTTCTTTCTTTCTTTCTTTCTTTCTTTGTTTCTTTCTTTCTTTCTTTCTTCCTTCCTTCCTCCTTCCCTCCCTCCCTCCCTCTCTCCTTCCTTCCTTCTTTCCTTTCTCCCTTTTTATGTATCTATTATAGGCTTTAGTTTTGTGGTTACCAAAGGTTCAAGCATAGCTTCATTACTATATAACAGTCTATCTTAAATTGCTGATTACTCTGTTTCAAACAGAATCTAAAGTTATTTTTTCTTCTTCTTCTCCACACTTTATGTATTAGATGTGATGTCATAATCTGCACTTTTTGTGTATCCCTTGATGATTTTGTGAGTCATTGATTTTTGCTTCATTTTAATTTCATACTTGCTTGGTAATTCATTGGTCTACTACCTTTATCATAGGTTTATTTTCACTAGTGAAAGCTACTTAACCTTAGGAACATTTCCATCTATAGTAGTCCCTTTAACATATCCTGTAGGGCTTAGTGGTGGTGAATTCCTTCAACTTGTGTTTATCTGAAAATTGTTTAATCCCTACTTCAAATTTAAATGATAATCTTGCTGGGTAGAGGATTCTTATTTGGAAGTCCTTTTGTTTCATTACATTAAATATATCATGCCTCTCCCTTCTGGTCTGTAAAGCTTCTGCTGAACAGTCTGCTGATAGCCTGATGGGATTTCCTTTATAAGTAATTTTTTCTCTCTCTCAAGGTGCTTTCAATACTCTCTTTTTATGCTTTATCTTTGACATTTTAGTTATTATATGTCTTGGTGTTGTTTTTCTGACATTCCTTTTGTTAGGGGATCTCTGTGCTTCTATAACCTGTCTATTTCCTTCCCCAGATTGGAGAATTTTTCAACAATTATTTCCTGAAAGAGATTTCCTATCCCTTTTTTTCCCTCTTCTCCTTCTGGTACCCCTACTATGTGTATCTTGTTCCCTTTAGATTGGTCACATTAGTCTTTCATTCCTAGAGACCCTTTTTTCTCTGTTCTTCAGCTTCATTATTTTCTGTTTTCCTGTTTCCTAATTTCCATTCATTTATAGCTTCTTCAACCTGTAATAATCTACTCTATTTAAGAGTATGTTCCATTGTATGTTTCATTTCAGATACTGTATTCTTCAGCTCTGATACTGTATTCTTCTTGTAGTTCTTCTGTCTTTTGGTTGAGGTCCTCCCGAGATCTTGAATATTTTTCTGTAAATCCATGACCTTGTTTATGACTTTTACTTTGAAATCTTTATCAAATAATTGGTGATTTCTGTTTCATTCAGCCCTCTTTCTGGTGTCTTGTTTTGAAGTGTCGTTTGGAACAAATTCCTCTGCCTCCCCATTTTGTCAGGGTTTCTATGTTTCTTCCTTTGTATTAGATGGCTCTACTGATTCCTGACCTATGGAGTAATACCTGTACAAAGGAGGAGAACTCTAATGCTCAGAAGCTCAAGACTGTTTACTTTCTAGTGTGGGAACCCCAGCTGTTGGCATGCAGTGGTTGGGGCTGCCTTTCTGTCTGGCTTCTGTAGTATCTGATTCTAGGCAGGCAACTTTGCTTCTGCCATGCATTTGTGATCAGTGCAGAAGTCTCTGCTGGTGCTACTGTGGGTGGGGCCGCCCTCTGCCTCGCCTGCAGCAATGGGGATGTTTCAAGGTTAATAGAGTGGGTGGGCTGATGTGCAGCTCTGCCCAGGCCCAACACATAGCACCCACCTTGGACACCTACATGGAGGAAGGAGCTCTTGGGACTGGCTCCTGTAGGCACCTTCCATTTGGGCTTAAACAGGGCCAAGAAAGCTGGGAGGGTCTCCCTCTGCCTAACATGAAGCAAAATGTGACAATACTGCCAGGCCAAGTGGATTGTCTGCCAGCCGTACACTCAGGGAGGAGCCTTGGGGCTGCACTGACAGTGAGGGGGATGGAACATCTGCAGTTTCTGAGTGTTGCCAACATTTGGGGTTGAGTTCAGGCTGGGAAGGTATTGTCCACCTGCCCTTTCTTCTGAGAAGAGAGCTCCGTCCAAAACTCGCCCCTCTGGCACACCTCCACTGCTAAGAAGTCTTTAAATATGCCTGCTTTGCTTTTGTCTCAGGTGGACTGATGGAGCATGCCTGTTCTCCACAAGTGGCTAGGATCTCAGCCTCCCTGAGTGTTCCACCTGTCTTTGTTGTCCAGCCCTGCTAATCACCAAAACACCATGTAATGTGGGCTTATGCTCCCAGAGCACATCTCCATGTCCAGATCTTCAACAATGCTGGGCTCCTAACCCCTTCCCCTCTCCATTCCTTTTTCTCCCATCTGAGGGCTGGGGTGGGGGGAAGGGCTTGGGTCCTGCCAGATCTCAGCTTTGCCACTTTACCCCCTTCTATGAGGTCTTCTTTTCCTCCCCAGATTTATGTAATCTGTTCTGCAGTCTTCAGGTCATTTTCAAGTTTAGTTGTATTTGCTGTATTTTCATGTTTTACATGTTTTTGGGAGAAGGTTTCTGCTTGCCTTCCTACTCTGTGATCTTTTTCTCTGCCCCCATCCCCCTGGCCTTTGCTTTTATCTAAAAAATAGCATGAGGCCAAGAAAGAATTGAATCAAGGTTAATATCTGATTACTGGTTTAATTTTATTGGATGGTTTACTATTCACACCTCCAGTTACAACAATCCTTATTTATCAGAACACAAATTTATTGCCTACCAATTATACTAAATAATGTCCTTCTGGCAGGGCATGGTTTCAGAGGAGTGACTTAAAAACTTGCAAAATTATAAACTAGTAGGCAATGAATCAAACACATTCCACATATTCCAAAGAGTTTAGATGGTTAACATTATTTTTCTCAATAAAATTTTATACATATATTAAGATATTAAAAGGTACTGCCTTATGAAGAGCATAATTGTAGTAAATGTCAGAGTAAGACCAATGTAGTAAATTGCATGAATGTCAGAGTAAGACCAATACTGCAAACAGTGATATTTAGTAACTGGATTAAGACAAGCATGTCTTGAGAAATACATCACTTTTCCAATGGTCTAATGGGTCCCCTGTGAGTGAAAAGTTAGAATACTGATCTCATTCAAAAGGGATATTTTTTTCCTCCTGGAAATTAGCAACTTGAATTTTGAGCTTGATTATTCATTATATTTCAGCACCAAAAGTAGTCAGCTTTCTTGAAAATATTTTCTCTTGTAATTGGGAGATATTTCATGCAACTAGAAGAAATTTCTATGAATCGTCTCTTGTAAGCAATTTCTCATAATCATTCCCTCTCTAAGGAATGGAAGAGGCTTTCCATTCTTATTCATTTATTTTGAACACTAAAGATCTTGGTTGCTAAGACCTCTACATGCATTCTGCTGTTTAATCTTTATACCTGATCTTCTCTAAGGTAGGTGCTATGATCTTATTTACAAATATTACTGAAGTCTTAGAGTTTAAGTAACTTCCTTCCAGAAGTCTTCCCTCTACAGCTCTAAATTTAAAGGTAGGTTGCCGGGAAATTTTTCCCCCATTTCCTCCTATTTCTTCTCCTCCTTCCTTTCTTCAGTATTCCATGTGATGACTCTGGCTAAAGGAGGAAGGGAGGGTCATGAGGTTTACCATAATCCTTTTAACAATTTCCTCCTATGTTTACTTTAGTCACTGTCACCAGTCCCTTGGTGCCTCTGCTCCAGGTTCAGATGGCAGCCCTGGGCACAGAGCCCCTGCACATGACCTCTTCCTGGCTGCTGGGCTCCTGCTCATAATATATTCCTGCCCCAGAGCTCACAGTCTCCCCTCTATGAGCATTCTTCGGTCCTGGTATCTGGCCGTCTTTCCCTTCCTGGGACCAAGTTCCTGTTTGGCTCCAGTTTCTAGAAATGGGACCATACCTCTTGTGAACAGCCCTCCTTCTCTCAGATACCCCACCTGTGAATGGGGGCTGGGCTCCAACCCAGGCCTTCCTCTCAGGCCCTGCCCTCGACCTGCCTCAGGATTGATCTTAATTGCCACATGTGCTCTATCTCTTTGTTGCCTGTCTCTTGGCTCTGATCTCTCCATCACCTATTTCAGGACACTTATTTGTTAGAATGATTATACAATTTTTCTTCTAAAGTGGGACACTAGTTGAGGGTAAAGAGGTTTTGTGACAGTCACAGTGGGGTAACAGGCATTCCTCTGACTCCCCCTCCCAGATCCTGAGTTTGCACACAGGCCGGCTGGTTACCATGTGATACTCGGAAAACTGGTTCCTGCCTCTAAGCCACAGGTCTCTGCCCTATAAAATCGGGTGAGTAAGAGTACCTAGGCCTTGGGTTCTATTAAGGATGAATAAGTGAATGTAAGTAAAGCATTTAGAACAGTGACTGATACATAGTAATCACTCCAGACATTTAAACTGTGTCTGTGATGTTGGTAAACTAATCACCTGTCTAAGACTGTGAGATTGTGACACTGCATGTGGCCTCCTGCCTCCTCCAGGCATGGCTCTATCTGATTGCCTCTTCTTACTGTGCAAATACTGTCCATCTCCATCCCATAACTCCATCCACCCACTTACCCATGTTTTTTGCCTGTATGTCTTGTTTCAACAATGTGTTTAGCAATATCTCAGAGGCACTCTCCTGCCCCTCCTAATGCCAGTTTCCTAATCAGCACTCAGCCTTCTGGAAGCTAGGGGAGATCTGAAGCCTCAGATGCACATGTGGTTATCACTCTAAAGCCAACCAGGAAAACATTTTTGCTGACACATCTAACATGTTGCATGGGCAAAGGTACTGTAAGCCTTAGTTAGAAGAAGCTGCTGTTTCCTAAAGACACTCATGGTCATTACAGGTTCTCCCACTCACACAAGGGGACTTGAGAGGAAACCCGTCTTCAAGGCCTGAAGCCTCCAAGGTAAACCGTATATATTCATTACGCACAGATAACCCACTTTCTTTACTGGTGTTAAATTTGCTAGCCCATAGGCCACTGAGGACATCTTCAAGCTTTCTGTCTAACTGCTATATAGAGATATAGAACAGTTAGCTATGCGGATGGCTTCCCCTTAGAATTTGATTGTTACTCAGGTGTCATGCTAAAAAATGCTAGATGTGATTATATAGTTATTTCTCTGGATAATGTGGACCTGTGATAAGGTTAGAATGTGTTCTGACCTTTATCTCCTTAGTGTTTTACTGGTTAAATAAGTGTGATATATAACCCCTAAAATATAGAACTGGAAGATAAACATTATCTCCCAGAGAAGTAGCATGGATTTCTTTTGCCAAAAATGAGTAAAGTTATTAGAAAAATGTATCTGTCATAAAATTTCCAACAAAAAGTAGGAATTAAGATAGTATTCTAAACTCAAAGCCAGTAGTAGTAGTCTTGGCAGAATTCAGCATTAATGGATATATGGTTAATCTCATCCCATCCATATCATCAACTGAAAATACACATTACATATTTTGTAATCATCTTTTCTTAGAGGACTCTGCATACCAGGGAGCTATATTGTTCAAGAGTAAACATACTGTGTATATTTTAATGATACATGTCTTTTAACTCTAATTTTTGGAGAACCTAATAAACAATACTTCAGGTCCTCTTGACATGAGGCAAAGTAAAGTTAAAAGTGAACTTTTACCAACTATTTATCAGGTTAGGGACTGACATTACCAAATTTGACTCTGCTATGTTCATAGGGAATTAAAACTATTTTACAGATGTGAAAACTGAGGTTCTGATTACTAGATCATAATCTAGTAAGTGGCCTAATCTGACTTTGAACTTGCCTCTTCCTTAGTTTTTAAACTCTTTGTGCTGTGCTATATTGTTGCCCAGAAAGATACATTCCATACAGTATTCGATAGTATAATGGTTAAAAAATGTTGGACCATAAAGTAGAATGTCTCTAATAGAATCTGAACTCATTTATGAACTGTATGAGTTTGGGTAAGTTCTTCAAGCTTACTGTGTCTCAATTTTCTCATCTTTAAAATGGGTGTGATACTGGAACATAGAATAGTTGGGAGAATTAATGTTTACTGCTTGAATAGGTTTAGTCTTTACTGTCCAAAGTGAAGTGAACTGCTCAGGCCTACTGCAATGATATGATGATGTCTACTACTCCAAGACAGAACAGAATTAAACAATGTTAAATCTCTCATTATTCTGGCCCAGGCCCTTGGGAATAGTGATTTTGATGTGGGGGCAGGATCAAGACTTTCTGTTGCACTGAAGAAATATTAGCCGGTGGTAAAAGGGCAAACATCAAAGCTTTGTATTTCTTTCCTATGACAGTCATCAACAACCCGAAATGACCTATGAAGATATTGAATTACAAGAGAAACTACTAGCATTTGGGGTAAGTCAGGCCTGGTTAAATATTTGGTTCAAGATGGGAAAAAATGTCATGTAGAAACCTTGTTTATGACCATAAGGAGGAATTTCTGAGTCACTCATCACTGAATCCATGCTCTCTTTAAAAAAGACTGGCATATTTTATACTTGTGAGTAGAAATACAGAGGCATAATCTCATGGTTGAAAACATCCTACCGTGTAATACTGAAGAATGGACTCCAATCAGACCTCCACTTCAAGAGGCTGAGCTCTAGGAACTCGTATTCCACATTTTAAATTAAGAAATAGGATTGAGGGAAGGGTGAGTGGAATACTGGTCACTGCCTTCCTGCCTCCCTCAAACTATGGCCCCAAAGCATGTGAAAGACAGTTTGACTCAATCTGTGTTATCAGCCAGATCTCCCTTCCGCTTCTGCCACTTCTGAAGGGAGTTGGTGAGAATGGACAGAAGTCGGGGGGAGGTGAGATGAGGAATGTCCTCTGGAATTGGCGAGAGCAGCATGAAACAAACTTCCAGGGAGAGCTCTTGCCCGGTTAATTTACACTTGAATTTTTCACCATTTCAAGCACCAAGAGCTCCTTTCTGAGAAAAGTAAAAATGGCCTCTTTTTGATGTCCAATAGTTTCTGACCATTGTGCTTTTTGTTTCCCCTTGTTACAGGCCATTGAAATCCTGAGTGGAGCAATAATTCTGGTTGTGGGTGTTTTTCTGGGTTCCCTACAAGGCATATTTAATTTCTTCGGGTACTTCTCTTTCTTTACCATCCACACAGGCTATCCGGTATGGGGCTCTATATTTGTGAGTATTCCAATTCCCCTGACCATAAATTGTTTCTTAGATATCACTAAAAAGTGACTGATCATTAAAGTGTTGTTCTTAGAATATTTCAGTATTGCATACTGCATGTGTGAGTTATAATTCTTGACACAAACAGTTTTTAAAAACAAAAGGCCATTCTGATTAAAAGAAATCACATTTGCTGAGTATAAAATAAGTCCCAAATATTACCTAGTAATCATGTATTAAATTTATTTATACAAAGAAAATTGAATAATGACTAATGAATTTCCTTGTGATACAACCAAGAGATAATTGGCCTGGGAGATAAGAGATTAACCTATTGATTACTGTCTGAAAATTAGAAGAACAATTTCCCCTATTTGCAGTGAAATCTAATCTGTAAAGGTGGGATTTGGATCTGGGTGATTTTTAAAATTAGTTATTCCTCTTTGTCTTTTTATTATAACTTACCTGAAAGTTCATTTTGTAAAAAGTGGTTAATAGAAACTATTTGTTGATAAGACACTTTTTTTCATTGTTTATTCTGGTATTAGCTAGACCTTTGACAATTTATATATGTTGAATCTTGGACAGAACATGAAAACAAAATTTCTACCCTGAAATTGAAGATGAAAAAATTTGCTTGAAAATAGTGATAGAACATATAATTGTCAAATGAAGAAGGAAGAAATCTACAATAATTCTTTTCCTTTAATTTATTCATGCTTTTCTTTTTCTAAAATCACTGGTTTTTAGATCTCCTTTAAAAAGAAATTGGTACTAATTTGGCCAAAATCTATTGGTGCAAATAAGATTTCATATTCTGACAAAAGATTATATTCTGTTTCTGGATACAGTCCAAAACATGTAATTTGGATTTAACATTTCTGAAATCTTTAGAAAGTTAATATCACCATTAATAGATTAATTAGATTCTGAATTTTTCTAGAAAACTGGGGTACATATTAACTCTGCATGATGAATCCTGACTACCTACATGGAAAATTTCCATATTGTAGAAAATAAAATAATAAGTGTTTCAATTATTCAATTAGTAAAGAGTTTTCTTTTCTCAGAAAGTATGGTCAGTATGTCAAAACATGAGCCATGGTCAGCGAGCCAGAATTTAGCATCCTCAACAATAAGATTCAAATCTGACCATTGGATTCTCATTGCCAGAAGCTTCTCTCTGGCTCTGAATCACCTACTGAGCAAGGTCTAAGGTCCAAGACATGACACAAATCTTCAAATCTGGCCTTACCTCCAGGGATACCCTCACCTCCCCATTTCCCTCTGTATACGTATTTCCCCTGCTCTATACTGACTTTGTGATTTGCTCTATTTGTCCAATCATTCTCTGAATAATCCTTACCAACTGTATGACTTTGGGAAAGATGTTTGAGCTCTTGTCTCTAAGTTTCTCCACTGATATGAAAAAATCATATGAGGATCTCTGGGTCACTGTGAAATTAATTGGAAAAAAATACATAAAAATGTTAGGTATTGAATACACCAATTACCAGCAAAGAAACTGAATTGGTAATCAAAAAACTACCTAAGAACAAAACTCCTTGACCAGGTGTTTTCACTGCTGAATTTTATCAAACATTTAGTGAAGATCTATTACCTATCCTCCTTAAAGTTTCCAAAAAGTAGAAGAGAGAGGAATACTCCTAAATTCATTCTACGAGACCATCACTCTAATACCAAAATGAGGCAAAGACACCACAAAAAAAGAAAACTTTAGACCAATATCCCTGATGAACATAGATGCAAAAATACTCAACAAAATATTAGCAAACGAAATTCAAAAATACATCAAAAAGATCATCCACCATGATCAAGTGGGATTCATCCCAGGGATGCAAGAATGGTACAATATTCAAAAATCCATCAACATCATCCACTACATCAACAAAAAGAAGGACAAAAACCACATTATCATCTCCACAGATGCTGAAAAAGAATTCAACAAAATTCAACATCCATTCATGTTAAAAACTCTCAACAAAAAGGGTATAGAGGGCAAGTACCTCAACACAATAAAGTCCATATATGACAAGCCCACAGACAATATTATACGTAACAGCAAGAAGCTGAAAGCTTTTCCTTTAAGATTGGGAACAAGACAAGGATGCCCACTCTCTCCACTGTTATTCAACATAGTTCTGGAGGTCCTAGCCATGGCAATCAGACAAAACAAAAAAATAAAAGGCATTCAGATTGGTAAGGAAGAAGTTAAACAGTCCCTGTTTGCAGATGACATGATACTGTACATAAAAAACCCTAATGAATCCACTCCTAAACTATTAGATCTAATATCTGAATTAAACAAAGTTGCAGGATATAAAAATTAATACTCAGAAATCTGTTATATTCCTAAACACTAATGATGAACTAGCAGAAAGAGAAGTCAGGAAAACAATTCCATTCACAATCGCATCCAAAAGAATAAAATACCTAGGAATAAACCTAACCAAAGAAGTGTAAGACCTATACCCTGAAAACTACAAGACACTCTTAAGAGAAATTGAAGAGGATGCTAATAAATGGAAATTCATCCCATGCTCTTGGCTAGGAAGAATTAATATTGTCAAAATGGCTATCCTGCCTAAATCAATCAACAGATTCAATGCAATCCCTAACAAAATGCCAAGAGCATTCTTCAATGAACTAGAGAAAATAGTTCTAAAATTCATATGGAACCACAAAAGACCCCAAATAGCCAAAGCTATCCTGAGAAGGAAGAATAAAGCAGGGGGAATACGCTCCCTGACTTCAAGCTCTACTACAAAGCCACAATAATCAAGACAATTTGGTACTGGAACAAGAACAGACCCATAGACCAGTGGAACAGAATAGAGAGCCCAGATATAACCCAAGCATATATGGTCAATTAATACATGATAAAGGAGCCATGGATATACAATGGGGAAATGATAGCCTCTTCAACAGCTGGTGTTGGCAAAACCGGACAGCTACATGTAAGAGAATGAAACTGGATTACTGTCTAACCCCATACACAAAAGTAAACTAAAAATGGATCAAAGACCTGAATGTAAGTCATGAAACCATAAAACGCTTAGAAAAAAATATAGGCAAAAATCTCTTGGACATAAACATGAGCAACTTTTTCATGAACACATTTCCTCGAGCAAGGGAAACAAAAGCAAAAATGAACAAGTGGGACTATATCAAACTAAAAAGCTTTTGTACAGCAAAGGACACCATCAGTAGAACAAAAAGGCATCCTACAGTATGGGAGAATATATTCATAAATGACTTATCTGATAAGGGGTTGACATCCAAAATATATAAAGAGCTCACACACCTCAACAAACATAAAGCAAATAAGCCAATCAAACTATGGGCATAGGAGCTGAACAAACACTTCTCCAAAGAAGAAATTCAGATGGCTAACAGGCACATGAAAAGATGCTCCACATTGCTAATCACCAGAGAAATGCAAATTAAAACCACAATGAGAAATCACCTCACAGTTAGGATGGCCAACATCCAAAACACAAACAACAAATGTTGGCAAGGATGTGGAGAAAGGGGAAACCTTCTACACTGCTGGTGGGAATGTAAACTAGTTCAACCATTGTGGAAAGCAATATGGAGGTTCCTCAAAAAACTCAAAATAGAAATACCATTTAACCCAGGAATCCCACTCCTAGGAATTTACCCTAAGAATGCAGCAGCCCAGTTTGAAAAAGACATATGCACCCCTATGTTTATCACAGCACTATGTACAATAGCCAAGAAATGGAAGCAACCTAAGTGTTCATCAGTATATGAATGGATAAAGAAGATGTGGTACATATACACAATGGAATATTATTCAGCCATAAGAAGAAAACAAATCCTACCATTTGCAACACCATGGATGGCGCTAGAGGGTATTATGCTCAGTGAAATAAGCCAAGCCGAAAAAGACATGTATCAAATGATTTCACTCATGTGTGGAGTATAAGAACAAAGAAAAAAACTGAAGGAACAAAACAGCAGCAGACTCACAGAACCCAAGAACGGACTAATAGTTACCAAAGGGAAAGGGACTGGGGAAAATGGGTGGGAAGGGAGGGATAAGAGGGAAAAAGGGGCATTACGATTAGCAGACATAATGTTGGGGGGGGCACGGGGAGGGCTGTACAACTCAGAGAAGACAAGTAGTGATTCTCATCTCACTACGCTGATGGACAGTGACTGTAATGGGGTTGGTGGGGGGACCTGATGAAGGGGTAGTTTAATCACCATAATATTGCACATGTAATTGTAGATTAATGATACCAAAATAAATTATATAAAAATATATATATATACATACACTCACACAAACCTGCAAAAAAAAAAGATACAAAACAAAATAAAAAACATTATAAATTTACTCAGTATTTGAACAAATTAAAATTTTTATTTATATAAAATGATGAGCAACATCAGGTACAATTTTGTGTCCTAGTATGTGAATTAAAAAAAGAAGTTTGGTATGATTATTGATGTCTTCTAATCAAGGGATGACCAAAATAAAAGTGGTTGAGAATGAATATTCCTTTATCTGCTTCATTTTCTATTTTCGAAGTTTATTTTTACAGGATCTTCATCTATTGCATCTGGGAGATACCCCAGAAGAATATTGGTAAGTGACAATGGCTTTTGTTTTTCTATGATCGTAGGAGAAAAAAATAGGCTATCTATTAATAGTGGGAGAATAGAGATTGGTGAATCCATTTGAGACACTGAGCCCCACGTAATCACAAGAAAATTAATTTTCTTTCCTTAAGGCATTTAAATGGTAGAGCATCAGAAAACCATACAGATCGTGAAAATGGTTACTGGGATGATGACTGGATATTTGTTGAATCTAAAGCTTAGCAAAAGACTTCTTGATTTTTATGTGTTGTTAAATTTGACCAATTCTAATTATTTTGGGTGTACACTCTCCCACCACTACTTTCACAACTGAAAGCCAAAATTCTATTCCTTTAGTGACTCATTAGGCAATTACTAAGGCTGTGCTATGTTTGCTCTCTAAATCATCTACGCTTTCATACTACGAGTCTATTCTCTCCCCTCCTCCTTAGATGGCTTTTTCACCTTTAGATTCTACCCTCAAACACACATCCCTTTTCTCTCATCTTTACCCTGTATTGATGACCTTGCTTCCTATTCTGAGAAACAAAAGCCATTAGAAGAGAATTTTTCATACCTTCACTATAAAGTCATGGACCACATCTGTACCCAGATCTCTATTTTCATTCTCACCTCTTACCATAGGTTACCTCTCTGTGATTACCATCAAAGCCAGCATCCCTAATTGAATACTGGATTCTGTTCCTTTTCTCCCACACAAGTGCATCACTCCAATTGTCTTCCTACTGCATCTTTTAAATCAATCTATAGGCATCCAGTTATGCTTTTAACAGAAAATAATGTTTTGACCCTATTTTCTCCTGGCACAATTCATTTTTCCTTTTGTAGCTAAACTCCTTAAAGAAATGATCTATACTCTCTGTCCAATTCCTATGTACCCTTTCCCATAAGGCCGTTCTTGGCTGTCACACCTCTGTGTTTCTCAGGATCACTGAAGACTTCCACATTGGTTAACACAGAGGTCAGTTCTCCATCACATCTACCTTGAACCATGAGCAGCTGTTAGCACACAAGGGTAACTCCCTCCTCCTTCCAGTAATTTCTTCATTTGTCTCCCAGGACACCCGAATTGGCTTTTTCTCCTGTCTTTTTGTCTCTCCTCAATCTCCTTTCCTAATTCTTCTCTTCGGCCTTTTAATGGTGGGGTGCCCCCAGAGCTCAATTCTTTCTCACCTGCTCTGTGTACTCCTTTGGGGATCTCACCCATTCTCATGGCTTCAAATGACGTCTGTATGCCCACAACCCTGAAGTAAATACTTCCAGCCTAGATCTCTCTCCTGAGGATGAGACGGGCATATCTGTTTCCACTTAGAGTTCAAAAAGGTCCAAAACTCCACTCCTAATCCTTAGGCCTTCTTCATCCTTTGTCTTCCTCATGTCAGCTGATGGGAGCTCCATCCTTCCAAATTCCAGGCCAAAGCCTTAGAGTCATCCTGACTCTTCTCTCTATGACAATACTGAATCCAATTTGCCAGCAGATCCTGTTGGCCCTGCATTCAGGCTAAATCCGAATTTGATCTTTTCATCTTTGTGCTGCTAAGCCTTCATCCAGTCTGCAGTCATCATTCTTAATTGGGATCTTTCTTTCGACCCCTGGCCCTCCCTAACCTAGTCTCATTTAAGCCATCACAGTGTTCCCTTTAATACATAAATCTAATTGTGTTGTCCCTTTGCTCAAAGTCCTCTAGGGTCTGTACATTTTCCTCAGAGTAAAAACCACAGTCCTTCCCATGACCTGCCAGGCCCTCCTGCTCACTCTGCCGCTTCATTTCCTAATATTGGTTATTCGGTCCCTGCCCTCCAGCCCCCTTTCCCCCTGCTTCCCTGGGACACCCCAGAACTATCTGGCCTCAGGGCTTTGAACTGAGTTTTGTTACAAGAACTTTCCCCAGATGTGGAGTCCCCGAGCTCTTCCCCTCCTCCTCCCATGTGTCATTCCTATTTAATGTCACAAGCCTCCACTCCTCTCCCTGATTTATTTCCAGATTCTCCTCACTCCACTCATTATCCCACGGTACTCAATCACTTTCAAAATACTGTACAATTTACCTGTTAGGGTGCTGAGTTGTTTCCTTTGTCTTTGCTGCTGGAATGTAAGCTCCACAGGAGTGAGATCTTCGTTCACTGATGTTTGCCCAGCATCCGGGACACTGTGGGTGTGGAAACAATCTTCAATTGGTATTTATTTAAATGAATTGTAGCCAAAGATGAAGTATGTGCTGCCTGTATTAATTTAAAATTCTTATTGTTTTTTAGGATGATGCCAAGGTTGGGAGGTACCTTGTCAGCGCTGTAATCGCACTGCTTGGGGCTGTTGTGCTCTTAGCAAACTTAGCCCTTAATAACGTGTGGTTGGAGAGTTGCCAGTTACCAGAATCAGCGAACTTATGCCTTTACATGGGCACATCAAACAACGTATGTTTTTAAAAATTGTGTTTAATTATAAAATACTTCAAACAGTCCAAAATGTACAGAAGAAGAATGTATCAGGTACCATGGTGCCTGGATGTGAATCTTGGCTTTGCTACTTACCAGCTCTGGCATGAGGGGCAAATCAGATAACCTCTCTGGGTTGCAACTTTCTCATCTTTGAAGTGAGGATGGTGGGTACCAAGCTCACAGGGTTGATGTGAGGATTAAATAAGTTAATATTTGATAAGCAATTAAAACATTGTTATATTATTATTAATATTACTACTACTACTACCACTATGACACTACCTGAGAGATTAAATTTTTTTAAAGATTTTATTTCATATATTGCTTAATAAAACTAATGAGAGAGACATAATTTTCTCTAGGTTCTGGGGTTTTCAAATAATGACTCATTAGAGTTTAGAATGATTTCACTTTTGAATTTATTTGAGTTTGTAATTTTCAAAGGAAAGCTCTTCAATAAACTTCCCATATTATTTCGGTCAATAATCTTTCCAAATTATTTATGCTGTAGTTGTTATTTGTAGTTAGAGATTCTCCTTCTTCTGAGGTCTGCTTAGTAATTAATATCTTCCTTCAAATTTGCCCACTTTTCTCCACAATGATTTATGAGCTGTTCTTACTGACTCACTCCTAACCATTCTGTTTGCTGACACTGCTCGTGGACGTTGCTGCCCTCATTTTCCTTAGTTTATATTTACATGACTGATTTTTCCCTGGATTTTTCCCTGGTATTTTCCCTCCAGAGCAATTTTGTATTTGCTTCTTCAAGGGCCTCAGTGATCATGGAAGGATCACCAGCCTTGTGAATTTGTGTTTAACATCTCAGTTTAGAGTTTCATTTCCAGGGATACTTAAATGCCCCCAAACTATATGACATACTATTAATGAAGTGGTGGAGGGTCATTTTTTTCCCTGTTCTCCTGAACTATCTACACATCTCCTTAGTTTTACGGTTACTCAAATTAGTAGATGTTAGTGTTATGAAAAGAATTTTGCCTTTTAGCTTCTTCCCACATGATTACTTCACATGGGTTGATAGAGAATTACAATGTGTCATTCTCTCCAGAGATAATGTTTCCATGTTTTTAATTTGACATTGTGTCTCTATGGAGTGTTGGTGTGTGTCTGTATCTTCAACCTAATTTGCGGTTCATTTTGCTCTGTTTTCTGGAAAGGAATATTGTAGTTTGGTTTTCTTGTGACATTTTTTTTTTCTTCTAAATGTTTCTACTGGGTTTGATATGAGTTATCATATCCCCTAGGGCCTGATGTCTCTAATGCTGATCGCTACCTTACTAGAATTGTGCATAAGCATCTCTACCACAGTCCTGTGCTGGAAAGCATTTGTAGTATATTGGCCAGGTGGGTTTGTTTAAATGACTAACGATTCACATTATCTACAACCTCCCTCAAGGGTTTGACGTTGTATCTCACTCTTAAAATTGTAAAAAAGACTTTAATGTGGTTTTGATTTGTGAGATTCCTAGAATTTGAGATGTTATGAGAGTGAGAGATGAAATGAAGATTGGAGAAGAATTCTGGTGTGAGAATACAAGAGGAAACAGTGTATTGAATATCTAAGAGCATACTTCTTTATATAGATAGAATGAGTTTAATTATTTTCTTGCAACTTGTCACTTCTTAGTTGTGTATTGGGAAAAAAATCACAAACTCTTCTTAGATTATAGGTAATTAACAGTAAAATAAGAACACTTTCCTTCTCTTCTGCGTATATAATACCTCAGCACAGTAAGAATCGGTGAATGAACATTATTGATGATGAGCCTGCTGATAATAGGAAGGGATGGAGGGCGAGGGAGGCAGTGAGCCTCATTTTGGAGACTGACGTTGTTTTATTTTCCAGGCTATTTCATCGCCTTTTAATCTTGGGAATCAGGAATGCCTCCTGAGGAAAGAAAATCTGAAAGCAAGGAACTTCTACCTCAGACCTGCAATAAGTCACAGCTCCAACCAAGAACCAGGAGAACATGAGCCCATGAAATGCAATCCTCCTCTCAGGGCATCAGTCGTGAGAACCTAGGACACTTGACTCAACCTTTCTGTTCTAACCATGAATCTGTTAGTGTGTCCTGATTTGGAAGGACAAACATGCTTCTTTAGACATTATTGGTTCTGTAACTTCTAGGACCACACTCCCATGCTGTTGCCAGAAATCAGTTCTCTCTCTTCTTTCCCATCTACTCCATTGCTTTATAAGGTTTAAAGAGGGCGGGTAGAACATTCCCTATCTCATGTATTCTCTCTTAAATACAACTTCCTGCTACCCAATGAGAAAGAAAGTGGGTCGGATTTTTTTTATTACAAAAAAATGCTTCTTGACTAGACATGACATCAGCATTGTAAAATCTGTTGAATAAAAAATCATCATCCTTAAGATAAATTTTCACTATATTAGATGTAGGAGGATCAAGCTTCACAGGTTTTATTTAGATCGGCTTCTGAGATACATGCACACCCTGATTTATGATGTTCATCCAGATTGGGGATTTTGGAGCAAGACCAACATTTGTTCTTCAAACGACTATGAGAAGAGAGAAGTAGAGAACAAGGGCTTAGGAATCTCACAGATCTCGGTTTAGATTCTGATACTGTCACTTATTACCTGGGTGAATTTGAGCAAGTTACTTAACCTCTGAATTATGTTTCCTCATCTGTAATGGGTGTAATAATGCCAGCCTCCTCCTCAGGTGTCATGAGGGGTAAGTAAAGGCACAGCAAATGTGAGGGGCACCCCCCTGCTTGCTAATGCTGTCGCTGCTGGTCCTGCTGCAGCAGGTGAGGCTGAGGAGGGACGTGTCCCGTGTGCAGGGAGGATGACGGCCCCTCCCGCCTCCGCGGTGGCTTCCTCCACACCCTCCTGTGACGTCAGCGGCCATCTTTTCATGGTGATTTGATGTTAAAGCTCCTTCTGATCTGAGTTTTAATTTATACATCTACTTCTGAAGTTCTTCTGTTTCTGACTTATGAGTTAATTTCCCTGTCTTGACACCAAACCGAGTCCTCCACAATGTCTATAGTTTATCCCCATAAGTTACTCTTAGCTCCTTCTTGGCCATATGAGGAAAGATTCTTCCACAGCCTTCCCTACTAATTCTTGCCTCTCTTTTCCTTCAGGACACAAACACACACACACACACATTTTATTTATTTGTTGATCCATTCAGGGAATGCTTCCTCTGTGCCATGTGCTGTGCTGGGATTTGGCATGTGATAGAGAATGATGTATAATCTCTGCTTTTAAGTTGCTCCTAGTGGGAGATACAGACCCAGTGAAAACCTGTCCCACTGGAAACCTGTATTTACAAGATGGAGTGAAAGAGCTGTGAAAGGAAGAATAGGACTCTTGGGAAGCACATAGGTAGGGTTTCTAACCCAGGTCAGAGGGGATATCAGTGACAATTTTTCAGAAGACTTTTCTTCTATATTGACATACTGGGAGTCGGTACAATGAAGGGAAAAGAAAGAGAGAAGGGAGAGACATGCAAGTGTCTAACCCAGTGGGGGGCATGGGGGTTGTGGATGGTCAAGGAATTTGCTAGACAGTTGAGTGTGTCTAAACACTTTGTTGTGTGAGGGGCACATGGAAAGGTATAAGTTTGGAGGGAAAGAAGTGCACACATCATGGGAGATTGTAGGACAGAGCTACTCTTTGAGTCTTGAGAAGCAACTGAAAATTCATGCAGTGGTGTTGAACTGACTTATGTCAACTTGTGGGAGCTGATTTTAAATTTCCAGGCGGTACAAGCCAACGTATTTTTGGTAGCTTGAAACTGGCTATGGTGGCAGTATTTACACTTCAGAGACTGGCAATAGCCACAGTGACATTCCCACCAAACATTTCCAACCACTGCCACTGAATAACTATGGACAGGCCACCTGTGTTGCTGTACAAAAGAGCTCTGCCCAGTGCTTGGGACAGAGCAGAGGCTGGAGGTGAAGGAAGAGCTGGAGATGGGCTTGCTCAATGTGGACTGGCTGGAGGTGGATGGGATTCTAGTGGTTGACCTGCCATCACAAGAATAAAACCTATTTATTTGAAATTTAAAAATATTGCAATTGCAGTGTAGAGTGTATTGGAAGAAGTAAAGGCCCAGAGAAGAAGTTAGTGAGAAGCCCGATACAGGAAGCCAAGCAGATGATGGATATATATAGACTTCAGTAGCAGGAAAGGTATTTATAGCAATATTTGTGTTTTCATCTTTCATTATTAAGTTCTACTGCTCCTCTCCTACTATTATATTGATAAATAAATTTTGTTTGTTTGTTTTCAAAACATATCTACTAACAGATTTTGATTAAAACATATTGACAGCTTGTAGTGGACATGTGACTGCCTCCTTGGCGTCCATTCCATCCTCAGACTGACGGCAACCTTGCGATTTTGGTGGTGTTAACCCCACCCTGTGCCGTAGGGAGACCCCATGGTAGCTCTACATCCATCAGCACAGTTCCATTCATGATCATGTTAGCCCATGAAGTTACCCTGGGCCAGGGCTTCATGCAGTTGTGGAGCCCTCCTTATTAAGATGGAGGGGGTTTTTTTCTTGACAGATATGAAATATGACCTTCCCTTTTATCATATTTGTGAATTAAGATATACCTAAAACTAGTAGCTATTAGCTGCCATGACAAAACCAACCTAAGTACTAAGCTAAAGGCAACACGACAATTTCAGAAAATAGAAATCAAACTCTAATCTAACTACACCTGAATTTTAACCTCTATGTGCAATTGGAATTCTCATGAACACATAATTTTGTTTTTATTAATTAAAAACATTATTTGTTGCTAATATCTTCTCCCATGGTGACTTTGTTTTATTTTCATTTGTTTTGGTTAACTTTTATTATGCATTCACCCCATCCTATTACTCTGGCCTATTTGTTTACATTTCATGATGATTTATGCATTTTGCATTTTGTGCAAGAAAACTCTCCTTACCTCAAGGCCTTGGAGATGTTATTATACCTTTCTTATTGAAGTTTTTAAGTTTTTTTTAATATGATGAGGCTCTAATATATCTGTAATTTACTTTTTCTATCAAGCATGATATCTTCTTTCTCCTCCTCCTTTTGGAAAGTTAATAGTTCCACTCATTTTTATTGACTATCCCATCATTTACCTATTCAAGTTCACATACATATGTGCATATATTTAAAACTTCCTATTCCAGGGACACTGATTTAGATGCGTTATATAATTATTTGGGTGGTATGGAATGTTAATAATATTAATTTTTCCAACCAGTGAAAATGGAATATCTTTCTATTTACTTGTGTCTTCAATTTCCTTCATTAATGCCTCACAGTTCTCAATTATTCTCTTTAATTATATAATCTTTCCTTTCAAGAGCTTGCTCATCTTCTGTTATATTTACATCCACCAGTGAAGGTAATTTTCTTTCTTTTTTAAAGATCAGTCTATATCATTAGTCTCTTCTCATCTGTGACAATTCCTCAGACTATCCTTGTTTGTCATGGTTTTGACAATTCTGAAAAGCATTGTTCAGGTATTTTGTAGAATATCCTCTCAGTTTGCATCTGATATTATCCCATCATTGGACTAGATTTACATGTTTGGAGGAAGGCTTCTACCTAGCTAAAGTTCCCTTCTCATCACATCATATCAGGACGTGAGGTCCATCACAACATGAGCATGACATCATTGGTGAAATTTACCGTGATTGCTTGGTTAAGGCGGTATCTGTGAAGGGGTTCAGAACACGTCTGCCCAGAATGTGCCTCTGGCATGTGGATTATTTGGAGTTGAAGCAATCAATACCCTGCAGGCTCAGTAGGAACTTTTTCCCTTAACACATGGTAGAATCTAAACTGGGGGTCTTTCCCACAGTAAGTGTAATTACTAGAGATAAATTTTATCTGAGTGACCCAATTATACAGCAGGGCCAACATCTAGTTAACAAACCTGCTCTCCTTATTGCCCTGTGAATTACCCATCCCTTTCCTTATCTCTGGATGGTATATGGACCTCATTTTACGTTTCTGTCTTTCAACCTCTCCTGTGTGGGGGTCCTGTATGTACAAAGTTAAATTTGATTTTCTCCTGTTAGTCTGTCTCTTACCAGTTTAAGCTAAGACCAGCTGGAAGAACCTTGGGAGGGCTGAGGAACATTTTTCCTCCCCATCTACCACTTGTCTCAACTGAAAGTTATTATTTTTTCTTTTCCTCTATTCATTAGAAGTTAGTTAATATATCCAGTCCACATTCAAGGGCAGGAGAAATGCACTCCACTTTCTGGGGAGGGGAATGTCCACCACAGTAATAGGTAGTTTAGAACAGATATTTTGAGGCTATGCGAATATCCTAGCTCTCCTCAAATCTTCTCCCTCTGATTACAGCGTTCACATATAGATTTACCCTGCATAAATTACTATGGTGTGAGGACTTCTGGGAATATGGCGACGTGAACAGACCAGCAGAAAAATTCCTCCCAACATTATATTTATTCACGAAAATACAGCAAATACAACTATCCCTAAAAGAGAGACCAGAATACACAGGAAAGTGCACAGCGTACAGCTACACCTGTGAGAACTTGGCACCCAGTGAGGCGGACGGGATACGGAGCAGCGACCCGGTGGGACCGAGCGCTCACCCCCCCCAGAGCTCCGGCGGCCAGACACTCCGGACAGAGGACTCGGCACCTGGCGAGGCGGGACGGAAACGCGATCCAGCGAGACCAGAGCGCCCCTCCACCCCAGCACTCTGGCGGGAGTCCCGGCAAGGCGGGTAAGGTACGGAGCTGCGAGTGGACCGAGCGCCCCTCTCCCCCAGCGCTCCAGTGGGAGGAGAGGATTCAGAGCCGGGAGGGAGTGGAAGTCTGCGCCGGGAGCGCCGACACACAACCTGCGGTGTAGCAGAGATAGGAGAGACAGAGGGCACAGGGTCCCAGCCTGGAACGTGCAAGTTGCCCGCGGCAGGCTCCGGGAAGGAAAAAGAAAGGAGAAAAAAGGGAAGAAAAGCGCGCGCTCTACCTCAGTGGTCTTAAAGAGACAGGAGCTCAGTAGAGGGGCCGGATAGCCCCGCAAACTGAGCCCAGCACGCTGGGAGTCCCGGGGAGCTTTGGACCCCATGGCTGGCGACTGGGAAAGGGTGCCTGCCATTGAGACCCCCACGGAGATCAACAGTTTCCCATTGTTCCCAACCCAGCCAGAACTATAGAGTGGCGCTGGAATAGTGGAGCAACAGTGCCACCTACAGCACTCATGTGGAACCCACTCTCAGTGGCTTTTTTTTTTGTTTTTTTTGTTATTGTTTTTTCTCCCCTTTCTTTTCCTTTTTTTCTTTCCCTCTCTTTCAACAGCCTCCCATTCATTCTCACCCCAGCAATAGCTTTAAAGGGCCGTGTGGAGCGACGTGGCCACGGCTCTGGAATAGTGGAACAATAGCGCCACCTACAGCATTCACACAGAAACCACCCCCGGTGGGCGTTTTGGTGTTTTTTTTTTCTTTTTTTTTCTTTTTTTTTTGTTGTTGTTGTTGCTGTTTTCTTTTACGTGTTGCTGCTTTTTCTTTTTCTTTCTTTCCTTTCTCTCTCTCTCCTTTTACTTTTTTATTATTAGTAGAAATTTCTTTTTTTTTCTTTTCTCTCCTTTCTTATCTCTCCTTGCTACCAACAACCAATTCTATAGTCATGAGAAGACAGAAGAATATGATACAGACAAAGCTTCAGACAAACACCACCCCAGAGAAAGAATCTGAAGAAATGGACATGCACAATCTTCCAGAAAAAGAATTCAGAATAAAAGTCATAGCCATGCTGACGGATCTACAGAAAAATGTGCAAGAACTGAGGGAGGAAGTGAGGGAAGTGAGGAAAGACAATGCAGAAATGAGACAAGCCATCGATGGGCTCAACAGCAGATTGAATCAGGTTCAAGACACGATCAAGGAATTACAAGACAAGGACCAGGAATACAAAGAAGCGGAGGCAGAGAGAGATAAAAGGATCTCTAAGAATGAAAGAATATTAAGAGAACTGTGTGACCAATCGAAACGGAGCAATATTCGCATTATAGGAGCACCAGAGGAAGAAGAGAGAGAAACAGGGATAGAAAGTGTCTTTGAAGAAATAATTGCTGAAAACTTCCCCACGCTGGGGAAGTAAATAGTCTCACAGTCCACGGAAGCCCACAGATCTCCCAACACAAGGGACCCAAAGAAGACAACACCAAGACACATAATAATCAAGATGGCAAAGATCAAAGACAAGG
>JAQQAC010006904.1:13424286-13700995 GCA_029783875.1 Phataginus tricuspis | reverse complement strand
GTGGGAAGGGAGGGATAAGAGGGTAAAAGGGGCATTACGATTGGCAGGCATAGGGTGGGGGGACACGGGGGGGATTGTGGAGCTCAGAGAAGACAAGTAGTGATTCTCATCTCACTACACTGATGGACAGTGACTGTAATAGGGTTGGTGGGGGGGACCTGATGAAGGGGGTAGTTTAATCATCACAATATTGCTCATGTAATTGTAGGTTAATGATACTAAAATAAAATAAATTGTAAAAAAAAAAATTACTATGGTGATGTTCCAAAGCTGATTTTTTCTATTTTCCTCAATTTTCCTTTATTATTTGAGTTTTTTTGTAAAGAAATTTCTCCTTTTTCTCTCATTTCTTTATTAATTCATCTATTTATATCAGTATGGACTTGTTAACCTTAAAAATATGACAGACATTTTACCCACAAAAAAGGATTTGTTTAAGAATAGCAGAGAATTGCCATCTGGGATAAGCAAGCTACTGCAAGACCATAGATAAATCTGGAGAACAGCGGCGATAAGCAACCTCTTAGAGGGAAGGACTTAGTTGGGAGGAGGATTTCTATGAACCTGGGTGTCCTGTGTCATAGCTTCTAATTGGCTGACTTGTGACAATGTCTCATTGGCTGGGCTGTTGCTGGGGTCTATGGTGGGAAACTTTGCCTCTTCTGCTGGAGAGTATTACAACAGTGTGCCCACCATATCTTCTGGTGGGTCTGAGATTTAACAGGAGTGGTGTGCATGAGAGCTCCCCCTCCTGGCCTCCTGATGCCATGTGAGTGATAGTTCCTTTAGTAATTTTCAGGTTCATGGATATTTACCTTACTGTTTGGGTTATGACCATTATTTGTTTTATTGCTCAAATTGTTCCAACTTTACTCACTGTGAGCTGAGTGGGCTCTTGTGTAGCTTTGACATGCCCCCAACCTTTCCTTCCCTTTCTAGTACTTTCTTATTTTCTAGAGCCACAAGATACTTCAACTCATTTTTTCTTTTCTTGACAGACAGAATTTCCATTTCTACAGGGTGCTCTGTTTTCTTTTGGGGGGACTATACTTAGAAATGTGAAATGTGCTTATTGCTACTGGGTGTCACTGCATATAGACCTCCTTAGTGGACAAGGCTAAGAAATACCTGTGTATACATTAACCCATATGCACACGTTTATGTTTATTGCTGTATCTAGTACCTGTACATATACTAAAAGATACAGAAGTTCACACTGAGATCTTCTGCTCCATTTTGGCCCTATGGGGTTCATTTCAGCAGTGCCTCCACCTTGCTCATTTATAACTTGTTTCCTGAATGTAAGAAAGTGGCAGCAACAATTCAACATTTATTTACCAGTGTATTTAACCTTAGTATACATTTTAATTTGTTTCATAATTTCTAACCAGTGTTCTTGTAAGAAGTAATATTACCACCTAGAGTACAGCATGTAGGGGCAGTTCTTTTTATCTTTAGTCGTAAGGTATGCAGTTGTTAGGGAGAAAAACTTTCCCCTGCCCTTCAATGTTCTTCAAGCTGGTCTTAGAGTCAAACTGACCTGAGACAGATTAACAGGAGACACCAAAATTTAATTATGTGCTTCTGAGGAATCTATACAGACATGAGATTCTGTATGGTAAGGCAAAATGAGGTATATATGTCATACTGATCTAAGGATAAGGTGGTAGGGGTCTGAGACTTCAAGGAAGAGGGAAACAATTCACAGGAATATAAAAGAGTGAATGATGGGTAAACAAATGTTCACTTACCGCACAGAAATAATGGGACATGGAGGAATTGTAACAGAAATTGCCACATCCCTCCCTGTCTACCACTCCTATTTCACAGTATAGCTATCGCTGGTGAGAGCCCTCCTCCTGGACCTATTCCTCCATCTAGATTCTTTCTATGCAGTTAGAGGAGAGGAGGTCAAAGTTTCATTCTGAGTTTTCTGGGCTTTGATTGTTTTCAGCTCACATGTCACACGGGCACATCTTGGGCCAGCCTGCCCTTGGCCCCTACATAAGCAAGGGGACTTCCATGCATCAAGACAAGTAGATCTCCACAAGGCATTCAGGGCATTCTCTTGTGTCCTCATGTGATTCAGTAAAGATGATACATTAGCAGACTCAGCAGGTATAAACATAACATCTTGTGTGGATAATGGCACAGGTGCCTCCTTGTAAGGTAGCAATAATGCTCAAGGCCATCCTGTTTTGGAGGACAGCTGTTTTCATTAGAGTCATTTCAGTGTTCAGTAGGGACAGCCTTTGCTGCTTTCACTCAAGTCTTTCTGAGTGACTGTAATAAGAGCTGTGTGTGCATAGTATCCTCCAGGCCAGTGGAGGGACAAAGATGGCAACCAAAAGATCCAATCAGGGGAAAACAGAGCAGGTACACCTGGCCTTAGAAGAGGGAGGTTGGCAGCTTTACAAACCTGACTTGGTGTGTATACCATACATGTTGGCCAGGGAGGCAGCACTGCCAGGTGTGAGGAGAGAAACTACAAGAGGGATATGCCAGATCAGGACCCCAAGTTCTCCCCTCTTTCAGTGTTGCCTTTTCCATTTCATTTCTGATGCATTTCAACAGGTCCAGCTTGCAGCAGGACAATGGGATCCCAGTGGAGACTGAGTAGTTCCTCCTAACCCAGGGTTGTGAAGTAACTCTCCCATCCTGGTGGGATTTTCCACTGCAAATTCCAGTAGATGATGCCTTTCCCAGGCGTGATGGGCTTGGTGTTCTCAGCAGCATAGCACGTTGACCCATGGGGAGAGCTGGGGCAGTGGCTATTTCCTGAGACTTCTATGCCTTTATGGTATTGGGTGCCTCAACAGGAGTCCTGGCCTGGAATATGGGTCAAAAAACCCTACTAGTTGATAATTCAAATGAATTAGAGCATGGGACAGTGCTTTAATTCTCCTGGTCAAGGAAGTTTTACCTCTTAATAATCTGTTGTTTTATTTTTTTTTCAACTCTGCTACTTACAAGTTATATGGTAGATGTTTTGTTTTTCTGTTTTTTTTGGGGGGGTATCATGACCTTTGGAATGTGTCTCTCCCATAACTGTCTAGTCAATGAGGGCATCTAATCATGGTACTCAGCTTCTCTATTCCCCTAATGGTGGAAGCCCCATTTACACAGTGACAGAGGAAAGCTTTGGTTAGGCCAGAAGCAGTGTCCACAAAAACCAAGGTGTATTTAGAGGGGTCAATATAATCTCCAGTTGGGAACTCCAGTGGATGTCCCGGCCTCCTTTGGCAGTTGCCTTGGGCATTGTTTAAAACACACAGGACATGCTGTTACTGCATTAACCAGGCCACTGTATTTTAAGGGCAAGCTGGCATCCATAGCAACGTACCATCCCGCCTGGGTGCAATATCGGCTGCTCTTTACATGCTCCCAGCCTGCTGTATCTACTGAAGGGTCAGTTGCTAAGGTCCATGCCTGAGCTAGGGCATCAGCTTTCTGATTGCCAAGGGGGGGTCAGTGCCTTATGAGCTGGGACGTGGGAGACAGTGAGGACTGCCTCAGGGTATTGCTGGCTGACCCAAATATCTCTCCATATATCCTGACTCCATAAGGGGTTATCTATTCCTTGACTTCCCATCATCCAACTCATAGGGTTAATTCCTTTAAAACAGCCCAACTGCCAGTGTAAAGGGTTAACAGCCTGGGCTAATAAGTGACCTTCCAGAGTCAATCTGCTGGCTGCTGCATGACAGGCTTCCAGAGAACTGTGTACCTGCCAGGAGATGTATATTTACTTCATTTTAGTTGACTTTGTCTTTGGAATCTCACGTTTATATGGATGCCTTGTATGTATATAATTAAATCTGGTTTTCTCCAATTAATCTGTCTTATGTCATTTTCACCATTCAATTAGCCGAAAGAACCAGGAAGGAAAGGGGTAATTTCCCCTGTCCCCAACAACTGAGCTATGCATTCATTCATACATTCAATTTATCCATTCATTAATTCACTCAATAAACACTGAATTCCTACTATGTGTTTTGACTAGAACTCTTTTGTCCCTATTTTCATTGAACAATAATTTACTAAGTCAAATGTTTAAAAGAAAGTCCCAACCAAATGAAAGGGTTGTGTAAACTGTAACAGTTTGGTTCTGTTTGATTAGAGAAGAATTTGAGTCCCTGCGAGAGCATTTGCCATAGTGTTACCAGAAATGGGTCCTTGGTCTCCCTGCAAGGAATAATTCAAGAACACGAGCAGAACGGCTGTTGAGCATTAAGAGTTTACTTGGAAAGTAAAGTTCAGGAAATAACAAGGGTACCAGCCTGAGTTGGGGCAAGGACAGGCCCAGAGGGGGTCACCCAGAGAACAATAGGGAGCCTTTTTTGTATGAAGGGAGATGATTATTCACTAAATGAGATTAAGTTTCAAAGAGGCTGGGAGGAGTCCGGGGAATTTGGACTTGCTCCACCCTTACAAAGGGCAGAGGGACTTTTGACTCTATTTGGTCCCCGTCAAAACTATCATGATGTGGGGAGGTGTGATTTTTACTATGTTAAAAGTAGAGGGGTGTGATTTTTCACTCTGATAATGGATCTGAGGTGATGATTGAGCCAATTTCTCCCCCATGTTGGAACTAGTTGTTTTTGGCTTGTCTGACATCTATAGTCTTACTTCACATCTTGCACAGAATCTATAGAATATAAACAAGCATCTAGCTGAATGTAAAAACTGGCCAAAGTTCCTCTCCCCCTTCACTGCTCATGTCAGGCTATCTACCTATTATAACAGCAGGATGCACTGTCTCACCCATATCTGATTTACATGATATTTAGATGAGATTTTGTATGACTGTGTGAAACAGTTGGCCTCTCTGCCTTCATATTGTATTGGCCTCCTTTGCTGACTAATATTTGGGTCAAAAAGCTTCTGCTGAGCCCTGCAGCACTGCATGCAGGCGTGTTACCATCAGAAGGAATTCTGCTCATGACTTAAGATTGATACAACCAGCCCCTTACTTGAAACTTGCCTCCCAAGAGGAAATAAAGAAGCATATACAAAAATAATGATTGGATTGTAAAGGATTTATAGGAACATAAAGGCCAGACCCATGTCACCAAAATGAATGGATTCAACTAACCAAGGACAAGGAATCACAATCCTTCTCAGACTCTTGATAATGTCCAGATGTCTGAGGTCAATTGTCACCTCCCGACCTCAATCCCCTCCTGTACTCCTTTTCTTAATATAAAGAAGCCTGAAGTCGACCCTAAGTTAAGATGGTTCTTTATAGTTTTATACCTTCTTGGTCTGATGACTTTCTGAATAAACTCACTTTCCTTTCCTGAACACCTGGTCTCTCATCTCATTGGCGCGTCATGCAGTGAGCGGCAAGAACCTGGACTTCCTACCATTTGGACTTGGACTTTTGAGTTGATGGTGGAACATGTTCTGGTTGTAGGGGTTGAATGACTGTATTCTACATGTGAGAAGGACAGGAAAAATAGAGACAAATCTAGTATGTCTGCCATCACCCTAATAAGAGGTTCACAAATACTCTAAAAAACATATTTTAATGAGAAAGTTATAAAAAAGAATACCTGGGAAAGTTTTTAGAACGAAGTGCATGGCTCTTTACTTTGAAATGGCTACTGTCTGTGCACTAAACTAATGCATAATATTTACATTAAGCCTTAATATTATGCATGTCTTACCCCTAGGGATCAAAAAAAAATTGTAAAGGTTTACAAGGAGAAAGTCATGACACATACAAATATTTGGAATTAAAATTAAATTAGAAATCCAAATGAACCCTAGATGCTAAAGAAAATGGAGTGAATGATTCAGAGTAAAAATATGCTCTAGTTCAAGCTGTGCACCTCTCTAGATTTCAATTAAATACAAGGGTGTAAAAAAGGAAATGTCAGACCATAAAATCTCAGAAATTCTATCTCCCAGATACCCTTTCCAAGATGTGACTAGAGATTGTTCTTTTATCAATGACAAAGGAAACCTCATTTGAAATGGAGGTGGGAAGCCCTGAGCAAGAACCCCTTTCACAGTAACCATTTCTTGCAGCCTGCATCCTGGCAGGAAGAAGTAAAGTAAGAATTATTTTGGAAGACAGGACATTTTCCCATAGTAATCTCCTGCTTTTAAGAAAAAGAAGGAAGGTCCTTCTCTGTCCCAGGAGCAATGCACTAGCCACCACTTACAGCCAATGAGAAACCGACACAACTTCAAACTCTTGTTCTTCTCCAACGCACTTTTGGTCAAAACAACCGTCTCCAATTCCTTCCTAAAATCTAGTGAAAGATGACCTAGACCTCATCCCTTTGGATGGGTTTGCCGTACTCTGCTTGTCTCAAATAGAAATCTCTCCATTGTTCCTGAATAAACTCATTTTGCTGGTAAAATACAGGCCATTTTCTCTCTCAGGCTGATACTACCAACATGCAGTCATAGTAAGAAGGCGGAAAGGGATGACGAAGGGAGCAGGGAGCCCGGTGTCAGACGGGGCAGCGGGAGTCCTCGGGTGATGCCGTGTGGCGGCTTAGAGGCAACCAGTCCAGACTGACCACGAGGGGAGGCAGGCAAGTCCAGGGACAGATGTGTGACACAGCTCCAGGGGGGCCGTGTGAGAGAGGGTGACGGGCAACTTATACGCCCTTGGAAGGTGCTGGAAGATAAAACTTGAATAAGCCAATAAAGAACATAGGAAATTATTAAACATTTTGGAATAATACTGGAAAAAAATTAATTTGACCAGTCAGATATGATGAGAAAAGGAAGAATGGGTTTCAGAAATCTAACCTGCTCATTATCCACACTAGGAACAGAACACCTTGCCTGTGATTCTAGGTGCCTCATAATTTTCCCCACTGAGCAGATCTCCTTGGTCAGAAGACAACAAGTATATTCCATGCTCATCATTTTCCCTGTGAAATGTGTCATTTGGGAAGGTGGAAGGGGTGTGAGCAGATCAAGAATTAGCAGGAGCTGGACCTTGGCAGTGAAGTGGCCGGAGGCTGCAATAGCAGAGAAATCAATTTCAGAGAGATTTCAAGCAGCTGGATGGTCTAAATCCTTCTCTTTGCATTTCTGAAGTGATGTAAATGAAGAGACAAAGGTTTTTTCCTTCAGGTCTGCACCCTGAGCTGGTCCTTTTAGAAGGAACCGTTTTGCTCTGTGAACAGTTTCCTTCATTTTTGTAACCAAATGTCCCATGTCCCTTGCTGTCAGTCTCAGTCTCTCTCAGCCTCCTAACAGTAGTTATTTAACTTGTACTTGGCTCTGGACTTTTGAAATGAGAGAGGGGGAAAGAGAGAGAGAGAATGAGAGAGAGGAAGAGAGAGAGTCTGTGATTCCTTTGAGATTATCCGAATATAACTCCTAAAACATAGAAACTTTTGATTTGTAATATGTGAATTGGTGCACAATTATGTTAAGGAAATCGAGCATTTAATTTGAGAAAACAATTGTTCAAATGGGATCCAAAAGATTTCTTTTGAGTTTTGGGAGAGAAATCTAGTGCGCAACCAAGAGAAGACGCTTGCCTTGTCGGAGAGGAAGCTATATGGCAAGTGGATGTGAGGTGTGTGCAAACATTCTGCCAGAGGAGGAAACAGATGCAGTGGGAGAACTGTTTGCTCTGTTATCTCTTCCTGCCTAAAACTCATCATGATATTTTGCCCCACAAAAGAAGAGTCATTCTCTCAAATATGTCAGTTTTCATTATTAAGAATGATGAAAGACCATGTCTGCCAGGACCCTAAGTACAGGTACAGAGAATGGTGAGCATCTCAGACAGTGGCGGGATGAAGATGCTGGCGACAATCAGGATATAAAGCAATTAGGAGCTCAGAAGATAACATCTCAGTTGCTCATTTGCTTTTGTAAGTTACTATGGAAAATTCTCAGAATAGAACATCATGCCAAACATCAAAGACCATCCTCAATCTGTTTCCTGTCAAATCTTGTCTAATTTCTAACTATTTCCTGCACACACAAAGAACTAGTATACACTCTCAGGAAACACCATGAGCAGGTGTACCTTCAGGCCCTTTCCCAGCAGCTTTCACTGAGGGAGAAGCAAGCAAATGAAAACTGAGGATATAATTTTAAGTCCAGGCTCAAGTATCAATTTCTCTGGGAATCTCTCCCTTGAATTCTACATCCCCTTATCAGACACACTTGTTCTATCTTCTGTGTGTTCCAGGAGCCCCTGACACACTGGTCATGTTATATCACTTATCTTTGTTCTGTCCTCCTAGATTGTGAGCTGGACCAGGGTGCTCACCTCTGTGCTCAGTGACAAGAGCAGGGCCTGACATGGAGAACTGGGTCCTTTTTGGATGACTGTGTAAGTGAATGAGGTTTATTCTCAATTCTTACAACACATTGGTTAAGTCCACCAATTCCTGAAGACACAGTGGGAAGAAGACACATGGATTATTACATTTTAGTTATGAAAACTATACTGTTATATCTTTTAATGTGTTCTGTTCATAGAAATATCTGTGTCCTGGGGAATGAGCAGAAATTTTAGCACATCCCAGAGAAACATCACAGGTGGTTAGGGGTATAATTTGTAGTATCTTACAGTTAATGAAGAGCCATTCAAGGTAATGTCTGAAATTAACCTGAAGCAAAAGAAGCCCAGATATGTGACTCTCACTTTTGTATTCATTCTGCTCTGTGGTGTAGCCAGTTATGCTATTAAAAGGAACTCATTTGTGCAGCTCTAACCCTCACTTAATACATGCTACTCAGTCCAGTTCTTCATATATCCACTTGTAGGGACAGCTAGTAGAGTTGCTTAATTTAGTTTCCTTTAAATACCAATATCTTAAGACTTTCCCTTAAGGTTTTAGGGGAGGTTAATGATAGAGCTTTGGGAATCAATATCAGATTGAATATCTTTGCAAAATATTAGGTATTCCAAAGCTTCAGAAGGACCTGTATTTCTAGTTAGCTTCCTCTGAGGAAGAAAACAGGAATAGAAATCAACTGACCCTTCAAAGCCATTCCTTTGTGCACATGAAATTGTGTCATTGACAAAATATATTCAGATACATTTCTATGTTAGAAAGACTGAGAGGCATAGGTAAATGGGTCTTTTTAAAAAATGGTTTTAAGTTTTATTCATCAGCATAGGCTAATTAGAAAGTACTTGTTAGTAACCATGGATAAAGAATAAGAAGACTTGACATGGCTTGGCTCCATTTTGTCCACCAAATCATTAGTTAGACAGTGATCTTGGCCACTAACTTGGACCCTTTGAGCCTCAGAATTTCTTATATATTACAATGAAGATTCTGATTGCAGGATTGCTTTGAAAAAATAAAAGATCAAAACTCCCCTTTCTGTTAGTTGACAGCTTTGCACAAGTGTTGGAGAATTTTCTCATGGCTGAATTTCTGTTTACACCTCACAGTGGGTATGAAATTGAACTTTCAGAAGCTCCTCTCCGTGACACCCCCTTACTGGGGAAGGCGGCCCCATCCCCACCCCACCGTACATGGCGGACACTCCTGAAGAGGGAGCTGGAGTTCCTGGGGGTGAACGAGCCTCCTCCAACCTCAGCTAGCATGAGGACGGGCTCTGGGAGAAAGTGTCTGGTGGCAACAACATAGTTTCTCCACTTGGATTCATGGGGAGTGAAAAACCTGGTAGATGAAGGGTTGACGTTCTTCCTGTTGGAAAGAGGAAGCATTTCCTCATGAAGACCAGGATGCGACTGGCAAAGAGGACCTGCCCACTCTGGTCAGTGCTGGTGGGTCAACGTAAGATCTTGCTGGGAAGGAGTTGTAGTTTTTATCTTCCTTGGATGGAACAATGTCCACCATGGCTGTGTAAATAAATTCACATGAGACTATATTGGCCATCCCTGCTTTAGGTCAGGCCTATATCAGGCCAGAGGATGCTGGAAAATATCAGATCCTTTCTCAAGATGGCCTAAGACACCAAAGCAATTTCTCACATTTGGCCTCATTTATAAGGTAATTGATGCAATCTTGTGAAAATATCTTCTTATTCCACAAAATATATGCATTTTTCTACAGGTAACACAAATTCTGGTTGGTTTGATATGCTTTTGTTTTGGAACAATTGTCAGCTCCATGCTCCATATTTCAGAATTTAAGAAGACTCTTTTCCATCATTGAAAGCAGGCTACCCATTCTGGGGAGCATAATTTGCCAGTATATATATCTGTAATGGTCTCTCAAATAACACTACACATAATTTTTCTCTTACCATTTACCAATCTGTTTTATCCATATGTGTGTAAAATATATATATTTACATGTATATTATATATATATATATATTTGTAGTTTACAAAGCACTTTGGGTTAAACATGTTAGCAAACTTTTATCAGGGGAGAAACTTGAAATTAATAAAAGTTAAAGGAATTACCCAAGGGACATTTAGCTAACAAAAATTGAACCTAAGCTTTCAGAAACCAATTCCAGAAAAATGTCCCTAACAGTGCATGTCAATAAAGTTGTACTGGTGAGAGGAGGGGGAAGAGACCATGACGGACAGCAGAGCGAGGTCAGCTGGCATCTGATGGACTCTACTAGGCCCGGGATCATTTAGATGCTCTCCCACCGCGTCTCTGTCAGTCATTGTGCTGTTTAGAAACCAGATGACTCAGTGAGGCTATCAGTCTCTCTGCTCCCTATGTCCCAGCCTCAGGCAATCCCTGATCGGCTTCCTCACTATAGTTTGCCGTTTCCATTATTGGAATTACACAGCTTGTTCTCTTTCCTGTCTGCTTAATTGTTTTTTGATTAATCCATGTTGTTGGTGGTGTTTTTTATTAACGCTTCATTCAGAAGGATATAGATGTATATTTTAATTGAAATATAGCTGACATACAATCCTATATTGGTTTCAAGTATACAACACAGTGGTTCAACAGGTACCCACATTATTAACTCCTCTTTCCCGCTAGTGCAGTTACCATCTGCCAACATAAGAAGATGTCACAGAATCATTGGCTATATTCTCCAGAAGAATATATTTTAACTGTGAACATGTCATATTGGCTTGGCACCCTGCTAAATACTTAGACCTAATCGCCTTGACCTCTGCTATATTCTATCTGAAACTCCTCTCTGCCGCCTTTGCACTGAGAGCACACCTAGCTTACTGGGTGTCTCTCAACCCATCCAGCCTGAGTCTTTGAAACTGCTTTGAATTTGTGCTTTTCCTTTACATTTTCACTAAATATTCACCATGTACATTTTCATAATTACTGTATGTCTATATGATATTTTTCAGTGTCTGGAGATATGCGTGCCACAAACACACTTCTTGCCCAAAGGAGCTGACACTCTGCATCACAGGATGCAGATAAACACAATAGACTAGAAAGAGAGAGAAAGAATTAATGAACTCTAATTCTTCACTTGGTGCCCATCTGGCACTGCAGAGGGCATCCTTAGCCATATGAAGTCCTACAGAATTGGCTACCAGTGTGTGAAATCTTCTTAATTCCCAGCTGAGATTCCATTTTTCTCCCCTCAAATAAAGCATGTGAGCCGCCTTGGTGGAAGAGACAACCTGTCTTAGAGAAATTAATTTTTTCTTTCCTATCTCATCTGCAACCATCTGATTTTAAAGATCTTTCAGATTTACCCAGCGTTCCCCTGTCAGGCCGCACATTGGAGTCGCCTTAGTGCTGTTTAACACCCCACCCGCTGTGAGTGGGCCCACTCCAGGAATACTTGTTGAAAGTCTTATCAACTCCCCAGAAGATTCCACTAGGTAGTTTGAAGTTGAGGACCATGTATTAATGTTTTCTATCTAGCCTCTTTCTCTTTAATGAACAAATATAAATTTTCCTGGTTTCCTGAAGAACTCCAAAAATGCATTGCTTTTCCTCAAGTTCAAATACAATTCCAAGTGCATATTTTTCCCTCTGTCTAAAAATCAGCATGAGGTCAAGACAGGAGAGAATCAATAACTTCTGAACATTGATTCCACTTTTTGTATGGTTCACTATTCAAACCTTTAGTGACAGCAATCCTTGACTATCCTTACACAATTTTATTGCCTTACAATTATACTACATAATGTCATTTCTGGCAGGGCATAATTTCAAAGCAGTGACTTAAAAACTTGCAAATTTATAAACAAAGAAGCAATGAATCAAACACATTTCACACAGTCCAATGAGCTCAGATGGTTAACTTATTATTTTCCTCAACAATAGTTTATACATATATTAAGATATAAAAAGATATTGCCTCAAAAGAGCACATTTGTAGTAAGTGTGTGCACATCACTTATTTAGTGAGCAATCTTATTTAGTAACTGTGTTAAGACAAGCAAGTATTAGAAAGACATCACTTTACAATAGTATCGAGGTCTCTGTGAATGAACAACTAGAATACTGAATTCATTCAAAAAAAGGATTTCTTTTTTCTTTCTGGAAATTAGCAACTTGAATTTTGACCTTGATTATTCATTATGATATTTCAGCTCGAAAACTAGTCACCCACTTTGAAAACATTTTCTCTTGTAATTGAGGGATATTGCACGCAAGTGGAGGAAATTTTTATTCATGTTCTCTTGTAAGCAGTTTCCCATAATCATTCTCTCTCCAAAGAATGGAAGAGGTGTTCCATTCTTATTCATTTATTTTGAACACACATAAAGATCTGGCTGCTAAGATCTCTACATGCATTCTGTCATTTAATCTTTATACATGCTCATCTCTAAGGTGGGTGCTATGATCTTAAATTAAAAAATGAAGTAACTGAAGTCTTAGAGTTTAAGAAACTTCCTTTCAGAAGTGTTCCCTCCAGTTTTAAATGTACAAGTAGATTGAAAGGAACTTTCTGTCCTCACTTCCCCCTAGTTCCTCCTCCCTTCCCTTCCTCAGTATTCCACCTGCAGTGGCTGCGATCAAAGGAGGCAGGGAGGGTCACAGCATTACCATCATCCTTTTAACAATCTCCTCCTGACTTCAGTTTAGTGTCTGTCATCAGTCCCTTGGAGCCCATGTTCCAGGCCCAGGGGGCAGCCCTGGGCACAGAGCCCCTGCACATGACCTCTTCCTGGCTGCTGGGCCCCTGCTCACTGTATATTCCTGCCCCAGAGCTCACACTCTCCCCTCCCTGAGCATCCTTGGGCCCTGGTATCTGGCCCTCTTTCTCTTGCTGTGACCAAGTCCCACCACGGGCTCCAGATTCTAGACATGGGACCTCACCTATTTGCTGGGGACAGCCCTCCTTCCCACAGACGCCCCACCTGGGCTCCATCCAGGCATTCCTCCAGGCCCTTCCCGGGACCTGCCTCAGGACTGTGCTCTGAACTGTCACGTGGGCTCTGTCTCCTCTCTGCCTGGCTCTTGGCTCTGATCCCTCCATCCCCTATGTCAGGACACTTATTTGCTTGGATGATTATACAATTTTTCTTCTAAACTACAACACTTGTTCAGGGAAGGAGGTGTTGTGACAGTCACAGTGGGGTAACAGGCACGACTCTGACTCCCCCTCCCAGATCCTGAGTTTGCACACCGCCTGGCCGGTTACTGTGTGATGCTGGGAAAGCTGGTTCCCGCCTCTATGCCGCAGGTCTGTCCCTGTATGAAACTGGGTGAATAGGTGTGCCCCTTGGGTGTGGGGAGGATGATGAGTGAATGTAAGTGAAGCATTTAGAACAGTGACTGGTACATAGTCATCACTCAAGTATTTAAACTCTATCCGTGATGATGGTAAACTACTCACCTGTTTGAGCCTGTGAGACCGAGTGTGACACCTGCCTCCTCCAGACACAGCTCTCACTACTAGACTTTCTCTTCTTACTGTGCGGATAGCTGTTCACCACAATCCCATGACATTTTCCCACCCCTCTACCCATATTTTCTGCCTGTATGGCTTGTTCCAACAATGTGTTAAGCAATATCTCAGAGGCAGAGGACAATTATTCCTCATGCCAGTTTCCTAATCAGTACCAAGTGTTCAGGAAACACTTGAAATCCGAGAGGCCCCAGATGCATGTGTGGTCGTGTGGTTAGCACACTCTTCAGCCCGCCAAAGAAAGTGTTCGCTGACTCATCTAACGTGTTGCACTGGGCAAAGATACCTTATGCCTGAGTTAGAGAAGCTATTTTCCTGAGGACGCTAGCCGTTGGTTCTCCTACTGTCAACAAGGGGGCTTGAGAGTATAGACGTCTTCAAGGCCTGAAGCCTGCAAGGTAAGCCCTGTAGATTCCCCTCTGCCCAGAAAGCCCCCCTTATTGTCTGTTAAGGATGCTACCCCGTGGGCCACAGATGATGTCTGTAAAGTGTTCTGCCTCATTGCAATGTAACCATAGGGAACATTTAGCTATGAGATTGGCTTCCCCTTAGAATTTGATTATTACTCTGGTGTCATGGTAAAAAATGCTAGACATAATTATAACAGTAGTAATACTGAAAAATGTGGGTATGGACACACACATACACACACACCCCTTAGATATTATTAACTCCAAAAAGTTTTCTCCAGATTTGGCTGCCAGGTCTGGTAACAAGGGATGGTCTGGACATCCCTGGGGCATGGGTTGGGTAAGTGAGTTCTGCATGAGCTCAGAGGGACAGTAAGGATATCCTGGAGCCAGATTACCAGGTTCTGATCCCTACTCCTCAAACTGCTGCCTGTGTGGCTTTGGCCAAGTTACTTAACTCCTCTGATGCTCTGTTTCCTCATCTGTAAAATGGAAAGGATAATAGCAGTAGAACCTATGTATAAGGGTGTTGTGAGATCCAAATTGTTTAAAATGAGTAAAACACTAGAAGGATGCTCAATACACACTAAAAGCTAGATAGATGGACTCAACTGGTGCCTTCTTAGGAAATCTACATTTCTCTCACTTAAAAAAGCTAAATAGAACAAATTTATTTTGCCAGAATGCTGAAAATTCTCCCTGACATTTATGTTTATTTGAAACGCAAATTAACTAATGTTGTTAGAATAGATTTCCTCTCTCCATAACTGCTGTTTTTCTGTATGAGAAGCTCCAATACTTGCGAATGTATTTTCCATTATCATCCATGAGGTATGGCTATGTCAGACTGGACCAAAAGTTCATTTATTTATTAAGCATACATTCACTGAGTGCCCCATATATGACAGACACAGAGCCAGGCGCTGGTGTTACAAGGATGAGAGGCAGCCAGGTGCAGATAAGCATCCAGTCCGTTGAGGCTCAGAGTGGTAAGTGGGAGAACGGAAGTGGAGGGTGACCTGAAAGCCACTAAGGGGGCTTCATCCAGACTGGTGGGGACTGAACAAGGGTCCTTCATGAAAGTGTGACATATGGGCTGAGATCCAGTCTGGAATAGAAGCAATAATTATCTGGGTGGAGCTTGAGGGGAAATGGGTTTCAGGAGAGGAGAATAGTACTGGGAAGGGCTCAAGATTTTTGAGAGCTTAACCCTTGGGAGGATTTAGAGAAATAAAACAAGGCTGGACTGAGCTCTGAGACAGGGAGGGGTGAGGAATGAAGCTGGGGAGGTGGGTGAGTAACTATCAATCATGAAGGAGCAATGTTCCCACCTTATGGGCATCCTAGCATACTAGATGTTTTATATAAAATATAGAAATAACTCCCAATGGATGGATTTTAAGGGTCGACTTTGCAAGGTGATTTTCAACACGGATAAAGTGAGATTTGAAGGAGACTCTTCTACTTTTGGCTATTTTTACTAGATATCCTGACCAGAATTCCATAAGGCATTCATGAAAATAAGAGTTGTAAACTTTTTTGACCTTCCCTCATTCTTAGATTCTGTGCACAGTGTTGAGCGTGGGAAGTAAGGGCTCCTAGTCATTTACCATTTATCAGTGTTTAAAGAGAGCACGTACCTTAACGCTAGCATGAAAATCTGTATTGTGGAGTGAAAATGAATACAGGGAAACCTCACTGACATAGCGACGGGAGGCCAGCAGGGGGAGCTCTCAGGCCCTTCCGTTCTGTCAACTGCAGCCCCAAAGGGAAGGGCTGGACCTTGCAGAACAATATTCCTTCATCTACTGCTTTCCTACCAGCAGGCGGACGAAAAGTCTCCTCCTCCCGGGCACTGGCCCAGCCAATGAGACCCTCTCAGCTCAGCCAGTGAGCATCCACCGTAGTTGGAACTCCCAATTTCCTCCAAAGAACTTTTTATTTATAAGAGCCTCTTTCAAGAATGTCCTTTCCTCTATGAAGAATGTTCCTTTCCTTTGCTCTCGGGACTTGCCTGTGGTTTTGCTGTAGACTGCTTGTCCTGAATAGTAATTCTCTGTTAATTCTTACAAAACCCATTTTTATTGGTGAAATACTTTTTTATTTTTAAGGTAAACAATAGGACATTTCTATGAGGGGTTAAATAGCAGTGGCAATAAATAAAGCCAAAATTAGAATATGTTCTGACCTTCATCTTCTTAGTGGTTTATTGATTAAATAAGTGTGATGCAAACCCCCTGCAATAGAGAGCTAGAAAGATAAACATTATCCTCAAAGCAAGTGGCATGAATTTATTTGACAAAAAATGAGTCAAGTTATTAGAAAAATGGATCTATTATATAATTTCCAACAAAATCTGGAAATTAAGATAGTACTCTAAATAGAAAGTCAATAGTTTTCACAGAACTCAGCAGTATTTAATGAGTTTTGATTAGTCTCAGATCATCCACGTCATTAGTTGTAAATGCATATAATCAGCATTTTGTAATCATTTTGTCTTGGAAGACTCTATGTATCAGGAAGTTATATTGTTCAAGAGTAGACATACTGTTTATATTTTAGTGATATGTCTCAATTTTCTCATCTTTAAAATGGGAATGACAATAATGCAACATAGATTTTCTGGGAAGATAAATACATTTACTGTTTGATTAGGTTTATTCTACTGTTCCAAAGTAAAGTGAAATACCCAGGTCTACTACAATGATCTGATGATGTCTGCTACTCCAAGACAAAATGGAATTACACAACACAAAAACTCTCATTATTCTGCCCCCACCCCACTTGTAGAGTTATTTAGGTGTATGGGCAGAACTGATCCCTTCCGTTGCACTCAAGAAACATTCTTAGCTATTTGGTGAAAGGAAACCATGGGAACTTTGGAATTCTTTTTCTATGACAGTCATCAAGAACCCCAAATGGACTCCCAAGAAGTGGCTGATGTGGAGCTGGGGACAGCCTCAGCAAGCGGTGGTCCGAGGAGCCAGGTGGGACCAGAGGTGGTGAATTATTCTGCCCCCCAGGCCATTGGATCACAAAATTATCAGAAGGAGAAACTACAAGCCTTTGGGGTAAGTCAGCCCTGGTTAAAAATTTGGCTCGAGATGGCACAAAATATCACATAGAAACCTTGTTTAAGCTCGTATGGAGGAATTTCTGAGCTGCTCATCACCAAGTCAATAATGTTGCTCCTTTAAGAAAAGACTGGGGCATCTTTAGACCCATGGGTAGAAATGAAGAGGCATAATCTATGGTAGAAAACATCCTATCATGTATCATTGGAGAATGGACTCCAATCTGACCTCCTCCTCAGGAGGCTGAGCTCTGGGGACTGATATTTCACATTTTAAATTTTAAAAATTGGGTCGAGGGAAAGCTGAGGGGAATGCTGGTCACTGCCTGCCTCCATCATACAATGGCCCCAAAGCATGTGGGAGATAGTTTGACTCAATCTGTGTTACCAGACAGCTCTCCCCTCCTCTTCTGCCACTTTCCAAAGGAGTTGGTGAGAGTGGACAGAGGGGGGAGAAGAAGATGAGGGGTGGCTTCTGGAATTGGTGGGAATAACATAAACAAAACCTCCAGGGAGAGCTCTCGCCCTTTGACTTAGGCTTGAATTTTTAACCATTTCAAGCACCAGTATCTCCATTCCGAGGAAATAAAAATTGTCTCTTCACAATGTCCAGTAGTATATGAAAATTTTTTTTCCCCCCTTCCCACAGGCCATCCAGATCCTGATTGGAGCAACAATCCTGGCCCTGGGTGTTCTTCTGGGTCCCATTCAAATCACAATCCATCATCTGGGACCCTTCTCTCTTTTTATCTTCTCCTCAGGCTATCCTATATGGGGCCCTATATTTGTGAGTACTCAAATTCCCTCAACTAGAGGTCATTTCTTCGATACCACTGCTAGAAATATGTTTCATTACTAAAGTATCTTGTTAGGTTATTTGAAAGTTGCAAGCTATAGTAATTCTTGACACAAACAAGTTGTAAAAATAGTGCCATTCCTTCTGAAGAAAAGAAATCACATTTGCTTAATACAAATTAAGTCATAAACATTACTTAATATCTATGTATTACATTTCTGGGCACTAAGAAATTGAATGAAACATGAGTATTGGTGAATTGCCTTGTAGTACAACCAAGAGAATTGTGCCTGTAGCTAGCAGGAGAAAGATTTGTCTGTTGATTACTGTCTGAAGATCAGAAGATAATTTCCTCTATTTGGGGTGAGAAGTAATCAGTAAAAATGAGGTTTGGTCTAGGTGATTTTTAAAGTCTATGTATTCAGCTTTGACATTTGCACATCATTTAACACATGGTTCATTTTTCAGAAGGTGGTTAATAGGAATAAGTTTTTAATCAGGAACTACTTTCTGTTTGGTTTGTTTATGATTGTTCTGGTATTAGCTAGACCTTTGAGAATTTATACACGTTAAGTCTTGGACAGAACATGAAAATAAAGGTGCTACCATGAAATATAAGATGGGAACAGACCCACAAATATAGACAACAGACTGTTGCTTACCACGGGAAAGGGGGTGGTGGGATCAGTGGAATAGGTGGAGGGGATAAAGAGGTGCAAACTGGAAATTGTTAAATAAGTTAGACATAAGAATGGAAGTACAACATAGAGAATATAACCAATAATATTGTAATACCTTGGTGTAATAGTGGGGGTAACTACCCTTATTGTGGCAAGGGTCTAGAAATGTATATAATTATCAAGTCACTCTAATATACATCTGAAACCAATATTATAACCAATATTATATTGTATATCAATTTTATTCCAATAAGAAATAAATATAAGATAGGAAAGTTTACTTGAAAGTAGGGACTAGAACATGTGATTGACAAATGAAAGAAATTGATAAGTCCTGGCCTCTAATTTATTCATGCTTTTATTTTTCAAAAACCACTGACCCCAAATGTTGGTGAGGATGTAGAGAAAGGGGAACCCTCCTACACTGCTGGTGGGAATGTAAATTAGTTCAACCATTGTGGAAAGCAATATGGAGGTTCCTCAAAAAACTCAAAGTAGAAATACCATTTGACCCAGGAATTCCACTCCTAGGAATTACCCTAAGAATGCACCAGCCCAGTTTGAAAAAGACATATGCACCCCGATGTTTATCACAGCACTATGTACAATAGCCAAGAAATGGAAGCAACCTAAGCATCCATCGGTAGATGAATGGATAAAGAAGATGTGGTACATATACACAATGGAATATTATTCATCCATAAGAAGAAAACAAATGCTACCATTTGCAACAACATGGAGGGAGCTAGAGGGTATTATGCTCCGTGAAATCAGCCAGACGGAGAAAGACAAGTATCAAATGATTTCACTCATCTGTGGAGTGTAAGAACAAAGGAAAAACTGAAGGGACAAAACAGCAGTAGACTCACAGAACCCAAGAATGGACTAACAGTTACCAAAGGGAAAGGGACTGGGGATGATGGGTGGGAAGGGAGGGATAAGGGGGGAAAGAAAAGAAATTGCTCCTGACTTGGCCAAAATATTGTGGTCCAGATCATATTTCATATTCTGACAAAAGATTATATTCTGGTTATGGATGCAGTCCAAAACATGTAATTTTGAAGTTAACATTTCTGAAATCTTTAGAAGGCTAATATGATCGTTTTGATGGTGTAATTAGAATCCGAATTTTTTATAGAAAACCAGGGTATGCATTGCTCTTTATAATGAATCCTGACTATATAAATGGAGAATTTCAATGTTGTAGAAAAGAGAATAATGAAGTGTTTCAATTACTCAATTAGAAATGATTTTTCTTTTCTCAGAAAGTGAGGTAGATCAATTTGTCAAAATATGAGCCATGGTCAGGGAGCCAGAATTTAGCATCCTCAACACTAAGATTCCTATCTGACCACTGGATTCCCATTGCCTGAAGGACATGGCACAAAGCCTTCACATCTGGCCTTACCTCCAAGGATATCCCCATCTCCCCCCTTCCCTCCGCATGCACGCCCTGCTGTATGCTGACTGGGAGATTCCCTCTATTTGCCCAGTCTTTCTCTGACTACTCCTTACTAACTGTGTGACTTGGGAATGGTATCTGAACTCTTGTCTTTCAGTTTCTTCACTGAAATAGTAGAAATAATATGAAGACCTCCTCTTTGGGTCACTGTGAAATAAAATGGAATAATGTATATAAAAACTTTAATTATTGTTAATCATTGGGGTGATTTCTGTATGTTGAACACATATCTTAAGCCCTTTTTATATATTATTTCATTTTATCCCCATACAGTTATAAAGCAAATGATATTAACATAGGGATATGCACATCTCTATTTTACAGTAAAAGAAACTGAAGCAAAGAGGGTTTGATAATCTGTCTAAGGGAACGGAATCAATATGAGCTGAGGATGGGGTCAGAACACAGAGCATATGCTTTCAACCATGAAGTGAACTCTGGAGTTTCTTGGGATAACCTCTGGGTTATTAGAAATAGAATTCAAAGCCTGTTCCTTCATGTGCAGCCAGAATTCAGTGATTGAATTTTATGTAGCAAGCCTTTGCTCTCCATGATTTTGGTAACATTTCCCTCAAATCATAGGAGTAGTTTTGATAAATTATGTTGTGCTTTGTGATTTTAAAAAACAGAATGAAATTTTGGGAAAACTGTGAACGGAATGAGAACATAGTATAGCAAAATAATTATTTGAACAGTAGTGAAAGTATCAATATAGATACTTAGATTTGTAAAGGTTCTTTTAGAACATCAAGTCCAATAAATCAAACCCTTACCTGAATCTTGGGTAAGGATATGATAATGATATTACATATATATGTGTATGTTAATAATCATTATTTACATTTAATGTCAATATAAGCATAAGGACAGCTACAGTACATTAAATAGGTGTAATTATTATGTGTTTTAAAGTATGCACACTCCCATAAGCCTGTCAAATCCAAACAAAATGAAAATATTATAAATTTACTCAAAATTTAAACTAATTGAAATTTTATTCATATAAAATGATGAGGAACATTAAGTGTAGTTTTATGTTCTAGGATGTGAAATATAAAAAGAGGTTTTGTATGACTATTGCTAGAGACCTACTAATTAAGGGAGGATTAAGAAAAAATGGTTGAAACAATATTCCTTTATCTGCTTCATTTTCTATTTTCAAACAGTTCATTATTTCAGGATCCTTATCTGTTGCAGCTGGGAGAAAGCCCACAAAAAATTTGGTAAGGTGGCCGTCATTCCTGATCGTAGAAGTACAAATGAACTATCCATTAATAGTAGCAGATTAGAGATTGGGGAATCCAATTGAGACACTGTGTCTCATTTTATCACAAGAAAATCAACTTTCTTTCCTTATAGCATTCAGATGATCCTAAGAAAACCATATAGATTGTGAAAATGATTACTGGGATGATGACTGAATATTTTCTGAATCTAAAGCTAACAAAAGACTTCTTGATGTTATGTGTTGTTAAATTTGACCAATTTAATTATTTTAAGTGTACCGTCTCCCACCACTAGTTCCACAACTGAAAGCCAAAAACACTTTTCCTTTAATGATTCATTAAATAATTGTTAAGTCTCTATAATTATGTGATCTCTAAATCATCTACCCATTTATGCCATCAGTCTATGCACTCCCGTCCTCTGTGGGTGGCTACTTCATCTCACAGTCCATCCTCAAACACAGATCCCTTTCTATCATCTTTAATCTCTGTTGATGCCCTTGTTTCCTATTCTGAAAAACTCAAGCTACTGGAAAAGGAAAATGTTCAGACCCTGCTATAACATGTACTTTATGGACCAGTTCTGTACTGATACGCATTTTTTCCATTCTAACTTCTGTAGGTGACGTCTCTGTGGTTACCACCAAAACTAGCATCCCTAAAGAATACTGGATTCTGTTCCTTTTTCCCCACACAAATGCATCATTCCAATTTTCTTTCTACTACATCTTTCTAATTAGCTTGTAAGCATCTAGTTATCGCTTTGAAAAGAAAACTGTCTTGACCATATTTTCTCCTGCTAGCTACAGGCACAACTCATTTTTCCTTCTGCAGTGAAATTCCCTAAAGCAATGATCCGTACCCTGTCTCTGATTCCCATCGACCAGTTTTCGACTAAACCCAAACCATAAGGCTTTTTCTTCCCTATCACTCCTCTGTATCTCTAAGACCCCTGAAGACGCCCACACTGGTAGCACAGAGGTCAGCTCTCCATCCTCACCCTCCCTGACCCATGAGCAGCGGTCAGCACACGGGGGTCACTCCCTCCTCCTTCCAGTAATTTCACTTGCTTCCCAGGACACCCAGATTGGCTTTTTCTCCTGACTTTTTGTCTTTCCTTCTCAATTTCTTTCCTTTTTCTCTCTGGACTTTTAATGTTGGGCTGCCCCAAACTCCATTTCTTCTCACCTGCTCTATGTACTCCTTTGGTGATTTCATCACCCTCATGGCCGTGAATGACACCTGCGTGTGCACAGCCCTGAAGTGAATACTTGCAGCCCAGATCTCTCTGCGGAGGATGAGACGAGCACATCTGAGAGCTTCCACTTAGAGCTCTTTCAGGCCCAAAACTCTACTCCTAATCTTCTTCCTTGGGCCTTCATCCTCAGTCTTCCTCATGTCAGCTTATGGGAGCTCCATCCTTCCAGGTTCCAGGCCAAAGCCTTGGAGTCACCCCTGGTTTTTCTATGACAAAATCTTGGATCCAGTTTGTCAGCAGATGCTGCTGGCCCTGCATTCAGGCTGAATCTGAGTCTGACCTTTCCTCATCTTTGTGCTGATAGCCCCTCACCCAAGCCACCACGATCTTTCTTATTTGGGCTCATTGCTTCCACCCTGCCCTCTCTAACCTAGTCTCACTGAGCCATCAGAGTGTTCCCTTTAAGACATAAATCTAAGTATGCTGCCCCTTTGCTCAAAATCCTCTAGTGGCTCTACATTCTCCTCAGAGTAAGGACCACAGTCCTTCCCAAGACCTGCCAGGACCCCTGCTCACTCTGCAGCTTCATTCCTAACACTGGTCCCTGCCCTCCAGCCCCCTTGCCCCCCTTGCTTCCCTGGGACACCCCGGAACCCTCTGGCCTCAGGGCTTTGAACTGAGTGTTTTGTGACAGCAAGGACTTCCCCCCAGACACCCTCATGGCTAGTCCCCCAGCTCTTCCCTGCCTCTCCCCATGTGTCATTCCTATTTAATGTCACCAGCCTCCACTCCTTTCCCTGATTTATTCCCAAATCCTCCTCACTCCCCTCTTAATCACTTCCAAAATACCGTATAATTTACCTGTTGGTGTGTTGAGCTGTTTTCTTTGTCTTTGCTGTTAGAACCTAAGCCCATGAGGGTGGGAACTTTGTTTAAGCATGTTTGCCCAGCATCTAGAATATTGTGAGTGTAGAAACAACCTTCATTTGGTGTTTATTAAAGTGAATTGTAGCCAAAGATGAAGTATTTACTGCCTATATTAATTTAAAATTTATTGTTTTTCAGGTGGAAAGCAGTTTTGGGATGGACATCGCCAGTGCAACAATTGCACTAGTTGGGTTTGTTTTGATATCAATAAATTTTGTACAGGACAACAAGGTATTGAAGATTTGCCAGTTTCTAGAATCAGCCAACTTCTGCCTTTACATGGGCACCTTAAGCAATGTATGTTTTTAGATTATGTTTAATTAGAAAATGTTTCAAACAATCCAAAACATACAGAAAAATAATATGTCAGGTACCGTGGTGCCTGCATGTGAATCTTGGTTTTGCCCGTTATTAGCTCTGGCATGAGGGGCAAATTAGATAACTTCTCTGGTTTCAACTTTCTCATCTTTGAAATGAGGATGGTGGAGTACCAAGCTCACACGGTTGGTGTAAGGATTAAATAAGTTATATTTATAAGCAATTAAAAGAGTGCAAATTGTGTTACATTATTACTAATATAACTACTACCACTACCACTATTACACTTCCCAGAGAAATGAAATTTTAAAAAAATTTAATTTCCCATCTTCCACAATAAAACTAACAAAGGAGATTTATAATTTACTCTGTGGTCTGGGATTTTCAGATAAGGACTCATTGAAGTTGGAATGACTTCACTTTTGAATTTATTTGCGTGTGTGATTTTCAAAGGGAAATTCCTCAGTAACCTTCCCAAATTATTTTTGTCGTAGTCGTTATTTGTGGTTAGGGATTCTCCCTCTTCTGAGGTCCACTTAGTAATTAATATCTTCCCTCAAATACGTCTATTTTCTCCAGGATGATTTAAGAGCTGTTCTTACTGACTTACTCCTAATCTTTCTGTTTGTTGACACTACTCATGGAAATTGCTCTCATTTTATTATATTTTTAATAATTGTCTAAGTTTGTATTTATATTGGCCTGATTTTTCCCTGGTATTTTTTGGTATTTTCCTTCCAGAGCAATTTTGTATTTGCTTCTTTCAGGTCCCTCAGTGATAATGGAAGAATCACCAGTCCAGTGAATTTGTGTTTAATATCTCAGTTCAGTGTTTTCATTTCCACAGATAGTGTGAATTCCCAGACCTGTAGTGATGTACTATTACTGAAGTGGTGGTGGGGCTCATTTTTGTACTTTTTCCTGAACTGCTTACTCATCCCCTTAGTTTACTGTTACTCAGGTTAGTAGATGGTAGGGTTAGGTAGAGCGTTTTCTCCTGTGATTACTTCACATGGGTTGATAGAGAAATACAATGAGCATTTTCTCCAGGGAAATTGTTTCCATGTTTTTAGATTGACAGTATGTCTCTTACAGAGTGTTGGTGTGTATCTGTGTCTTAAACCTAAGTGAGGCTCGCTTTGTTCTGTTTTATACAAAGGAGATGTGGTTTGGTTTCCTGATGACATTATTATCCCCTGAGTGTTTCCACTGGGTTTGATCCGAGGCATCATATTCCACAGGGTCTTATGTCTATAATGCTGATCCTTACCTTGCTGGAATTCTGCATAACCATCTCTACCTCAATCATGTGGTGCAACACAAACTTACGTAAATCCAGACAGGTGGGTTGTTTAAATGACTAACGATTCACATGGTCTATAACCTCTCCTTCTGGTTTGAGGTTGTCTCTGACTCTTAGCATTGGAAAGAAACTTTAATGCCATTTGAGGTGTAAGGTTCCTGGAGTTAGACATGGTATGAGTGTGTGAGATGAAATGAAGGCTGGAAAAGAATTGTGGTCTGAAAATACTAGATGAAACAGTGTATTTAATGTCTATGAGCATCAGTTTTTTTTAAGCTACAGATAGAATCGAGTTTAATTATTTTCTTGTAATTTGTCATTTTCTAGCTATGTACCCAGGAAAAATCATGAACTTTCTCTAGATTTTAGGTAACCTATTTATAAAATGACATTTTCATTCTCTTCTGATGCTTTCTGTGAGAATTATGTATATAATAATTTAGCAACGTAAGAATCACTGAATGACTATTATTGGTGATGATCTTGATGAAAATAGGAAGGGATGGAAGGTGAGGGAGGAAGTGATCCTAATCTTGAAGACTGATGTTTTATTTTCCAGGCAATTTCCTCATTTTCCAATCTTGTGGAATAAGAATGCTTCGTGATGAACCAAAATCTGAAAGCAAGGAAATTTAACTTCAGATCTGCAACGAGTGAGAGCTTCATCCAAGAACTCAGGGGACCATGGCCCAGGAAATGTAATCCTGGCACCAGTCCTGGGAAATTTGGATGTTTGACCCATTCCTTTCTGTTCTACCTATGAGTCCCATTAGTGTGTCCCACGTGTGGAAGGACAACCATGCTTTTTTCAGGCATTAGGGGTTTTGTAACATCTATGATCACACTCCAAAGTTGTTCCGAGAAATCAGTTCTTTTTCTTCTTGCCCATCTACTCCATTGATTTAGAAGGTTTAAAGGAGGCAGGTAGAACACTCCCTGTCTCATGTAAAATAACCTCATAGTCTCTCTAAACTACACCTGCCAACCACCTTAGCAGGAAAATGGGTCAGACCTTTTTTCATTACAGCAAAATTCTACTTGACTTTAGCCGCCATCAGCATTGCAAAAACTGTCAAATAAAAAATCATCCTCATCAAGGTAAATTTTTACTATATTTGAGGTAAGATCAAGGCTCAGAGGTTTTTATTACAACCAGCTGCTGAGATTCACATATGCCCTAAATAATGATACATAATTTTGGTGTAGACTGGGGGTTTTAGAACGAGATCAACATGTATTCTTTGAAGGATGATGAGAAGTAGAGAGAAGTAATGAATAAGGGCTTGGGACTCTCACAGATCTGGGTGTAAATTCTGATACTGTCACTTATTACCTGTGTGAATTTGAGCAAGTTAGGTAACCTCTCTGACCTGTTTTTGCTCATCTGTAAAATGGGTGTAATAATGCCAACCTCCTCCTCAGGTGTTGTGAGGGGTAAGTAGAGGCACAGCGAATGTGAGGGGCATCCCCCACCCCCACTCGCTGATGCTGACACTGCTGGTCCTGCTGCGGTAGGTGAGGCTGAGGCGGGACGTGTCCCGTGTGCAGGGGGGATGGCGGCCCCTCCCGCCTCCGCAGTGGCTCCTTCTACACCCTCCTGTGACGTCAGCGGCCATCTTTTCAAGGTGGTAATTTGATGTTAAAGCTCCTTCTGACACATCTGGATTTTGATTTATCCATCTACTGCTGAAGTTCTTATATTTCTGATTTACAACTTAATTTCCCTCTCTTGACACTATAGTTCATCCCCACAAGTTACTCTTAGCTGCTGGTTGACCATATGCAAAGATCCTTCCACACTCTTCTCTACTAATTCTTGCCTCTTCTTCAGGACGCACACACACACATTTTATTGTCTGTTAATACACTTGGAGAGGGCCTCCTCTGTGCCATGTGCTCTGCTGGGATATGGCATATGACAGAGAATGATGTATAGTCTTTGCTCTCGAGTTGCTCCTAGTGCGAGACATAGACCCACAGAAAACCTGTAATTAACATGGAGTAATAAGATCTATGATAGACAGAGCATAGGAATCTTGGGGAAACACATAGGAAGAGTTCCTAACACAAGTTAGATGGGATGTCAGTGACAATTTTTTAAAAGACTTTTCTTCTATACTGACATCTTAGAGATGGCTGGGAGTCAGCGTGATGAAGAGGAAAACAAAGAGGGAGACATTCTAATCTCTAATGTGGGGAGTTGGGGTTATACAGGCAACAACCTAGAGAGTTCAGTGTGTCTAACTTTGATGTGTGAAAGGCGCAAGACAAGATGTAAGTTTGGAGAGAGAATTGTTTACACCTAGGAGATTGTAAGAGACAACAACTCTGTGAGAGTTAACAAGCAGCTGAGAATTCATGCAGTTGATCTGATTTATACTGAGTTGTGAGAGCTGATTTTAAATTTTCATGGAATATAAGTCAACATACTGTGGGTAGCTTGAAATTGGCTATGGTGGGAGTATTTACACCTCAGAGATTGGCAAAAGCCACAAATCACATCCTCAGCCCTCACCCTCTCCCTCCAACTGTGGAAAGCCAGTTGTTATATATTTACCAGCACGCTGTTGTGTAACTATGGAAAGGCCACATGCTTATTTAAAATTTAGGAATATGATTACAGTTGCAATGTGGAGTGTATTGGAAGGAGTCTGTGCAGAGAATGTTGGTTAGGAGTCTGATACAGTAAACCAAACAAGTGATAGATATATATATAGACTTCAGTAGAAGGAAAAGTATTTATAGTAATATTTGTATTATAAACTTACATTAAGTTCTACTTTTATCCTCCTATTATTTTATAAATTAATTACTTCTTTGTATTTTTCAAAAGGTATCTGTTAATAGATTTTGACCCAAACATATTGACAGCCTGTAGCGGACATGTGATTGCCTCCCCGGCATCCATTCTATCCTCAGATTGATGGTAACCTTGAGATTTTGGTGGTGTTGACCTCACCCCATGATAGCTCTACATCCATCAGCACAGTTCCATTCATGATTGTGTTAGCCCATGAAATTACCCTGGGCCAGGGCTTGATTCACTTGTGGAGCCCTCCTTATTAGATTAGAGGGTTTGGGTTTTTTTTTTTATATGAATATGAAATATGACCTTCCCTTTCATCACATTTGTGAATGGAGATACAACTAGACTAGTAGCTACTAGTGGCCATGACAAAAACCAACCTAAGTATTAAGCTGAAGGCAACATAAGAGAATTTCAGAAAATAGAAATGAAATTCTAATCTAATCACACCTGACGTTTAATCCACATCTGCAATCAGAATTCTCATGAACACATACGTTTTGTTTTTATTGCTTAAACAATATTTGTGGCTAATATCTCCTCCCATTCTCATGTGTTTTCGTTTATTTTTGATACTTTTTAAAACTCTCTTATGCCTCCACCCCATACTGCTGTGGTAGTCCTGTTTATTCAGTTTCACCATGATTTATGCATTTTGTATTGTGTGCAAGAAAAATTCCCTTAAATCAGGGCCATGGAGACATTATTATTCTTTTCTTATTGAAGTAAAGTTTTAATTTTTATATTATGAGCTTTACTGCGTCTGTCTACATTTTCCGTCCCTCCTGACAGCGTCCTCGTTCTCCTCCTCCTCCTCTTGGGAAGCTGATGATTCTAGAACTTTTCTTGGACTCTCCCATGAACATGAAATGTCTTGCCATTTACTTGTGTCTTTGATTTATTTCATTAATGTCTCATAGTTTTAATATTCTCTTGAACTGTGTAATTTTTCCATTCAAGACCTTGCACATCTTCTGTTATATTTACATTTACAAATGAAGGCAATGTTCTTTCTTTTTTAAAGGTGGTGCTCATTGGTGACAGTTCTCAGACTATCCTTGTTTCTCATGGCGTTGGCATTTTTGAAATGTGTTGTTCAGCTATATTTTTAGAATATCTTCTCAGTTTGGGTCTGTCAATATTATCCCATTATTGTACAAGATTTACGGGTTTGGGGGAAGAATTCCATGTAGCTGAAGTTCCCTTCTCATCACGTCATATCAGGATGTCCAGTCCACTGAGACGTCAACATGACATCATTGGTAAAATTAACCATGATTACTTGGGTAAGGTGGGAGCTATAAAGAGGTTCAGCATAAGTCTCCTCAAGATGTACCTCTTTATCATGTGGACTCTTTTGAGTTGAAGTCAATCAACATCCTGTAGGCTTTATCAGATTTCAGGTCCCTTTTAGAGGTGGGACCATAATCTTAGGGGCATTGTCCCCTTCTGTTGTTTCTGTTACATACTTTCCAGAGTCTCAGACCAAATGAGCAGGTATCCACACCCATGGACCAAATCTTAAAGTTTATATACAGGTCTTAACTGGATTCAGCCACATATACCATCCAGGTGGTCTCAACAAAACATCACTGTGTGAAGGCTATATCCTTGGGGTAGCAGGGAAGGCAAGTGGAACCCACATTTCAAGGACAGAGAGTAGGTGAGGAGCCTCTGATTGTTGAGGTCCAGTTCATAAGTCAACCAACCATTGTGTCTTTTTGATGACTTTCCCCAAGAGTCCCAGACCTTTATGCTATTCTCCTTGGTTCAGGTGTCATACTTACGTATCTCATTTACCTGACTTTGCATTCGGAATCTCACATGTTATGTGATTGCCTGTATGTACATAATTGTTTTTCTCCTATTAATCTGACTTATGTCATTTAATTATTTGATCAGCTAAAAGAACTAGGAAAGAAAGGGGGAAACTTTCCTAACCCCAACAATTAAGGTATCTATTCATTCTTTCATTCATTCATTCACTCAATAAATGTTGAGTTCCTACCATGCACTTGGTCATTGTGTTAAAAATTCGGAGACAAAATTGTAAGTTGTAGAATTATTTTGTCCCTCTTACATTGAACAATAATTCATTAAGTCAATAGTGAAAATAAAGTACCAACCAGATAAGGTTATGTAAGTTGTAACAATTTGACTCTACTTGATTAAATAGAATTTGAGTCATCTGTAAAACTATGTGTCAAAGGATGCATAGTCTTCCCCATATCTGATTTAGGTAACAGTAAGATAAGACTTTGGACTTAGACTTTTGAGTTGATGCTGGGATGTTTCAGCTGTTGGGGTGGAATAGGTGTATTCTGCATGTGGAAAGGACAGAAACAATAGGACAAAGTTTGGATGTCTGCCATTTTCCTAATAAAAGGTCCACAAATATTAAAAAATTTTATGAGGAAGTTACCAAAAAAACTGCTTTTATAACAAAGTACATGGGTCTCTACTTTGAAAATGGCTACTATCTATCCACTAAATTAATGCATGAGATTTACATTAAATCTTAACATCATGCATTTCTTATATCTAGGGATTAAGTGAAATTATAGAATTTTCCAGAGAGATAATACATGACACATACAAATATTTGGAATTAAAATGATAACAAAATTCCCCCAGTGAACCCTAGATGCTAGAAGAAATGGAGTGAATGATTCTGAGTGGAAATATATTCAATTCAAACTCTATACCTCCCTAGAATTAGATTAAGAACAAGGGTATAAAAAAGGAAATGTTCTGAATAACAAAGTCTCAGGAACTCTGTCCCCCGAAGTGCTTCCCCAGGTGGGGCTAGAGGTTGTTCTGTTATGACAGTGAGTTCATGAAACCTTATTCAAAGTGGAGCCTGGATGTCCTCACCCTCTCACACTTACCACTCCTTGCAGCCTGCATGACAGCAGGAAGAAGAAAGATAAGAATTTTGACAAGACAGGACATTTTCCCATAGGAATTTTATCTCTTGCTCTTAAGAAAAATAAGGAAAATCCCTCCATGCCCAGCAACGACTCACTGACTGCTCACAGCCAATGAGAAACCACAACCTCTAACACTTGTTCTTCTCTGATGAACTTTTGTTCAAAACAACCCTCCTCAACTTCCTCCTACAACCTAATAAAAGCTGACCTTTCCTTTGTCTCCTTGGATTGCCTATGTTTTGCCCTACTCTGATTCCCAGGTTGAAATTTCTCTGCTACTCCTGAATAAACTAATTTTGCTGGTAAAATACTTGCCATTTTCTCTCTCAGGCTGATACTACCAACATGCAGTCATAGTAAGAAGGCAGAAAGGGATGACGAAGGGAGCAGGGAGCCCGGTGTCAGACGGGGCAGCGGGAGTCCTCGGGTGATGCCGTGTGGCGGCTTACAGGCAACCAGTCCAGACTGACCACGAGGGGAGACAGGCAAGTCCAGGGACAGATGTGTGACACAGCTCCTCCAGGGGGGCCGTGTGAGAGAGGGTGACGGGCAACTTATACGCCCTTGGAAGGTGCTGGAAGATAAAACTTGAATAAGCCAGTAAAGAACATAGGAAATTATTAAACATTTTGGAGTAATACTGGAAAGAGTAAAAATGAATTTGAACAGTCAGATATGATGAGAAAAGGAAGAATGGGTTTCGGAAAGCTAACCTGCTCATTATCCACACTAGGAACAGAACACCTTGCCTGTGATTCTAGGTGCCTCATAATTTTCCCCACTGAGCAGATCTCCTTGGTCAGAAGAGAACAAGTATATTCCATGCTCATCATTTTCCCTGTGAAATGTGTCATCTGGGAAGGTGGAAGGGGTGTGAGCAGATCAAGAATTAGCAGGAGCTGGACCTTGGCAGTGAAGTGGCCGGAGGCTGCAATAGCAGAGAAATCAATTTCAGAGAGATTTCAAGCAGCTGGATGGTCTGTCTACATCCTTCTCTTTGTATTTCTGAAGTGACATAAATGAAGAGACAAACATTTTTTCTTCAGGTCTGCACTCTGAGCTGGTCCTTTTAGAAGGAACCAGTTTGCTCTGTAATATTTTCTGATTTCCTTCATTTTTGTAACCAAATGTCCCATGGCACATTGGAGCCTGATGGCAGTCTCAGCCCCTCTCAGCCTCCTAACAGTAATTACTGAACTCATACTTGGCTCTGGGCTGTAGAAATGAAAGAAGGGGAGAGAAGAGAAAGAGAAAGAGTCTCCGATTCCTTTGGGAGTATCAGAAAATACCCCCCAAGATGTAGCAGCTTTTGATTTATAACATGCAAATTGGTGCATAATTATCTTAAGGAAATTGAGCATTCAGTTTGAGAAAACAATTGTTCAAATGGGATCTGAAAGCAAATTTCCTTTAAGTTAGGGGACATAAACCTTGTGTGTAACTGAAAAGTTTATCAGGTCCAAGCTCGGGCCACTGGCCACATGACATGCCAGTAAGTTTAAAGAGAAGGTATTGGGGCAAAGAAAGCAACTTTTCTAAAACACAGCTGACTAGGAAGATAATGGACTAATTCCTAAAGCACCGTCTTAACTCAGGGTTCATTGTAAGCCCCTACTATGTTAGTAAAAGGGGAGCAGGAGGGGAGGCAGTTTAGGGGGTGACCAACGGCTGCAGACATCTGGACACCAGAGAGGTTTCTCCGAGGAAAATTTATTAGCGGGTCTCGAGGAGGATCCCTGTACCTAAAGGATGGGACGGAGAGAGAGAGACGGACGCCAAGCAAATTGTCAAGGCTTCGTTTATTTTTTAGAAAAGGCAGGGAATATATAGCATTTGAAGGAGCGTGGTAGGGAGTGGCTTCTTCTGGTTGGTTGCCCATTATGATAATGAGGCGACCTACAAAGTCCAATCACACACCGAGCTGTGCACATGCGCAGTCATCACTGACGCGAGCAACTGACCTGATTGAGAACACCTGGCAGGAAGCTGTGGCGGGAAAATGGTGAAGAAGAAGTAAACAACAAGATGGAGTCTTTAAAACAAAATGGAGTCCTATTTAGTTCCTGTAAATCTATCTTGCGTGCCTAACTGTAAAGGTTATGTTATTTCCTGAAGCAGAGCGTGGAATAAAGAAAGAAGAGCAGGTTGGGCAAGGATTTGTAAGTTCTTTTGGCCTTTTTAAGGTCCGGAGTGGTCACCAACAAATAAAAGGGGGAGCAGGAGGGGAGGCAGTTTAGGGGGTGACCAACGGCTGCAGACATCTGGACAGCAGAGAGGTTTCTCCGAGGAAAACTGAGAAATTCCATGGCACTAGCTAGTTAACTCTCACCAATCTAGGTCTGCTCGTGACATTTCTGAAAGTCTTGGAGAGGGCAATCATTATTTTCCTACGTATTTTCTTATCTCCTGGGGGAGGCAAGCTTCAGGTAAAAAGCTATTTGCAGAAGTCTCAAACTGTGAGCAAAATTCCTTTTGACAATCAACAAGCCTACATGCAGGGCTGCAGGGCTGAGCAGAAGCCCTTTTCCTTTTCTTTCTCTTTTGGCCCATGGTTAAGGCAGCAAAGGAGACAAAAACAGTATGGAGGCAAAGATGCCAAGTTTTTCGATCTGTTATAAGAAGTCACTTGCTTTGTTAAAGAGGAAACTACAGGGCAAGTGGATGTAAAGTGTGTGCAAACACACTACCAGAAGGAGGAAACAGATGTGGTGGGGGAATGTTCACTCTATTATCTCTTCCTTTCAGGCAGAGGCATGATTAAAACTCATCTTGATAATTTTGCCCCCACAAAATAAAGCCATTTTGTCATATGTTTCAATGTTCAGTATTGAGAAAGATGAACAAGCACGGCTCTATGGGCCCAAAGTACAGGTACAGAGAATGACAGGCATCTCAGGGCCGGGACAGAGATGCTGGTGGCAACTGGGATATGAAACAACTCGGAGGTCAGAAGATACATCTCAGTTGCTCATTTGCATTTTGTGAGTTTCTATAGAAAATTCTCCCATAATAACATTGTGTCCAAACACCCAAGACCATCCTCAATCTGTTTTCTTGTCTAAACCTTGAACCTAATTTCTAAATTATTTGCTGCACACACAATAAACTATGATATATCTCAGGAAACGCCATGAACAGGCATAACTTCAGGCCCTTTCCCAGTAGCTTTCACTGAGGCAGAAGCAAGCAAATGAAAACTCCTGAGGTTATGATTTTAAGTTCAGGTTCAAGTTCCCTGGGAATCTCTTCCTTGACTTCTACGTACTCCTTATCAGACAGAATTATTCTATCCTCTGTGTTTCCCAGCATCCTCTGACACACTGGTCATGTTATATCATTTATCTTTGTTCTATTCTCCTAGATTGTGAGCTGGGCCAGGGAGCTCACCTCTGTGCTCGGTGACAAGAGCAGGGCCTGACATGGAGCACTGGGTCCTTTTTGGATGACTGTATACGTGAATGATGAGGTTTATTCTCAATTATTACAACATATTCCTGAAGAGATGGCACATGGGTTAATACATTTTGTTTTAGAAGGTATCTGCTATTATCTTTAATGTCCTCTGTTCATACAAATGTCTCATTTTCCTGGAGAAGGAGGAGAAATCTTATCACATCCTAGACAGATGATAAAGGTGATTAGAGGTATAATTTGTAGTGTCTTACAGTTTAATAAAGAACCATTCAAGGTTATGCCTGCAGTTAAGCCGAAATGAAAAAATTCCAAATCTGTGACTCTCCCCTGTGTATGCATTTGGCTGGGGTCTAGCCAGACATGCTATTAAAATGAACACATTAGTTCAGCTCTAACCCTCACTTATACACGCTGCTCAGTCTGGTGCTGCTTAGATCCACTCATAGGATTTGTTACCAAGCTCATGGCCCTCAGTATCTCCATTGTTCCATATTTACCATCACAAAAAATAAAGCAGCAGAGGGTCAAGCTAATGTTTTAGCAGATAATAATGTGAAGATTTCTTAGCTTTCGCACTTTATCAGGAATGGTTCACACCAGTTTGAAGTCTGCCTGTCCAGTTGCTGAGACCGTCTGTTGCAGAGGGCCATGTGAATAGTGCCCAGAAGACAGGAAGAGGGATGAAAACATTAAAGTCAGAGACAATCCAGAGGTTCAGAGATGGAGACAAACTCGTACTCACAAACAGCATTTCAGCCTTAGATTATGTGGGAAGCCAGTTATGCCTTAAACAGGGAAGACAGGCTTTTCAATGGTCCACTGGAAAACTTCCAGCATAGGAATGGTTGAACAGGGATACAAGTAGAGAGAGCTTCAGAAAATAACATCTCTTCCTGTCCTGCAGTTCTTTCTCACTCTCTCAATCTTTGCTAAACTGTCATTTTTAGGTTCTGTAAATCCTACTGGCTTCAGGCAGATTTATGCTCCAGGAATCTCAAATTTCTGCACCAGCCCCTGTGCAGCAGGCTACTCAAATTTGTTCTTCATCATCATAAGAAAAACCCTCTTGATCTTAAGTGGGAATCTTATCTGTCTGACAAACATGTGAAGTATGAAGACCGTCATCAATGTCATGAGCCACCCCACCGCCCCTGCCCATCTGGAGCACTGACAGGAAGCCCGCCAAGGCTCATTGTCACAAACTGTTCACCACCTGCAGTTCATTAAGGAAAATATGGACACGGAAAACAGTGGCAGAGCAGGTCTTGCTCTTCCGAGCCCACAACGGCCTCCCAGGTAGGTACAAATTATTACTGTTTTCTGTTCCCAGTCACCTGGTAGACCAGAGCTGGTTATGGTGCTGGGAGATGCCAACACGTGGGCTTGGGCATCGGCCCATCTGGTTAAAAAATATAGTGAATAGAAAGAAGCTTTCACTCTGCTTTCCTAGGAGTTCTGTCTGGTTGGTTGGGGAGGAAGGTTTTCCCTCAGCTCATGAACTGGGAATCATTTAAGTTGTTGGGTAGGAGGTAGGGGAGTTGGTGCCCTCAGTACAGATTTCTTGCCTCTGTGTCTCATGTGTGTTAAGGGGCAGAAGCTTTTCAAAAGCCCCTGGGCTCTTTCCTGGTTAGTCTTTGTGAACCCCAAGTTGTGGGATCCTGCCCCACTGGTTAGAGGGGAAATGTTCTCGTAATACTAAATATGAACACATGTTAAGACTTTCCCTTTAAGGGTTTTAGAGGAGGCTGATGACAGACCTTTGGGAATCAATAGCAGGCTGAATATCATTGCAAAATATTAGGTATATTCCAAAGCTTCAGAAGGGATAGTTTTTCTAATTAGCCTGCTCTGAGAATGAAAACAGGAAGAGAGATTCAACTGACCCTCCAAAGCCATTCCTTTCTGCACATGAAATTGGGTGTGTCATTGACAAAATATATTCAGATACAGTTCCGTGTTAAAACAACTGAGAGATGCATGGGTGAATGGGTCTATTTTGTTTTGTTTTGTTTACTCATCAGCACAAATTAGTGGGAAATAACTTGGTAGTAAATGTGGATTAAGAAGACTTGGCATAGTTTTTGTTCCATTTTGTTAATTAATCACTGACTAGATGGTGATCTTCACCACTAACCTGGACCCTCTGAGCCTCAGAGTTTCTTATATATTACCATGAAAATTCTAATTGCAGGATTGTTTTGAAAAAATAAATGATCAAAACTCCCCTTCCTGTTAGTTGAGAGCTTTGCACAGAGCATCGGAAAATTTTCTCATGGCTGAATTTCTGTTTATACCTCACAGTGGGTCTGAAATTGAACTTTCAGAAGCTCCTCTCCGTGACACCCCCTTACTGGAGAAGGCGGCCCCATCCCCACCCCACCATACATGGCGGACACTCCTGAAGAGGGAGCTGGAGTTCCTGGGGGTGAGCGAGCCTCCTCCAACCTCACCTAGCATGAGGACGGGCTCTGGGTAAAGTACCTGGTGGGAACAACATAGCTTCCCCACTTGGCTTCATGAGGAATGAAAAGCCTGGTAGATGAAGGGTTGACATTCTTCCTGTTGGAAAGGAAGCATTTCCTCATGAAGACGGGATACAACTGGCAAAGAAGACCCACCCACTCTGGTCAGTGCTAGTGGGTTAACATAAGATCTTGCTGTGAAGGATTTGTAATTTTTATCTTCATTTAGATGGAATGATGTCCACCATGACTATGTAAGTAAAGGCAAATGAGAAATATATAGGCCATCCCTGCTTTAGGCCATGCTTGTATCAATTCATAGAGTGAGAATTGGCCAGAGGGTGCTGGAAAATATCTCATCAGATTCTTTCTCAGGCCTGCCTAAGACACTTAGAAGTTTCTCATGTTTGGCTTCGTTTATAAGCAAATTGATGCATTCTTGGGAAAATGTCTTCTTATTCCATAAAATATATGCATTTTCTACAGGTAACACAAATTCTCGTTGGTTTGATGTGCCTGTGTTTTGGAACAATTGTCAGCTCCATGCTCCATATTTCAGTATTTAAGGAAGACTATTTTTCATCATTTAAAGCAGGCTACCCATTCTGGGGAGCAGTTTTTGTGAGTATATGTATCTGTAATGGTCTCTCAAATAACACTGCACATAACTTTCCTTTTACTCAGATCAAATCTAATCAATTGTTTATTCCATATACATATATACTCATAGTTTAAAGGAACTTTGTGTTAAACATGTTAGCATAGAGAAACCTGAGACTGCCAAGAGTTTAAGGAATTTCCCAAGGGATATTTAGCTAATAAAAATTGACCCTAAGCTTTGAGAATCCAGTTCCAGAAAGATGTCCCTAACACTGAACATCAATAAAACTATCTTAGTTAAGGGAGGAGAAAGAAACTTACTAAGGAGAGGAAAACAAGGTCAATAGACATCTGATGACCTTCTACTATGTCCTGGAAACATTTAGATGCTCTCCCACTGCATCTCTGTTAGTCACTGCGGTGTTTAGAAACTAGATGACTCAGGGAGGTCACCTGTCTCTCTGCTCCGTGCTTTCCTATCCTCAGGCAATCACTGATCTGCTTTCTGTCGCTATAGATTAGTTTGTATTTTCTAGACGTTTCTATTAATGCAATTACGCAGCATGTTCTCTCTACTGTCTGGCTCCCTTCACTCAGCATAACTGTTTTTGATTAATCCATGTTGTTGGTGGTGTTTTGATTAACACTTCATTCAGAAGGACATATTTTAACTCTAAAAAGTACCACATTGGCTTGGCACTCTGCTAAATAGCTAGGATTCAGATCACCTCCTTGGGACTCTCCTTGAACCTCTGCCATATTCTATTTGAAACTTCTACCTACTGTCTTTGCACTGCAAACACCTCGCTTATTGGGTGTCTCTCCACCCACCATGCCCTCCGAATCTTTGAAATTGTTTTGAATTTGTACTTTTGATTTTAATTCTCAATAAATATTTCACCATGCACATTTTCATAATTATGTCTATAGGACATTTTTCATAGTCTGGAGATATGCCTGCCACAAATACATGTTTCTTGCCCAAAGGATCTGACACTCACACAGGATGCTCATGCAAACAGGTGATTACAATAAATGAGAGTAGTAAATAAAAATACAATAAAAAACAGAGTCCTGCACAGAGTATTGCTGGACCTTCCTACTATAAAAGTCAGGTTCCGCATCACCTGGGAGCCTGGTAGAAATGAAGAATCTCAAGCCCCATCCATCTGCTGAATAAGAATCTGCATCTTAATAAGACCATCATATGATTCACATGCACATTTAGCTTTGAGAAATGCTCTGTAGGAAATAAGAATAAAAATATCGCTCGAGGGAACATAATGGATGGCGCTAAAGATTACCCCCAAATTTACATTTGGAGGGTGGAGGCAAAGGGGACATAGAGAAGGACAGACACTCAGTATGCTTTCTCTCCCCCCATTTTTTGGACAGTTTACTATTTCTGGATTTTTGCCAATTATGTCTGAAAAACAACGTACAGTGTATCTGGTGAGTTGCAATTCTTTGTTCATCCTTAAGAAGATAAGAAAAATTGAATTTTAGGACTCTTGTCATCTCCTACATTATGAGTGAATGTGGATATGTGATTTTTTCCAATGTACTTTATGTTGGATATAATCATTAAAAATACAATCATTACCTGATGTATTATTTAAAAAACAATAAAATGTAATTACCTTGACACCTGTTTAAAAAATATCCTTCCCTGGGCCCTTGTCCTTGTAAGTATAGTCATAGAATCAAACAGAAGATTCATTTCCAAGTAAGGAGATTAGGTGAGGAGAGGCAATGTGTGTCCCCGTGGGTCTTCCTGAATGCAGTCCTAGCAAGAAGGTTACACATGCCTATTAAAAAATGAGTACATTTTCAAGACTTCTCTTTTTCATCCACATGTTGAACCAATGCAGAGTTTACGGGGTATATCCAGCCCTGAAGGTGCAGGTAGGTTTACTGGATGCCCTGGCAGGTTCAGGCCCAGTCTGAATGCTGTTCTTTACCCTCAGGTGTGGGGAAGCCTGGGAGCAAACACTGTCAGCTGCATAGCAGCAGGAACAGGAGTCGGCATCCTCCTCATCAACCTTAAGAGGAGCGTGGCTTATATGGACAGTTGCCAGAGAGTTTATGAAAATGACTCCTGCTTTATGGCTTCTTTTTCCACTGTAGGTATTTCCTGTGGGAAGGCTAAGATTGGTTCTATGTCCTAATCCTTTTCCTTGAGCTCAGTCCTTTTTGGCACCTCTACCACATAGCACAATGTTCTGTAGGTTCATGCCAGAGAGGCTGGCTCCCCAGCTGAATTCTGTAAGGTTGGAGTCATCTGCCTTGAAGTAGCATTTTGTGGTTTTCCCAGGGGTGTGTGTATGTGTGTGTGTACGTGTGTGTGTGTGTGAGAGAGAGAGAGAGAGAGAGAGAGAAAGCATGTGTCACTTTATAGGAACTTATCATATGGGGGTGGTGGCAAGTGAAATCGAGGGCTGCCATAAGGGACACACTTTTGGGCCACCTACCTTGTGCCTCATCCACCTTGTGACTCTACTCATCTTCTCGGTTGCTGTTCAACAGGAAATTGTGGTAATGATCCTGTTTCTCACCATTCTGGGGTTCTGCAGTGCCCTTTCTCTCACTATCTATGGACTTGGAGAAGTATTCAAACAAACTGAGGTAGGTGCAGGCCTGTTACTAAATCTTGGGGGAAATGACAAGCTGAGGAATTTGAGCTTTAACACCTAAACAAACAACCTGGATTTTCTGGAACATTTCTTGCGAAAATTATTTCTCTGAGTTTCAGTATTTTGGTTTCCAAATGCCACATCTTGAATCACATTTTTCATTCATGAATAGCACAAATTTAGGAAAATAAGATCTCCCTAATTTTAGAAAATTCATGGGAGATAAATGTGCCGGTAGCCTGTGACGGAAGCTCTCTGGTACCTGGGCTTATTTTCTAGTCCCGAATGGCTTCCTTAAATTTGTTCCTGCTCACTCTTTCCTTGGCTTTCACCTTCCCATTTGCTTGGAAGCTTCAACTTTCTTTTTTCCCTCATTCATGACTCCCAATAGCCTTTCCCCTTTCCTAACCCACCCATCACACCTTTGATATAGGAAAAAGAATCACCAACACATACACTTGCTGAAATCTTCCCAGTGAAACACACTCTGTCTGTCTGTCCACTTGCCAAAGCATTTATGTCTGGGTGCTTTTTTTGATCACTTTCCTCCCAAGACAAAAAGACAGCAGATAAACCGAAGTTCCAGCATGTAATAGCCTCACCGACTTGTTATCGACTGCTGTCATTTCCTTTGGGCCCACTTGGCCAGCCAATCGGGTTTCGTTGGTTGGAGACGGAGGGAGGAAGTGCAGGGTCATGGGACAGAGTGCAGAGATTCAGAAAGACACAAGGAGTTGAGACCTGCCTCTAGAACAAGTCTTCTAGTGGTGGGAAATTCTTGGTGATTGACGTTAAATGATTTTTCCCTCATCAGAGTTCAGAAGATCGTCTTTATGAAGAATTAAACGTATATTCGCCGATTTACAGTGAGTTGGAAGAACGAGCAGAGGTGTCTCCTCCCACTGATTCATAAGTATCAAGTGTTCAGAGCATTCTGACTGACAGCAAAGAGTACAGAAAGCCACAGGTCTTTGTTTAAGGGGCTGCTGGGAGAATGTCAATTCTCTCCATGGAGTGCCAATTTTACATTTTGATTTTTTCTACAGATGGCAGTGCTCTATTTTTGTTGTTTCTGTTCACCCAAACATCCCGCTTGTCTCCCATTTGTAGATATGATAGACTTGTGTTTTTCCTGATTAATGCTATCTCACAGCCATCCCTCTGGGAAGTCAACACGTACTAAGAGTTTACTATGTGCAATTGGGGAAAATAAGAGGAAGGTTGGTTGAGAGTTGAGTTAAACTTAGGCAACTTGATAATATTTGGTTCTTAGCCCTTTTTAGAGGTCACAAGAATGACAGATGTGCATAATATATGTACCCTTGACAGACTGTAAGCACCTTGAGGGCAAAGTTCATCCAGCAAACATACGCTGGGAACAATTAAATGTTGAAGTTTCCCACACTTGTCTCTTTCACACTGTGTGTCCAAGTATTTCATATGCAGTGAGTGCTCAGTGGGAAGCCACAAACCGCATGTTATAAATTAAAAGTGCTCTATACGAGAAAGGGATCATTATGTAAATTATTTAATTCATTTATATGTATATATATATATATATATATACACACACACACATAAAAGCAACCTCCAAATTTTAATAATCTCTAATGATATAAAATTTAAATCCATTCTACCCTAACTCTAAGGGACCCTCTCTAACTTTATCTTTAATATGCTTTTATGCTTGACAATCTCATATCAGCACTCTGGCTTGGAATGTTCTGTCTTCTGTGCTTGCTTGAATTTCTTCTTTCTTCAATTCCTATCTCAAAACCTACCTCATTCTTTAAATTTTCCTTCTTGAGATTGTTCCTCTCTCTAGATGATGAGTTTTTCTAACCAAATATAACCCCCCACACACATACCCACATATATAACTTACACCACATACAACTTTCTATATGCAAATATTTTATGTCCCCTCAAGGATAATACATTTTTTTCAGAGACACAAAGTTTCATAAAAATCTTATATTGTCTGAATCACCAGCACATTCACTGACACGAAGTTTTCGATAATGTTTGCGTGATGGTTACATGAGAGTACACACATGTCAAAATTCATTGGGCTGTATGCTACGATTTGTGAATTTTATTGTATGTCCCTCAATAAAAATAGTAAAGTTAAAAAAATGTTTGCAGATTGATGAGTGGACAGTGGGGTTTTTTGAGAAGTCACTCAGTATCTGGTGGGATGGATGGATGTGTAAAAACACGAAAACCATGAATGCAAAGATCATTTAATAAGGAATTTGAAATCAAAGACAAATACATGAGTGAAGACTAGCTCAAACGAAGTTAGTGGGAATGGAGAGAAATGGTCGTATATAAAGCATGGGGAGAAGGGACTGGTAGGTCTTGTTAACAAGCTGAATTAAAGGATCTAGACAAGCAATTGGATGAGTAATACAATAAGTGCTTGAGCCTAAGATCAAAGAGAATACCTGGTATGTTTAAAGAAATGGTAGGAAATCAGAAGTATGAATTGATGAGGACAAGTACAGATAGACCTAAAATGAGCTTAGCTTTTGACTTTGATTTTTAGGAGACCAAAGAGAAGTGTGCAAAGGGCCTGATGGCGTTCAATACCGAATACTGGCAAAACTAAGATTCGGTGATAGCTAGTCAGTGTCATTGTAAGAGACGGCATTATTAAATAAAGCAGATTCATGCTCTAAGAGAATTATTTCTGAGATAAAAGTAAAGCCGAGTTAATCTTCACATGCGTGTAATCAGAGGGTAAATGGAAGGGAAAAAGTCCAGGGTAGAAAATGCAAAACTTAAGTCAGAAAAGTGTACTGTGAAACAGGAGACTGTGGGTGGCCCAAAGCAGACAGAGGTTGGACAACATGAGAATAGCTTACCCCAGAGACAGTATCTGCTGGTTTGGGCTACAGATAAGTCTATAGTGATGTCAACTCCAGGTAAGGCACAGACATGGGGTGGGAAAATAGCAATGGTGAATGACGGCCAAAGGTGCAGAGAAACTCAAGACAGGATAACAGTGATGAGCAAATGCCTGAAACATTTGTAGAGGCACCTAGAAAGAGAGAATGGGACAAATGAGATGTGAGAAATAAGACAGTAGATGGTGGACAGAAAGTATTGACGAAAAATAAGCAAAATGACTTTTTGCGTTGCTTGTTGCTATTTTTCTTATTAGGAAAAGGAAAAAGCAATTCACATCTTTGAGTAGAAGAGTTCTATGGAGGGCCAGAAAAATCATTTTGGGTACTATTCAGAATTTATTAATAAAATAACTACATTTTATGTAGTTAGAATGTCAAAATTCAAAGGTGAAAGATAGACATTAATTTCCCCAGAGTGTAAAAGTGATCATATAACCACACAATAAAATATTAAGTGACTTGGTATGTTTATCTAACCTCAGAACCTCAGGTTTTTAATTTTCATTTTTCTGAAATAAAATTGTTTCTCAAAATTAGATAGTAGCACAAAAATAGACCCTTTCACTGTGTGGCTTGCCAGTGTATCTCCATTCCTGATCATCCATAGGTATTAATCATATCACATCCATGGCACATATAGTCATATCCAAACCCCTAAGCCGGGCCTACCAGGATCCTCTACAAGATTCTCCAATTTCTCTTGATAAGTGTGTAATATATACTACTACGCTTTCTCCCAATTCATATTTTAAGCACATTGTTGACTGTATATTTCTAATGTACATGACACAATTTCTGTCTCAAGACCATTCTGATGGCTGTCCTACCCCTGCCTGCCTTTTATCACGTGTCCACTTCACGGACACACTGAGCACACAACTGGTATGTTCTTTACAGATTCACTGTTGCAGATTATCTTTATAAAAATTTCAATGTACAGGTCATCCTCTCCATGAAAACTGCCTACTGCACACCTATTTATCCAGCCTCAATTTTTTGCTTCATAACCACTTTACCCCATGACACAGTATGTTACGTATTATGAGTGTACTTGTGATCTTCTTCATGTATCCTCTCAATTTCTAGAATTTGTGCAATAAATCAGAATCATTTAAATTGATTTCTTGTCTGTGTTTCTGTTTACATATGAGGGTAAGGGACTGACCAAGGATAATGGACAATCAAAGCATCAATTCAGTGATGCTGATGCGGGGTTCTTGTTCACGGAGCTGAAGAATGAACTTCACGAACAGTCAAGGTAGGAGAGCAAGGTACAGGCTTTTATTTAGAGATACAGTGAAAGGACAGAGCTCCTGGCTCACGCCAGGAGGGGACAAGAGAGTCCCGGGGTGGTACGTTGTCTAGGGGTTTTTATAGGCAGTTGAGAGACAAAGGGCTAGGGATGTACACCTGTTAAGTGGTCCCAAATACTTTTGAAGAAATACTAACTTTCTTATTAGTCTTCCTGGTTATTTACAAGAACTTTACTGATCTGATTTCCTCCCAGGAGAGCAGCTTCCTGGTCTGGGAGCAGATCACTTAAGGCTGCCTGCTCTGCTCCCAAGGTGGGCTGAGACTTTGTTTTACTTTTTAACTAATTGGATTTCAAGATGAAATCCTTCCTGCCTTATGTTGTTTTGGGCTTGCAATAGTTTTGGGCTTGTTTGCTACATTGCCCAAGTTGCAACAAATCATTTGTTTAAGGCTGGAGGAAGGAAGGCAGCACTTGGGTAAAGTTAGAAAAATAAGCTGGGCTCCCCGCAGGCCAAAGCAAATCTCGCAATGGTTATCTTGTTGTTTTTTCCAGAGGCCCTCACCCTACTGTGTCTAAGCCCATGGTCCCTGTCTCAATGCCAAGGACCAAGAGTAGTTTCTGGAGACCTCCTTTTTATCAGTTTCAACAAATGGGACAATCTATAATCAACCCCACAGACAGACAGAAAACAGTTGCGAGAACAACTGGCCATTTCTTGTCAATAAATGGTGGGATAAAGTTGGAAGGAAATTGGGTCATGAATCACATTTTACACTTGGTCCTGATTCTAATTCACTTGCTATGCTATATGAACTTGGAACAGTCTTTTTCCTTTGTGGAGCTCAGGTGTTCCACCTGAAAGGGAGCAGTTTGCCACAAAATGTTTCCAACTGATTTTTCTATTTCTATGTCTGTGCTTTTGGTAATCACAATTATTAAGTTTGTGGTTGACACCACAGCAGCAACTGGAGCTATGTGATGCTATTTGATATATGATGTAGCACCTGAGAGATAACATTTGTTCTAAACTCCTCTGACAAAAGCTAATCAGAATTTCTTTCTGAAAATTGTCTTAGAAATAAAATGTCCCAAATAATTCCCATTCTAGGAGGTATGGGCCCACCTACAAAAAATGCTGATAAAATAGGGTACCATATTCACAATTTCAGATTGATTTAGAGTGTTGAGGAAAACTTATACATGCCAGAGTGTGAGAATCCACTGGTAGTTGCCATCTGTGTTTCCAGAATATTTCCCTCTGATGCTGGGGCTCTTGTTCGCAGAGTTGAGGAATGAACTTTGCAAACACTCAAGGTAGGAGAGCAAGTGAGAGGCTTTTATTTATAGATAAAGTGAGAGGACAGAGTTCCTGGTTCACACTGGGCGGGAACAAGAGAGTCCCGGGGTGGTGCACTGTCTAGGGGATTTATAAGCAGTTGAGAGACAAAAGAGTAAGGATACAGACCTGCTAAGTGGTCCCAAAATGTTTATGTTTGAAGCACATTAAGTTTCTTATTAGTCTTCTGGGTTGTTTACAAGAAATTTACTGCTCTGATTTCCTCCCAGGATAGCAGCTTCCTGGTCTGGGAGCATATCAATGAAGACTGCCTGCTTTGCTCCCAAGGTGGGCTGAGTTATTGTCTGTTTGTTAAAGAGTATGTTAAGAAACTTACTTTTTAACTAATTGGATTTTAAAATGCAATTTTATCTTTAAGATGGAATACTTCCTGTTTTTACTATGTTGTTTTGGGCTTGCTTGCTACATTGCCCAGGTTACAAATCACTTGATTAGGGCCGGTGAGGAAAAGCAGCACCGGGGTAAAATCGAAAAATAAGCTGGGCCCCCCAGCAGGCCAAAACAAATCTCACAGCGGATTATCTTACTGTTTTTTTCTGGAGGTCCTCATGCTACCCTGACTAAGCCCACAGTCCCTGTCTCACCTTTACTGGAAAACCTCTGCTTATTCCACAGTCAAGTGAGCTCAATTTACATCTTCCAAAGAGCTTCTATCTGAACATCTGTCTAGGGTTTTGTTGAACAGCAGTGAGGAGGAGTGATTGTTTAAATGTGAAGTTTGGAGTATAATACACCCAGAAGTAAATTGTAGTATCTACATTAGATTCCAGTTCTATGAGCTTGGGTAATCTTTTAAATATTTTTTAATTAATTTTTCTTATCTCTTAAATGGATGTACTAAATATAACTACTTAAAATTCATTGTGTGTGTTCAAATATCATGTAGCCAAGTGCCTAGAATGGTGTATGGGACATATTTTTGAATCCATAAATACTGATGCCTAATCCTGAACCTGAAGTTAGAAAAAGAGACTTTGTTGCAACTTCTCAGGAGCCTTTGACAAAATTCATCAAACCTTGTTATTTCTGGTTAGAGAAAATGGGTACAGGATCCTGGAAAAGACCAGGGAAGGTGATTATTAGGAGCTTCCCCACAGAATATCTCTAGGTAAATTGAAAGGCTAGAAATATATATTAGAAGACAATATTGTCTCAGTCCTAAAAACACAGAGAAATATTTGGAGAGGGGCTCTAGGGAAAATGCTATCAGATGTGCTTTGGGAAACCTCTAGAACCCTATCTTAACACACACTATCAACCCATTAGGAATGAACTGATGGGAAAACACAGTGGGAGAGCCTCAATCTGTAACAAACACAAGGAACAGAGGGATGGATAGTCAAGAGAAGTTCTTGGCTCTAACATTAAGCTTTGCCAAAATGGTGCCCCCATAGAACAGCTCATTTCCTGTTCTTCTTTGGGAGCCCCAGAACACTTTTATGGTTTGGATTCTGGCCTATGTTTCTGCAAGGCCTTGGTCATGGGGATAGACTTAGAAGGAGGGCTGGCTAAGTGTCCATCAGTAGATGAATGGATAAAGATGTGGTACATATACACAATGGAATACTAATCAGCCATAAGAAAGAAACAAATCCTACCATTTGTAACAACATGGATGGAGCTGAAGGATATTATGCTCAGTGAAATAAGCCAGGCAGAGAAAGACAAGTATCAAATGATTTCACTCATCTGTGGAGTATAAGAACAAAGAAAAAACTGAAGGAACAAAACAGCATCAGACTCACAGAACCCAAGAATGGACTAATAGTTACCAAAGGGAAAGGGACTTGGGAGAGTGGGTGGGAAGGGAGGGATAAGGGGATTAAGGGGCATTATGATTAGCACACATAATGTAGCAGGGGCATGGGGAAGACAGTATAGCACAGAGAAGACAAGTAGTGACTCTATAGCATCTTACTACGCTGATGGACAGTGATTGTAATGGGGTATGTGGTGGGGCCTGATAATAGGGACAATGTAGTAACCACAATGTTGCTCATATGAAACCTGAGCATAAGATTGTATATCAATGATACCTTAATAAAAAAAAAAGAGCCACCATTTGAACCAACAATCCACTTCAGGTTATATCCAAAGGAAATGAAAGCAGGATCTTGAAGAAATACTTGCACACCCATGTTCACTGCAACATTATTCACAATAGCCAAGAAGTGGAAGTAACCCAAATATTCTTCAACAGAAGAATGAATAAAGAAAATGTGGTCTGTACATACAAGGGACTATTATGAAGCCTCAAAAAAGAAGGAAATCCTGTCAGATGTACAACACGGATGAACCTTGAGGATGTTACGCCAAGTAAAATAAGTCAGTCCCAAAAAGACAAATGCTGGGCCATCCCACTGACTTGCAGTATCTGAAATAGACTCACAGAAACAGCAGAAGGGTGGTTGCTGGTCAGGGGCAGGGAGCAGGGAATGGCGAGTTGTTCAGTAGGTATAAGTTTCAGTTTTGCCAGAAGCAGCCATCCTACAATGCTGTTGCACATCTATGTGAATATATATAACACTACTGGACTGTACTTAAGGGTTAAAATAGTACATTTTATGTTATATGGGTTTTTTAAATAACCACAATTAAAAATTTTTTACAAATTTTGAAAAAGTTGGAGAAGCAGACTCAGGAAGACCTGCCATTGCCTAACATTTTAATAATCACAACTGTTCTAGGAAATCAACATGTTGTCACTACTGCTCATGACAGGAAGTTGCGGACAATCACCACCAGCGGTCACAGCTTCCGTAAAACACGGAGGCAAGTGACTGGTAGGAAAAAGGATGTTGCCGTTAAACCTCATGCTCTCTGAAACATGTTTCCTCACATCTTCCTGCCATTCCAGAAAAACATATATAATTTATGCCTCTCTTCCTCCTACCAAATCTTATTCTAGTACAAATCATTGGCACAATATAAACTGCATCCAGAACCCTGGCACAAAAGACATCTGGGAAGTATCGACCCGAGTTGACCAGCCCTTCTTCACAAAGCAGAATATGGAGTGGGAAGGGCCCATCTGGCTTCCATTTTAAAAAATCCAACATACGTATTGAAGAAAACTTTATTAAGAGTTTGGCATTGACCTATATATGCCTTCCCTCCCCTCTATGGATTAATATTAATTAGTTAAAATTAACAAATGAATTAACTAATTAATTAATATAAATTAATTTTCCCTTTTACCAGGAAAAGGACATTTCAGGATGAAACAGGATTCTGGGGTGGAAGCAGAGGGGTTTTGGTATGTGTGAAAGTAAAAACTATAAATGATAGACTGAAAGTAGTCTTTCTTCCATGCCTTTGTGAAGACATTCTCCTGTATTTGTGGGTCTATAGTACTATGCACAATGTCTGGTCCAATCTTTGCATCTTGGAGAGTAACTTACTCACTAAGTATAATCTTTACATGTGGTTATGGTTAAATGTTGGTTCTGTATGTTCTGGTGATGGTGCTGAGGATAATTTCACTTCCAGTGTGGGAAAAGGTGATTATTCTAGAAAGAGGAACCTCACTACAAAACAGCATTATCTTTCTTGCCTCTCTTCCTTTCCCAGTCATAATGTGATAAGATATATAATGTCTTTTGGTAAGTATATACTCTTTTATTTGGCTTCTTTCACTCAGCAAACTTATTTTGATAGTCACCTATGATTTTGCATGTACAGAGTAGTATTCCACGGTAAGGCTGCACGGCCACTTTGTTCACTGATTTGCCTACTGATGGGCATTTGGGTATGACAAATTAGACTATTATGAACATTCTTTAAATGGACACAAGCTTTACTTTCTCTTCGGTGAATACCGAGAAGTAGAAAGGCTGCATCACACAGAAGATGTTTTACATCTAAGAAACTGCCAAGTGGTTTCCAAAGTGATTGTACCATTTTACATTCCTACCAGCAATGTATGAAAGATCGTGTCCTCACATCCAGGCCAGCACTTTGTATGGCCAGTCTTTTAAATTTTCCCATGCTAATAGATGTGAAGTAGTTCTCACTGGGGTTTTAATTTGTATTTACCCAGCTCCTAAGGATTTTGAGCTTCTTTTCATGTCACAGTTTGCTTATTTGGTAAAGAGTGTATTCAATCTTCTGCCTTCTTTAAAACAGTTGTTTTCTGGTTCTTGAGTTGTGAAAGGTCTTATATCTTCTGCATACAAGTCCTTTATCTGAAATTATTTGAAACTCTTTACTCCCAGCCTTTTGTATCTTTTTATTCTATACCAACATCTTTCAAAGAACTGATGTTATTAATTTGAAGTCCAATTTGCATTTTTTAAGTGGATCATGTTTGAACTCTCCAAGTTCATTAGGAAAAGCAAGAGAGAGATTCTTCTTTAGCAAATAAGAAATCCTCTGTGAAGTCTAGGAATTTGTTTCTGAGGCATATTCATGAAAACATCCCCATTCCGAGTCTCACCATCCCATTGTTTCTCATAAGGTCCCTGACAATAAAATAAAAGACACGTTAAAGATGCATATCCAGTGTCCTTTGCATTTGAATTATCTTTAAAGTATAAAATTTGGACTTGATTTTCAGTGTGGTTTGCTCTCTGGCTTCAGGAGATATGTGTAATTATAAGTGTTTCCAAGGAAACCCTTCTGACTTTCATCAGTGTGCATTGGGTTGGTATTTAATTAACCAAAGAGTTTCTTCATTTTCTGAAAGGATTATGATGCAGTTATTATCACCAGCCAACCCCACGGTCCTTTTAATTTTCATCCCCCCATATTGTTGAAGTGCTAGAACTGCTTAACTCAAAGGGTCCTCTTCTACCTGGACCTCAGTCCTACCCTCTTCAGGTTGGAGTCTTAGTAGTGACATTACAGCATGCTAGAGATATCATTATAATTTCCAGTACCATGGGGTCTTTATTAGCATCTGACTGCTTAGCCATTCATTTCCAAAATCTCATAAAGGAAGTCTACTTTTTAGGGCACTTCTGAGTCCACTCTATCCACTTCCCTCAAATGCAATATCTTAGACAAGAATTTGAGTGTATAGATGGTTTATTGGATCGTCAGCTCAGAAAGCTAGGAGAGGGAGTGGGAAGACGAGAAAAGGAGAAGGAAAACCAAAACAAGGTTATTAAATTCACCATTTTGGGCAAGTGGGATTCAATTATCCAGCTACCTTCCCAAAAGTTATAAATGCCTCCCAGAATAGCCAACATAAAGCACAGGAGGCTGAAATATTTAGCCACTGTATTAGTTTCCTATCGATGCTCTTTAAATCACCACAAACTTGGCTGCTTGAAAAAGTCCACGTTTATTCTCTTACAGCTCTGTAAGCCAAAAGCCTAAAATCAGTTTCCCTGGGATGAAGTGAAGCGGCGCGGGCCTCGCCCCTTCCGGTGAACAGGTTTGCTTATCCTTCTCGCTTTCGGAAGATGCGTGCACCCTGGGCTGTGCTCTTCCCATCGCTCCAATCTCTTGCTTTTCTCATCAGATCTCCTACAACCTCTCTGATCTGCTGCTTCCCTCTTATAAGGACCCCTGTGATTTGTTGAGCCAACTCAGGTAATCAAGGATAATCTTCCCACTTCAAGATCCTCAGCTTAATTCCATCTACAAAGACTCTTTTTCAATAAAAGGTTATGTTCAAACAGGTCCCAGGGATTAGGAAATGGACATCTTGGGGGGACACTGTTCACCTATCACATCCACGAACAGATTAATTGGTTGACGTTTACCTCCAGAAGCTCCCTGTGTTCTGAAACGTCTCTGTGTTTGTAACGGTCTGAGTATTCCTGTGGGCAGAGAAATTTTTATCATGAACTTTCCTGGGTTTTCTTACCTTTGTTTAGTCCCGGGTGCTCTCAGATAAACAGCTGTGACGTACTTAGCCTTTTGGGATGGTAGATAATTACCCATGTCTATTGCCTAGAATTAGACTCTGGTAACTTCATTCCTTTACCTCTTCCCTGTTCCCTCCCTTTCCTTGATGAGATCCCATTTATTCTGGAAGTTATTTAATGTTTTCCTTTTGAAATAAATAGATTTTGAGAATGGCACGTTTCTTCTCTGCCTTTCCTTTATGTCATTGCTTTAGATCTTTCTTAACTTTTTTCTACAGTGAAACCAAAGTATGGATGGATAGAATTACAGGGAAGTGTAACTTCCCCTTATTTTCATTGTCAATTTTGCAGAACAGACATTTAGAACCAGAATTTGTAAGGTCAAAATGAAATAATCCTGTCAATTGTTATATAAATATATATATGTATATGTATATATACACATATATTAAATTTTTATATTATATTAATTATATATTATATATACATATATAATCTCCTTTATGCAGATTGCAGACCTAGTCCTTGGTGTAGCATAACTCTAATTTTGATGTTTATATATTTTTAACTAATCGTAAAATCTTCTTCTCTTCTTTTCCCCAGTTCCCTATGTTATGTGCCAGGTTCAAGCCAATTGTTCTAAGAGGTAGCTGTCTACCTGGGAGGGGGTATGAGGAGGGGAGTGGACAAGGTGGGCAGTAAGCAGTAAGACTGAGAAGATTTGAGCTTATGGAAGGAAAACAGAATATTTTCACACCCTGGGAGACCAGCGAAGAATTTAGTTAATCTCCTGCCTTGTTCCTAAGTAGCCTGTTCAGAGACAACAGAAATTATTTGGAATTCTGCACAGATGTGTCTGTTTTCTCCATTCACTTAATCACTCAGTCTTCTTACACCTGCATGGACTCATGGATATTGTTTTATATTGGGTTCTAATGCAATACTACTTTATTAATTCCGTTGCCTAAAATGTTCCAGCTTTGGACATTGTAAGCTCTTCCAGTGGATTCCTCTGTTCCTTTGACATACCCCTATCTTTATGTTTCTTTTTGATAACTTCCCTAGTCTGCAGCAGGACAAGATACTGCCAGCTCATCTTGTATATTTCCTACCCAAGACTTAGAATCAGCCATTTATCCAAGATTCCCTAGATTCTTTTACTGGAGAATGGTATTTGACGCAAAGATCTGGGAGCTAGGTGTGCTTGTTGATATTGGGGTGTTGTTTTTTGAGGTCCTCTCAATGGAAAGAGCAAGGAAATATGTGTGCCTGCTAACCCATATAAACACACATATCTATAAATATTTCTGCATGTATCCTTCTGTATCTGTATCAGTCTAAATATGAGCTCATATGGACTTCTCCATCTCTAATTGGTTGTCACATGGATCATTCTAGACTTCCCTGGCTGTCTATAACCTCCCATTCCAACTCAGTTACTTAATTGTTCAATTCCAGTGCATGTATATAGTTTCAGACTTGATTGACAAGATTAATACATGTTATATACACTGAACGTTTATGTCCCCTCAAAACCCATAAATTGAAAACCTAATCCCCAATGGGGTGGTATTTAGGGGTGGGACCTTTGGGGGTGATTAGATCATGAGGGCAGAGTCCTTATGAAGGAGATTGGTGCCCTTGTAAGAGAGACCCCACAGAGCCACCTTGCCCTCTTTCACTGTGTGAGGACCCTGTGACAAGACAGCCATCTATGAACCGTGAAGTGAGCCCTCACCAGGTACAGGATGTGCCTGCACCTTGATCTTGGACTTCCCAGCCTCCAGAACGGTGAGAAATCAATTTCTGTTGTTTATAAGCAACTCAGTCTATGGTATTCTGTTATATGTAGCAAGCCAAACAGATTAAAACAACACAGAATTGTTTAAAGATTTTAAAATCAATACAACAAATCAAACCAACCAATAGAAAAACTAATAGAAGATATCAACATTTGATTCCTACAAGAACATATTTGAATAGGAAAAAACATGAAAAAATGCTGGGTTTTATATCTTGCAAAGCCAAGAATTGGCCAGGACGTGAAGCAATAGTAATAGCAGGTGCCATACACTTAGAGTAAGTTAGTTTGAAATACCACTTCAGAGAATCATTTAACAATATCCTGTGGTAGGAGATGTGCCCAATTTAAGACATAAGCCTTGCAAAATTATTGTATAATACACAAAGAGACACACATCAGAATGTTCTGAATTGGATTTCTGCTGAAATAAGTAATGCAGGAACTATGCATTTTATCAACATGTGAAGAAGAAAATGTTTTTTATACAACTATGGTAAAGCAATGAAAATGATGAATAAAAACTACGTATTATGAAACTGAGTGGAAAGTGCTTTTGAAGAAGATAAAGTAAAATACATGTCTTGACTGACGGTTTCAGCCCCAGGCAGGTTCACTATGGATTCAGTAAGCCCAGAAAATAACAACGGAGCGTCTTTGGGTAGAAGGTCTTATACTGGCCTTTATTCTTTTTTTTTTTTTTTTTTTTTTAGTATCATTAACCTACAATTACATGAACAATATTGTGATGATTAAACTACCCCCTTCATCAGGTCCCCCCCACCAACCCTATTACAGTCACTGTCCATCAGTGTAGTGAGATGAGAATCACTACTTGTCTTCTCTGAGCTGTACAGTCCCCCCCCGTGCCCCCCCACCCTATGTCTGCCAATCGTAATGCCCCTTTTACCCTCTTATCCCTCCCTTCCCACCCATCTCCCCAGTCCCTTTCCCTTTGGTAACTGTTAGTCCATTCGTGGGTTCTGTGAGTCTGCTGCTGTTTTGTTCCTTCATTTTTTTTTTTTCTTTGTTCTTATACTCCACATATGAGTGAGATCATTTGGTACTTGTCTTTTTCGGCCTGGCTTATTTCACTGAGCATAATACCCTCCAGCTCCATCCATGTTGTTGCAAATGGTAGGATTTGTTTTTTTCTTATGGCTGCGTAATATTCCATTGTGTATATGTACCACATCTTCTTAATCCATTCATCTACTGATGGGCACTTAGGTTGCTTCCATTTCTTGGCTATTGTAAATAGTGCTGCAATAAACATAGGGGTGCATCTGTCTTTCTCAAACTGGGCTGCTGCATTCTTGGGGTAAATTCCTACTGTCTAACCCCATACACAAAGGTAAACTCAAGGTGGATCAAAGACCTGAATGTAAATCATGAAACCATAAAACTCTTAGAAAAAAACATAGGCAAAAATCTCTTGGACATAAACATGAGTGACTTCTTCATGAACATATCCCCCCGGGCAAGGGAAACAAAAGCAAAAATGAACAAATGGGACTATATCAAGTTGAAAAGCTTCTGTACAGCAAAGGACACCATTAGTAGAACAAAAAGACATCCTACAATATGGGAAAATATATTCATAAATGATGTATCTGATAAGGGGTTGACATCCAAAATATACAAAGAACTCACGCACCTTAACAAACAAAAAGCAAATAACCCAATTAAGAAATGGGCACAGGACATGAATAGACACTTCTCTAAAGAAGAAATTCAGATGGCCAACAGGCACATGAAAAAATGCTCCACATCGCTAATCATCAGAGAAATGCAAATTAAAACCACAATGAGATATCACCTCACACCAGTGAGGATGGCCAACATCCAAAACACAAACAACAACAAATGTTGGCGAGGATGTGGAAAGAGGGGAACTCTCCTACATTGCTGGTGGGAATGCAAATTAGTTCAACCATTGTGGAAAGCAGTATGGAGGTTCCTCAAAAAACTCAAAATAGAAATACCATTTGACCCAGGAATCCCACTCCTAGGAATTGGCCTTTATTCTTGTATTGACAGGTCAAGTGCTAGAATCCCGTCTGCCTCTGGGGCAGTCCGCATGCAGCAAACCAATCTCTGCCTCCGGGCCTCTGCCACCTCGCAGCCCCACAGCACTGGGAGGAGCTCTTTATATAGAGTCAATGATAACTTCATGCACATATGTGTGCAAGCCTAAGCCTGCGAGCATTGCACGTGCCCAGTGGGCAAGCACACCAGGGTTAGGTGAGAATCCTGGGCAGAGGAACTTTCATTTTCTCTAAATGTTATAATGTATATGTTTTAAAATAAAATCATATTATATTACTGAATGTGCATACTCTACTTTTGTCTGTTCATTTTTTAACAGAGTGCCTGCCCTTTAGTAGACTTTCAAAACCAATAAAAAATGTAAAGACCAAAGCATTAAAAATCAATGTGGGAAAAATCTAATGTTTCCTTAGTGTTATATTTTGTAGAAAATAAGTGAGATAAGCAAAAGAAAAAAAACAACTTTTTTTTTGGTCTGATTTCTACCTCTTGATGTTCTGAAGCCATTGGTTCTCTGGTTTTAAAAAAAATCAGGTAATTAGCAAAGCATAAAATAAATAGAATATTCCTTGATTCTTAACAGAGGTTCACAAGTTGACCCATGGGACCCAGGGATGGGGTAAATACTTCAAAACCTAGAAGACAGGGATAGAACATCAGGTGTTACATACTGAGCAAAATAATAGCAGTGAGTGAGGAGTTTTCCAATGTATCTCAAGAAAAAGTCTATCAAATGGGTTGGTTACTAACTGCTCTCGGTATGCTCAGCTATAGTGGTTAGTGATTAACTTTTTATCTGATGTTTGTCAACAAATGTTAATTTGTGGAAATTTTATTCTTTGCTGCTGTTGGGCCCTTGGTATAAAAGTCAGAATCTTGTCCCCATGGGACTGAGCTTTTCCAGAAAAGCTTTACACGCAATAACAAAACAACATCTGAATGCAATTAAGATCTAAAAGCAAGTCCCTGGTAGTTTGCCCTTAGCTTTTGAGTGGAGAATGATGACTAAGTTAGTGCAAGCAGCAGTTTATTCGTTATGGTTTCATTACAGCTGCGCTGGTGGGCTAGGTCAGATGACTTACAGGAAATAACAGTGACCGTGCAGAGCTGAAGGTGGCTGCCCATCACTCTTTGGATCAGACTTTTCTGCAGAAGTGGTTTAGAGAACAGTGACCTGCAGGGGCACTCACCTCCCATTTGGGGGCAGTTCTAGAATCAGCCAAAGGCAGGAGGAGCTCATTTTCTATTCTCAGCTTCTCAAAAGAGTTCTACTTGGGCAACTGGTGGGTGATAGGTCAGAACCTGAGTCAAGAGTATCTAGTATGGGCTGAGGTGAGAATGAACTTTGGAAGGAGTTAAGCCTGCTTGTAACTGGGCATTCAAAAGAGATTCTCCTCAATATGGGAGGTGAATGTTCAGTCTGCAGAAAGGTGCCCTTCTCAACATCTGTTTCAAAAGGAATACATTAGCTAACTTCCAGAATAAATGGAATCTCAGTCAGGGAAATGGAGGGAAGTAAAAAGGGAAGGGAGACACATTAAAAGTATTACAGAGTCCTATTTTTATAGTAAGTGGCTTTGTTGTGTATATTCATGCAGAGAAGGCAGTGTCAGGACACCATGACTTCACCTACTGACCATGTTTAAGAAGGAAATTATGGGAATTGATCATGTAAGGAAACTTCTCTGACTCATTCTTTTTCCCTGTCTTGTGATAAAGATATTACTTTCTTGAGACACATAAGATTATATACTAAATTAGGGATTAAAGATGGTGGCATGAAAGGAGAGATACAGGCTTCCTCCTAAAACCACATATAAAATGAAAACATAATTAATATAACTAATCCTGAAAAAGCAACAGGAAAGAGGACTGCACCAGACTGCATACACCTGGAGAAAAGAGCAGACCTCACAGAACAGGTAACGTACCAAAGCTGTGGCCCAGCAGGACCCAAGCCCTTTCCCCACCCCAGCTCACATGCGGGAGGAAGAGAAACCGAGCAGGGAAGAAGTGGAGGCCTGGAACTGTTGAATACCTAACTCTGGAGATCTGCTCTGGGAGCACAAACCTACATTTCATGGTGCTTGCATGATACTGTCATGATTATGGGGTTGGAAAGCTAAGACAGGCAGAATTCCTGGAGAGACTGAGATCCCGGCCGCTTGTGGAAAGCAGGGATCCATATCCGGCTGCTCTGGGACAAAAGAAAGGCAGGCAGTCTAACAGACTTCCTAACAAGGAAGCCCTTAGCAAGAGGGCTGCTAAAAGGGCAAGGATTGCACAGAGCTTACTTCTCAGGAGAGAGGACAGGTAGACAAAATTGTCCGGGGGCACTCTGCCCAGCAGGTTGGGAGCTTTGCCATATAGACTCTCATATTTAAGGAGGAAAAAGAAATCTTCCTCCTTAGACAATCTTCAGGTGCTTCAGCTCCTTGGCTGGCTACACAGCTCCAAGGACCCCCTCCATGATACACAGTCTACTTTGCCTTTCTCCCAGCCAGCCCCACTTGGCTCACAAACCGGCAAACTCCACCCTGGCGTTAGCCCAGCCAGAGGGAAGATCTTTCTACAGCAACTAAAAACGCAAAGCATAGAGGCTTATACCTATGTGCTTGACCCACTGGTTCAGGCAGTGGAGATAGGCATAGCAGCCAGGAAGCAGGAAACAGCTCTTTCCTTCCCCCAGGCACCAATACCACTCCCCTGCATTGCTTCAGGGGCTGAGCAGCTCCAGGGAGTAGAGCTTCTGGGCACTAGAGGGCGCCATATACAAATATGAAATGCCAAAGGACCCTGGTTCAGAGTAAAATTATTAACACAACTCCTGAGAAAGATTTAAATGACGTCGACCTCATGACTCTTCCTGAAAGGAAGTTCAAACTAAAAATCATTAACATTCCCATGGAGGTACAGAACTCAGGAATAAATTCTGGTCAGTGATCCAATCATTGAAGAGCACAATGGAGGGTATCAAAAGCAGATTCGATACAGTGGAGGAGATGATAAATGAAATAGAAACTAGAGAAAAGGAATACAAAGTGGCTGAGGCACATAGAGAAAAAAGGATCTCTAAGAATGAAAGAATATTGAGAGAACTGTGTGACCAATCCAAACCTAACAATATCCGCATTATAGGGGTACCAGAAGAAGAAGAAGAGAGAAAAAGGGATAGAAAGTGTCTTTGAGGAGGTGATTGCTGAAAACTTCCCCAATCTGGGGAAGGAGATACTCTCTCAGGTCATGGAGATGCACAGATCTCCCAACGCAAGTGACCCAAGGAAGACAACATCAATATATATAGTAATTAAAATGGCAAAGATCAAGGATAAGGACAGACTATTAAAAGCAGCCAGAGAGAGAAATAAGATTACTTACAAAGGAAAGTCCATCAGGCTATCATCAGACTTCTCAACAGGAACCTTACAGGCCAGAAGGGAGTGGCATGATGTATTTAATGCAATGAAGCAGAAGGGCCTTGAACCAAGAATACTTTATCCGGAAAGATTATTATTTAAATTTGAATGAGAGAATTTACCTCCCACAAACCATCTCTACAGTGTATTTCAGAGGGACTGATAAAGATGGAAGTGTTCCAAGGTTTAATAGCTATCACAAGACATAATAAAACCACATAAAAAGGAAGTAGAACAGCTAATTACTAAGCAAATGCAAAATTAAATTAACTATTCCCAAAGGCAATCAAGGGATATACAAAGAGTATAGAAATGATACCTAATAAATAAAGAATGGAGGAGGAAGAAAAGGAGGGGAAAAAAAAGAACCTTTAGATCGTGTTTCAAATAGCATATTATGTGAGTTAAGTTAGACTCTTAGATAGTAAAGAAGTTACCCTTGAACTTTTGGTAACCACGAAGCTAAAGCCTGCAATGGCAACAAGTACATATGTATCAATAATCACCTTAAATGTAAATGGACAGAATGCCCCAATCAAAAGACATAGAGTCAATGAATGGATAAAAAAACAAGACCCATCTATATGCTGCCTACAAGAGACTCACTTTAAACCCAAAGACATACACAGACTAAAAGTGAAGGGATGGAAAAAGACATTTCATGCAACTAATAGTGAGAAAAAAGCAGTAGTTGCAGTACTTGTATCAGACAAAATAGACTTCAAAACAAAGAAAGTCACAAGAGACAAAGAAGGACATTACATAATGATAAAAGGGTCAATCCAACAAGTAGATATAACCATTGTAAATATCTATGCACCCAACACAGAAGTACATACATATGTGCAACAAATACTAACAGAATTAAAAGGAGAAATAGAATGCAATGCATTCATTCTAGGAGACTTAAGCACTCCATTCACTCTGAAGGACAGATCAACCAGACAGAAAATAAGTAAGGAGACAGAACAAAATAAGTAAGCACAATAGAACAAATGTACCTAACAGACATCTACAGAACTCTACACCCAAAAGCAGCAGGATACACATTCTTCTCAAGTGCACACGGAATATTTTCAAGAATAGATCATATCCTAGGCCACAAAAAGAGCCTTGGTAAATTCAAAAAGATTGAAATTGTACCAACCAGTTTCTCAGACCACAAAAGTATGAAACTAGAAATAAATTATGCAAAGAAAATGAAAAATACCATGAACACATGGTGGCTTCACAACATGCTCCTAAATAATCAACGGATCAGTGACCAAATAAAAACAGAGATTAAGCAATATATGGAGACAAATGACAACAATAATTCAACACCACAAAATCTGTGGGACGCAGCAAAGGCCATGCTCAGAGGGAAATATATTGCAATACAGGCCTACCTCAGGAAAGAAAAACAATCCCATATGAGCAGTCTAAACTCAAAATTAACAAAACTAGAAAAAGAAGAACAAAGAGGGCCCAAAATCAGTAGAAGGAGGGACATAATAAAGATTAGAGCAGAAATAAAATTGAGAAGAATAAAACAATAGAAAGAATCAATGAAAGCCAGAGCTGGTCCTTTGAGAAAATAAACAAAATAGATAAACCTCTAACCAGACTTATCAAGAAAAAAAAGAGAGTCTACTGACATAAACAGAATCAGAAATGAGAAAGGAAAAATCACTACAGATACCATGGAAATACAAAGAATTATTAGAGAATACTATGAAAAAGTATATGCTAACAAACTGGATAATATAGAAGAAATGGACAACTTTCTAGAAAAATACAACCTTCCAAGACTGACCCAGAAAGAAACAGAAAATCTCAACAGACCAATTAATTACCAGCAATGAAATTGAATTGGTAATCAAAAAACTACCTGAGAATAAAACACCTGTACCAGATGGCTTCACCACTGAATTTTATCAAACATTTAGTGAAGACCTAATTCCTATCCTCCTTAAAGTTTTCCAAAGAGTAGAAGAAGAGGGAATACGTCCAAACTCATTCTATGAGGCCAGCATCACTCTAATACCAAAACCAGGCAAAGACACTACAAAAACAGAAAATTACAGACCAATATCCCTGATGAACATAGATGCAAAAATACTCAACAAAATATTAGCAAACTGAATTCAAAAATACATCAAATGGATCATCAATCATGATCAAGTAGGATTTATTCCAGGGATGCAAGGATGGTTCAACATTTGAAAATCCATCAACATCATCCACCGCATCAACAGAAAGAAGGACAAAAACCACATGATCATCTCCATAGATATTGAAAAAGCATTCAATAAAATTCAACATCCATTTATGATAAAAACTCTCAACAAAATGGGTATAGAGGGCAAGTACCTCAACATAATAAAGGCCATATATGACAAACCCACAGCCAACATTATACTTAACAGCAAGAAGCTGAAAGCTTTTCCTTTAAGATCAGGAACAGGACAAGCATGCCCACTCTCCCCACTTCTATTCAACATAGTACTGGATGTCCTAGCCACAGCAATCAGACAACACAAAGAAATAAAAGGCATCCAGATTGGCAAGGAAGAAGTTAAACTGTTCCTTTTTGCAGATGACATGATATTGTACATAAAAAACCCTAAAGAATCCACTCCAAAACTACTAGATCTAATATCTGCATTCAGCAAAGTTGCAGGATGCAAAATTAATATGCAGAAATCTCTGGCATTCCTATACATTAACAATGAACTAGCAGAGAGAGAAATCAGGAAAACAATTCCATTCACAGTTGCATCAGAAAGAATAAAATACCTAGGAATAAACCTAACTAAGGAAGTGAAAGACCTATACTCTGAAAACTACAAGACACTCATGACAGAAATTAAAGAAGATACCAATAAATGGGAACACATCCCATGCTCATGGATAGGAACAACTCATATTGTCAAAATGGCCATCCTGTCTAAAGCAATCTACAGATTCAATGCAATCCCTATCAAAATACCAGCAGTATTCTTCAATGAACTAGAGAAAATCATTCTAAAATTCATATGGAACCACAAAAGACCCTGAATAGCCAAAGCAATCTGAGAAGGAAGAATAAAGCTGGGGGTATTATGCTCCGCAACTTCAAGCTCTACTACAAAGCCACAGTAATCAAGACAATTTGGTACTGGCACAAGAACAGACCCATAGACCAATGGAACAGACTAGAGAGCCCTCATAAAAATCCAACTATATATGGTCAATTAATATATGATAAAGGAGCCATGGACATACAATGGGGAAATGACAGCCTCTTCAACAGCTGGTGTTGGCAAAACTGGACAGCTACATGTAAGAGAATGAAACTGGATTATTGTTTAACCCCATATACAAAAGTAAACTCGAAATGGATCAAGGACCTGAATGTAAGTCGTGAAACTGTAAAACTCTTAGAAGACAACATAGGCAAAAATCTCCTGAATATAAGCATGAGCAACTTCTTCCTGAACGCATCTCCTCAAGCAAGGGAAACAAAAGCAAAAATGAACTCATGGGACTACATCAAACTAAAAAGTTTCTGTACGGCAAAGGACACCATCAACAGAACAAAAGGGCATCCTACAGTATGGGAGAATATATTTGTAAATAACATATCCGACAAGGGGTTAACATCCAAAATATATAAAGAACTTACACACCTCAACACCCAAAAAGCAAATAACCCAATTAAAAAATGGGTAGAGGATATGAAGAGACAGTTCTCCAAAGAAGAAATTCTGATGGCCAACAAACACATGAAAAGATGCTCCACATCACTAATCATCAGGGAAATGCAAATTAAAACCACAATGAGATATCACCTCACACCAGTAAGGGTGGCCATCATTGAAAAGACTAAGAACAACAAATGCTGGTAAGGATGTGGAGAAAGGGGACCCCTCCTACACTGCTGGTGGGAATGTTAACTAGTTCAACCACTGTGGAAAACATTATGGAGGTACCTCCAAAAACTAAAAATAGAAATACCATTTGACCCAGGAATTCCACTCCTAGGAATTTACCCAAAGAATACAACTTCTGAGATTCAAAAAGACATATGCACCCCTATGTTTATTGCAGCACTTTTTACAATAGTCAAGATATGGAAGCAACCTAAGTGTCCCTCAGTAGATGAATGGATAAAGAAGAGGTGGTATATATACACAATGGAATACTATTCAGCCATAAGAAAGAAACAAATCCTACCATTTGCAACAACATGGATGGAGCTGGAGGATATTATGCTCAGTGAAATAAGCCAGGTGGAGAAAGACAAGTGCCAAATGATTTCCCTCATTTGTGGAGTATAACAATGAAGCAAAACTGAAGGAATAAAATAGCAGCAGACTCAGAGACTCCAAGAAGGGACTAGTGGTTACCAAAGGGGAGAGGTGTGGGAGGGCTGATGGGGAGGGTGGGAGAAGGAGATTGGGGAGTATTATGTTTGGTACACATGGTAGGGGGGATCACGGGGAAAACAGTGTAGCACAGAGAAGGCAAGTAGTGAATCTGTGGCATCTTGCTACACTGATGGACAGTGACTGCATTGGAGTATGGGGGGGCCATGATGATGTGGGTGAATGTAGTAACCACATAGTTTTTTCATGTGAAACCTTTATAAGAGTGTATATTAATAATACCTTAATAAAAAATAATAAATAAAAAGATTATATACTAACATGTTTTGACATTGCCCCATTTCTATGGGTCTTACCCAAGTTACCTGGGAGTCAATGTAATTAAAGGTCACAAGTTCAAGTTTTGTCTTCAGAATGTTTTGCTTAGACCTGGACCCTGATTACCAAACAGGTGGTTGTCAAAGCTTTGTCAGCGTTCTTTTTGCTATACAGAGGTAGTCCAGTTATTGTTTGAATCTGTTTATAATTCTCTCTGTTCATGTGAGAGAATATACAGGAATGGCGATTTTTTTCTTTAAGACTGAAAATTAGACAGAAACTGGAAAATATAGACAAACCAGACTCATTATAAGTCACATTAGAACTCAGGTGAACCCACCAGGCAGCATGCTCGAGGGTCATCTATTGCCACAGTGATGTAATGGTGCATAACAAATAATCCGCTGGAACCTAAAGGCTTAAAGCAATAAACACACACACTGCTGGCAAATCTGCACATTGATATGCATGGTTCTTCTGAAATCATCTGGGATCGCTCACATGGCTGAGTGTCAGTAATTGCTGTCTGATTAAGATGGCTTCAGCTGAGACATGTGGGATGCCTTGTCCCCTCCAGGTGTCGTATCCTTCAGTAAGATGTTTTCCTGACCATGGCATGAGCTTTTAAAGCACTGTGCTTTAGGGCACAATAAAGCACAATAAAGATTTGCTTTTAAACCATTGGCTGGTATCTCATTAGTCAAAGTAAGTCACAAGGTTAAACGCAGCATCAAGGAGGAAAGGAAAATTATATTCTGCTTTGAATGAAAGCAGCTGCAGCCTCTTGGCATTGGTGTCAGAACAGGGGAGGGTAGAGAGTAGGAGCTATCAATGCTCTAAATCTGGTTTCCAGGGGAGTATAAACCAATGGAAGAGGGCTCAGGAAACCATCTTGAGCAGGCTTGGAGCATCAGAGCTTTTAGTACACTGCCACTATGCTCGTGGTGTAGGTGACATTAGACACGCAAAGAGGCCGATTTGCTAGAGAAACTGAGTTCTCATTTGGTTTGAACACAGAAATGCTGACTGACATCTAAGAAATGATATAATTCCTTTGGAACTAAGCTTTCTTACCCAGAAAGTGAAGGTTTGCATTTTATGTAGTTTCTAGCCGTATGCACTTACAAATTCATGATGTAATTGAAATATTTACTTTCTCTTACTGGATTGTAAGCATCCGACTGACAGGAACATGGAGTGGGTGCCATGAATATCCCCTGGCTTGCCCATGGATTTCAGCCCTGGACAAGTTCACTATGGATTCAGTGAGACCAAAAAATGACAGCAGAACGTTATTGGGGTGAAAGGGTTTATACCCAACTTTATTCCCACAGTGGCAGTTCAATCACTAAAATCCCATTCACTCAGAGCAAGTTTGCATGCAGCAAGCTAGTCTCTGCCTCTGGGCCCCTCTGCCCGCACAGCCGTCCTCTAGGCCTCTGTCCTAGGCACTGCCACCACTCCAGCCTCTGCTCACCTGCAGCCTAGCAGCCGTGCCACCGTGTCAGCCAGAGCACTGGGCAGGGCTCTTTATATAGAGTTAATCACAACAAGTATTAACATGTGTGTAGTGAGCTAGTCAACCAGGGCCAAGTGAGAATCCTGGCCACAGGAAGTTTCATTTTATCCACAGTAATATTCTGCAAATATTCCTCCCAGTCTTCTCTTTCAAAAACCTGTTACTTCATCTGGGATTTTATTTCTTGGGGCAAACTATTTGGCCTTAGTGCTTTGGGGATATGATGAATCTGGTACAGGTGAAAGTGTAGGTGCAGGCTCAATGGGCTCAGTGGATTCTTCCAAGTTCAGTTCTTCATATCCGGAACTCTGTCTATTCCTGCTGGAAGAAAACTGACATTGAACCTGGTCAGTGTTTCCCTGAGCCCAGAAGCAACAAGCAAAATCAGAAGTGCTTAAGCTCAAGGCAAAAGAAATCATCCCTAAGTCTCTGAATCATCTGGGCTTTAAGGGGATCATTGCAAATTCTTCCATCAGGAAACGGAGGCTAAACCTACCTTTCCTACTCCTACGGTCTGAACCCCGTGTCTGGTGTTCACTCATGAGGACAGAATCCAGCGCTTCGGCAGCATTCTTTCTTAGATGTAGAAAAGCTATTCGAGAATGTGCCTTCCACCCCTTCAAAATAAGCACATCCTTTTGTGTTCAACGGAGGAAGGACATTACAATCCTCTGGAATGCAATGAGCACTTGCCATCTGTCAGGGGCCGTTGTCATCTGTGACACCATGTTGTGAGAGCTCCTCCATTTTCTATACTTACCACAAACTTCTACTCTCTCCCTCTCTTTCCCTCTCCCCCCCCCCTCTCTGCTAGAGCATGAGAAACAAGGAAGTTAGGCAGTGGAAAATTACCTAACCTTTGCCAGTGGAAAAACACCCGCCATTTTGTTCTAAAGACTCCATCTTTTTGTTTACTTCTTTGCCATTTCCCCCGCCACAGCTTCCTGCCAGGTGTTCTCAATCAGGTCAGTTGCTCGCGTCAGTGACGACTGCGCATGTGCATCACTCGGTGTGAGATTGGACTCTGTAAGATCGCCTCATTATCATAATAAGCAACCAATCAGAGATTACCACACTACGCCACACCCGCTCCTCCTCTATATAAGCAGTGTTTGCTTCCTCAATAAACAGAGCTTGACACACATTGCAGGCTCTCCGTGCCGTTTTTTCTCTCATCCCATTTCATAGGTGGTCGCGGCTCCCCCGGGGTCTCCCACGTCTTAAGAGGTCCTCGCTGGCGAGGACAGCCATCTCTTCCAGATGAAAGGCAGCCTGGGAATGAACGTGCTCAGAGCCACTGTAGCAGGAACAGGGTCACTCCCGCTAACTACCCAACTGATGGCCATCTTCAGACCTGACACAAAGTGTCTTATTTCTGTAAGTGTTTCTGGACTTTTATTTTCTGAATTACTTTCTCTCTAAATTTGTATTTATATGATCTAAATGTGTATTAGCCTGAGGTGACTGTCCCTCAGTTGATCCTGGCCTATGTTCACATATAAGAAGATCTGATATTTTGATCTCTCAGGGGGAATTTTCACTCTCTTTCTAATAGGACCTAACAGAATAGTTTCCTTTTTTCCCCCAGTACTCTTCTCTGTTAAAAATGAGTAATATTAGAAAATTAGTAATTAGGATATTTCTTTAGCGTCTACTGAGGGGAGAGGGGAGTTGAAACACCGAGCCAGGACAGTCAGAGCCTCTTGGTCTATAAGGCAAGGACGATGATACAACTTTCATAGACCTGGAGGTTCTTTGCTCTTTAGATGAGAGAAAAGTATAAATTCATACAGGTTGGTTATTTTAAGGAGACAACAGAGAGAATTTCTAAGCCAAGAAAACTATGGAGAGATATCTGATTTAATCTGAACTTCCCTGAGGATATGAAATTCCAGAGTAGAATTCCTCTGAGCAAGTTTAGGGTTTCCATGGAGTTATCATGCCTATGTTGCTAGGGCTCATTTCAGTGAGCCTGAAGTTGCCCGAGCTGTTTTGCTGTACCCACATGGCACTGACGCTTAGTCCAGACATGATTCATAGTGTTGCTGGGTGACCACGGGTTTAGTAGTTTCTGGATGGTTTGTACCAGCTTGTCAGTGTAGGGGCCAAGGGCAAGTTGCCCCTAAACATGCCACTTTGGCATACTGATTATTTTGAGTTAAAAGTGACTTAAGAAATAGCCAGTGCAAGAATGCTTGAGCCCCGTTTGGCTCCAGAAAGCAGGAAATAAATCTCCCAGTGAAAGGGGCCCCTCCCTTTGCCAGGAGGACAGGAGGCATCTTTATCACCAGAGAGAGGGAATTCAGAGCTGAGAAGACTTTACAAACAACCCTTGTTGCTTTTTAAATTTACTACCCCAGCCCAAATTGTTTAGAATTCCTTATTAATTGAAACTCACAATCATAAATTTTCTTTGTCCTGTCAATTCCTCACAGGTTTGTTGTCTCTTTATCTAAAAAAAATATAAAAACTGCCTGCCTTCATCATTTCTTTAGGTCTAAATTTCATTATTGGGTTTCCGTGCACATATAATTAAACTGGTCTTTGTCTCCTGTACTGTCTCAGGCCCGTTTAATTCTTAGACTAGCTAGAAAACCTGGAAGGGTAGAGGAAAATTTTCCCTTCCCAGCATCAGCGTCCTTCACTGTAAAGTGTGGCTGGTGATTTGCACATGCGTTCTGTGAGGCTAGGGAATGGCCTTTCGTGGGGCTGGTTACATAACAAGAAATATGCTCGCATGACAAGCCAGCTATTAGAAGCCCCAGCTGCCATTGGGGTTGGGGATCCCCGCTTCTGAGGTGGCCTGTTGGGGTTCCCTATAAAAAACAGAACGTACATCACACAGAGAGAAAGGGAGGGCAACTGGAACTCAAGCCTGACATTCTGGACCCCTTGCTGTGAGGCAGTCTTTAGCTGGAATGCATAGCCTTACTTCAACGCTGTTGCTGTATTGTGCCCTATCCCTGTAATAGACCCTAAAGTTGTCAACATTGATATATTGGATCCTGAGTCTTTAGAATCGAACCCTAACTGCCACCGTTAGAGCATTTGGCATCAGAAGTGCCGTGCATTGAAAACCCAGCCTCATCTTTTTTTTTTTTTTAATAATTTATTTTATTTTATTATCATTAACCTACAATTACATGAGCAATACCGTGATGATTGAACTCCCCCCTTCACCAGGTCCCCCCCACCAACCCCACCACAGTCACTGTCCATCAGCATAGTGAGATGAGAATCACTACTTGTCTTCTCTGAGCTGTACAGTCCCCCCCGTGCCCCCCCACCCTATGTCTGCCAATCGTAATGCCCCTTTTACCCTCTTATCCCTCCCTTCCCACCCATCTCCCCAGTCCCTTTCCCTTTGGTAACTGTTAGTCCATTCGTGGGTTCTGTGAGTCTGCTGCTGTTTTGTTCCTTCATTTTTTTTTTTTCTTTGTTCTTATACTCCACATATGAGTGAGATCATTTGGTACTTGTCTTTTTCGGCCTGGCTTATTTCACTGAGCATAATACCCTCTAGCTCCATCCATGTTGTTGCAAATCCAGCCTCATCTTTAACTAAAAATGTTGCTAAGGATTTACTTACAAATTAAAAGGATAGTTCTGAAAAAGGGGATACTGAGCTGGTTCCTGAGCTACTTTGGTTTGCAGTAACACAGGCTTACATTAGTTACTGATAGTAAAACTTTTCCACGTAGATGGAAATGAGAGCTAGCAAAATGGTCGAGTAAGGAACTGCAGCAAAGTGGCAAGTCAGCTAAAAACTCATTTTCAGTGTTCCCGCTTAGCAAAAGCAGAGTAAGTGTTCCCCCTTCCAGCCAGCAGGTGGCGCTCCGACCAAAGGAACCTGGGCAACTAAACCGGATCAATTTTACACCAGTTACACCTACACCTGGGAATTTAGAATTCACCAGAACGGATGAAGGGAGGGATGCATCGTACATACTCAAAACAGGCAAACGCCCTGCTGCCCCTCCTTTGTCATATGAATGGTCAGCACCCACTGGAACCATGGAAATACTGCAGATGCCGCTGATGTCAGAACAGTTCTGCCAAGGCTGAAATCGGTTCCCAAACGGGATGCCCCTCACCTAGGTCACGGTTGATACTGTGTTAAGAGGCACCACCAGAACGGGCATCTCATTTTGATTTTGCCACTGTGATCCCAGGAGAATGTAAAATGGCAGTCGTGAGGCAGTATCGTCTTGGCCATAGGGTCCTCTTCCAAACGCATTCAGGGTGTTGATAGGTACCGTTTTCCTGCCGGCTGTCCCCCGGGGCCTCCTAATCCAGCATTCGCTGCCACATGGCTCTCTGCAAGGCGTGGCAGCTGCCCCTTCACGGCCAGCAAAAGAATGTCTCTGCTGCTTTGAATCTCTGATTTCCTCTGTCTCTATAAAATCATAATTCTGTGAGTGATGTTTCATGATAGTTACATGTTTCCCTCAAACTCTGGGAGGAGATTATACAAAGATGAGAATCATAAGAATCATCTTATAATTCTGCCTACAGCATAGTCTATGCGAGAGAATGTTCCATGTGTGCACCTGAAAAGTAGGGGTGTTCTGCAGTTGATGGGCAGAGTGTTATATATATATATTTATATTTATGTTATTTTAGTATAATATAATTAAAATTACCATTATAGTATTAGTGTATTATATCTACATAGCACTGAGGTTAAATTGGTTGATAATGTTGGTTAAATCTTTCATTTCCTTCTTGATTTTCTGTCTAGTTTTTCTATCAATGATTAAGAATAGGATGTTGAAACCAAATTATAGTTGATGAATTCTTTCAGTTTTTGCTTCATTTATTAGGGCTCCGACGTTATGTACACACTCATTTACACTTCTACCTTCCTGCTGCATTGGCTCTTTTATCATGATAAAATAATGCTCTTTCTCTGAATAATATCTCTTATATTAAATCATATTATATTTCATATGAAGACAGCCAGTCCAGCTCTCTTATGGTCATGGTTTGTGTGGTATCTTTTTGCAGATGCAAATAATAAGTAGTCTCTGAAAGATGCATAATTACCCCTCACTGATGATATCTGCAGACAAAGGTCGCAGGCATGATTTCCTGTCGTCAAGTTAGCTGCCTCCAGAGAAATTCCCCATGGAGACTGAGTTAGTCCCCTGGCCTGCCTTGTATTTATCTTGGGGGGAAGGGGGGTGGGAGGAGGAATTTTCTCCTCTTTATTAATTACCACCAGATGCCAGTAAAGTCACCTGTGCAGATGCTCTGAAAAAGGCCATTAATTCTAAAATCTTCCTTTGTAGCAAAAGAAAATTTACTGCACAGTCTGAGACTCTGTTCAAAGCACTCTACAGACTCTATTGGAGAAATTTAAGATGTTATGAGAATAATCAGGTCCAAAATTCCAGAGATGGATTGAGATTAAAATTGACTTTGCTCATAGAGGACCAAGTTGGAGTAGGGAGTAGTAGGGGAGGTGGAAGAAAACAGAGAATAAAACCCAGGTTAACTCAGCATCTTGCATGTGCCACATGTAATGGTAAATGTTTCTCTAATTGTATTGTTACCTGTTTCTCCCAGTTGAATGTGACTTCCTGGAAGCTAAGGAGTGTATCTTTTTCACCTTTGTAACCCTGGCATCAAGCATAGTGTCTGGTACCCAAAAAGTGTCCGTAAATGTTGAATGTGTATAAAGGGAAATAAAAAAAGAGGAATGGTGTACATGTGTGCATGTTTAGGGGAGGCACTGAAAAAAGGAAGAAGACATAATGAGAGAGTTTGAAGAAAGAGCTAAAACCAAAGGAACCAACATTCGACTTTCAGATCAAGAAATCATACAGGGACACTGAGTATCAGCAGATATGATACGGTGGGTATGACCCTGGTACGGTGGGTTGTGGCAGGGAAAAACTTAAGAGGGTATTCGATGAAATGGAGCTCTTACAAAATTGAGCATATCTTTCTACACCTGTGTGTGTGTGTGTGTGTACACATATGTGTGTTTGTGTGTGCTGAGGCTTAACATTTACACTTGAACAATTGTTCATTTGAATTTTGAAATCAGAAAAAAATTACAAACTGGTTGTCTCTTAATAATAGTTAAGTATTCCAGTTAGCTTTTGTTTGCTTATTTGCTTTGAGTATTTGAAGAAGGGAGAGGAAGTTCAGATTTGGGTTTAATCTGTGACTGTTGACTTAGTCTGTATTTAAAAGGAAGAGCAAAAAAAGAATTTCCAAAAAAACATGGCATTGTGATGTTGTGATTTATAATAACAAATATATATTTGGTCTTCCAATTCCTGGCACAGAACTCCTAAAACCTGTGGAATTTCCCAGGTAACAGGGATAAAAATGCCTTTTGCTATGTTAATAAGATGATTTGGGGACCACCCTGAGGCAGTGTAAGGATGGGAGCTGGTTGGCAGGGGAACCAATGTGGGATTAGAGGATTGGAACTTTACAGAGAAGAGACAGGGGCTGGAGATTGAGTTCAGTCACAACGACCAGACCAATGATTTAATCAATCATGCCTGTGTAATGAAGCCTCCCTAAAAACCCAAAAGGACAGGACTGGGAGATTTGAGGAGAATGGTGCATCCACAGAGAGCATGGAACCTCCGTCCGTGCCTCCTCCCACACCCCCGTGCATCTCTTCCTTCTGACTGTTCCTGAGTCATATCTCTTTAGAATAAACAGGAAATCTAGTCAGTAGAATGTTTCTCTGAGCTCTGCAAGCTACTCTAAAAAACTAATTGACCCCAAGTAATGGGTCTTGGTATGCCCCCCGCACCTATAGCCAGTCAGTCAGAAGCGCAAGTGACAGTCTGGGCTTGAACAGGCATCTGAAGTGGGAGGAAGGGTGGTAGAGGTGGTCTAGTAGGACTAAGCCTTGAACCAGCAGGGTTTGATGCTATCTCCAGGTAGATAGTGTCAGAATTTATTTAATTGCTTGGTAGTGTTGAAAAAAAAATCACACATAATAGTAAATCAAATAACGATGTTATATTCAAACCAATTACTTATATAGTTCCTGACACTTACTGTAGGGGGCTCGTCTACATGCACTAAGGGTAAAATACGTGCAATGGAACACACCTAATACAGGAGAGTCTGCACACCATGCTGAATCAGTTAACTCCCATTGGCAATTGCAGGGAACAAGAAAAAGTTATCGCCATTACTTCACCACCCACTGAATTACCATTCTGCCAAGTTTCTGGGAAATGTCTATTTGGTAGTCTAGTCAAATGTATTTTATAGTCCTGTGCTTTTGCTGAAGCCAGTATCAAGCAGGTCAAGAGAATCCTGTTGGACGCATATACTCAAGGATAAGAAAATGAAAAATCAGTATTGTTTAATGTTCATTACAGAAAAGCCTACATTTGAAGCAATTCAAACTTTGCTTTTGTGGGTTGGGTTTCTTTGGTCAGTTTTCAGATAGTATCATAAAACCAAATTTCTGATAAATATTTTCCCTAAGAAGTCAATAGTTCTTCATATCCATGGTCAAAATCGGCCTTTGGGGGCATGCTGGACTTATATGTGTAACTCTGAGGCAGGAAAATCACACTCTAGGGGAAAGAAAATACGTTAGTTCTTTGTATGTTCTTCAGAGTTCACTTAGTTTTCACTTAAGATATATATATATATCTTGCTGTCATGTCCTCTAAACTGTATCCATAGACTTCTCAGTCATCCCACGAGCAGTATACGTGTAATCAAGCTCTTTAAATTGCTGTTCATCAGCCTGGTATTCATTCTGTTTTCTATACAGAATTTTGAATAAATCAAAGCTTTTTAGTTCAATGAAGCCATGAGTCCCTTGTGGTGTTAAGATGATTCCCATGGAATGTGAATCAACAATTTATAAAAACAAAAAACAGAAAACTTTTCATGGCAAAAAAGAATTTTAAGATGCCAGGAAGGGAAAACCAGCCTAAACTGAATCCAGTCACATGAACAAATGCCCTTTACCAAGTCAAGGCTATTAAAAAGACTAGTGGCTGTAGCAGAAAGTGTTCTTCTCTGAAAAAGACACAAAGCATGTTCTGAGTACAGATACAAGCTCGTAGCAAGATGCAGGACAAGTCATTTAACTTCCCAGGTTTCTGCATTTACCCAGTGGGAAGATTGAACCCAACCAACCGATTTCTCAGTTTCAACTTTCTTCCCATCCAGCTAATCCTCAGAAGATCAGCTTCTCGCTTTCCTCATTTAAACGTCTTCCATTACTATCAAACCACCTCCCATGTGTATCTCATGACCAGTGATTATCTGGTCCTCCTGCCCCTCTTGCTGACATAGCTCAACACAGCCCGGAAACTGTGAGGCACCTGGCAAGACCCAGGGGGACCGGCCCGCACACTCACCCCCAGGAAGCCGGAGTGAGCCTGTTTCCACCAGAGCACAGCCGCGAGCACACCTATGCAGAACTCCAGCACTGTGCAAAGCAGCATCACAGACAAAGCGCCCTGGAAGGCAGCAAATAAAGATTGGGGGTCCTGAGTCAACCCAAGCTTTCATGCCCCGCTGGGAGGTCACTGTAGAGCTGCAGACCTCCTTCACCAGCAGAGAGTGAAGTAGGGTCACCAATCAGGAAGACAAGGAGCCTAGCGACCAGTTTAATTTAACCCCTTTGCTCATTTATTGGAGGAGGGATGAGCAGCAACTAAATCAACTAACCCACTTCAAACAGTTGTCTCACCTAAATCTGATTACCCTGTTCATTCAGCAAAGGAGCAGAGTGGTGTACTGACACACAGGACTGAGAAGCAACAGAGCCCTTTCTAGGTCACCGTTACCCTTAGCATCCGTGTGAGCCTGATCAAGTCTCTACTTCTCTAGCCTCTGTTTCTTCTTATGTCAAATGTGCATAGTGGTATTTCCTTCTGAGATCTGTGAGAATCAGTGAGGTTTTGACCATGCGAGCCCTGTGTAAAGTTCAACGTGAACGCCCTCTTCTATGTATCTGAACCCCTTGGATGGGCTTCTGTAGCCTTGCTTGGTGGCGGTAAGAGTGAGAACACCAAGGTGGTAAAAATAGCATAAGCATAGCTGTCATACCTGCTCATAGCACAAACCAACTAAAAAAATGCTGCAGCAAGAGAACAGGTTCTGCCATTTCCGTCCCAGGGCAGCCTTGGTGCAGAAGGAGCCACGTGATAGAACAGGAGACAGAATGTGATGGCACAAACCTCCAGTCTATTTACACACAGTCAAGGAGGAGATTCAACTTGTCTACATTACCTAGAAATTGTCCCAACAAGCAAGCTCAATATCATCCCTTTTTTTAATAATGGAAAATGATTCCATCATGAATTCATACTTTATCAACTCTGCAAATCCCTCCAGAGTTTTTCCCGAGGGGAGCTGGCTCTGCCTTGTGTTGGTTTATTCCAATTATTATTGACCTCACGGGATGTACCTTTTCTCATTTTCGTATCATTGCCCGAGAGAAGCACCTGGGGCCAGGCCCATCCGGACTCGTACACAAGCATGTGTTTGACTAGCTCTGTTTTCATCTGGCCTTCCTCCAACTGCGTCCTCGACTTAAGTAACTTTCATGATTGCAAGATGACGTTCTGCAGCCTCCTTATTCTCATGTTGACTATTTTTCCCCCAGGGCTTTTCTGACCATACACACGCCCCTTAATGCACCAACTTGAGACATATTGTTGGCCAAACTTCATTGCCATATTTCTTCCATCAATGACAATCATTTAATAGTTATCCTCCATCTTCCTATATTTCTGACCTCCTGATTTAATAAATCCCATTCTGTAAGTTATAACAAAAAACAAGAGCGATGCCACCTTCTCACCTGACCAGTGCTACTGGTCACTGCAGTCACTGGGAAGAGGAGAGGCCCTCACCTCAACCCTCTATTTCCTACTCTCCATTTCTGCTCAGAGCAACTGAACTCCCCCTGACACATACATACCATGTTTCCTTGTTGGTATTTCCTGATTACTTGGGATTTTCTGCTATCTCTGCTCTTCTTAACTCACCACTCCATGTACCAAGGTTTTCAGTTTGACAAACTTAAATGTTATGCTCCTAACAATAGCATCACTTGGATTATTAAGAAAATCTACCAACAGCAAGTTTTAATTTTTCATCATCAACCTCCTTTGACACTTACCCTTTTGTTCTACCCTGTTGGTAAGTGATCCCAGAGCCTAGCATGTCATTCCCTCCTTTATAAAGCTCTGGCCTTCCCCCAGGTGCCCAAACCAGAAAGAATTTGACAGGTTTTCAAAAGAAGGGATAACAAGGAGTGCAGGCTTTCAGAAACCTCCTAAGATTGGAACGTCCCATCTAAAAATACTTACTGCCAGAATAGCATTGGCTATGGGGCAGTCCACATTATCATATGAGTTAAAATGGTAACTATGCTCTTCAGGGGTATCCTCTTTGGTCAAGTCACACTTCCTTAAGGCAGGACCCAAGGCAGCCAGGTTGACAGAGAGGAGAATGAAACCCACTAGAGCAGATAGAGAGCTCAGGAGGTTTGCAGCCAGGCTGCTCTGAACCTGAAAGAGAAATGCTGCGTTAAGGATCATGCCTAATGAGCGACCAAAGTCTCTTATCCCTCTTTGCTAGTGCATTGCAAACATTTGTTTTCTTATCTGTGTCCCTCAGGAAGATGATAGGCCTAAACCATCTCCCCAGTGCCTAGCAACATCTCTGAATCTGGAAGGAAAATCTTGGTTAAGTAAATGAATAAAGGAAATGTGTTCCCCTGGACAGGACTTCAGCAGGGCGGCAGAGAGTATCGCTGTCCTAAAGTCTTCATCCTGGACTGAGAGCAGGGCTCCAGTATAGCATCCCGGAGAGAGTGTGACCGAACCAAGTGGGCTTCCTCTCTCCCAACTCCCTCAGAAACCCCATGTGGAAGCATCGGCCACACGGAGGAGGCAGATGAAGCAAGTTACCCCCCCTTGCACACAGCCTCTCCTAAATGCGCACATACCCAGAGACAAGTGAAGACATTGTTCTCAGTCCTGGCGACCCTGGAGTCTGCACAGGCAAGGGTTGGCCACGTCCAGGGCCATGTATGGATGACAGTAGGCAGAGTTCTAGACTCTGGCCCAAGGATGGTGTAGTGTGTGAGCTGTAGTGTGAGGTACAAGAAGCCTCGACTGGGTGTCAGAAAACAGAGGTAGCTGATGGGGGTAGCTGGGTCTGTGGCCATCTGCTTTCTTAAGCACCCAGTTCCTCAGTTTCATTTCCCACTCCGGGTCTCATTTCTACATTTTAGGGAAGGGATAAATAATTTGATCTTAGAAATGTTTTCCTTTCTACCCCAACTCACAGGACAAGGAATTGAGCTAGGACCGTTCTGAAAGCTGTATTTACAAATGGGTGTGGTCCCGGGCACACCCAGTAGCCATGTTAGAATATTACTGAATTCCATGTGAGCCTTTCTTCTTTTAGGGACTCAACAGTTGAAGCTTTGGGGCACAGGAGAGGATAAGCAGGGTATTTTTCCCCTCCAAACCCCAATTCTCCCAAATAATGACTTAAGTGGATGCTCCTGTGTTCCTGATGGCCAACAACGGTCATGATGCCTGGAATACATATATTTTTAAGAATAGTTCAGGTTTGTTCTGGGACAGTACTCTTCTTCAACGTTAAAAAAAGGCTGGTGCAATATAAGGCCACCGGATTCACTACAGAATAGATGAGTCTGGTGAAGCTAAACCCACACTAAGGTTTATCCTATGCCCTTGAGCTTGCTGCCATATTCACTGTTCTTCTCTAGGGTAAGACTCCTCTCCATGCTTTCTCCTGAAAACTGAGAAACATTATTCTTATTTTGTGCTATTCAGTATGGTTGTCACTAACCACGTGGGCTACTCATATTTAACGTAAACGTAAATAAAATTTAAAATTCAGTTCCTCAAGTGCACTAGCTACATTGCAAGTTATCCACAGCCACATGTGAGTACCATATTGGACAGCATGGCTATTGCATTTCCACCATCCCAGAAAGTTCTGCAAAACAGCAGTGATCTAGTAGCTTTGGGTCCTGGTGAGCATTCCAAATAATCATCTTTAAGTTCTGATGAAAGAAAGAGAGATTTTGAGTCCTGACCACTCTTAACTTCCTGCTATGTTCTGGAGATTTCTGTAGACAGAACTTCCAAATTGAGTCTCCGTACTACTGAGTTACATGGCGTTCTTGCACATGACCCCCAATGTCTAACTACTCAAGGTTCCTAGGATTAGGTGAAGATGGCATGAATTTTTACAGATTAGAAATCTTTTCCTTATAACCCAGCTTTCCCCTCCTAGCCACTGCCAATTCTGGTTTTCCTTGGAAAGAGTTAAAGTCAGGTAACATTTTTTCTTAGCCAATACAAAGACTAATGACAACTTTTAGGACTCAGGAGTTCATCCTCAAATACAACAAAGGTATTAGCTGTCAGATCACACAGATGAAAGAATGAGAGGTAATTCCTCACATGAATGACATTTCGACTGGGTTTTCTCAAGGGTTTGGATAGATGAGTTTAAACAATGAATCCACAACAAACAGACCTCTCTACAAGACTGTCAGCTTCTGTGTCACGGAAGACCTAAATTCGAAGGTCAGTTACCACCCAAAGGGTATTATACGGAGGCAGGCTTTTTCTAGAGCAGATTCCTGGGCACTGCTCTGGGTGTCACACAATACCCTGAAGGCAAGGTCTGATTTAGGTTACAGAGTTTGGAGGGATGTGTACTGGATGGGAATATGGACGACCCAGCCTCAACTCCTAACATGGCCAAAATCGTGCTCTGAAACTTTATTTCCAACTCTGCAAAGTGGAGAGATTGACCTTGAAGAGTCCTCCCTAAATTTCATTTCGGTCCTTCAAGCTGTGAGTTATGGGTCTTATACTCACCAAAGGCTTAGTTGTCTTTTTCCCTGTGATGATTGATAGAGATCCAGAGATAACAAACTACTCAAAAAGGAGAGAAAATGGTCAGGTCAGTTTCTAGGTACAGATGCAACTACAATGTTATTTGCACAGTGTTTATGGAAAACTCTCATGGGAAAAGCCTGGGGGAACCAATGACCAACAATGCAAGAGCCAATTAAGTACATAGATATGACCTTTTCGCCTGTAATCGATCCATAAAAGCATGAGAAAAGACAGCTCTGAGAAGGAATCTAACCCAATAAACAAGACGAGGAGGGCTTAAAAGCCAGGAAAGAAGGGGTTTTTTTAATGAGAGAAAAAGGTTTTGGACTCAGACGTTATCTAGAGAAGAACATGAGAGTAATTATATGGAAAAAGGAAAGAATGGGGAAAGCTAACAGATGTGGGAGGACAAAGGGGTGCATTTTGTGTCGGTGGCTCCCAAGCTGGGGTAGAAAGGTGATGGAGAACGGAGGAAAAATGAAGCTGTGTGGTGGGAAGCCTTTGAGGCTCTGCTCAGAAAATCAAAGACGTTGTCTGGACTATTCATAATCTAATGGATATGAGACAGCTAAGTAACAGGAAATCTTTTGACAATGGGAACATGGGACAAAACAGGAAGACGAGAAAGGTTGTTGTTCCAATGGTCCCAGCATTAAATAAATTAGGTCTGCCTTAAAAAATCATGGGTCTTAAAAATTGGACAACTTGCCTGTCTGCATGTGGGCTGTGCTCAGAGACCTGCTTCCAAAGAGTGGAGTGTGGAAAGAGGGGGAAGGAAAGTAACTGAACAGCGGAGGAACCTGGTCAGCACTACCTCAGCCACATTACCAAGGTTAACTTTATCAATGACGCATCATGACGATAGCATATTCCCTTGATATGACACTTTCTTCTGTCATCTTCCATCTAAAAATCCATCACTCTAGTCTAAACATGAGAAAAATGTCGGGTAGACCAAAAATCAGCAACCATCTACAAAAATTCTGTTCAGTACTACTCAAAACTATCAACATTATCAAGGACAGGAAAATCTAGAAAGTCTAGAAGTGCCTAAGAAGACACAAGGATGAAATGTAGTGTAGTATCCTTGATGGGACCTTGGCACAGAAAAAAGACCTTTGGGGAAAAACTTGTGAAATCCAACTAGCGTTGACTTTAGTTCATACAAGAATAAAAAGAGACCAGAAAGAGAAAAAGGTGGACTTCTAGATTCATCAGACAAGAAACATGTGTAGGAAAGGCAAACAATAGCTACTGAGGTGTGGGACTCTGATAGAAAAACACCAAAAAGTGCCAAGGAGAAGCTGAATTGTGGGCACGGTTCACCCACATCAATCTAGTACACATTGTTCTCTAAGAAAAGAACTGCTAAAGTCCCTTTGACACAGCAGACTTGAGGCTGTTTCAGAGGAATTTCCAGGCCTCCACCAGAGCACAGACATCAGCTGAGCAGCCCTGGACGCCACCAAATGCAGCAAAAATCATTTTCAAGGGTTCAGAGATGGAATGCCCCTTCCTCCGTGATTCCCACAAATGTGTGGTTTTCCCTGGAAGTGGCTGGTGGCGTCTGTCATGTTACTATACTGACAACTTTATCCTATCTCACGGATTTTTGCCTAAACCTAAGGAGAAGCCACTAGCCTCACATCATAGCTCAAAGTGATAAAGTGAAAAGTAGTGTGATCTTCAAAAGAAAGGATTATTTGAGACAGCTAAGAAATAGATTTACATCAGGTGACTCCTGCCCTTCATGCCACTCAATTCTTCCCTGGGCTACACACACAGAACAAGTTCTAGCCCTTGCTCCTGGCGGACAGAAGCTAGTAGGGTGACGGGTGAACAGCATATGCTACTGGCATCTCCCCCCCCTCCGCCCCATCTCGCTCTCCTAAGGATCTCTACTCACACACAAGGCTCCAATGAATGGGTAAGCAGACTTCAGCAGGGAGGAAAACACTTCGGTAAAATGTGGAGAAAAGGAAGCCAATACCAGGATGATTCCCAAACTCAACACCATCACCCCACAGAAGATCTGGATGGTCTGTAGGAAGGAGAAGGGAGACCAAGCATTAAAGTCAGTATTTGTGAAGACAGGGGCCTCATCGTCTCTCCCATGGCACTCACGCACCGTCACTTTCTTCAGGATGCCAGTGAGGAAGCAGACACTGCAGAAACTCTGGGGTGAGAATTGCAAAAAGATATTTTGGAGGAGATGCTGCTGTGCCTCAGAAAACTACGCCGGGGACCCTCTGGTATCTCTGCTTTTCTGGCCCTGCCTCCCACCCAGGGCCAGACTCTTGTTTTCCCTGTCTGTCTGATTCCACTGCTACTAACTGCCCTTCCACCTCTTAGGGAGCAGGGGACACCTGAAAGCTCTCAACTCTCCTGAGTGCCGGCAGTGTCAAGGCCCCTCCTTACCTCTCCCAGGCCCTCTGGACACTACAACATAGAGCCTGGCCCTCTGGCCAGCTCCTTGACCCCTTCAGTCCATGTTCCTATAGCTGAGGATCCTGAAGCTCTGTCTTAAGGGGTGAAATTTGCTTCCTTTATGCTCTATTACTGTTAAACTTGGCACATGAGCCTCACAGCAAGTCACATGGTATCAAGTGGAGGCAAGGCAATCAGTCCTACCAGGTTCTGAAACCTGGTCAAACGGAGCGCCTCCCCTCGGATCCTAGAAGCACAGAAACGATTCCAAGAAGCAGAGCTCTGTATTTCCCTCCTGGTCTTAGATATATCCTTTTGTCCCCTCCTCCCTTCCATCATAGCTTCTCAAGATACACATGGCTTCTTCCCTTTGCCCCCCTGCCCACCGCCATTCCGCTCCAACAGGCTCTGAGGTGGGCTTACCCCAAGAACTTTGATCTCTGCCTTTAGATGTTTCTTCAGGCTGTCCTGCCTCTGGCTCGCAGGTTTGGGTTTCTCTGTTTGGGGGAAGTTGATGCCACTCGGTGTGAGAACTGCAATGGTCTCACTGATCATGGGCCGTGATATCATGGTGGTGTTGCCAACACTGGAAGAGAAAATAAATCCAGCTCTTAAAAAGTACAGAGCTTCCAGGTCTGGCCCCCAAACTGTATATCAGTATTTGTCCATTAGTCCATCCTTGGCCTGTTCTTCAGGGAAGGAAACTCATAGGAGGGAGCTGTGGAAGCCCAGAACCCCTGGTGACATGCATATTTTTCCATAATGTTTGGCACAGTCCATTCATTATAGATGATGAACACACCACAGGGAGGCAGCAGTGCCAATCTTGTGAGCAAAGTTCAGAGGCAAATGCTCCCACAAAACTTGCAATACATGGAAATCTCTCTGTTCCCTAGTCCTTCCTACAATCACAGGATTGCTGCACATTCGGTGAATTCCACCCTCAAACTTCCCTGCCAGTCATGAGATGTGATAGGGTTCTATTTGCCAACCTTTCCTATTCAGATTCTGCACTGCTCAGATTATCTAACTCTGCTCATTTTTATTGTCTGCTAATTATACCCATTAGTATTGGTCCTAGATAGTCTTATCATATTTTACTAGGCATTATCCTGTCGTATCTTTAATCTGTATGACAACCCTGCATGTTAGTGAGTTTAGTAGAACCAGGTAATAGGGAAATTCAAAATAAAAAAATTTAATAAGAATGGAAATAATGTCCAGTTTGCATGTATGTGTGGTATAGAGTGAACACTGAAGAAGTATTTTCAGTTATAATTATGACTCAGCCATGTTCACACAGCCGGGAAGCCATAGAACCAGGGCTGGAGCCCGGCTATCCCTGAGACGGAGTCTCTGCACAAGTCCCTAGATCACGCTGCCTCTTCCTTCTTCCCACTGGCAACAGCAGCCTGGGCCAGAGTTTATTCTGTCTGGAGAAGCAGCAGCGTGCATGAGAACAGGACTTGCGATCACAAACCTAGGTTCAAGGCCTGGACCCTCCACTTGTCAGCCTGAAGGCTCAAGCTACCGGTGGCATCAGTGGCTGGGTTCAGCGTGGATTCCTTCTTGCTGCCCCCTTCCCAGTCCGTGGACTGCCCAGTCTGCACACGGCCGAGGGCAGCTGCAGTGGCGAGAGCCCATTAATCACATGACCTTAGGTGTGGGGCCCCTCAGGATCATGCAGTTAGAAGGCAGCAGAGACATTTAAAACCAGATCCTCCTTCCCTATGCTCATTCTATTTCCCAAATACTCTGGCATTTCTTAACTTCTCCCAAGCTTCAAATGGCACGTCCCCTCACAGAAGCAGAGCAGATTAAGTGAGAAGAGCCTCTCAACCCCACCTACCTGGGCCGTGGACGAGATTTTCGGTTCAAGCCAAGCTCAGAAAGTACCAGGAGATGTTAACTCTGGGTTCTCAGTCAGCCTGCCAGAATTTCTTATTCTTCTTCATCTTCTGGAAGTTGGAGCTCTTCCATAGTCCAGTTTATGGCTACACAGGATGTGATACTTACAGATTATAGATTTGTGAAATGTGCCTGCACTTCCTTTTTTTCTAAACTCCTAGTGTCTTCAGAAAAATCACAAATAGAACCGACTCATGACTGGGGGAATATGGGAGTAACGGAACTCTGGGTGAGAGCCACCACCACAGCACTTCACACTTGCTCTTAGCTGAGTCTCTGTGCTTCTCTGCACCTTGGTTTCTCCTCTGCAAATCAGGGAACGATAGCAACACAGATTTGTCATAAAGATTAGAGAACATGTTTAGAAAAGGCCTATCCTGCCTCCAAGGAGCATTCAACAATATGTTACTAATAATGGCCATATTGATAGTAATAGTAATATTGATAAATAATGATATTCAATAACATATAGCTAACCATGGTAATAATAATGATGATGACTATTCTATTTTCAAGGAACATTCAATATTGTATGGCTAATAATAGTAATAACAGAACATAGAAAAAATATCTTTTGGTTAATTCTCTATATGTTTCTTTTTCTGATTCCTCAGGCTCTGGTCAGGCTCAAACAGCCTCTCAGCACTCATTGCCAAGTTGCTGCCTTCTACAAAGTCGTATTTCTTCCCTGGCCTCTCTCTTTCTCTAACAGCAGATCTCCGTCCTCCAGAAGGGATAGGCACCCTGGGGGAAGTGGGGAAACTGGACAGGGGCACAGATGGGGGAGATTCAGTAGGACCTGCACAAACTCACACTCACACGTGGGATAGTTTTGTGAAACACGGTTCCCGTGCCCCACAAAGGCCATAGGTGGGCATTCTTCAGAAGCTGATTTTAATGCACCAGCAAGGAAACCAGCCTGAAACATGACTGTCAGCTTCAAGGGCCGTGGGTTCTGCCCTTAACTCCATACATTACCTCTTCTGGTAAAGAAAGGAGCTAAGAAACACTATTAAGGTTGGCTTAGTTCTCAGGACCAGAACGACAGAAATCACTAAATGCAGTCCCCCTGTCTCAAATTGCAGTGACAAGTCTGACAGAGGGCACGGATTTGCCCAGAAAGCTGTGGAAGAGCTTTACCATCTCTCTCTGGGGATCCTGGGGCCTCTCTTCCTTTCTTAAGGCGTCTGCAGGCACTTTCCCATCGAGCCTGTGCTCTTGTCACCATCCCGGCATCCAGTGAAATAGTGGGGGCCATTCTCCCCCTGGGCTTGGACCAAGAAGGACCCCAGCCCTCTAAGGGACAACCACAACCGCCTTCCCTTCGGTGGAATTTGCTAATAACCAATTAAATCTCTCAGCTCAAGCAAAGATTCCTTCTACAGTCTGTTTTCCTCAGGGAAGTCACGAGGACTGCAGGAGCCAACATGGGTAAGGGGCTTAGTACAGAGCCCCACAGGGGAGTGGCCCCCAGCTGGTCTATGCGCTGTCTTCCCTCTACAGCTGCCCCATCTCATGATGGTCATACTGATAGTGATAATGTGCTCCCAATACCAATCTCCCTGCCCACCTTCTCTCCCCACATTAATAATTTAGGCCAGGGCTTCTCAAAAGAAGCATTCATGACATTTTCAGACTGGATACTTCTCTGTTGTGGGGCCAGGGGATGCTCTCCTGTGGCTAGAGTATGTTTAATAGGGTCCCTGGACTCTACTCACTGGATGCCAGTGACCAGCTCCCCACCCCCGGATATGACAATCAGGAATGTCACCAGATATTCCCAAATGTCCCTTGACTGGGGGGCTGTGGGTGGCAAAACCTCCTCACTCCCACATTAAGAACCACAGATCTAGAAGTGAAAGAGTTTTCTGTGACTTCCGTGTAAAGGCAGACGTGCAAGAAACAAAACATTATTTTTCTTGAACTCAAGCTAATTTCTTAATTTTGGATTGTGGTAAAAAAAAACACATAAAATAAAATTCACCACCTTGACCATTTTCAAGTGGACAGTTCAGTAGCATTAAGTATATCACACTGGTGTGCGACAGATCTCAAGAACTTTTTCAGTTTTTTGCAAAACTGTACCCATTAACTGCAACTCCCTGTTTCCTCCACTCTCAGCCCCTGGCAACCACCATTTTATATTCTGTTTCTGTGAATCTGACCAGTTCAGATAACCTCATATCAGGAGAATCAGGCAGCATTTGTCTTTTTGCGACTGACCTATTTCACTCGGCATAATGTCCTCCAGGTTTATCCATGTTGTACATATGTCAGGGTTCCCTTCCTTTTTAAGACCGAATAAGATTCCATTGCCTGTATAAGCCACATTTTGTCTATCCATTCATCCAGCAATGGGCATTTGGGTTGTTTCCACCTCTTGGCTATTGTGAATAACGCTGCCATGAATGTAAGTATGGGAATCTTCTCAAGATCAGATCATTCATAGATCTCTTTCTTTAGGCTCAGTTTCTAGAGCTGCGTATTCATCTGGCTGGGCTGCATTTTCCTGTTTCTCTGTAGGCCTTGCAGTCTTTTGTTGAGACTTAGACATTTGAAGAAAACAAAAGCCACCTCCTCCAGTCTTTAAAGACTAGCTTCACAAAGGGGACACCTTCACCCATCAGCATGGCTAGAGATTTTGGTGACCTCTCAAACTTTCTGGGGGGTCCATGTAAGCCTTTTCTGGGCTTGTGCATGTAAACCTCCCCGTTAAAGAGGTTTGCCTGCTGTTTCTCTGGAGCCCATCCTCTCTGTCTCCCCCTGGCGTCTGTCTGAGGTACTAGGGTCGCCCTGTGGCTATGACAACCCTGTGCTTGCCTTCGTCCTCAGTGACCCCCAGCTTCACATCCAAACCGTGCTGGTTCCCATAAGCCTCCACATCAGGCAGGACAGAAACCAATCCCTCCAGCAGCCCCTTGAAAACCCAGGCCGCTGGACAATGGCCTGCTTTTCTTTCCCTTCCAAGGAAGAAGCTGAGAATCGGGAGTTTTCTCCTGAAGGCAGCATGCCGTGCCCAGGTGGGTACAAGGCCGCACATTTTCCTACCCGTTTGGACGCATCTCTTCTTGGCTTTGTGTTTGTCTGGATGCTGCCACCTCTTAACTGGCTTCTGGAGGTCTCACAAAGGCAATTTGGTCCTTATATTTTATATTTGGTGTCTCCAAGGAGGAGTGGGGGCCTGGGGCTTCCTATTCTGCCAGCTTGCTGATGTCACTCAAGTTCATTTCTTGTTATAAAATATTCCTCTGAGAGGTGGAAAGTCAGCCCCTAAAGCAGGTGTTTATATAGGGACAAATAGTTGGGACTGGGGAGTAACTTGGGTCCATCTAACAGTGTAGATCCTTATTCCAGGATCTCTACCTGGAAAGTAAAAAACTCCGAACTCTTTGGACCCAAAACAACCATCTGGGCATTTGTTTCCTAAGCCAGCACCTTTTGGGGGCCCATGTGCATCCCGGCGTTCATGACCGACCCTCCATCTCTCCTCTCCTTCAAAACCAGAGCAATTTTCTTCAAGTGCCTGAGGACATGTTGTTCTCTTAATTTTCATGATTACTCCTTTCATTCCATTTCTCCTCTTGTGCCCTGTACACCAGTAACACTTCTATCTCTATATTTCTTTCTGAAACACACAGCATAACCTCTTTAGTGGTATCTTATTCTCTGGACTTTTGGAAACAAAAACTAAAAACTCTTGGCAACATCTCCTTTTCCTTCCTCCATTGATATATTCATCTACTCCCCTCCCCACCCATGTCCCCAATTAATACATTACCTTAAGGAAAAAGCTAAGAAAGTCCTACATGCTTGGAATGGGAAAAAATATATATTATCTTGCAAGAATTCTAACCTAGCTCATAATCTGTGCATAAGTTACTGTTGAGCAACAGGAAGCCTGCCATTGAAAATGCAGTCTGGCAATTCTGTTTCAGCTTCCAAGGAGTTTGAAAAGGAAGGACAGGAGTTCAGTACAAAACTTGTTCATGACCATGACTGAAACTCTAATAAATGAGAAGTTTCTTCCTGTAATGGAGAAGAAGCAGGAAGTGTGACGGGAAGAAAGGGGAAAACACTGTCCTCAAACTGAGAATTAAGCAAACTGAAGTGTGCAGGATCTGTGCGAACTGAAAGAGATTAACAACTATGAATAAGCCTATGACCCTGATCTCTGTGGGCATTTGGGTGTTTGTAATAGGATAAAACCTTGTTTGTTATTTCTAAGTAGTAGTCTCAGATCAATTGCTTTCTATACATTACTTGGTGTTTTGTTTAATGGCTTCAATCTGAAAATGTCTTGCCCTCCCCACCCCCAACCCCACTTCAGATGCCAGTGGAAATTCCAGGTTATTGCCAGTGCTTCCGCCCCCACTGGCTATAGACTGGAGGTTCCAATGATCCCTCCTTGGGTTGGATTAATTTGCTAGCATAGCTCACAGAACTCAGAGAAATGCTTTACTTACTAGATTGTTGGTTTATTATAAAAGGACATACCTCAGGACAGACAGATGGAAGAAATGAAAAGGGCAACGTAAGGGGAAAGTGCAGAGATTCCATTGCCTCTTAGGGAGCACCAGTCTCTCTTATCTCCAGATGTTGTTTACCAGCCAGGAAGCTTGCTGAACCCCATCATTTAATTTTTAATTTTGAGGTACATACTTTTATAAAATGCATAAATCTTAGTGTACAGCTTGATGCATTTTGACATGTTTATACGCTCATGTAACCATCTCCCAGATCAAGATATCAAACATTCTCATTATTTTTTGGTCCCATTCCCCACCCCTTTCCTTATGGCTACCACTAGTCTGTTCTCCATGCTTATTAGTCTATTTTAGTTTTTTTCTTTGTTCATTGGTTTTGTTTCTTAGATTCCACATATAAGTGAAGCCATATGGTATTTTCTTTCTCTGTCTGACTTATTTCACTTAGCATAATACTCTCTAGGTCCATCCATGCTGCAAATGGCAAGATTTTTTTGTAATGGCCAATATTCCATTATATATGTGTACCACATCTTCTTTATCCATTAATCTATCTAACGGACATTTGGGTTGTTTCCATATTTTGGCTATTGTAAATAATGCTCATTAAACATAGGAGGGCATATATCTTTTCAGATTAGTGATTTTGTTTTCTTTGGGTAAGTTCCCAGAAGTGGAATTGCTGGATCATATGGGATTTCTATTTTAATTTATTGAGAAACCTCCATACTGTTTTCCACAGTGACTGTACCAGTTTACATTCCCACCAACAGCATACAAAGGTTCCCTTTCTTCACATACTCACCAAAACTTGCTATTTCTTGTCTTGTTGGTATCAGCTATTCTGAAGGTGTAACATCTTAGATACTGTCTTATAAGACAAGCATACCTCTTGATGGCTTTGATTTGTATTTCCCTGATGATTTGTGATGTTGAGCATATTTTCTTGTGTCTACTGGCCACCTGTATGTCTTTGGGAAAATGTCTATTCAGGTCCTTTGCCCATTTTTTAGTAAGTTTACTTGTTTTGTTTTTTGGTGTTGAGTTCTATGAGTTCCTTATATATTTTGGACAGTAGCCCCTTATCAGATACATCATTTGCAAATATATTCTCTCATACATAGTTGCCTTTTCATTTTGTTGATTGCTTCTTTTGCTGTAAAGAAGTTTTTCAGTCTGATGCATCTCATTTGTTTATTTTTACTTTTGTTTCCCTTTCCTGGGGAGACATATCCAGAAAAAAAATTATTAATGTGATGCTCAAGGGTTTACTGCCCATGGTTTCTTTTAGTGTTATAGTCTCAGATCCTATATTTAGGCCTTTAATCCATTTTGAGCTTATTTTTGTGTATGGTGTATGATAGTGATTCAGTTTCATTCTTTTGCATGTAGTTGTCCAGTTTTCCCAACACCATTTATTGAAGAGACTGTCTTCTCCACATTGTATATTCTTGCCTCCTTATCATATACTAACTGATCATATAGGTATGGGCTCTGTATTCTGTTCCATTGTGCTATGTCTGTTCTTGTGCCAGTACCATACTGTTTTGATTACTGTCACTTTATAGTATAGTTTGAAATCAGGAAGCATGATACCCCTAGCTCTTATTTTTTTCAAGATTGTTTGGGCTATTTGGGGTTTCTTACAGTTCCATACAAATTTTAGGATTGCTTTACTTCAGTAAAAAATGCCATTGGTGTTTAGATAGGGATTGCATTGAATCTGTAGATTGCCTTGGACAGTATAGACATTTTAGCAATAATTAGCATAATTTTTCTGATCCATGAGTATGAAATAGTTTTCCATTTATTTGTGTCTTCTTCAATTTATTTCATCAATGTTTTATAGTTTTCAGAGCATCCTTTTGGATTTTTATGAAAACATGATTGAATAACTCATTGGCCATTAGTAACTGATTCAATCTCCAGACCCTCTCCCTTCCTTAGACTGAAAGTTCCAATCCTCTAATTACATGATTGGTTCCTCTGGTGACCAGCTCCCATCTTTAGGTGTTTTCCAAAGTCAACCTCAGTAACATAAACTTGGTTGTGGTGAAAAAGGGCTTGTTATGTGTAATGTTATATGTTATGTATAACAAGACACCCATTTCACCTTAAAACTCTTAAGTGATTTCAGGAACTGAGAACAAAAGACAAAATATTACAACAAAATATGTTCCCATTGCTCTTATTGCTCAGAAAATTCCAAGGGTTTTGGGAGCTGTGAGCCAGGAATGTAGATGAAGACCAAATACATATGAGAAATACACATTTGATCATTTGAATGTGATTTATTTCTTATAAATCACAATGCTTTTGTATTCAGCAATATAAAATATTATCTATAGATATAGATATATAATGCCCATCTAATAAATACCACCAGGGACAAACATCTAGTCCAACAAAATACTTTCATTGACTTGCTGTCATAAGTGATAGCAGACAGGAGACACCTCATCAAGCAAAGAAAGAGCTGGTATTATTTTAGGATTTGGGGGAAAGGTGGAGTTTAGATAAACTTTAATGTAGTAGTGTTTTGATTGACTTAAAGCAAAGCAGAGCTGTTTATAAAGGGGTTGTCACCAAGCTTGGGCTAAAATGAGATTCAGAGTCCTGTTTCCTTGGAAACTACAAAGCTAAGAAAAAATGTGTAGTGTTGAATCTTCCTGTGAAGCTTTGCACTGATGATAGTTCAATTTTTTTCCTTCCATACTAACTAGGAATGAAAATTTTATTTTTCATTTAAAATCACCTTATTTTTAAATGTTTTTGATATTTTTTATTGAACTGTAGTTGAAATACAATATTATATTGGTTTCAATTATATAACATAGTGAGTTGACAGTTATATACATTATTAAATGCTCACCCCAACTAGTATAGAGTCAACTATCAACATAGAAAGATGTTACAGAACTATTGACTATATTCTCTATGTTATACTTTCATCCCCATGGCTAACTTGTATTATGATTAATGTTGGTATAACTTTTTTGCCTGCATTAATGGCCTGGAGGAAATGATTAGTACACAGACAAATTTATGTATATATTACATATAGGTAAATCTCTTCTCATGTATAACCTATTTACATAAGGATGTGGAATACCTTTTTTTAAAATTAACCTTTTATTGTCTTATCCTGAGTTTTCCCATAAACAGCCTGAAATAGGATTTAGTGCTGATATTTGAGCTGAAGGAACATAAAAAGTGCATAAATAATAAGTACACAGTTCAATGAATTATCACAAAGTGAACACACCTGTGTTACTCACTCCTAGATCAAAAAGTAGGAAAGTGCTGGCACTTGGAAACACACAGCCCATGTGCTTCCTTCCAGCCACTACAGCCTCAACAGTAACCAGTATATCGATGGGTAATATGTGATTAGTTTTTCCTGGAGTTTTGGTGTTTCAATAAATAGAATCATTCAACAAGTGTTCTGTGTTTGCCTTGTTAAAAAAGAAAAACACAGGCCCAAATGGAGTCACTTATACTTAGTCAGCAAACCAAGATTTACTTAACACCTAACCTAACTGCAGTTTCAATCCTCCCCCACCCCCACCCCCTGCCACAGAAGGAATGTAACCTTTAGCCAATCATTGCTATAGGAGGAGGGGTTCCCCGCCTGGGGCAAGTTCTCTATGAAATCAGTGGGACCAAAAAAAGGCAAGGGCAAGAAGCTGGGGGCTCAAAGGGGTTTTATTCTCATGGCAGAAGGTCTCAGTCTCTCATATGCTCTGGCCTATGGTGAAGGGTGGCTAATTAGAAGAGAAAAAATGAATTTTAGAGACTATGCCAGGTTTTTGTTGTCACTTATAACTCTGAGAATTGACCGTTGAATGTATTAAAACTGCCTCCTGAAGAATAACTCTACAATCAAACTAGAACGTCAGTGCCATGAGGTCATAGACCTTGGTTAGTTCACTGCTATGTGCTTGACATGTAGTAGATGCTCAATAAATATTTGCTCAGTAAAGATATTGTGGAGGTGGAGTTAATTTACAGATGTACTAGAAAAGCTCCATCTTTATCTCTTGGGATGCCTGAATGTCTTGATTTTGACTCTTGGTTGAGATAGGAGCTTTGGGATTTATGATGTGTTTAGAACCAAAGACTATAGTGGTGACCACCCCCTCCAGACTGGTTTCTTTAATACTGGTTTGCAATTCGTTTAATTGGTTTGGTAAATCTGGCTTGATTACTCAATGGGATATTGAGAGCTTCTTGCACAGATCTGGGCAGTTCAAACCTGGTCCATGTATCTGGTTCGGCCAAGAGGGAGTGTGTGTATACTGTGTAATGTCTCTGATAGTTGCTTGCATTCTCTTTCCCTTTAGATAAAAGCCTTTTGTGAGTATACTCCGTGGAATCTGATAAGTCTTTTCAAATATCCAAGACTGATTTGGCCAATCTAACTGAGAAGAGAGAAAAAATATTTGCAAAGATTTTGAGAAGATTTTCTTTTAGGACCAAATGTCTTCCAGATAGAAAAATAAAAAATATTTGAAATATGAAACCTCCATTTACTATGTCAATATTTGGTGAATATTTAGATTGTATGCACATAATAAATTTATAAACAAATTTGTATCATTCACAAAATCATTCCTATTTATAAAATCAATTTAATTAGAATGATATTAAGACAATTTAACCAAGTACTAAATAACTAAATTTTGTAATCCAGATACAGTTTTATTTAGGTAGTCTTTATCACCAAATAAAAGAGGACTCTTATCTTACACTCAGACCTTGCCAGGGTTTCATAACTGAAGCAAAAAATATGTGTATGTACTATATATGTGAAATTTATGTGTATATGTATATATATAGAGAGAGATATATAACACATATATATTATACACACATATATATGTATGTATATGTGTAATTTAGGTTTTGAGGGGATCTTGGTATGAACACATCTTTTGTGGCTTCAGAGCTGGAGGTAAAATGGCAAAATTTTCATTTCTCTGTAACATCTTTAATCATATTTAGGAAGAAAGGAATACTAAGTAGAAAAAAACAATTTAAGGAAAAAGTCAGTTTTCAAAGGTAATCAATATGGGTTGAGGCCCTCTGGGGCCGTAGGTAGCTGGTAGGTAGGTGGGTTGCAAAGCGCAGGGTGGCACCTGACCCCCAGAGAGATGTGACTACTCCTCTTGATGGTCAGCCCCACCTGGCCAAGCGGAAGGAGCTCATAAAAGAGGTGGGAGCCAGTTAGAGGTAGAAACTGATTCTGGTGAAGCTGTGTTTGGCATCTGAGAAAGAATAAGAACAAACTGTCCTGACCCCTTCCCCTTCACTGAGGGAAGATAACACAGGTTGCTAAAATTAACAACAAAGAGATCCAGGGAGAACCACAGGGACTTTTAGAACTTCCTTTGCCCAAATGTATTTACTCAATGGACATGAAAAATTTAAATGTCTAATATTATCAGCCCTACACAGTTAATCAAAATCAGTTAAGTTCCTGGGAATAACATGGGCATAGGAAACCCAACAAATCTCAGTCAATAAAAAAAAATTGCTGACCATAAAGAGGTTTAAAAAGGAAGTCAAATGCATTGTCAGCTTCATTTAAACCACATCTCAAATTTAAAAGTTGGCTATTTCTTTTTCCTTTATTCACCAGGCAATCTAAATGAAGTAACTTTGTACATCTTTTCTATGTTTATCATACAGTAAATTCATAAATCAAACCAAGGGACATATTTTAATTAATTCAAACATTTAAATATTTGCCTTGAAATTTGTATAGTCCAGTTTCATTCTGTTACTAGGTTTTGTGTGGTGTTGAGAACAAAAACTTTTGAGCATGGATCAGAACTGTCTGGGTATTAGGAAAGGCATTGGAAAATATCAGAACTTAGTTTAAATACAAAATAACAAATGTGCAAATGGAATGTGCAAGTGTCTTTTATGAAGTGGTTTCTATGGAATCTAAATAAGGTGGCTTAAGAAAATCAGCACTTAAAATTATTACACTTGAATTTCATGGCTGAATATTTTAAATTATAAGTAATAATTTGATTAAATTATATATTTTGACATCCTTCAATGATTTGATTAAATTATATATTTTGACATCCTTCAATGATTTTTAAACATTGGAATATGAAATAAAAACAAACATCTATGTCTATAGGCATTTTTTTTAAACTGAAATACATTTTTTCCTGTCATATAATGGAACCAGACTTACTCTCCCACCCTGTACAATTAGAAAACTGGAAAAAAAATTTCAACAACTACTTCCAGACATTGGACTGTAATCAATACAGGGCCTTCAAAACTGATAAAATGAAAACATATGTGAACATAACAACTGCTCTGTTTTCTGCATGAAAGAAGTTTCCAGACCATGGTCAGAGAAGTGGACCCCTTCTGGTCTTACTGAGTGGAGAAGGTGGAAATCATTTGGAGGGAGCAGAGGCAGCTAGAATCAGTGGATGAAGAGCCACAAAAGAGGCAGCTGAGCAGATACAGATTTCCTAAAATTTACAATAGTCCCTTTACATATGTTGTCAAATACTAATCTGTAAGTTTACAGGTTGAAATTCCAAAAGTCCAAAGAATAACCAAGTAGTTAGGTAGTTGTAAGCTGAACGATTACCAGAACTCACCCAGAGCTGGGAGACATTAAAGTTCAACCAATTGGATGCAGTGTTCCATGAATGCTCAGGATGTAGAGTAAAGATCTCCAGAAAAGTTATGCCTTAATAATAAATCTAAACTGGCCCAGAGCAATAAAAGCTCTAGCATTCCCCCTGCCCCACCACCAAGAAAGGCATTTAAAAAGTCTCCTTAAGGCTAGTATGTATGCTGGATATAAACCAGACTACTTATATCCACATTGATGGTCAGCAATAGATATAGAATATCTATATTAACATAAAGACAATAGTTCTGAGGTTCACCTTGACCTTGCTAGACTACTGTCCAATCTCCAGCCAGGAACAGGAATGCCTTGACTCTAACTATTGTCAATCTGTGGAAATGGAGAAGGTGGACAGGTTGGTATAGAGAAAGCGAGACCTTATGTTTCCATGAAAAGCACACAAGAAGAAAGGATGGATACTAAAATAAATCTGGGAGTGTAGCTCAGAGTGGGAAATATAAAAAATATATACTGAGTTAGAAATTACTGTGATTTTATCCCATTTGTCTATTTTTGCTTTTGTTGCCTGTATTTGCAGTCATATCTAATAAATCATTGCCCAGATCTATGTGAAGAAACATTTTAATGCTGCTTTCTTCAAAGAGTTACAAAGTTTCAGGTCTATGTTTAAATTTTTAATCTATTTGACTTGACTTTTGTATATGGTGTGAGATAAGGGTACAACTTCATTCTTCTGCATGTGGATAACCAGCTTTTCTAGCACATTTCATTGAAGAGACTTTTCCCCATTGTGCATTTTTGGCACCGGTGTCAATGATCAGTTGACCATAAATGTGTAGACTTATTTCTTGGCTCTCTATTCTGCTCCATTGGTCTACCTGTCTCCGCGCCAGTACCACACTCTTCTGATTACTGCAGCTTTGCAATGTGTTTTGAAATCAGGAAGTATAATACCTCCAGCTTTGTTCTTCTCACTCAGTATTGCTTTAGCCATTTGAGATCTTTTGTGGTTCCATACTAATTTAAGTATCAATTTTCTATTTCTGTGAAAAATACCATTGGAATTTTGACAGGGATTTCATTGATTCTGTAGATCACTTTAAGCAGTATGGACATTTTGACAATACTGATTGTTTAATCCAGGAACACAGGATGTCCTTCCATTTATTTGTGTCTCCTTCAGTTTCTTTCATAAGTGTCCTATAGTTTTCAGTGTACAAATTGTTCATTGCCTTGGTTAAATTTATTCCTAAGTATAATATCTTTTTTGATGTCATTGTAAAATGGGACTGCTTTCTTAATTTCAGATAATTCATTGTTACTGATTTTTAAATCCTGCAACATTACTGAATTTATTATTAGTTCTAGATTTTTTTGGTGGAGCATTTAGAGTTTTACATATCTAAGACTATGTCATCTATAAGCAGAGACCATTTAACTTCTGGCTTTTCAATCTGGATGTCTTTTATTTGTTTTTTTGCCTAACTGTTGCAGATAGGACTTCCAGTACTATGCTGAATAAAAGTTTCAAGAGTGGCGTGCTTGTCTTGTTCCTTGGAAAACTTCCAGCTTGTGATCATTTTCATCACTAAAACCACAGCTGTTAGCTGTGGGCTTGCCATAGATGGGCTGTAGTATGTTGAAGTACATTTCTTCTATGCCTAATTTGTTCAGAGTTTTTATTATGAAAAAAAGTTGAGTTTTGTCAAATTCTTTTACTGCATCAAAACGAAAAAGCTTCTTCTGTACAGCAAAGGAAACAATTAACACAATGAAAAGCAACTTACGGAATGGAGAAATGCTTGCAAGCAATACATCTGATGAGAGGTTAATATCCAAAATATATAAGGAACTCAAACAACCCTCCAAATAACCTGATTAGAAAACAGGCAAAGTGCCTGAATAGACATTTCTTCAAAGAGGATATGCAAATGGACAACAGGTATACGGTGCTTAACATCACTAATCATAAAGAAATGCAAATGAAAACCACAATGAGAGATCACCTCACACTTATTAGAATGGCTGCTATGAAAAAGACAAAAATTAATACATGTTGATGAGGATGTGCAGAAAAGGAAACCTGTGTACACTTTTGTTAGGAATATAAATTGGCATGATCATTATGTAAAAGATTATGTAGGTTCCTCAAAAAATTAAGATAGAGCTGCCATATGACCCAGCAACCCCACTTCTGGGTATATATTCAAAGGAAATGAAATCATTATCTCCAAAGACGTCTGCATTCTCATGTTCATTGCATCATTATTCTCAATAGCCAAGATACGAAAAGCACCTAAGTGTCCATCAATGGCTGAATGAAGAAAGCATGATTATATATGTAGAATGGAATATTTACAGCCATAAAGAAGAATGAAATCCTAGCATTCATGACAAGATGGTCGGCCCAAATGACATTATACTAAGTAAAATGATCCAGGCACAGACAAACACTTTATGGTCTCATTTATATATGGAGTGTAAAAAGCCAAACTCATAAAAGCAGAGAATGAAATGATGGTTGCCAGGGTTTGGGGGTGTGGGAAATGGGGAAATATTGGTTAAAGGACATGAAGTTTCAGAGCAGGATGAACAAATTCTGAAGATCTAATATTGTATTGTCTACTTGAAATTTGCTGAGAGAGTTGATCTTAAGTGTTCCCACCATAAAAAGATAAAAGATAACTATGTGAGGTGATGGATATTTGGTAATAATTTCACAATGTATGTTTATATCAAAACATCACATAATACACCTTAAATATATACAATTTTATTTAGTTATTATTCCTCAATAGCTGGAAAATAATTTAAAAACTAAAAGTTAAAAAAAAAAGAAAATCCCATAAGAACACAATGATTATTTTTCTATCATAATAAAAATGTTACTTCCTCAGAAACAACCTTCCTGGTCACTCTTTCTAAATTCCCACACTACCCCACACCTCTCCCACCAGTCATTCTTTAGCCCATTAATTTGCTTTTATCTGCTACATAGCTTCTAACAACATATGAATACATATGATGATTGATTGTCTGAGTTCAATTATGCCTGGTCCCATAAATTTAATCCACATGAAAGGAAAGACTTCAACTCTCTTGCTCACCAGTATATTCTCATATGCTTAAAACAATAACTGCCCACCAGAGGCATTTTATAAATATGTGTTGAATAAAGTGATAATGGATTGGTATATAAACAAATACATATACATGTACATATATATTCACGTATGTGTACAAGTTAAAACTTTGAAGACAGTATGTGCCAGTCAGAGCACTTGGTTGCTCTACCTGTATTATACCAAGTAATTATCACAGGTCTATGAGCCAAGTGATATTATTACTATTTTACTGGAGAGAAATAGGAAGAGTAGAGAAACTTTGGGGTTTGTCCATGAATACACAGGTAGCAATTGAGAGTGCTGGGGTTTTGGAGATGAAAACCCAGGGTTGTTTGACTTAAAAACTCACGTTCTTTATCACCATATAATATATTATCATATCACCAAATAATATATTTCCTGATATCTATACTTAGTCTCTTTCCACCATAGCACATCTGAATGGGATGTAGACAGTACATAAACTTACTGATTCTAATTTAATTTATATTTTGGCTCTGTAATAAATCAAATGTATTTAAAGAACATTTAGTAAATATTATATATTGCATAATCACATGTATGGCACTGAATACAGTTTGATTAAGATATAATTCTGCCCTTTGGGGAAGGCAGAGAGAGAAAGGAGATAGGGAAGGAGGAAGGAAGAGGAAGATGAAGGTGAAGAGACACAGATAGAAAACAGGTGAAATCTGATCTGATCCCATCATGATTTTTATTCTGTGTGTACTTACATTCAAATAATGGTTTGTTCACATACAAGGACTGACTGTGCTAATCAAAGGGTATTTTTTTTATGGGAGAAGAGAAGCAGGAAAAGGAAAGGGAAGAAAAAGCCATGCATCTCGACTTCCTGAAGGTAAAAACACCTTGCATTCCTGAAGGCAGGAAAAAAAGCCAAAAATTGGGAGGACTGGCCAGGCAAGCAGAAATATGTAGTCTTCATAGAGCCTCATCTCTACAGTATCTTTTGACTTCTACCAAATCTTATTTACTAACTTAATGCCCTTATATAAAGTCCTGAAGATGAATGAAAAACTTTTGAGTGCTATTGATTCATTAAATGCATGATTCATTTAACTTCTGCTATTATTGATAAAGAGCCAGTGAAACAAGTTGTTGACTTTTTGGGGAAAAATGAGAACATGGTTGTGAATTATAGATATAGATTATAGATATAGATATAGATATAGATATAGATATAGATATAGATATAGATAGATATAGATGATATAGATATAGATATAGATATAGATATAGATATAGATATAGATATAGATGATATAGATATAGATATAGATATAGATCCGAGATGGATTCTGACGCTTTCCCAGTGGGAAAGTTACAGAGTGACTGTTAGGCTAAATTTTCTGGAGTTTTTCCCCTTGATCTGTTGGTGGCATCAAAACCTCCTGTCAATGGTGCAGGAGATGCTGTTTCCGCCACGTGAGGATTTGAGGGCAGAATCAACACAACCTGTGAAATCAATCAGAATGCCGTGGGTGAGTCAACCAAATAACCTCAGGGTCTCCCTTCCCTGTCCCCACAATGTCATTATCAGAGTCTATCCTTTGTTCTCTGAATTCAGTCTCAAGATCAGTTTGGTGGGGTTTCTCTAGCATTCTTTAGACCAGACTGGATCTAGGAAAACCATTCAGTGATAGCACTGGGCATGAGAGGCTGATAGCTGATAGCTGTTGCTGGGTCTTACAAGCAAGATGAATAAACCAAGGTGTTTTGGAAAATATAGAGTTCTTCTTCCAAATCAGGTTGTTTCTGCCAATGGCAACAATATACCCAAACCGTAATTTGCTGGCTGTGACTAAAATATTTAAAAAAACATACTGACCCAGAATGGCAGGAACCATCAGGAAATTAAGGAAAATACTGGCTCTTCTTCCACCATCTCAGTGTGAAATGCAATTGGGGAAGGGGGAAAGGAAAGGAAGACCCCAGGTATTACATGCCTCAAAGAACCAGAAAATTCTAAGAACTTAGTTCTCAAAGAACTAAGTAAATTATATGCCTTAGAACCAGGAAAGATAAAGACTTAGGCATTATATGCCTCAAAGCCATTGCTTTTATGGATTCACACGGAGAGATGAGCGGGAACAACATTTCCCGGCTAAGTAACTATTCTAGGAACAGATGGGAATATAGGCCTTGATATTATGATATGAAGGTTACTAAGGGGTTTGCCATCTTGCTCACATGCTCAATGAAAATAAAATGCTTCACTTAATGAAGTTACAAAATCACTGAGAATTGTCAAGAAACCCTAACTTCCAAGGTCTTACTACAAAAGTCCATTAAGAGAGTTAGTCTCTTTTCTGTGGGAAAGGACTGTGGGGGCACAGGATGTGGGTAGCATGGGAGCCCCCAAAAGAAAGTAAAGAGGCACAAAATGGTAGAGAAGAGCACCAGGAAAATAATCTCTCCAACTATTATTTTATGATTTGGCTTTGGATAGGAAAACTACTGAGCAGCTCTCAGTGTTTTAATATCTACTTTTTCACCCTGGAACCCTCAAGTCTCAGAAGATATCCTCATCTTGTTCTTCCTAATGCAATTTGGTGTCCTCCCATCTCCCAGTCCCATTGGGATATGTGATATTCTTTCTGCTTAGCAGCCAGGAGGATCTGCTGCAGGTCTCAGGGGAAGAGAGCGGGCAGGTGTACACACACTGATGAGAAGTTTGAGCCCCTCTCTTCAGTTAACCCGCGGGGAGGTTGCTATAAAAAGACAATGAGTAAAATCTCCCACTCGCTCTGGGGACCTGTCCACTGTGAAGTGTTCTCTTATCTGGACTAAGAGAGAAGGACCTTTGAGGGAGTGGATGGAGAGAAACAGTTGTTTTTTTTTAATCCATTGTGGCAGGCAGAATTTAAGATGGTACCTATGTCCCTGTATGACTCCTTCCCCTTAAGCCCGGGTGGGACCTGCATATACGATGGGCAATCACTCCTGTGAGCAGGTTATTTTAGCTGACTTTGAGTTTATCAAGAAGGACGTTATTCTGGATGGACTTGACCTGATCACATGAATCCTTTAAAAGAACTTTAATGCACCTGAGACTTCCTCTCCCATGCTGGCCTAAAAAGAGAAGCTGTGAGTTCCACAGCTGAGAGGTAATACATTCTGCCACTGGAGCACAGAAGAGGACCAGAGGCCTCAGCTGTGACTGCAGCCCCAGCCAGTTCCTTGATCACAGCCTTGTAAGACCCTGAGCAGAGGAACGAACTAAGCTGTGCCCGGACTCCTGACCCATGAAAACTGAGAGATAATGAATGTGTGTTGTTTTAAGCCTCTACATTTGTGTGATTTATGATGGAGCAATAGAAAACCAATCCAGGTATCTTCAAAGGAAGCCCAGTACTCACACCACCAGTACAACAGATGACTTTGCATCCAAATGCAGAGAGGGCCACAGCGAGGCAGAACTCTAGCACACTAAGAATGAGCACCAGAGCATCCATTCCCTAGGAGCAAATTTATAACAAGGAAATGTGAGGAAATGAGGTGACAAGTTCCAAACATTCACTGCTGATCACGATGCCAACAGAGATGACGCACCGGCCAGAGGTCAGAAAAGCTGGCTTCGAATTGCAGCCCGACCCTTAGCCAATTCTTGGCCTGCTGACTGTCACTCATCTCAGCTTTTTTTTTCCACTAATAAAATAATCATTTTCCTCTACGTTCCAGTACTATTGCAGATACAGAATCTGAAAATGTTTTAAAAGAGGGGAAAGGGCCATCAAGATAATAATCCGCAACTTCATTCTTTCCAACACTAGGAATTCCACGTAGTTGACACAATCATATGATCTCATAGCTTAGTAATTAGAGGCAGAATAATAATAGGCCAAGGAGGTCCACATCCTAATTCCCAGAAACTGGAAGTCAAATTACCTGGCACAGGAAAATGAAGTTTGCACATTAGCCGACCTTGAGATGGAGGGATTATCGGGGTGGGCTCAAAAATAATTACAGAATCCTTATAAGTGGAAGCAGGAGGCGGAAGAGTCAAAGTCCAAGAGAGATTTGAAGATGCTGCACAGCTTGTTTTGAAGATAGAAGATGGGGTGACAAGTCAAAAAATGTAGGTAGCCTCTAAAACCCATAAAAGGCAAGGAAGCCGTTCTCCCTTACCATCTTCCAGAAAGGAATGTGGTCCTGCCAACACTTTGATTTTGACCTAATAAGACCCATTCCAAACTTTTGACTTCCAGATTTACAAGATAATACATTTACGTTGTCTTAACTCACTAAGTTTGCTGTAATATATTACAGCAACCATCAGAAACGAATGCAATGGTGAACACCAAGGTAGTCAGTCCTGAATCCATCTCCCCCAGAGTTGGCTTTAGGACTAATCTTTAGTGGAGATATATGGTCATGTGTGAGAAACATTGTGCAGTATTCTTATTCCTTAAAATTGGAATTGGGTACCTGGATTGATGCCTGGGATTCTTTGGTCTAAATATTCTCTCTTTTTGTCTCCATTGATAGGGGTACTACCTCTGCTTGTAAGAGGCAATAGATCAAGATCCCAGGACGTGAGTGACAGATTCAGCTGGACCCTGAGAATATTTGCTTTCATAATTTCTTATCTGTTTTCTCGTATCTTCAAAATACTTAGTAGCCTCTATGTTTCAGGAATTGTTTTAGGCACAGAAGGTAGAGCAGTGAACAAAACAGATAATTTCCCTAACCTCAAGGATCTTACCACCTAATAGAGGAGACCAGGAGCTGACAAGCCTTATAATAAGAGGCCAGCAGTCTTCTAGGTTAGGTTTTAGAGGCAATAAGGTCTCTTCTTCAACTCTGCTGTTACAGCACAAAAGCAGCCCTAGATGGTAATGTACACCATACATAATCAAGAGGGTGTAGCTATGTTCCAACAAAACTTTATCTACCGAAATAGGTACCAGGCTGGATTTCTGACAAAAAGTAGCAAAATGCTTATAATATACTAGTTTGAGCCATATGAACCTGCTGTCTTTCTAGTTGACGTATTGCTGATAGTTGGCAATTTCATATGGCTCTGCCTAATGATTCCAGATAGTGGGGTGCTCTACTCTTTCCTGCAAAGAACTCATCTCTTCTTAATCTCTTTTTATCATTATATTCAAAAGTAAGTCCTGGGGCCTTTGTCAACCTCTGCTATAAGGAGAGGCAGAAAAAATGTTCACGGGACAGGAATTTGTGACAGCCTGTGGGAGAAGGTGATAGAGATGGAAGCAGGACTGGCTATGTCATTTACAGGGCCTTTATTAAAATCTCCAGATAGCAACAGCAGAGCAGCAGTCTTCTAATGACAAAGCCCTGTGTGAAGGCACAGGCCCTGTACTCATGAAGCTACTCCGTTCCAGATTTTATCCCCGTCACTGAGCCCTTCAAGTCTGTGAGCGGAGAGAACTTCAGAAACTAAAAGATTCTTCTTCAGGATGACCAATTGAACAATAATAAAAAGTAGGGGATTAGAGGCAGAGAGTTATAGGATCTAATCTTCCTTTTGCCAGTTTCTCACTGTGTGACCTTGGAAAAGTTTAAGTTCTCTGAAGAAACTCTTTCTTATTTTGAGTAAGTTTCAAGAAATAAAATTGCTTACTCTAAAAACTATTAGAAATCTCAAGGGGAGTAAATGAGTTTAGCAAAGACACTAATGGGGTGTTTTGGTGCAAATATATACCACTCAAATTTTACCTAGGGTTAGCTGGGAATGAAGGAAAAGATGTAATTGATCTGCAGAATAAGTTAGGAAGACACTGAGTTTCCAAATTCAGGAGAGGAAAGGAGACAATGGGAGAAAGAAGTAAGTAGCACAGTTAAAGGCCAGAAGGTCACATGGAGGGGAGACAACAGAAAATTCAGTGGTGTTGAGAATGGCAAATACTTTGAATTGCATTAAATAATAATAATAATGGAATTCCATTTTTATCTAGTATTCTGTGCTTCAATAACCCTCCCTCCCTGCACTTACCTGATGGCCCAAAACTTCAAGAAGTTTTATGACCTTCCAAATCTTGTATAAGAGAAAATTTGAAGACTAAAGCAATTAGGGTAACACCTAGAGGAGGGAAAGTGGTATAGAAAAGTAGTAAAATATGGAATATAGATTGCAGATTTGCCAGGCCTTGGATGTTGAGGCCAAAGTGCTTGAACTTGCAAAAACATTCAGAGATGTTCGGAGGGATACTGGGTTACCTGTATTCACCACTTGGTGGATAATCTTCAAGACAATTTTACTTTGCTATTAGAGAACCAGTTAACTCCATCAGGCTCCATCAGGGGGCCCCAGCGACATATTGAGACTAATATCTGGGCTCTAGTTTTAGACTGGAAAACAGTACATGCTTACCGGTGGTTTGAAATTAAACAGGAAAAATTATGCAAAATGCTTAGCACACTGTTAGAAAGTAGGACATTAGGTGTACTATAACTGTGAGCTTTCTTCTCACTTTCCCAAATCACATATACAAGAGGAACAGAGAGAGATGAGATGTGGGCACTATTTCTCAATCACTTCAAACTTCCCAGAGTGATTCATCAATTTGGGAATAGTGATTGTTACTTTTGCCAGAACCAAGGCTCCTGTAACTTGCTTCCACCACAGTAACCCATGAAAAGAAGGACTCACTATTAAAATTGATGTGACCATGGGACAACTGCCCAACTTCTGATAACTGTAACAGTGAAAGTAATAGAACGGAGATGTGCTGATGCTGATTGCAGTGAGGATGATTCCAAGTGCAGAGAAGACAGAGCTGATGATGTTCAATCCCAGGCTACCTCGGACCTGGAAAGGGGTGAACATCAATTGGGTAATCCAAAAACATTCTCAGATACATCTCCATCAATCACTTTATACCCTCTGCCTCTTGCCCCACGCAGTCCTTCTCTCTCTTGATTGTTCCAATAATCTCCTAACTTGTCTCTTTCCTATAAACTTCAACCCTAATCTCCAGCCAAAAGACAAAGACGGTCCTCCTATCCAAAGCCGAAATCCATCAGATGACTCCCATGGGCACATGAGATAAACTCCAATCTCCTTAGCAGGGCTTTCAATACACTTCAGCCGTAAGCTGGATGGTCCTGTGCTCACCCCCTACCATGCCCTGCTTCAGTTACAGAAGCTTCTTATAACTAAAATTCCTCTCATAAGTATGAGAGGTTTGGTGTGGCTGTAGCACAGAGTAGTTGTTAGTGTTATAACTGAAGGAGATGCTAGGGAGACAGAGGGATTGGGAAAAGCCCTCCACATCCTTTGAGCAAAAAAACCCAAATATGGTCTCTAGACAGGAAAAACATGGTTGAGATACGGGCTATTGTCTTTTGTTGGCCTTATGAAGGACATATTGGCATGAAAGTTATGTTTTAAATTTTTTTCTTCTTCTATAGCCTTATTGTGAATTTTTTCACCGTAAACTGAATCAAAATCCTCTCTGCATACCGTTGATACACATATTTTAATTAGTAAGTCAATAGATCAATACCTGATGCCATTGTCATGGGCTGGCTCACAAGCTATAGGCAGGGATTGACCAATTCCATTTGACATTTCTTCTCAAGAATTATCCATATTTTCATAAAGATTCTCTTAACAACTACCTTCCCAAACTATTCATTGTCATGTCAGTAATTCTATTATCAGCTAACTTTTTATTACAATTTTCAAGAGACCCATTCAACTAGGGAAAACTTACAACCTCACCTGATATTTTCAAAATAAACAAGGTCTGTTTTCTACTCGGCAGAATACATACTTGGTTAATCTTTCTTCTTTTGGAAAAAACAAACAAATAAGCAAAAAAAGGAAATGCAACTCACCAGACCTTTTGTAGTTCTAGTTCCTGCTGCAATTGACAAGGACCCTGAAATAATAAACTAGTAAACAAGAGGGAAAATGCAGGTTAAAAACTTTAACCAAATATTTGAAGTCATGATTTACTAAAATTATCCCTAAATGTGATAAATACATTAAACAGACCAAGTATATTGCCAGAAACCCAAAGGGTTGTACATAATTGTCTCAGAAACAACATAGAAACTTTACCAGATGGATTCACAGGAGGATTTATCAAGCCTTTCAAAAAAGGTCTAACTGCAATGGCATTTAAACTGTTTGAGGGCATTGAAATAAAAGCCTCTACCTGTCAGATGAAGTAACCCTAATAGAGTACCAAAATTTAATAAGATATTACAAGAGAAAAGAAACTAAAGATGGATTTCATTTAAATGACTGCTGAAAGTTGTAAATAAAATTGTAGCAAGGAAAAATTTTAAATTCCATATTCAATGATGATTAGAATACACTATTTACTTGACTCCATAAATTGGATAATTATTTTCCATATAGCTAAAATGCTAGAGCCAATTCAACTGGACTCCCTCGTTACACTATCTGACCATTTGAGTTTCTGGGTTTACTTTCAATATTTGATTTCAGAAGTTTCAAAAATTGTACCTTAATGCCAAAAAAGACTGATCTAATAAAACAGTTTGATACAGTTTTTCAAAAAAATTACTAAATACCGAGACAGAGATGATTAAACTCACCTCTAGGAAAAAATATAGCAGAGAAAGTCATCCATCATATTATATGAATGAATCATGAACATGTAGGGTATTTCTGCAAATGATCAGATTTTCTAATATTGAAATATTATTATAACTCATGAAATTACTGGATTTAAGGAGAAAATTCAGCTGCTAACTGCTCCTCATGTTTACAATCTTGATAAGACATTTAATAGAATTCAATACATTGAATTGAATTCAATTATTGAATTAAACATTATTTATAAAATGTGAAGAGCTGCATTTTCTATAACATGCTAGAACACTTGTCTCAGTCTAAAAGTCTTAATCACGTTCAATGGGGAGACTCTAGGGCCATGTCCTTAAAGTCAAAATCAAGATAAAGATGTAGAGTACTATGTATTACTATTCCTAGTGTATTAACCAAAATAATTATATAAGAATAAGTATTTGAAGCAAACGGTTAAAATTATTTAAATATGAACATGTTATACTGCAAACATCCAAGAATATCAACTAAAAAGTACTATAAGCTCTAAGAAAATTCAGTAAGACACATGGAAACAACACTGTACACAGGTGTTGTATATATACATATTATTAACAGGTGTGTATGTTTGTGTTTGAAGATAGAATTTAATAGGAGTGTTTCATTTACCATAGCAAAAAAATATATGAAGTTTCTGAGAGAAAAAAACAATGTGAAAGATACATATGAATAAAACTTTACAATGTTACAAAAGTATGAAAAAGAAAACTCGAAGGAATGTTCTAACGTGGGTGCGGATAATTTTATAGGATTCTGATGAAGGACATATTGCTGTACTGGAGACTAGATTGCCGAAAATACAAGAAAACTGTGATTGGTTCTTGGTCCTGGTTTTTGTACTGTATGAGGGAGAAAAGGAGACATTTCACAAGTGAGGTTTGGAAATAAGGTTGAAAGAATAAGGTAGGAGAAAAACATGTCCCACCAATTAAGCAAAGGCTTATCTAGTGGGGTACCTACAACAGTTTGGGTGATACATTAATTGACAAACACAACTCCTCCTACAGTTCCTGGTAAGTTATTGAACTTGTGTAGAAAGCATACATTATGAAAACTGGTTTCCAAAGCACGGGGGGGACTGTACAGCTCAGAGAAGACAAGTAGTGATTCTCATCTCACTACACTGATGGACAGTGACTGTAATAGGGTTGGTGGGGGGGACCTGATGAAGGGGGTAGTTTAATCATCACAATATTGCTCATGTAATTGTAGGTTAATGATACTAAAATAAAATAAATTGTAAAAAAAAAAAAAAAAGAAAAGGAAACGAAAGGGGAAGCTGAAAGCTAGAGTGGTTACAAGTATGTAATATTGGAATTAAGCTGATCTTGCTTGGGCCCTGATTCCTGCACGACCTCATTGTGTGCTCTTGGGCAATTGCCTTAGTCTAAGTCCCATTTTCTTCATCCATAAAATGAGGACTGTGATAAATCCTTTTTTTAGGAGTTTGTGATGATTGAAATGGAGCTGTACATATAAAGCAGTTAGTGGAGTGCCCAGATCACAGTAAGGGTTTAATAGAAGGTATTACTGACTTAGTATTATGGAATATATAATGCATTATATAACTGCCCAGAAATAGAACAGAATTTCTGTTCTTTAAATCTGGTGGATAAATGGAAACCCTATAACACTTGAATGGGTTCCCTGATTCTAACATAAACCCAGTTTATAAATGTATTCTTCTCTTGTCAGTAGGTAAAACAATACTGTAGACTCTATTTACACTCTCAGTTTGCAGAGAAACTCTTGCATTTTGCATTGGGGGAAATTTTTTTTTAACTTTCTTATATTTTAATTGTGATTGCAGTTACTATATAATTACTTATATTTTAATTGTGATTGATAAGTTATTAAACTTATCAAACAAACTTTATCTAATAGCAGTACCATTTGCTAAGCAAAACTATTTTCTAAGGTTTGATAGCTGGCTATGACTTGCCTGCACACCCACCATGTCTCTTCTTCCTTGTTGACAAAATCCTCATTTTGTTCAGTCTCCTCTGAGCTTCAGTGAACTCCCCCCAGCCACAGAGGGGAATTTGATCAGTCCGAGCCAACAATGGAAAATCCATTACCTTTGTCCATAGTTGGCTTGGGAATATAAAACATTTATGCATACAAAACATTTATGAGCATTGAGACGTATCAGCAAGTCTGATATGGTCTGTCAGCCAGCCTCTGTGATGTCCTAGCACTCCTGAATTAACCAACCCAGGAGACTGGGCTTCCTGTTGTGAAATAATCAATGCTTTCAATGTATAGTCTATTCTGGTTTGGGTCTTCTGTTCTATGCTATATATACATATGCTTTTGTTATATATATATATGCTATAATATATCCTAACCGCTACAAGTTAAATATTTAATCTGCCTAGTTTTCTGTGAGTTTTATATTATCCCCATATAAATATGATAAAATGGAGTCAAAAAGAGGTTGGATAGCTTCCTGAAATTGGCAGAACTATAAAATAGGGTTAGGATATGATTCCAAAGCTCAGTATATTAACAGCTATATTTTATATGTTACGCTGTCTCCCACTATATCAGAAGACATCCTACTCACCATCACTGGCCCCCAAAGTGTATACCCCACATATGTTGAAAAAGGTACTACATAAGATGTACGCTGTTCGTAAAATGGCAAAATGGCGCTCATCATTATTATTCCCAAGCTGAGGTTCATCAGGGCGGTCAGGACCTGCATGACCTGGGAATAATGGAGAGAAAAGCTGATTATCTACCACAAAGAGGGGGCCCAAGCCATCACCTTCCCAACAACTAAGCCATCTTCATTCTTCATCTCTTGAAATAGTCAGATGGTCTTCCTGATATTCTCTTATTACTTCTCTTTCCTGTAAGGAGCTATGGATATACTGATGTACTAAAATTTTTTTCTGGGGCTATCAATCCCCATTGCCCCAGTAATTTCAAGGGAAAAACAGTGTCCCAAGACGCACTCAGAGATGCTTTACTGACACCTATGATACTACTACCACAACTGATGTTCTCCTCTGCACATGCTCAGAGAGGAGTGATCCAGAAATTAGCAATTATTCTAGCAGGGAGAAGTACTCTGATGGAAAGAAAGTATGCACAGGGGAAGAAAGAGAGAAGAGAAATACGACATTTTCTTGGGGTCTGAGGCAACAGACATGAGTGAGCACAGGGGTCTAAAAATAGGAGATAAGAGAACAGTTCACTCCCTGGCATTTAAAAGGATCCAGGTGCCATAATGACTTTGTCCCATTAGTTTAAAGTTTGAGCTAGAGAAAAATCTTTATATTCATTGCCCTTTGACCTGCATTAATCCGTTCTTCTTTAAACTTTCCCTTTCTGTTAGGCACACCCACCTGAGACTCCAGACAGAAAGGCACAGAGAATAGAAGAATTTTCATTCTCTGAGGAGTTAGCTAAGAAACTTCTCTGGAGAGAGATAGTAACTGTGGGGCCATCAGCTATCAGAAGGTCTGTTGAGGGGACTCAGCTGGTGCACCTGTTGCCTTTTCTTCGGCTGCTTTTCCACGCTGAAGTGGAACACAGTTACCGTGGATGACCCACGGCCCAAGGACGGATCTGAAGCCTCTATATTTTAAATACAACTAAATAAGAAACATGATGTGATAGAATATTGTATCATTTTTCAAGTGACAGGGCCTGAACATCAAATACGGATGCCGTGAGGGCCGGCCTGTGTATTATGAGGCTAGTGGAACAAAGTATTTGGCATTAGGTCTGATAAGTTGTGGATTTACAATGCAACTGGTCTTCTCCCAGATCCACAACTGACTTACCCCGAGGACTTTGGGTTCCCCCTTCAAGAACTTCTCCAACATCCCTTTCCACAGATAAGAGTGTAGAAGAGCAGGCTGCCCCTGCTGGTGCCCACCAGGGCCACCTGCTGTGGTCTCTTCCATTGCTCCCAGGGTTGTCATGGCAGCAGAAAAGGTGCTACAATAAGAAATGTAATTTAGGATGAGGTCCTGGGAATGACACGACAACCTCTCGTCTATTTCCTTCCTTTATTACAACAGCTATTAGAACATCTTCACAGAATGTAATTATATTGCCTAGGCCAGCCAGGAAAGTGGAACAAGAAACACCTGAAGGAGAGAAAGAGCTAGAGACCGAGATGGCAGGAAGGGGAGAGAAATGTCGTGTGACATCAAGATGCTAGAAAGAACTGAAGAGAGGGTAACATAGATAGAACAGAGGCGAATGTGTTGGGCCCCTCAAATTAGGGAAATGTCTTCAAGTTCATATACGAAGACTGCACTCAGATTTCACCTCTGTCCCTAGTACTGCATGATCCCTTGATTATATCCATTTTCTCCTTGAAGGATAACTTTTACCACGGTTCTAAAACAGCCAGAATCAACTGCATTCCAACTTACTGTAAAGTATTTTATGGCCCCTTTTTCTAATCAGAGCACAGTTACATTCTCAGAGCTGGAAACCTTCCCCAGGTTCATCTTTATTAATACAATATAGGGACTCTTGGATTTTACCCTATTAATTCTGGACTTCATGGAATTCATGTGATTTATGATTCTAAGTCCTATCCCTGGCAACAAGAATTTAAATCTCCTGTTCCAGTAAAATGTTGTAAATCCTGACTCACCAATGCAGAGCAAGGACATATAAAATTATTTTTCTGAGACTCGAAGCACAAACATAATACTCTTAATGCAACTTTCTCTCCTCAACAGAGAAACCCCAATCAGGTTATGTGGAAACCGGTTTAAGCCACATGAACATTCTTATCCATTCATTTGAATCCATATTCAGATGTTGCATGGCTCACACCCACAAATTTTGAGGAAAGTGAAACTTAAGACTGCAAAGCCGCAGTCAGTTCTGATGCATTTATGCTTCACTGGGGCTCTGTAAAAGTCTACAGTTTGTAGATGTTTGCCCCTTTTTTGGTGGCATAAGTTAAATGGATGTTCTAGTAGTGCACATTTTCTATGTACTGGAAAATAATTCAGATTTCTCTGGAAAGGATTATTAACCTGTATCTATATTCGGTAGGCCAAAGGAACTACACTGTTGTTATCTAGCAATAAAACTGATGGAAATCAAGAGAAGAAGTGGGTCAATTTCAGAGACAGAGGAAAAAAAGCCTAAGTGAAAATGAAAGATTAATCATTTAAAACATTAACTTTAGTAACATGTACATTCAAACCTACGGAAAGCAGTAAAATGAAAAATGAAAAGCACAGAATAGCAAATCACAAAATAGTAAGTAAAGTAAAAATTTTTTAAATAAGAAGACAAAAATAATATTAACAATTCATAAGGAATACATAATGTGGGCAAGATTAGAATAATTAAGATCAGGAAGTAAATAAGAAGATGAAATCCAAAAGTCAAGGCTTTTTCTTCTGTCCAAGAAAATATCCAAAAGCAATTTGAAGAAAGAAAACTGAACTCCATTTAAAAACTGGGAAACAACTAAAATCCCCATGATTCAGGTGAGAGGACTGTCAAAAACAATGAAGATTTCAGAAAGATACGAATTTTGGAGAATGAAGAGGGAATATCAAAGAAATGGGATGCTATGGTTGCAGATTTCAGAGTGCTTATCTTTGGTAAGTGTATCAAAGGTATAAAACATATTATTGCTTATAACTCTAAGAATGAATGCACCAGTTGGCTGTAACTTTCTTGGGCAAGTATAGTTCTAATAAGAAAAAGAGGGAAATAAATGAGAAATCACATAAAAAAGCCACTTTTGTAGAAAGCCATCTGTTTCTGAATAAGTCTTATACCAGAGTTCAGAAGGAAGCAAGCATTATTTTTTTATTAAGTTGTCATTCATATACACTCTTCTTAAGGTTTCACAAGAAAAACAATGTGGTTATTACATTCACCCTTATTATTGAGTTCCCCCCCATACTCCATTGCAGTCACTGTCCATCAGTGTAGTAAGATGCCACAGAGTTCCTATTTGTCTTCTCTGAGCTTTACTGTCTTCCCCATGACCCCACACATACCATGTGCACCAATAATGATACCCCACAATCCCCTTCTCCCTCCCTCCCCTTTGGTAACCACTAGTCCCTTCTTGGAGTCTGTGAGTCTGCAGAAGCAAGCATTCTTGATTTTAGACTCCAAGAAATCCCACAGATGAGGATTATCTGAGTATATATCATCATGGTCAAACATATCCAAATGCACAAAAACCAAGACACCATGAGATTTAGTCATGAGAAACCTCAAGTGCTTCAGATATTAGAATAATGAAATACAGAATATATAATAAATACAGATGAAATATTCAAATAAAAGTGGAATCACAAAAGTGAGAAAGCACAGATAAAGTGAAAAACTGACAAGATAAATCTCAAATGTGAAGAAAGATAATGTTGACATTTTTTAAAACTTCATCAATATGTTAAATAGCAAGGAACAACTGGAAAGAAAATTAGAGAACTAGAATATAAATCTAAACAAACCACCCAGAGCTCATCAAGATGGCAGCATGAGAGGTGACATGGAGAACTCCTCCCCAAATGACAAATAGTACAAAAATATAGTTAATTAATACAATTAACCCTAAAACAGCAACAAGAAAGAAGGCTGAATCAGATGGCATACAGACCTCACAAACAGAGCAGACCTCACGAAACAGGGTAACTTATGAAAGCCTTAATCTAGCGGGACCCAGGCCCTTCCCCCACCCCAGCTCACTGGCGGGAGGAAGAGAAATGGAGCGGGGAGAGGGTGGAAGCCTGGGACTGCTGAACATCTAGCCCTGGAGATCTGCTTTGTGAGAAGAAGCCTATACTGTGTGGCGCTCTGGACGTTGGGGAGCTCGGACAGGTGGAGTGCTTGGTAGACTGAAATTTCGGCCGTTTGTGAAGGAGGGGATCCACACCTGGCTGCTTTATGTCAGAGGAGGGGTGGGTGGTCTGAGAGGCTTCCTAGCAGCAAGTGGGCTGCTGAAGGGGCAGGGTTTTCACGGAGCTTGCTGCACGGGAGAAGGGAGAGCTGGACAAGGTTGTCTGGGTGTGCTCTGCCCAGCTAGTTGGGGACTTTGAGGAGCTTCAGGTGATCCATCCCCCTGGCTGCCTACTCAGCTCCAAGGCCCCCCACTAAAACACACAGCCTGCTGCAACTTCCTCCTAGCCTGTCGGCACTGGTTCACAAACTGGCAGTCACTATGCAGGCATCAGGCCAGCCAGACGGAGGCCCCGCCAACAAAAGCTAGAGACACAAAGCACAGAGGCTTACACATGTGTGCTTGGCCCACTGGCTCTGACACTGGAGACAGGCAACGCAGACAGGAATCAGGAAAAAGATCTTTCCTCCCCCCAGGCACCAGTTCTGCTCCCCTATGACCCCCAACCTCTCCCTAGGGGCTGAACAGCTCCAGAGAATGAAGTTTCTGCACACCACTGAGTACCACACAGAAATATGAAACATCAAAAGAACATGGTTCAGACCAAAATCTCACAAACCCCAGAAAAAGGGCCAAATGAAACTGAACTCACCAAACTTCCTGAAAGAGAGTTCAAAATAAAAATCATAAACATGCTTATGGAGGTACAGAAAAATATTCAAGAACTCAGGAATGAATTTAAATCAGAGATTCAATCATTAAGAAATTCCACATCTGAAATGAAACATACAATGGAGGGATTTAAAATCAGATTAGATGTAGTAGAAGAGAAAGTAAATAGAATAGAAATTAGAGAAGAGGAATACAAAGAAGCTGAGGCACAGAGGGAAAAAAGAATCTCTAAGAATGAAAGAATATTGAGAAAAATGTGTGACCAATCCAAGTGGAACAATATTCGCATTAAAGGGGTACCAGAAGAAGAAGAGAGAGAGAAAGGGATAGAAAGTGTCTTTGAGGAGGTAATTGCTGAAAACTTCCTCAATCTGAGGAAGGAGATAGTCTCTCAAGCCATAGAGTGACAGATCTCCCAACACAAGGGACCCAAGGAAAACAACATCAAGACATAAAAATTAAAATGGCAAAAGTCAAGGATAAAGACAGACTTTTAAAAGCAGCTAGAGAGAGAAAAAAGATCACATAAAAAGGAAAACCCATCAGGCTATCATCAGACTTCCCAACAGAAACCTTACAGGCCAGAAGGAAGTGACATGATATGTTTAATGGAATGAAGCAGAAGGGCCTTGAACCAAGAATACTCTACCGGCTAGGTTATCATTTAAATTTGAAGGAGGGATTAAACAATTTTCAGATAAGCAAAAGCTGAGAGAATTTAACTCCCACAAACCACCTCTACAGTGCATTTTGGAGGGACTCCTATAGATGGAAGTATTCCTAAGGCTAAATAGATGTCACCCAAGGGGTAGACAAAGAGTACAGAATATGATTCATAACATACAAAGAGAGGAGGAGGAAGAAAAAGGAGAGAAAAAAAGAATCTTTAGATTGTGTTTGTAATGCATATAAAGTGAGTTAAATTAGACTGTTAGATAGTAAGAGAATTACCCTTGAACTTTTGGTAACCACGAATCTAAAGCCTGCAATTACAATGAGTACATATCTATCAATAATCACCCTAAATGTAAATAGTCTGAATGCACCAAATAAAAGACATAGAGTCACTGAATGGATAAAAAAAAAGACCCATCTATATGCTGCCTACAAGAGACTGACTTCAAGCCCAAAGACATACACAGACTGAAATAAAGGGATGGAAAAAGATATTTCATGCAACTAATAGTGAGAAAAAAGCAGGAGTTTCAGTACTTGTATCAGAAAAAATAAACTTCACAACAAAGAAAGTCACAAGAGACAAAGAAGGACATTACATAATGATAAATGGGTCAGTCCAACAAGAGGATATAATTATTATAAATATCTATGCACCCAACACAGGATCACCTACATATCTGAAACAAATACTAACAGAATTAAAGGGGGAAATAGAAAGCAATGAATTCATTTTAGAGACTTCAACACACCACTCACTACAAAGCACAGATCAACCAGACAGAAAATAAATAAAGAGACAGAGGCACTGAAGAACATATTAGAACAGATGGACCTAACGGACATCTACAGAACACTCCATCCAAAAGCAACAGGATACATATTCTTCGCAAGTGCACATGGAACATTTTCAAGAATAGATCATATCCTAGGCCACAAAAAGATCCTAAGTAAGTTAAAAAAGAATGAAATTGTACCAACCAGCTTCTCAGATCACAAAGGTATGAAACTAGAAATAAATTATGCAAAGAAAATGAAAAAGCCCACAAACACATGGAGGCTTAATGACATGCTCCTAAATAATCAATGGATCCATGACGAAATAAAAACAGAGATCAAGCAATATATGAAGACAAATGACAACAATAATTCAACACCACAAAATCTGTGGGACGCAGCAAAGGCCTTGCTAAGAAGGAAATATATTGCAATACAGGCCTACCTCAGGAAAGAAGAACAATCCGAAATGAACAGTCTAAACTCACAATTAATGAAACTAGGAAATGAAGAACAAATGAGGTCCAAAGTCAGTAGAAAGAGGGATATAATAAAGATTAAAGCAGAAATAAATAAAATTGAGAAGAATAAAACAATAGAAAGAATCAATGAAAGCAGGAGCTGGTTCTTTCAGAAAATTAACAAAATAGATAAACCCCTAGCCAGACTTATCAAGAAAAAAAGAGTCTACACACATAAACAGAATCAGAAATGAGAAAGGAAAAATCACTAGACACCACAGAAATACAAAGAATTATTAGAGAATACTATGAAAAATGATATACTAACAAACTGGATAACCTAGAAGAAATGGACAACTTCCTAGAAAAATACAACCTTCCAAGGCTGACCCAGGAAGAAATAGAAAATCTGAATAGGCCAATTACCATCAAGGAAATTGAATTGGTAATCAAAAAACTACCTAAGAACAAAACTCCTGAACCAGATAGTTTCACTGCTGAATTTTATCAAACATTTAGTGAAGACGTAATACCCATCCTTCTTAAAGTTTTCCAAAAAGTAGAAGAGGAGGAAATACTCCCAAACTCATTTTATGAAGCCAGCATCACTCTAATACCAAACCAGGCAAAGACACCACAAATAAAGAAAATTACAGACCAATATCAATGATGATCATAGATACAAAAATACTCAACAAAATATTAGCAAATCGAATTCAAAATACATCAAAAATATCATCCATCATGATCAAGTGGGATTCATCCCAGGGATGCAAGGATGGTACAACATTGAAATCCATCAACATCATCCACTACATCAATAAAAAGAAGGAGAAAAACCACATGATCATCTCCATAGATGCTGAAAAAGCATTTGACAAAATTCAACAATCCATTCATGATAAAAACTCTCAACAAAATGGGTATAGAGGGAAAGTCCCTCAACATAATAAAGGCCATATATGACAAACCCACAGCCAACATTATACTTAACAGCGAGAAGCTGAAAGTATAGTATTTTTTTCTTTAAGATCGGGAACAAGACAAGGATGCCCACTCTCCTCTCTTTTATTCAACATAGTTCTGGAGGTCCTAGCTATGGCAATCAGACAACACAAGAAATAAGAGGCATCCAGATTGGCAAGAAAGAAGTCAAATGTCCCTGTTTGCAGATGACATGATATTGTACATAAGAAACCCTAAAGAAACCACTCCAAGACTACTAGATCAAATAATCTGAATTCAGCAAAGTTGCGGGATACAAAATTAATACCCAGAAATCTGTTGCATTCCTTTACACTAATGGTGAACTGGCAGAGAGAGAAATCAGGAAAAGAATTCCATTCAGAATCGCATCAAAAGGAAAAAAATACCTAGGAATAAACCTAACCAAGTAAGTGAAAGACCTACACTCTGAAAACTATAAGACATTCTTAAGAGAAATTAAAGAGGACACTAATAAATGGAAATTCATCTCATGCGCTCGGCTAGGAAGAATTAATATTGTCAAAATGGCCATCCTGCCTAAAACAATTTACAGATTCAATGCAATCCCTATCAAAATACCAAGAGCATTCTTCAATGAACTAGAGCAAATAGTTCTAGAATTCATATGGAACCACAAAAGACCCCAAATAGCCAAAGCTATCCTGAGAAGGAAGAATAAAGCAGGGGGATTTACGCTCCCTGACTTCAAGCTCTACTACAAAGCCACTGTACTCAAGATAATTTGGTACTGGCACAAGTACAGACCCATAGACCAGTGGAACAGAATAGAGAGCCCAGATATAAACCCAAGCATATATGGTCAATTAATATACGATAAAGGAGCCATGTATATTCAATGGAGAAATGACAGCTTCTTCAACAGCTGGTGTTGGCAAAACTGGACAGCTACATGTTAGAGAATGAAACTGGATTACCGTCTAACCCCATACACAAAATTAAACTCAAAATGGATCAAAGACCTGAATGTGAGTCATGAAACCATAAAACTCTTAGAAAAAAACATAGGCAAAAATCTCTTGGACATAAACATGAGCAACTTCTTCATGAACATATCTCCACGGGCAAGGGAAACAAAACCAAAAATGAACAAGTGGGAGTATATCAAACTAAAATGCTTCTGTATATCAACGGACACCATCTGTAGAACAAAAAGACATCCTACAGTATGGGAGAATATATTCATAAATGACATATCTGAGAAAGGGTTGACAGCCAAAACATATAAAGAGCTCATGCACCTCAACAAACAAAAAGCAAATAAGCCAATTAAAAAATGGGCAGAGGAGCTGAACAGACACTTCTCCAAAGAAGAAATTCAGATGGCCAATAGGCACATGAAAAGATACTCCGCATTGCTAATCATCAGAGAAATGCAAATTAAAACCACAATGAGATATCACCTCACACCAGTTAGGATGGCTGCCATCCAAAAGACAAACAACAACAAATGTTGACAGGGATGTGGAGGAAGGGGAAACCTACTACACTGCTGGTGGGAATGTAAATTAGTTCAACCATTGTGGAAAGCAATATGGAAGTTCCTCAAAAACTCAAAATAGAAATACCATTTGACCCAGGAATTCCACTCCTAGGAATTTACCCTTAGAATGCAGTAGCACAGTTTGAAAAAGACATATGCACCCCTATGTTTATCGCAGCTATTTACAATAGCCAAGAAATGGAAGCAACTTAAGTGTCCATCAGTAGATGAATGGATAAAGAAGATGTGGCACATATACACAATGGAATATTATTCAGCCATAAAAAGAAAACAAATCCTACCATTTGCAACAACATGGATGGAACTAGAGGGTATTATGCTCGGTGAAATAAGCCAGGTGGGAAAGACAAGTATCAAATGATTTCACTCATCTGTGAAGTATAAGAACAAAGAAAAAACTGAAGGAAGAAAACAGCAGCAGAGTCACAGAACCCAAGAATGGGCTAACAGTTACCAAAGAGAAAGGGACTGTGGAGGATGGGTGGGAAGGGAGGGATGAGGGGGAAAAAGGGGTATTATGATTAGCACACATAATGTAGCAGGATGGGGGACACGGGAAAGGCAGTATTTATAGAGAAGACAAATAATGTTTCTATAGCATCTTACTACGCTGATGGACAGTGACTGTTGTGGGGTATGTGTGAGGGACTTGATAATAGGGGGTCTGGTAATCATAATGTTGTTCAAGCGATTGTACATTAACGATACCAAAAAAAAAAAAAACCCACCCAGAAGCCATATAGAGAGACTAGGAAACGGTCATAACAGAAGAGACGCTACAAGATTAGAGGTAAAGAATGAAAAGTTCTAAAATATGTTTAATTAGAGTACTAGAAAGATAATAAATGGAGGACTGGCAAAACTGACAACATTTGAAATAATAATAACTACATATTCTCCTTAACTGATGAAATACATAAATGCACAAACAGAAGTCATATACACCAAGCAGTGAACTTAAAAATTTTACATTCAGACACATTATAGTGACTTTGCAAGATAGCAAAGACGAAAGAGTATCTTAAATGTAGTAAAACAGAAAACTCAGATCACATGCAAAGTAATGGCAATTAGACTGACAACAATGAAAGCCAGAAAACCACAGAAAGGTATTTTTCAAAGGCCTGAAAGAAAACAACTACAGACCTAGAATGTAACGGTGCTTCAAGAACAAGACTGAAATGAAGACATTTTCAGATAAAAACACACCCAAAAATGCTCCCAGAGTTGCATTCACTAGACAGAGCTTTCAATGATGTGCTTCAAACATAAGGACTGTGAAGCCTAGAAGGATGTTCCATGATACAAGAGGGAATGATGAGTAAAGAAACTGGAAACTTGCATGTACACATATGGTTTGTACAAAAATGAGAACAAAAATAACTAATTTATTAGGTTAAACATAAGTATAATATAAAATACTGGATGCCAAAAAGCAAAATTTAGGTTTGGGATGGTAACTGGTCTTCGAATGTCCTTGTGCAATTTGGGTGACAGGAGAAGATAACTTTAGATTTCTAGAAGAATGAAAAGATCAATGATTACCAATAAAGATAAGTAGTGAATTGTGCAGTTTTTTTGATAGAGAGGAAAACGTTTTGAGAAAATGAACTGGTAATAAAAAGTCAATGTAATCCATCAACTAGAAAGGCAAGAAAGGAGATGAAATAAGCAGAAAAATAAGTGAGACAGAAAGCAAAAATATGGTAAAGGGCACTCCAGAATTGCCAAGTGAGGGCAGCTCAAAATCCACTCCTCTTAAGAAGCAATGATTATACTGGAAAATGGTCAAAACTAACTTTCAGAAACTCAAGACATTAATCAAGATCTTGCAATAATCTAAGGAACATTTATTCAAAGAAAATGGCTGAATCTCAGTAAGCATATTGTTCTTTGTCATTTTTTTGTGGTAAAATATCCACAACATACAACTTACTATTTTAAACATTTTTAGTGTTTAACAGTTTTAAATACATTAACTGATGTGAAGCCATTACCACCAACCATCTCCAAAACTTTTTCAACTTCTTCAGCTGAAACGCTGTTCCCATTAAACATTAACTCCCCATTTCCACCTCCTCCCAGCCTCTGGCAACCACCATTCTACTTTCTCCGTCTGAGAATTTAACCACTCTAGGAACCTCATGTAAGTGGAGTCATACAGTATTTGTTCTTTGGTGATGGCTTATCTCACCATGTTGTAGCCATGTGCCAAAATGTCTTTTAAAGGCCAATATTCCATTATATATATAAACCACATATTATTTTACCCAGTCATCTGTCAATGATCACTTAGGTTGCATCCACTTTTTAGTTGTGAATAATATGCTATGCTATGTACATGGGTACACAATTATCTGTTCAAGTCCCTGCTGTCACTTTTTTAGGGTATATACACAGAAGTGGAATTGCTGAGTTGTATTACCATGTGGTAATTCTAAGATTCATTTTTTGAGGAATCATCATGCCATTTTCCACAGTGGCTGCACTATTTTACATTCCAGCCAGCAATGCATGAGTTCTTGCCAAAATTCCATCTGTTTTTTGTTTTTGACAAAAGCCATCCAGATGAGTGTGAAGTGGTATCTCATTGTGGTTTTGTTTGAAGTTTCCCTAATGACTAATGATGTTGAGCATCTTTCCATGTGATTACTGGCCATTTGCGTACCTTCTTTGGAGAAATGTCTATTCAATATTTGCCCACTTATGATTCAGTTTTTTAAGGGTTTTTGTTGTTCTTTTTGAGATCTTTATATATTCTGGAGATCAGTACTTCATCAGACTCGCGATTTGCAAATACTTTCTCCACTCTGTGGTTTGCCTTTTCTCTTTGTTGAATGTCTCCTTTTAATGCACAAAAGTCTTAAATTGAAGAAAATTCAAAATTGATAAAGTGCAATTTTGCTGCTGCCTGTGTTTTTGGTGTTATTTCCAAAAAATCATTGCCAAATTCAGTGTTATGAAGCTTTCAATCTTTGTTTTCTTCTAAGAGTTTTATAATTTATCTCTTACAATTAGGTCTTTGATCCATTTTGAATTGATATATGGTGTGACTTAAGTGTTTAGCTTCATTTTTTTGCATATGGATATCCAGGTTTCCCAACAGTTATGGACCTAGAGAGTATTATGCTAGGTGAAACAAGTCAACAAAGATAAATACCACATGATCTTACTTAAACGTGGAATCTAAAAAACAAAACAAGCAAACACACAAAACAGAAATAGACTCATAAACACATAAACACCGACGTGGTTTCCAATGGCAGGGGTGGTGAGGAATCGGCAAAATAGGTGAAGGTGATAAAGAGGTACAAACTTCCAATTATAAAATAAATTAGTCATGGGGATGAAAGTACAGCATAGGCAATATAGCCAATAATAGTGTAATACCTTTGTATGTTGACAGATGGTAACTACGCTTATCATGGTGAACATTTAGTAATGTATGTGTCAATCACTATGTTGTATACCTTAAATGAATATTAATATTGTATATTAACTATATTAAATTAAAAAAAGAAAAAAATTTTCCCTATTTAATAGTCTTGGTACCCTTTACCACATATACTATATGAGTGTTTATTTCTGGCTATTTTATTCCATTGATCTATATGTCTTCTTTTATGTTACCACCACACTGTTTTGATTACCATGGACTTGTAATTAGTTTTTAAATCAGGAAAAGTGAGACCTCCAACTATGTTACTTTTCAAGACTGTTTTGGCTATTCAGATTCTCTTGAGATTCCATATGAATTTAGGATGGAATTTTCTCTTTCTCCAAAAACAAAATCATTAGGATTTTGATAGGTATGGCATTGAATCTATTCAATACTTACATCTTAACAACAGTTAAATCTTCCAGTTCATGAAAACAGAGTGTCTTTCCATTTATTTGTGTGCTCTTCAATTTCTTTCAGCAATATTTTGTAGTTTTCGATGTACAAGTCTTACCTCTTTGGTTACGTTTATGCCCAAATATTTTACTTGTTTGATGTTTTTATAAATGGAATTATTTTCTTAATTTCCTTTTCAATTTGTTCATTGTTAGTGTATAGATACACAACTTATTTTTTATTTTTATTTTATCAAATGTACATCACAGTGGTTCAACAGTCCTCCTCCTCTTCCTCCTAACTCCACCAACTCCGCTCCCCCTGGTAACCACCAGTCAACTTCTCAGCGTCTGTAAGTCTACTGTGGTTTTGTTCCTTCTGTTTTGCTTTGTTTTATGTTCCACAAATAATTGAAATCATTTGGTATTTGTCTGCCTGGCTTATTTCACTGAGCATAATGCCCTCTAGATCCATCCATATTGTTGCAAATGGTAAGATTTCTTTTCTTTTTATGGCTGAATAATATTCCATTGTGTATATGTACCACATCCTCTTTATCCATTCATCTATTGATGGGCACAGGTTGCTTCCATATTTTGGCTATTGTAAACAGTGCAGTAATAAGCATAGAGTAAGTATATCTTTTTGAATCAGGGGTTTTGTTTTCTTCAGGTAAATCCCTAGGAGTGGAATTACTGGATCAAATGGTATTTCTATTTGTTGTGTGTTGATTTTTGTATCCTGCAATTTTGCTGAATTCATTTATTAGTTTTAACAGAATTTTTGTGTGTGGAATCTTTAAGGTTTCCTACATATTAAAGTATGTTAACCTGCAACAAGGGATAATTTTATTTCTTCCTTTCTAATTTGGAAATCTTTTCTTTCTTTTTCCTGGCTTACCGCTCTGACCAGGACTTCCATTTCTATGTTGAACCTAAGTGTCAAAAGCAGGCAGACTTGTATTGTTTCAGATCTTAGAGGAAAAGTTTTCATTCTTTCACCACTAGGTATGATGTTGAGTGTGGATTTTTTATTTGTGTCCTGTATTATGTTGAGGTAATTTACTCCTATTTATAGTTTTCTGAATGTTTTTATCATAAAGGGATGTAAAATTTTGTCAAGTACTTTTTCTGCATCAGTTGAGAAGACCATGTGTTATTGTTTAGATCTTTTGTTAATGTGATATATTACATTGATCCACTTTCATTTTTTGTACTATCTTTGCATTCAAGATATAAGTCCCACTTGGTCATAGTATATAATCCTGTTAATATGATGTTGAGTTTGGTTTGATAGTAGTTTGTTGAGGATATTTTAATCAGTAATCACAAGGGATAGTGGTCTGTAGTTTTCTTGCAATGTTTTTATCTGGCTTTGGTATTAGGGTACTGCTAGCCTCATAGAGTGACTTAGGAGGTGTTCCTTCCTCTAGAATTTTAGAAGAGTTTAATAAGTATTGGTGTTAATTCTTTCAATGTTTAGTAGATTTAACCAGTGAAGCTCTCTGGTCCTTGGTGTTTCTTAGTTGGGAAATTTTAAATTATTCATTCCATCTCTTACTAGCTATAGGTCTCTTCAGATTTTCTATTTCTTTGTGATTCAGGTAGCTGTGTGTTTCTAGGAATTGTCCATTTCATTTCAGTTATCTAATTTTTTTGGAGTACAATTGTTCATAGTACTCTAATTCTTTTATTGCTTCTGTAAAATTGGTAGTAATGTCCTCTCATTCATTTCTCATTTTAAGTACTTGAGTCTTCTATCTTAATGCCTTAGTTAATCTAGATATGGGTTTGTCAAGTGTGTTGATCTTTTCAAAAAACCAACTCTTGGTTACATTGATTCTCTCTATTGTTTTTCTTGAACTTTATCATATTTTGACTTGTCCTATTCTTACTTCCCACTCCCAACTATGTGGTAGCACTAAAAACCAGAAGCCTTGGACCCACGCATCTGTAAAAACCAACCACCTAACAGCCTGTGGTTAAGACAGGATTGGAAATCCCTAAAAATCCCCATACTCAGAGATGGTCATTATTTGCAACCATCTGGAAAACCCCACTTCTAGATCTTGTCTTTATTTGATCAGATTCAAGATTCATTTAGTGAGAAAATCCTAACCCCAAGGTATATGTCAAAAATAATCATCAGAAGTTATTTAATTTACTGCTTCCTGAGGTAGTAATAGTAGTTGGGGCAAAGATAAAGCTGGATAAAAAAAAAAAGAAAAACTTAAAAGAAAAAAAAATTGAAATTTGTGCAGGGAGCTGTGAAAAATTCCTATTATTGCCCTGAGAATCTAGAAGGCTGTACACACATGTAGGATTGTATGCATGGACATGCTCAGGGTTGTGTGCATGTGTGCATGACCTTGACCTGAGAAGTCCCTAATTCCTCTACTATGGCTTATCTTGAGGCTCTGCAAGCAAGAAGGAAAGGCTAAGAGTTGCAAATTACTGGAGAATTGAAGTTGCCCCAATGTGAATGCACACTCTTGTGCATACACACACACACACACAGCCTAACAGAAAGGATAGGACACTTATTATTTCAGGGTTCTTAAAAATATCTGTTAGATCATAAGCTAGCTATTAAGGTAATCAAGGAACTTTAATGGCTCACAGATTATATAAAGAATGCAAACTTCACAGAAGAGATCAAGGAGTCACTAAACAAACAAACCAGCATTGACAACAACAGCCACAATGACTGTGAACCCTTGGGGTGGGGTAGTCTTTGAAAAGATCAACACTATTAGAAAAACTTTAGCTAGACTGAACAAGAAAAGATTGCAAGAAGAAATTACTAAAATCAGGAATGAAAAAGGGAACATGATTGCCAACCTTGCAGAAATAAAAGGATTACATGGGAACATTATGGACAGCTGTATGCCAATAAATTAGATAAGTTAGATGAAGTAGTCAAATTCCTATAGAGACCCTGACGGTGAAGCTGTGCAAGAAGAAATACGAATGTTATAGCTCTATTACAAGAAATTAAAATGAGAATTTAAAAAATTCCCACAAAGAAAATCTTGGGACCATATGGTTTCACTGACAAATTCTTTTAAGCATTTTAAAAGGAATTAATAATAATTCTTCAAGAACTATTCAAAACACTAGAAAAGGAAGGATGTTTCCCAATTTACTGCATGAGGCCAGTTATACCTTGATACCAAAATCAGGAAAACACATCAAAGAAAGTACAACTACAGATGAATATCCTATGAATAAAGAAAAACATAAATTTGACTTCATCAAAATTAGAAATTTTCCTCAAAGAACACCACGAAGAAAGTGGAAAGACTAGCCACAGAATGGGAGAACATATTTGTAAATCCTGTATCTTGTAAAGAACTTGTATCCAGAATATATAACTCCTATAATCCAATTATATAAAAAAAATTTAATTGGGCAAAGAATTCAAATAGGCTTTTCTTCATAGAAATTATGCAACTGGCTGATAAGTACATGAAAAATGTTCAGTATCATTTCTCCTTAAATGTAAATCAAAACCACAAAGAGATATCACTTCATACCTACTAAGATGGGGAACAAAACAGTCAGTAACAAGTAGTGGTGAGGCTGTAGAGAAATTGGAAGCCTCAAATATTAATGTTAAGATTATAAATTGGTGCAGCCACTTTGGAAATGAGTTTGGCAGTACTTCAAAATGTTAAAGATAGACTTACCATATGACCCAGCAATCACACTGTCAGGTATGTACCCAAAAGAAATGAAAACCAGTTCACACAAACACTTGCATATGCATTTTCTTAGCAACATTATCCATAATAGCCAAAAGATTGAAACAAACCAAATGTCCATCAACTAATGAATGCATAAATGTGCAAACAAAATAGTTCTTCCATTCACAAGACTAGTAGAGCGGATCGTCTTAAGTGAAGGGGCTCTGGAGTTACACCATCCAGCTTTAAATTCCAACTCTACCACTCTCTACACAAGTTTGGTTAATCTTGTGTTTCTATAGCTTTATAATGCCAATAATTGTGCCTACCTCTTATGGGAATTTAATGAGACACTGCATTTAAACCAGTGCATTTCACATAATAAATACCAAATACATATGAACTATTATTATTATTATTACTGCTATTTACCTATTTATTTTGGCTTTATGTATAAAACGTAAACGTCCTCTAACACTTCCTGCTGCCACTCAAGAACATCCTGGCATCCTCCAGCTCCAATTTGCTCCTGTCTTGAGGGAGGTAGAGAGGCCAAAGGAGAAGGGCTTATATGCTTGGTTAGAGCATGATATTCACTGTGTCATGGGATCAGTGGTTGAGCCTTCTTCTCTTTCACAGTTTGTCTCAGATTGGAAAGAAAGACCAGGATTTCCTGTTTCCTACTCTCACGCAATAAACCACATTCAGGACTACATAGAGGCAGGCCAGGAGACTCTCCTCTTTCTTTTGCAGTCTGTTTGGATGATAACTGGGCTTGAAGGTAGGTTACTTATTATATATTGTTGGGTAGGTATATTCAGACTGTTTATATGCTTGAGCACCCTCTGATCAGAACACAAGATAGAATAAAATAGGTAGCTTCTCTTTGGCCTTCAATCTAACCCATATCCTCTAATCCAGTTTCTTCTGAGAGATCTGCCCATCTGAGCTTAATTTAAAGTTATTATAATAAATCCCATGATGTGGTCTTCATTTACTAACTTGTCCCAGAGAGGAATAGCAAGGATTTTCACTTCAAACATTAGAAGACCTAAACAGAAGATACCCAGCCTTCCTCAACAGCTTTCTTTCAAAAATTAAGGTAGTGCAATGAAAAGTATGTATAGGAGATTATTTCAGAGCCTGACAATTAGTTCCTAGTATACAGTGAGAACCATAAGAGGTCTATGGGACTTTGTGTTTTTCTCTTAGTGGAAGGCCCACCAATTAGCTCAGTTGTCCATGTTAAAAAAAAACCTGGTAGTTTGTCATTCATGTCTTCTCTTATCTACTATGCTCAATCAGTCATGGTCTTCTGATCCTTTGCAACCATTTTCAAATTCTGGGCACTTTTTCCACCTACTCAGACCAACCTGTCATCCTATTTTTATTAGGAATATTTTCATAGCCTCTTAATGTTCTCCTGCAACCACCTGTAACCCCATATGTCCAGTTCATTCTCCACTTTGCAACCAGGATGATCATGTTAAAATGCATAAACAATTCTGTCACTTCCTCTTTAAAATCCTTCCTTGGCATTCTAGTACCCTTATAAAGTTAAAATGGTTAGTGTAGTTGATAGGATGAACTCTGTTACTGCAGCTCACATTTATCTTACCTTATATTTCTCTTTTTTAAAATTTGAAGCCAAAATACATTTGACTTATTTTAATACTTCCAAAGCAATTTCATTCCCATACGGGGACATTTGCACATGTTGAATGCATTGCCAAGAATGTTCCACCTCTCCCACAGCCAGCAGCAAACATCCTGGGATTTGATCTTGTCAGACACTGACAGTATTGTAGTCTCTGGCACAACTCCCTCCTTTACACCCCACACATGTTTACTCAACCTATGATGGCAAGGAGGGCCTTCAGAAATGTCAGTTAGCCTGGGGTTGGATGTGACCATGATGGGGACGTAGGTTGTTCCTGACTTTGCTCCCTTTCACAAGATGAAATAACAACTAATCATGAGAAAGACACCAGAACGTAGGGGTGAAGCTGAAGCGCATCTGCACCTCTGAGGACGAGACAGACTGCATTAGAAAGGTAAGGGAAGTGGCCACATGTTGGCCACACTGCCCCTCCCCCAGGCCAGCACAGCACCATAGAGAAGTCTCCCTGAGCCTGTTCCTCCAGTGGGAAAGGAAACTCTGAGGGCACAACAAGGACCCCCAAGCATTGTGGGTTGCTCTGTGGGATCCCTTATTCTGTCTTGCCCCAAGGGGACCCTGTACAGGGTCTGGGTCATATCTTGTTGCCCTGTCAGGGTGGGGAAGCTAATTCATAGCTCCATTTACTAATGAATATAGTACCCAGTCTTCACCATCCAGCAAGTCTGATCAGAGAATCCAGGCAATGAAGATCCCATCCTACCGCCTCACTTAGGTAGAGAACCAAATGATCAATCCTATCCACTGTTCTCAACCAGGGGCAAACTCTTTCCCCCACCCCCATCCTCAACACTCAAACAGTTCCCATGACCAAAAAATAGACAATAATAGCAAGCCCCACTTCCCCAAGGACATTACCAGAAGACACACCCAGAAACACAAACTGAGCTGACTGGTGAAGAACTATCTCTGCCAAAGCAAACCTGCAAAGTCAGGAAGAGGAGCCCCATTTACTGAACTGCACAGATACCAATGTAAGGAATCAAGGATCATGAAAAATAAGGTAAATATGACACCACCAAAGAAAACTAATAGAGCTCCAATACTAACCCTAAAGAAATGAAAATCTATGAACCCTCAGGCCAAGAATTGAGAATAATCTTCTTAAGGAAGTTTAGTGAACTACAAGAAAACAGACAATCAAGTGAAATTAGGAAAACAATGCATGAACAAAATGAGAAGTTCAACAAGGAAACAGGAACCATCAAAACCAAAACAAAGCAGAAATCCTAGAGTTGAAAAATACAATAATGAAATTGAAAAATTCAGTAAGAACTTCAAAAGTAAACTCAACCATGAGGAGAAAGAATCAGTGACCTAGAGGATAGGACGTATAAATTACCCAGTTGGAGGAGAAAAAAGAAAAAAGAATGAAAAACAATGAAGAAGGCCTATGAGAATTATAAGACGCAATGAAAAGAAACAATATTCACATTATGATCATTCCAGAAGGGGAAGAGAATGGGAAAGGGACAGAAAGCATATTTAAAGCAATAAAGGCTGAAAACTTCTCAAGTCTAGGGACAGAAATGGGCATCCAGATCCATAAAGCCCAACAGATCCCAAAAAGGTTGAACCTGAATAGGGCTGTACTGAGACATACTGTAATTAAATTGTTAAAAGTCAACAACAAAGAAAGAATTTTTAGAGCAGCAAGAGAAAAGAGAGAAGTTACATATAAGGGAACCCCCATAAGAGCAGTAGCAGATTTCTCAATAGAAACTTTTCAGGTCAGGAGGGAATGGGATGATATATTCAAAATATTGGAAGAGAATAACTGTCAACTGAAAATTTTATACCTGGTGAAGCTGTCTTTCAGAAATGAAGGTGGGGTAAAGACTTTCCTGAACAAACAAAAGCTGATGGAATTCATTACCACCAGGCACACCTCACAAGAAATGCTAATGGGAGTCCTTGGAATGAAAGGAAAAGAATAATAATTAACATTATAGAACCATAAAAAGGTGCATAAATCTCACTGGTAAAGGTAAATATGTAGTCACAATTCAATTTTGCAATGTGGTAATAGTGGTGTATAACTCATAACTCCGAAAGTTCAAAAAAGAATGGTAAAAATAACCATAAATACAATAATCTGTTCTTAGTTACACAGTTTAAAAAATGTGTAAATTTAAGTTACAGCAATAATCTAAAATGTGAGGGGCAGGGAGAAGTAAAAGTGTGGTTTACCAATTCTACTGAAGTTATTTTATTGTCTCTTTAAAATACGATGTTATAATTTTAAGATATTTTATGTAAGCCTAATGGTAACCACAAGGGGGAAATCCTGTAATAATTACACAAAAGAATATGATAAGGAAGTCAAAGCATACTGATACCAAATAATATCAAAACACAAAAAAGGACAGCAGGAGGATAAGAAACAAGGAACAACTGATCTACAAAATAACCAGGACTCACCTATCAGTAATGACTTTAAATATAAATGGATTAAATTATCCAATTAGAGACATAGACTGGCTCAATGGATTAAAAAAACAACAGCCAATAATATGCTGCCTATAAGAGACTCACTTTAGCCTTAGATACACAGAGACTGAGAGTGAAGGGATGGAAATTTCAAGCAAATGGTAACCACAAAATATCAGGGGTAGCTATCTTTCTATCAGACAAAATAGGCTATAAACTAAAATGGTAAAAAGAGACAAAGATGGTCATTACATAATGCTAAAGGTAGAAGTTATTATACAATGATAATGATAATGATTCAATAAATCAAGAAGATATAACAGTTGTAAATATTTATACAACCAATATTGGAGCACCTAAATATATAAAGCAAAAACTGATAGTATTAAAAGGAGAAGTGAACAGTAATACAATAATAGTTGTGGACTTGAACACACCATTCTAACAAAAGATTGATCATCCAGAGAACCAATAAGGAACAGTGGAGTTGAACTCTATAGACCAAATGGGCCTAACATTTAGGTGTTGTCCATCTGACAACAGCAGAACAAACCTTTTTAAGCAAACCTGGAACATTTTCCAAGATAGATCATATGCTAGGCCACAGAACAAATCTTTGCATATTCAAGAAGATTGAAATCATATGAAGTATCTTCTCTGACAACAATGGCATGAAACTAGAAAGCAAGTAGCAAAAGGAAAACTGGAAAATTCATGAACACATGGAAATTAAATAACACTGTCCTGAACAACCAATGAATCAAAAAATAAAAATAAAAAGGTAAGTCCTCCTGGTTATTAAAGGGGAAATAAAAAAAGTTTCTGGGACAAACAAAAATGGAAACACAACATACCAGGACTTGTGGGATACAGCAAAAGCAGTTCTAAGAGAGAAGTTCTTAGCAATAAATGCTTACATTAAGGAACATGAAATATCCCAAATAAACAATCTATCACTATACTTTCTTTCCCTCCTTTTTTTCTTTTTATTGTATCTATATGAGAAGATGGATGTTAGCTGAACCAATTGTGGTAATCGTTTCACAATTTATAAAAGTCAAACCATCATGCTGTATGCCTTAAGCTTGTACAGTGATGTATGTCAGTTATTTTTTAATAAAACTGGGAAAGAAAAGAAAAAAAAACCTAAATTATTTCCCTCTTGCATCATAGATGCCCAAAGTGTTGTAAAAGTTAACTACTGATGATTCGTTTAGTCCAACTGAATGCGTCCATTAGTTTACTTCTCTTTAATGCAAAGTACCTCTGTATTGATCTCTCAGATATCCCTTCAGACTAACAATTTAGAAAATGTAGGTTCTGTCTTATCAAACACACCTGATGGTTCTTTCTCTATTTAATAAGGCTGTGAGCTTCCCCAGAGCAGACACTATGTTAAAATATCACTTTCAAATGACTCTTATGACTTTCCCGTAGTTCTGTGGTGACATACGTCAGATCCTGATCAGTCAGGGCTCATGCGCTGTCTTTCTAAAGAGCTCTAGCTATAAATTCATATAACTGCCTTATATGTTCATACCACAGAAATCCATGTGTTTATTACCTAGGGAAAGTAAATTCCCCAAGGACAAAAGTTTGTGTTTACTCTCCAGGGCTCAACTTCCCTATATTCAAATATCTAGGAAACTGAAACAAAAGAGAAGGTTGAATTGATACAAGGGACATTGCTTCCAGATCGGGGACGACTGAACCCTAGGCTTGTCACATCATTTATGACATCGTGCACTGGGCTACTGACAACTACAGTGTCTTCGTTGTTGCTGTTTGTTCCTGCTACAGATGTGGAGAAACCTAGGAAACTCCTCTCCTTTCTTCTGCTGGCTCCAGTTTCCTGTGGATCAGCACCACCATCGATTCATTGTTTCCCTATGTTTATATCACCATCCCCGTTGTAGGTCAGAATTGCCTGAAGCATGAAGGGGCTGGTCTGAAAGGCTTTCTCTCCTTCTTTGTCAAATTATAAAATAGAATAGAGACCTGAAAGGAGGCCTAAACTTGGACGGTCTGCTGTAAGATGATGATGGAAATGTGGAAACGGGGACCCTGGCAGGGTGTCAGGGATCCCGGCTTGTACACCTATAGCTCTTCTACTGAACAGCGGGACTCTGGGTAGTTACTTCTCTTCTCTGGGTTTCATATGCCTCATCCAAGAAGAGAACGCAATGGGCACAATTGCCTTCAAATTCTTTTCTGATCCAAAGAATGTGAAGAACCTATGAAGTCTCTTTCATTAGTAGACTTCCTCATGAGCAGCTTCAGTTTATGCCTCGGACGTCTCATGAACGGTTCCAAAGATAGAGAGCTTGGTCAGGCCACCGTCTACCTCAGGCCATGCACAGACCTGGAAGCCTGCCTTTGCTCTACAACATCTCCACCAAATTCTGCAAGTGGTAGATCTTTCCTTTAATGTTGAATTATAAAAATAATATGTCAGAGAAAGAGAATAAAGACCGTGGAAGAATTGGCATCAAGAGTACATGAAATAATTAGGCAAAGTGTGAAATACTGCTTTCAGTATCCTGATACCCTGGAGACTTACAGAAAAAAAGCAACTAGAACAACCTCACCCAGCAGCCAGCGTCAGCCTTTAGGAGTCTGTCCTTATCCCCATCCTCTGCAGCAACATTGCTCCCCAAATTCCCTTTTAAACATATATTAAAAGATGTGCTTGACCCATCCCAACCAAGAATACCAGCTTGAGCTGCGGGAGAGAGAATACCTCATCCTCTCTCATTTCACTCCTGGAGATCCTGCAACCAGTGGATGAGAAAGCCACCAGCGCAAATGCCTAGGAAGGCACGACCTGGACCTACCTTTCTTCAAGCCTACAATGGCTGCCGTGTGTCTCAGGAGTGCTGGAGATTCTGGGCACGTGCCTTCAGTCCAGATACAATCACCAGCCCCCACTCCACCTCTCACTCAGTGTAAGTTTGCATTCCTCCCCTAGCAGTTTTTCTAAACCCCAAAGACAGTTCTGAGTATTTCTGAGATGCACAGCTAGTTCCTTTTCTCTGTCAGAAGTGCTCACTGATTGTGTGTCCCTAATATGGGTGTGGAAGTCCATTATGAAATTTGCTGAACACACAGTGACTGCCTCATACAGGGTTTTGCAGGAAAATAATAGTGATTATTACTGTGTATATAAGCAGTTGAGGATTTACTCTGTGTCTGACTCTGCTCCAAGCTTTTATGTAAACAAACTAATTTAATGGCACTTAAAATCACTTGAAAAGCCCCTTATTACAATTTCACATGTTCCCCTCATCTCCCTAGAGAGCTGTGTGTTACCATTCTACACACAATTTAAATATATTATTTACATGAAATTCCAACATTAAAGATGAATGCCTGTAAAATGGCAACAAGGTGATTGCATAGCTATAATTAATGTGAAACTTTTCTAAACCAAAAAGGAAGCTGGCATCATAGAAAGAGCCTAAGACAAACCCAATTCTGATCATTTATTGCATGCCCTTATTCTTTCTCTGACCCTAAGATTGTTCACTTGTCATATGAAATCAGTTCTTACTTTATATGGAGGAGGAAAGCAAAGTGGGGCTCAATCTCTTTCATTCAACATTTTTTGAAGAAAAATTACTATGAGCCAAGTAGTGTGTTCCTTGCTACAGATAAAATCGTGAAACATGATAGACACAGTCCCTTGTCCCCAAGGAGCTTATTGACAACTAGGCATTCAGACAAAGAAATATATCAATCATAACCCCCAGGATAATCAGGTCCCTGCAAGGTAAAACAGAGTGTTTAACAGTACTCATAAGAGGATCAATTAATCCAACCTTGGATATGCGGAGGAGACTTCGTGGAGAAGAGCTAGAGAGATTAGGGTGCATTCAAGAAATTGAAAAAGCTTCATAATCACTGAAGAACAGAATAGGAGCAGAGATTAAGAATGGTCACATAATTCAGGGTTTTACTTCACCTTCAGGACTTTGAAATTTCTCCTGAGTAATGGGAATTTATAAAAAAAATCTTCAACTTATGAATGTAATTATATTTATATTTAAAATTGATAGGATGTTTACTATGTATCAGGCCATATGCTTTATATATATGCCTACTTTGGTTTCCAAAGATAAAACTGAAGTCAGAGATGTTCATGGAGTTGGTGTAGGTGACATTGAAATTCAGATTTGCCTAATTCAGAAGACTATACTGTCTGGAGTCTTCTAGAATTATAAATCTCAAGATGAAAAACAAATGTATTTCTGAAATGTTGTCCTGGCTTCCATGTAGAAACACAATGGAAGGAAACAATACTGAAGTCACAGAGTTAGACGCATGGAAGCTGCAGTTATCTAAGGAACAGATGATGGTTACCTGAACCAGCACTGACGCAAATAAAGGAGGGGAGAAGTGGATGGGTTTGAAAGACGCTTAGGAAGTAGAAAGGGCACTGCTTTGAGGTAGAATGGATGTGTAGGATAAGAAGAGAACACGCGAGAATAACAGATTTTGGTTTAGGGAACTGAATGAGTGATAGGACTATCACTAATAGATGCAGACAGAGGCAGAATTATGGATACAAATAGTAAAATTTTGAGCCTGTTTAGTTTTAATTGTGTCAGGATCTTCAAATAAGGTTGACAGGAGTTGGATAACTGGTGGGAACTACGGGAGTAAGAGCATGGCTATGGAGGTAAATCCAGGCAATTATCACATACAGAGATAGGAATGAGGTCATCCAGGGTTGTAGGTGACAGCAGAGAAGATCAAACCCTTTGAGAGATGATAAATCTGTGTTGGCAGAAGTTGGAGCTTCCAGAGGAATATAAAAAGAGAGCTACAAAAGGTAGCAGGAAAAGTAGGAAAATGTGGCACCACAGAAGCAGAAGGCTACAGAGAGTTTTGTGATTTCACAGGAAGTCGAGATGTTCAACTAAGAGAAGTGTCAGTCTTCTTTCCCACTCCATATTGCATGAAATGACAGAAAGGTCGGAGGCGTCATTAGCTGAAGAGTGATTCTCAGGAATTAAGGAAAAACAGAAAATAGTAGGAATAACACTTGACAGAGAAAAAGGAATAGAACCACCCTACCCCCAAAGCAAGCCAGAAGAAAACGACTTCAGAAACAAGAGCAAATGCAGAGAGAGTCCAAGTTCAGTGTCAAAAACTATAAATAACAGGGAAGTGGGGAAGAGCCTAGGGCAATTGTTTAGGTAACTGAATTTTAAAATTATGTCGGAAACAGCTGTGTCGGTTTGTCCCTTTCTCCCTCACCCAACATCACACAACAATGTGGTTTAACCACGAGCCAAGATTTGAGAACTGTTTTACAAGCAAAATTACAGTTCTGCTCCAGGCACATATACAGGAGGTGAGTGCTGGATCTCAGTAAGAAGCAGAACAGAGGCAGGAATGACTTCAAACCTTCAAAACAACATGGGAAAAAGAAAAAGGAAGGAGAAGGGCATTAAGGGATTGACTCCCAAATGAACATTCCTGAAATGTTCTTTTTTTTTTTGGCAACTGCTCTACATTCTCTTATCTTCTCCCTTTCAAGAGATTGAGTAGGTTTTATTATTATATTTCTCCCTTCAGTTAGTCTGATAATTATACAAGCTTTCACTATGTGTTTGCGTAAAACCCTAGAAATAATAAAATTCAGAGAGACAAGACAACAAACTGTGCCTTGGATTTCATCTAATGGGAGGTCCTCAGTCCTTCCCCTGGTCCCAACCAATTTCCTTTCTCTAGATGTGGATATTTTTATTGTTTAATTTATGCTTACTTTCATATTTCTAAATGAATACATTAATACTGTTTAAAATTTGGGGTTTTTTAAACTAACTCCCTACTATTAAAGACAATGAATGGACTAACTCCTACATCCTCCTCCCTCATCTGGTCACACATCTCCACCATAACACTTTCTTTCCCCCATTCTTCCCATACAGTTTTATCATAATTTTCAGCGGGATCAATATATAGTGTTTAAATCATCAATGGCCAAATCACTCTGCATGTTATGATTGTATCCTCTTGCAATGATTTCTTTACCCTGGAGTTAGTAACTGCCTCATATTTCACATGCCTAGTTTTCTATATACCTAAAATTCATTTCCAAATATACCACCATAAATGTAAATCTCTCAATGGCTACAGATTCACAGGATAATTGATCAGCTTCACTTATTTTTTCTGGAGCCCTGTATTGTCTTGTTCCAGTTAGAATTGATTACCCTCTAGGCCTGCTGAGATCTTAATTCACTATTTTTCATGATTTCACCTAATTTATTATTCACTGACTTCTTAGACAGTTAGAACCAGCTCATCATGGTGTCCAGTGAAAAATCCAACTGGAGGCATTTCCAACTCCTGGAGCTTATTTGAATTCTGCAAAAAGGAACTAGCCTTTTATCAGGCATCCGGCCCCACCATTCAGATTTACACTTTCTGTGGGCTGCTCAGTCACTGCCTATTTATCCATGTGCTTATAATAATAATTTTTAAAAAGCATTGCTGTTTACTCTCCTTTTCTTTTTGGATTTGTGGACTTAACGACTTTTTTTCCTATCCCTTCAGGTCATTTTTGTTGGGTTTTGAGGGAACAGAAATAGATATGTTTAATCCACCAAGATTAGCCATCAGTTCAAAATTATATTCCTTATGTCTGTTTTTCTTAACAGTTTTTTATATCTCTGAGGTTGGGAATGTATCTTATTTATTTCTCTGATTTCAACATTTAGCCGTACCCGATATCCCACAAGGATATCTCAGTTGAATGCTACTGGTGAGTAAAATCGAGTCTAATGGAGGGAATGGATGTAGGTGATAAATTAGGAGTGAGCTGAGATATATCATCACAGGAAATTATATTCCAACCTCAGCAAAAGAGATGGGAAAAGCTTCAGACATCTGGTATCAAAAATTAGAGCAGAGGAAAAATGTGAAAACAATATGTTAGGATCTGGGGGGGTCATGCGAAGTTGAGGAAATATATCTAAATGCTGCTCTTCATTATTTTGAATCCAGGAAGATTATTACTTTGCTTTCTCCTAATCAAATATTCTTTCCAGTGCTTGTATAATTCCAAATTAAAAGCACAAACATAATATATTTTCTTTATGGGATTCCTCTATGATTAAGAATAAAGTGGTTCTGTAAATAGCAGATATGAAGCATAGAAAGGTATTATTCTTAAGAAATCACTCTTAAAGTGCTTGTTATTTAACCTCAGACACTTGTGCCTATACATACTAATACATAAAACAAATGTTAATGGTCCCTAAAGAAACTAGGGATCGCCCAGCCAACCCCAGCTGGTATCAAGGCAACGTACACACGCTGCATTCTCTTCTTTATCTTTACCAGCTCACTCAACTCTGCCCGTTCACTGCCTTACAGTCATTTCACCAATTAAGTACATTAGGTTTTTATCTGAACTTCTAAGAGAATGACTTTCAGATCAATCAAGTCACTTAAATTAAATGCATATATATGTTTTAAAAAGGGAACAGGAGCACTGTTTCTTATTTTATTTGTAAGACGAATTCTAAAAGCCTACAGTTTCAGTGAACTCTAATCTCACTTCCTTAGAATACTGAGTTTGACAGAAAATACCAGCTGTGTCTGGCGAGTAACTCCCTCAATGCTTCCATTTTTATCAAGTCATAAAGGCTTGTTTTTTGCACACTGGATTTTGTCTTGTGACTTTGGAGCCGGAAAAAATGAATTCCACAAAAAGCTAAACAAAATATCTTAGCATTTCTCCAAATCCAACTGCAGTGATTTGATAGAATTTTCTCACAGTGTCCTCTCCTCTGAATTCTGAACCCAGAATGATTAACTCTCCCGAGCTTCCTTTAGTATATTTATAATTCATACAAACGCTGTTCTCCAGCAGCCATTCATTATAATTATAATAAAACAACGGATGACTTAAAACTATATATGCAATTTTTTTTTTTTTTTTTTGCTAAGGAGACTGGGGCTGTGGGCCTTGCTCCTGAATGTGCTGGTGTGAGTGTGGTCATACAGAGGGACAGTCTCGGGGTGCCCAAACCTGGGACTAGCGGCTGTTTATTGAGGGGCTATTCTGAGCAAGGCATTGAACAAAATGCCTTATTACAGAACTCCTTTAACCCTCACAACTATACAAGGAAGGTATTATTTGTTCCCAATTATAGCTGAGGCTCAGAAAAGTTGGGACACAAAACCAGGATCACACAGCAAAGAAGTGTTGAGTCTAGATTTGAAACTAGAGAGATGGGTCCTTGAAGAGCCCCCCCCCAACTCTTCATCTGTAAGGCCCTCTGCCTCAATGCTAAGGCAGGCTGAGGATGAGAATGGTTCTTTGAAACTCATCCTAGACACCACAGAGAAAATGGTCCTGAAGGTGAGCTGAGGGTCAGAGGGTGGGTCCTAAGAGTTCTTCACAGCCCAGCACACAAGAGTCTACCTGCCCTCCTCACTGGGCTCTGCTGAGGAAGAATCGCTGTTTGTTAATAAAATGAGACAAAGGACATGAAAGTGTTTTGCAAATCACTAGATGCTACCCAAATGCAAGATGATTGTCACTTATTTTCCTCAGAAACGCAATGACTGCCAATAAATTGTGAGGTTGGATTTCTAAGTTTAATATTTCATTTTTTGTGACATAATTGATATATAACATTAGTTACAGGTGTACAACATAATGATCTGATTATCTGTATGTACTGTGAAACAATCACCACAATGTCTAATTAACATCTATCACCACACATAAAGAATTCTTCTTTCTTGTGACGAGATATACTCTGCGTACAAACATTTTAAGAACTACTCTACCTTCAAACATTCTGATAGGTCGACGAAGTGTGATTCAACAAGACTATAACTCTTGCAATAGTTTTTAGGAAAACTAAAACCGTAACAGCAAGGAACAAAGGAAAGCAGAACAAAGAGGAAGCAGAGATGGTCAATGGTAAGGGAAAGATAAACCAAAGAGCACCTGCTGGGCTCTCACCACGCATGCAAGAACTTTGTGTTGTGTGAAGAGTGTCTAAGGAGCAAGGTGGCTGAAGATGATAAGATATGTGATTGGGAGTGAGATGACCCAAGTTTTCATCTCAGCTCAGCCACTAAACTCAATGCGACATGAGTAAGGCTTTGTTTCTTTATGCTCCAAGAGAGGAATTGAAATAGATAAGTTCCAGTGACCAGCCAACCTGATCCCCAGTGATTCCAATCTGGTTAGCTGCCACATAGCTCTTCATTCTTCCCATCTGACTATCTCCTTATCAATACGACCTACTCCTTTGCCATCAATACCACCTTCCATGTGTATCTCATGACCACCATGTCTCATGCCTGTGATTTCTGCAAACTGGAGGATCTTGATCTATAAAGCCCAGGCCTTGATATATACTGGCTCAACGGAACATGCTGGCACTCTTAAACTGGGCTGTCTGCAACATAACAGCACACATAGGCAGAAGAACTCCAGGGCCGAAAGATCAACATTTTATCCAGTCTGCAGCAAAGGAGAGTAGATGGTTCCTGAGATGAGCCAGAAACCCAAGGGGATTTTTCTCTGATCTTCTGTCTCTGGTGGGACTCTTAGAGGTAAAACTCATGAAAGTGTACCCCCTGCCCCAACACACTCTCGGGTTAGTCCCAGACTTTATCCTTTATTAGGTGGTGACTTTAGCTATGAAAGCTACATAAAACATTAGGAAGAGGAATGGAAACACCATCAGACCAAGAAACTGCTTAGTCCAAGGTTGGGAGTTAGACCCACCATTACCTTTTTGTTTCTTCCTGGAGCAGAAGAAGGGGGAATAACCAGATACTTAGTCTTTTTACCCACGTGTACTTTCAGCTTTCCATGTTTCACCATCTCTGTGAGTCAAATCCAAGTTTCGTTTAATTGTTTCTCCAGAAAAGGGGACTATAGGCATAATGGAAAGATTCTAGGACTAAGAAGCAGCAGGTATGATTTGGCCATTTGCCGACTGTGTGCCTCCAGGAAGTTCTCCTGTAAATTTCGTATAATGAAGCAAAACATGCAGAGATGTTTGAAGGGTTGGAGGCTAAAACTTGGGAAAGGGCAAGGCATCCTTTCCCCATCCTCTCCCTGCACTGGCATGGTCTCTGGCCGTGGCTATTTTCTTCACAATTAGGCTGCAAAGCAGCTCCTCTTCCCAGATTCCTGCTCTTTTTCTTCTCTGGTGCCTTTCCATCCCTTCTTAGTTCCCTTAACTGCCCAGCATCTTGGAATGTCTTCATTAAAGTCCCTTAAAATGAACCATGTGAGATGAATTCTGTTTCCTGGGGAGATGGCTGGTAACTGGGGATTCAAAATAGCTGAATGTGGGGAGTGAAAGAAAGGGAAGTGCCTAGCTAGCCTTCTGGGTTATCTTCTGAGCAGTGATGCAGCCTCCCAGTGGTCTACGCCACCACCCTCTCTCTCCTGGACCTCTGCAGTAGTCACCTCGCTGTTTTTCCCATTTCCATCCTTGCCCACTTTGGACCTATTTTTAATATGGCATGGCAGCCAGTGTGATCCTCATAAAACACAAGTCAGATCCTGTCTTCCCTTTGCTCAAAGCCCCCATGCTTCCCATCTCACTCAGAATAAAAGCTCAAGTCCTTAATTTGACCTTGAGCCCTTTCCTGAACTAGCCACTGGGCACCTCAGACAGCATCGTTTTCTCCTCCCCAAATCCCAGTCTTGCTGCTTCAGACACACAACCTCATCACCTCAACAGCTTGGCATTTTCCATTTCTTCTGCCCAAAGCATTGTTGGTGAGCTCTAGGGATTTGTATTTTCAGCTTCAAGAAAATTGCTTTGTTCCATTCACTATGCTCAACAATGTCAGGTCTGAAAAATAATAGTACATGTATGTTAAGTTAGATTGAATTTTATTCACCTAAATTCCTTTTAAGAAAATTCCTTTATTAGCCATTCTGAGTAAGAACCCCAAGGGATACTCAAGCAGCACAAGATGGTTACTAAATTTCTGGTATAAAAAGGGTGTAGGTGATTTAAAATTTCTGTGAGGGAGACAGGGCTGGAGAAAACTTAGAATAAATCAGTGGATCTCTGTACTGTGTAAAATAGATAGCTAAACACACACACACACACACACACACACACACACACACACCCCAAAAAACTCCAGTAGTGGTAAAGGTTCAGCCATGATGGGACTGGATCTTGCAGAAATACTCTTTTCAATTCTCCTCCCAACTCTTCCACTGATCTACTGTATGGCATCATGCAAGCCCATTCTCATCTATCCTTGCCATGGGAAACGACTAGGTTAGCCCAGTCACCTCCAAAGACACTTCTAGCTCCCGAAGCCATATGAGTCATTCTAACATCTTTTCCTGACATATTTCCATGACATATGGTCTAGCTGCCCAACACCCAGCATGCAGGAGCCTCACAGGTTCTGGTTCAGGTTGTTTCCTGCAGCAGAGGCCATGTGCTGCTCCACCGAGATGGAAGGAAGCTGGGCACAGGTGGGGCCACCTGGATGCTCATCCTGGAGCCATCCACAGCCCTCACCTTCAGCTTCTGCAGTAAGGTCACTTTCCAAACAACAGAAAAGAGGACATGGCAATGTTTCTAGTGTTCCACCAACAACTCAAATCATTCAGAATATGAGGTCAGGTGAGATTTCAGTCTTGGTCTCTCCTTGTAGCCTTATCCATGCCCTCCTCCATCCTGCCTGGGCTCAGACTTCCCAGAATGTGAAGATTCAGAAGGGGGAGGAGACTGGAGCAGAGTACAATTAGACAACATCCAAATGATTGCTTTCAACTTACCAGCGTATAGAGAATGGAATGGGAGTGGAGGGTACACAAAGCACTCTTTGAAATTAAAGCATTGTAACTATATCTGTCAATAGTCATTATAATAATTATCTTGAGGACCAACTTTATGTTAATTAAGTTTTTATATGCAATCTCAGTGATCCTTACAAACACCTTTCTATATCAGTAATAGTATCTCCACCTAGTCAATGAGAAAATGAGGCTCAGAGGTATGAATTAATTTATCCACGAAACCTCCAGATAATCTGGGATAGAACTGTGATCCAACCCAGATGTAGCCCACAAACCAGAGGTCTGGGTCTCCCTTTCACTAGAGCCTCCCAGAAGACATGGGTGAGGTTGGAATTCAGAGCTCACTTTCTGCCGCACTGACTCCCTCTTGTGGCTCAAATATATCATTCCAATGCTAAGGAAATGATTTAGGGAAAAGAGTGGAGGAAACAGGTTATACCCACATGAGTCACTTTCTTCTCTGGGTCACAGTTTTCTCAAGTCCCTTATAGCTGTGAGGTTCTGTATTTCTAAGATGTATATTGGGCTTCTCAGGCAGAGCCCAATCCTGGCTCCTTCTCATTATAGGAACCCTGCGTGTGTGTGTGTGTCTAATTTAAGTGACTCTCCAGTGAGGATCTCCATGACTTTAGCATGACTCTAGCACACACACACACACAAACCCCAAAGGAGCTGGTGTGCAGGGCTCTGAATTCATCCAGTTTATCACACATTCACAAGAGGGCAACCAGGGCCAGTCAGGGTGCTGTCTGACCTCAGCAGACTTAGTCAAAAAAGCTTATAAGTGCAAGATCCAGCATTTGAACATAGGTTTCTGGCTCCAAGCTTGTTTATTCCTTCCACGCATATCCAAACCAAATTGAATAAACTTAGAAATGAAGATGCCGAAGGCAGGAAGAGGGCACAAAGGAGCTACGATGGCTTGGTGAGGCACCTGGCCAGCAGAGGGAATGTAAGTTAATTATAAATTCAAACACTAGCACAGACTTGAATCCTTCCTTGTGTCATATCATGCATTAAACAATTCATGGATGTGAATCATGTACACTGTTTCTGTCTCATATACAAATTGGCTTAGTAACTAAACTGCAGAAATGATGTAAGGATTCATGCATGTCATAAGAAGGTTGTTATTTCTAAACATTTGTGATCCAGCCCAAGAATCTGATCCAACCAAAAGAAACTGACTTGGAGATTCCATGTATAGGAAGAAAAAAAATAGAACAGAATTCACAAAGCATCTTGAAGGAGAGAGAACTGGGTGTAATGGCTCTGAAAGCACAGGAATAGTCTAAGCCAGTGCCAGAAGTTTGGTGAGAGACTATTCAGATGGGGAGGGAGAGGAGGGGACAAAAGGAGACGGCAACAATTAGGATTACAGAGGAGACATTCAGAGAACAGTGAGCCTTTGTATTTCTGGACACCTTAAGATTGTATGCTATTTTCCACCTGTGTTTGTACTCAGAAGTGAACAGGCCATGCCAGGACTGCTGGGAGAATTCCCCCAATGCCAGGGTTTGAGGTTTCTATTGCATCTCCATCCTAATTCATTCCCCAAAACATGCCACCCTTGTCCCTTTGATGGAGAAGGAGTGAAAAGTGCATTGTGGCATGTGTTCCTGGAACAACGAGTCCCTACAGTTATCCCTATAGGGAGGTCTACAACTTTAAGCTTGGATGCGGTGCTCTATCAGACGAACCCAGTTTCTGAGAAGTGGAACAGACTTCTTGAGGCCTAGGCTCAGATTTGGCACACCACCACTTTTGTTGCATTTTGTTACCAAAAGCAAGCGACAGGGCTCCCTAGATTCAAGGACTGGGGAAATAGAGGCCTACCTATTGATCGAAAATGCTGAAAATTCACATTTCAAAGGGTAAGGATGCAGAAGGGAATGAAAAATTCTGGCCATTTTTGTAATCTACCACTCTTTCTTGTCATGTTATGGGCACCTAAATAAAACATCAGGGGCTTGCAGTGTCTCCCAAGATCAGCCTGTAGCAACCCCTGGGACCAGCAACCTCAGCCGCCCTTCTGCTTGAAGAAAGTCTTTTGTCCAGATCTCAGGTTTTTATATTAATTTTAAAAAGTTTACATTTCTAGGTAATTAAGCACATTTTTATATGTTTAAAGATTGCTTCCAAACCCTAAAATGACAAGAAAAAAGATACCTTCTCTTGTCTTTATTTTTCTTTAACATTTGATTATTGATTCCATCTGTTTTCTGCTATATATTCTGGGATAGAGTATAGGTAGTTTGAGGCAGGACTTAGCCTATTATCATTTTTTTTAATTTTTATTAAAGTATCATTAATATACAATCTTATATTAGTTTCAAATGTACATCACAGTGGTTCAACAGTCCCCATGATCAACTTACATTGTGACTGTGAATTATTGTACCCGTTTATCTCCCTCCCCCTTCCCCTCCCCAACACCTGCCCCAATCCTTCCCCCTTGGTAACCACTAGTCACTTCTCAGTGTCTGTAAGTCTACTGTGGTTTTGTTCCTTCTGTTTTGCTCTGTTTTTATGTTCCACAAATAATTGAAATCATATGGTATTTCTCTGCCTGGCTTATTTCACTGAGCATAATACCCTCTAGATCCATCCATGTTGTTGCAAATGGCAGGATTTCTTTTCTTTTTATGACTGAATAATATTCCATTGTGTATATGTACCACTTCTTCTGTATCCATTTATCTATTGATGGACACTTAGGTTGCTTCCATATCTTGGCTATTGCAAACAGTGCAGCAATAAACATAGGGATGCATGTATCTTTTTGTGTTAGGGATTTTTTTTCTTTGGGTAAATTTCTAGGAGTGGAATTCCTGGATCAAATGGGATTTCTATTTTTAGTTTTTTGAGGAACCTCCACACTGCTTTCCAAGCAGTTGCACCAATTTGCATTCCCACCAATAGTGTAGGAGGGTTCCTATTTCTCCACATCCTCACCAGCATTTGTTGTTTCCTGTCTTTTCGATAGTAGCCATTCTAACTGGTGCCAGGTGATATCTCATTGTGGTTTTAATTTGCATTTCCCTGATGATTAGTGATGTGGAGCATCTTTTCATGTGCTTGTTGGCCATTTGTGTTTCTTCTTTGGAGAAGTGTCTGTTCAGGTTGTCCACCCATTTTTCAATTGGGTTATTTGTTTTTTGGGTGTTGAGGCTTTTGAGTTCTTTATATATCTTGGATATTAACCCCTTATCAGATGAGTCGTTTATGAATATATTCTCCCATACTGTAGGATGCCCTTTTGTTCTGCTGACAGTGTCTTTTGCTGTACAGAAGCTTTTTAGTTTGATGTAGTCCCACTTACTCATTTATTATTTTGTTTCCCTTGCCTGAGGAGATGTGTCCAGGAAAAAAAATGGCTCATGCTTATATTCAGGAGATTTTTGCCTATGTTTTCTTCTAAGAGTTTTATGATTTCATGGTTTACATTCAGGTCTTTGATCCATTTTGAGTTTATTCTTGTGTGTGGAGTTAGACAAATATCCAGTTTCATTCTCTTACATGTAGCTGTCCAGTCTTGCCAATACCAGTTGTCAAAGAGGCTGTCACTTCCCCATTGTATATCCACGGCTCCTTTATCATATATTAATTAGCCATAGATATGTGGATTTATATCTGAGCTCTCTCTTTTGTTCCATTGATCTATGGGTCTGTTCTTGTGCCAGTAGCAAATTATTTTGATTACTGTGGCTTTGTAGTACAGTCTGAAGTCAGGGAGCATAATCCCCCCATTTTGTTCTTCTTTCTCAAGATTGCTTTGGCTATTCAGGGTCTTTTGTGGTTCCATATGAATTTTAGAACTATTTGTTCCAGTTCACTGAAGAATGCTATTGGTATTTTGATAGGGATTGCATTGAATCTGTAGATTGCTTTAAGCAGGATGGCCATTTTAACAACATTAATTCTTCCTATCCATGAGCATGGGATAGATCTCCATTCATTGGTATCTTTAATTTCTTTCATGAGTGTCTTGTAGTTTTCAGAGTATAATTCTCTTGCCTCCTTGGTTAGGTTTATTCCTAGGTATCTTATCTTTTTAATGCAATTGTAAGTGGAGTTGTGTTCCTGGTTTCTCTTTCTCCTAGTTCATTGTTAGTATATAGGAATGCAACAGATTTCTGTGTATTGATTTTGTATCCTGCAACTTTGCTGAATTCCGTTATCAGTTCTAGTAGTTTTTGGTGGAGTCTTTAGGATTTTCTATGTACAATATCATGTCATTTGCAAATAGTGACAGTTTAATTTCTTCCTTACCAATTTGGATGCCTTTTATCTCTGTGTTGTCTGATTGCTATGGCTAGGACCCCCGTACCATGTTGAATAAAAGTGAGAGTGGGCATCCTTGTCTTGTTACCGATTTTAGAGGAAAAGCTTTCAGCTTTTTGCTATTAAGTACAATGTTGGCTATGGGTTTGTTGTATATGGCCTTTATTGTGTTGAGGTACATACCCTCTATATCCATTTTGTTGAGAGTTTTGATCATGAATGGATGTTGAATCTTGTTAAATGCTTTTTCAGCATCTATTGAGATGATCATGTGATTTTTATCCTTCTTTTTGTTCATGTGGTGTATGATATTGATTGATTTACAAATATTGTACCATCCTTGCATCCCTGAAATTAATCCCACTTGGTCATGATGGATGATCTTTTTGATGTATTTTTGCATTCAGCTTGCTAAGATTTTGTTGAGAAATTTTTCATCTATGTTCATCAGGGATATTGTTCTGTAATTTTTTTTTTCATGGTGTCCATCAGGTTTTGGTATTAGAGTGATGCTGGCCTCATAGAATGAGTTTGGAAGTATTCTCTCCTCTTCTACTTTTTGGAATACTTTAAGAAGGATGAGTATTAGCTCTTCTTTAAATGTTTGGCAGAATTCGGCTGTAAAGCCATCAGGATCTGGAATTGTTTTGCAGGGGAGTTTTTTGATTACCATTTCAATTTCATTGCTGGTAGTTGGTCTGCTCAGATTTTCTGTTTCTTCCTGGGTCAGTCTTGGAAGGTGTATTTTTCTAGAAAGTTGTCTATTTCTTCTAGGTTGTCCAATTTATCAGCATAGAAATTTTTGTAGTATTCTCTAATAATTCTTTGTATTTCTGTGGCATCCATTGTGATTATTCCCTCTTCGTTTCTGATTCTGTTTATCTGCGTAGGTTCTCTTTTTTTCTTGATATGTCTGTCTAGAGGTTTATCTATTTTGTTTATTTTCTCAAAGAACCAGCTCCTCATTTCATTGTGTTTTTTTTCTATTTGTTTATTCTTCTCTATTTTATTTATTTCTGCTCTGATCTTTATTATGTTCCTCCTTCTACTAACTTTGGGCTTCATTTGTTCTTCTTTTTCTAGTTTCTTCAATTCTGATTTTTAGACTGTTCATTTGGGATTGTTCTTGTTTCTTGAGGTAAGTCTATATTGCTATGTACTTTCCTCTTAGAACTGCCTTGCTGCCTCTCACAGTTTTGGGCTGTTGTTTTTGTTTTCATTTGTCTCCATGTATTGCTTGATTTCTGTTTTAATTTGCTCATTGACCCATTGATTATTTAAAAGCATGTTGTTTAGCCTTCATGTGTTTATAGTTTTTTTGTTTTCTTTGTGTAATTTATTTCATTTCATACCATTGTGGTCTAAGAAGATGCTTGATACAATTTCAATTTTTTTGAATTTATTGAGGCTCTTCTTGTGGCCTACTATATGATCTATTATAGAAAATGTTCCATATACACTTGAGAAAAATGTGTATCCTGCTGATTTTGGGTTGAGTGTTCTGTAGACACCTGTTAAGTCCATCTAACGTATTGTTCAATGCCTCTGTTTCCTTGTTTATTTTCTGCCTGGTTGATCTGTCTATCCATATGAGTAGTGTGTTAAAGTTTCCTAAATGAATATGTTACAGTCTATTTCCACTTTAATTCTGTTAGCATTTGTTTTACATATTTAGGTGCTCCTAGGTTGGGTGCACAGATATTAACACAGGTTATATCCTTTTGTTGGACTGATCCCTTTATCACTGTGTGATGTCCTTCTTTGTCTCTTGTTATTTTCTTTGTTTTGAAATCAATTTTGTTAAGTACTGCTAATTCTGCTTTGTTCTCCCTATTATTTGCATGGAATATCTTTTTTTATCCCTTCATTTTTAGTCTGTGTATGCCTTTGGGTTTGAAATGAGTCTCATGCAGGCAGCAGATAGATGCGTCTTGCTTCCTTATCCATTCTGCCACTCCATGTCTTTTGATTGGCGCACTCAGTCCATTTACATTTAAGGTGATTACTGATGGATATATACTTATTGCCATACTATTAATTGTTGTCTGGCTGTTTTTTACAGCTTCTCTCTGTTATTTTCTCCCTCTCTTATACTTTTCTCTTGTTACTGATGGTTTTCTTTAGTGTTGTAATTGGATTTCACTTTTTTTAATTAATTAGTTTTTTGTGTGTATTTATTGTAGATTTAGTTTTGTGGTTACCAAAGGTTCAAGGATAGCTTCCTTACTATACAATAACCTATCTTAAATTGCTGATTACTCTATTTCAAACACAATCTAAAGATACATTTTTTTCTTCTTCCTCCATATTTTTCATATTAGATGTTATAATCTGCACTTTTTGTTTAGCCTTTGATTTTTTTCTTTTATTTTGTTTTAATTTTTACTTGCTTAATTGGTTGGTCTTACCATTACTGTGGGTTTATTTTCACTGGTGAAACTATTTAGCCTAAAGGTAATTTTCATCTACAGAAGTCCCTTTAACATATCCTGTAAGGTTGGCTTAATGGTGGCGAATTCCTTCAACTTCTGTTTATCTGGAAATTGTTTAATACCTGATTCACATTTAAATGATAATCTTGCTGGGTAGAGGATTCTTGTTTGGAGGTCCATCTATTTCAGTACATTACATACATCATGCCACTCCCTTGGGCTGTAAGGTTTCTGCTAAGAAGTCTGCTGATTGCCTGAAGGAGTTTCCTTCATAAGTAATTTTTTTTCTCTCTCTGGCTGCTTTCAATACTCTCTCCTTGTCCTTGATCTTTGCCATTTTAATTATTATATGTCTTGGAGTTGTCTTCCTGGGTTCCTTTTGTTAGGGGATCTCTGTGCTTCCATGACCTGAGTCTATTTCCTTCCCTGGATTGGGGGTATTTTCAACAATTATTTCCTTAAAGAGACTTTCTATCCCTTTGTCTTTCTCTTCTCTTTCTGGTACCCCTATTATGTGAGTATTGTTTCATTCAGATTGGTCACATAGTTCAATAATCATTCTTTCATTCTTAGATACTCTGTTTTCTCTCTGTTCCTCAGTGTCTTTGTTTTTGTGTTCTCTAATTTGCATTTCATTTACCATCTCCTCTACATGTTCTTATCTACTTTTAAATCCTTCCATTGTACGTTTCATTTCAGATACTTCAGATATTCTTCAGCTCTGAGTGGCTCTTTTTCACGATTTCTATCTCTTTATTAAAGTCCTCCCTAAGATCTTGAATATTTTTCTGTAAACCCGTGAACGTGTTTATGACTTTTATTTAGAAATATTTATCAAGAAGTTCTGTGTTCTCTGTTTCATTTAACCCTCTTTCTGGGGTTCTATCTTGTAGTTTTGTTTGGATCATATTCTTCTGCCTTCACATTTAGTCAGTGTTTCTGTGTTTCTTCCTTTGTATTAGATGTCTCTGCTATGCTTTCTGGCCCATAGAGTAATAGCTTTATGAAGAAGGCATCCTGCAGTGCCTTGAAGCTCAAAATTCTTTACTCTCTAGTGCCTGTTTCTATTTTGTGGGGACCCCAGCTGTTGGTGTGCTGTGGGCAAGGCTGCCTTTCTGTCTGGTTTCTGTAGTGGTCTAAGCCTAGGTGGGCATATTGCTTCAGCTGTTGCTTTTGTGATCAGCTCAGGAGTCTCTGTTGAGCTCGCTGTAGGTGGGGCTGCCCTCTGCCTGGCCTGCAACAATGGCAGGGCTGCAGTGTTAATGGGGCTGATGGACTGATGTGTGGCTCCACCCTGGCCAGATATGCAGCATGGGGTTGGACACCCACAGGGAGGGAGGAGCTCTTGGAGCTGGCTCCTCCAGGCACTTTCACAGTTGGGCTGAAATGGAGCCAAGCAAGCTGCTGCTGCTGCTGCTGGGCTGAGTGGGTTGGTTCCCAGCAGCATGCAGGGAGGTGCCTCAGGGCTACGTAGCCAACAAGGGGGATGGAGCATCAGGAGCTCCCAAGAGTTCCCAGTCTGTTGGGTTAAGAAAGGGCTGGGGAGATGTCCTCCACCTACCCTTTCTCCTGAGGAGAGAGTTCTGTCCAACCCTCATCACCTCTGATATCCCTCACACTGCTGGCAAGTCTTTCAAATTGCCACCTCTGCTTTGGGTCTCAGGACTGGAGGAGCATGCCTACCCTCCACACTGGCTGGAGACTCAAATTCCCAGAGTGTTCCACCTGCCCCTGGGGTGCAACTCTGCTAATCACCAGAATCCGATGTAATGTGGGCTCGTGCTCCCAGAGCAGATCTCCAGGGCCAGATGTGCAGCACTCCTGTGCTCCTAACCACTCCCCACTCTGTTCCTCTTTCTCCCACCTGTAGGCTGGGGTGGGGAGAGAGCTTGGGTCTTGCTTGATCTCAGCTTTGTCACCTCACCCCTTTCTGTGTGGTCCTCTCTTCTTCCTCAGGTGTAGGAGGTTTGTTCTGAAGTCTTCAGGTCATTTTCATGGTCTTTGCATTTGCTGTGTTTTCCTCTTTTATGTGTTTTTGGGGAGAAGTTTTCATCTTGCCTTCCTATTCCACCGTCTTTAATCCTTCACTTATTATTATTTATTGAGGTGGCTGCACTATCTTTCCATTGTTTGAGAATAATCTATTTACAATAAAATTCAATAGATATTTACTAACATTTTTCATACACTAGATTCATAGACAGACATGTTTGCTGCCTGGGATTTCAATTCTTACTGTTTTATCATTTGGTGTGTTTCAGTACCCAATAATGCACAGTTTGTATTCTTTAATGTATATTCTATTTTAATTTCTGGTAGTACAATGTCTCTTTTCAAAAATGTTTTGGCTAGATGTATTTATTCCACATGAACCTTAAATCACTGTCAAGTTCCACAAGGGACTCTTTCTTGGGAATATATTACATTTGAAATAAATTTTGGAATACTTTACATAGAGAAATATGTCAATATAGTCAAGTCTCTTTTTTACATCCTGCAATAACAAAACTTGTCTCTTTCCTCATATGAGTCCTTCACACCTCAGGTTAAGTGAATTACTGATTATTTTACATTTTTCTTGCCATATGAATAAAACACATTCACTTCAAATCTTTAATCTGGGTATTGACAGCTTAAAAATCTATAAATTTTCATTGGGCTTGAACTTTTTTATAGTGGTAACAATATTTGTGTTATCTATTTCCACTTGTATTGCAATGTGACTAGTGAATGTGACTTGAATTTTTATTAATTTAATGAGGTCTTCTTTGGGACAAATACTTGGTCCCAAAATTGTCAATGTACCAAGCGAGGTTTAAAAAACCTGCTTCCTTTATGTTGGTTCATTCAAGAATTTTATTATTCACATCATTTGGTTCTTGTTTGCATTTCTCAAAACATGCAAGATATCTCTTAAAAATTCTCATGTCTATTGTGTTTTTGTTAGTGCCTTATATTCTGAGGCAAATTTTTGATTATCTATTATTTGGTCATAAAGATTCTTGACAATGTATTATCATTAGAAATGAGCTCCTTTGTAATATTTAAGAATTTTCCTTAGACTTTTTGTTGTCTGATATTAACACTGCATCATTTGACTTTTTAGTTTGCATTTTCTGATCTATCTTTGCCTCTCCACACCCTTGCATGCAGTACTATACAAGGGCTGAGCATTTGAAAATACAGAGGAGACTTTGTTAGCACACTGCTTAAAATCTCCTGTAACTGCTTAATGGCCCCCTGACAAAGCTCACTGCCTCCAGGAAACATTCAAAGCCCTGGGCCTCCATGACCTTGCCTCTCTCCCTGGATCTGTCACTTCTCACTCTGTTATGGGCTCAGAACTGCTTCCTAGTTGCCCAACAAGTCATCTTCAGGGCCCAGGCCTTTACCCACACAGACCCTCCTACTAAAATGCATATGGCCACAAGCACCTGCTCTTCTCTGAAAGCACCATCTAAATGTCACCTTGAAAAGCCTGCTCTTGCCCTCGTGTAACCAACTTCTCCCACCTCTGTGCTCCTGCGATGCTCTCTAACACAGTGGTCAATGGCAGAGTCAGTTACTTATTCATCAGGTGCTGTTAGTCTCTGGCCTGGTACTGGCACATAGGGGACACCTCATAAATATTGGCTGAGGAAGAGAATCTGCGTACTATCTCACAGTTTGGAAAAGTAATGTTATGTTTTTCTCTGAAGTTTCAAAACAAGGCTCCTGGGAATCATTCTTATTGGACCAGGTTAGGTCACATGTCCATACAGAACCAATCATTGCTTTGGGAGTGGAGGATACCCATTGATGACAGACTCAGCCTAGAACCAGAGCACACTGGAGAAAGAGGAAGTCAGTTCCTCAGATCCGGGTGGCTCTCCAACCTAGGTCATAGATTATTGGGAAGAGGAGAGTGGAAAATGAATTCTAGGGAGACAAGTCTGCCACCCTATTTTCATCCTGCCTTTTTTCTTATTTCACTAACTCACCCAGAGATGTCTCCCTCAGAGTCCATATAGAGTTGGGGACTTCAGCGGCATTCCAGCTCTTCTCAGTTCCCTGTTTACAAAATGTAGAAAACAAGCTCAAAAAAAACCCTTTGAAGAAAACAAATCCATGGAAATTTATGTTTCCAGAAGCCCATAATTAATTAGACCTATGGTGCCATTCCCAAATACCAATCTGCAACTGAAGAGTAGCTGAAGGAGGCGAGTAGATGGAGAAAAAGAAACCTTGATTTTCAACCTTAAGGAGGCTTATTGATTCCAGTTTTCCAGAATTAATGATGTGTCGATTTAAAATCAATTCAAATTGAATTTGGGCACCTTTTGATGCTGTGTGCAGTGTGAGAGGGGATGCAATAACCTATGTGTACACACAGCTTTCTCAGAGAGTAGACATTGAGACTTCATGATACTATATTGGTCAAAGTTCTCTAAAGACACAGAAGAAATAAGATGGATAGATGGATGAATAGAGAGATACATAGATGATAGATAGATATGAGATTTATTACAGCAATTGACTCACATGGTTATGGATGCCAAGAAGTCCCACACTCTGCCACAGGCACATTGGAGAAACAAGAAAACTGGTTAGTATAATTCAGTCCAAGTGCCAGAGCCTGAGAGCAAACTAAGATGGATGTCTCGGCTTAAGCAGAGAGAGTACATTCACCCTTCCTCTGCCTTTTTGTTCTATTCAGGCCCTCAATAGATTGAATGATGCCCACCCTCATCAGTGAGGGCCATGTACTTTACTCAGCCTGCCAATTCAAATTCAAACACTAATCTCTTCTGGAGACACCCCCACAGACACATCCAGAAATAATGTTTTACCAGCTACTTGGGTATCCCTTAGCCCAGTCAGGTTGACACATAAAATTAACCATCACAGTTACTTTTGCAAAGGTTAGAAATTTACATCCATCCCAAGTACCAAGTCACTCCTGAGGCACTTCTGTCCCTGTCCCACTCAGCTTATTCAAAACTGTTGATGTGTTTCCTCTCTGTTTCTGTGTCCTGGTACCTCACATTGCCCAAGTGTGAGATCTCTCTGGTCCTATGGGCCTTGGCCAAAATAGCTGTAACCACATTCTCTTGGGTTGGTATCACTTAGTCCTCTAAAACCAGCTTCCCAGGTACAGTTTTCCCCTTGTTCTCACTGTAATTTTGGCCAAAGATTCCCTCTGAGGGAAATACTGAACTAAAGCTTCTCTCTATTCCTGTGAAGCTAGAGCCCCCAGGAGGCTAGGATGGCCAGCCCCTCTGTCAATGTGCTGTTCTAGAACCTAGCCTTTCTTCAGCTTTCAAATCCTTAGGTCGTGAGGGTGGTACTTCACACTAAACTACTATGGTTACCTCAAAGTAGCAGAAATGTTTCTCTTTTCTGCAGCATTTTTCTGCCGAAATCATATTTTACCCCAATATTCTATTTCCATCTGTAGTTTTCCTACGTTCTTGAAGGCTTGGCTGAACTTCTAACACTTCCTCTGCTTTTTAAGTTGGTATAAAGGGGATGCTTTTACCTATTGATATAAAGTTGATGCTGCTAATTGATTAGAATGTATTCTCTTTTCCTTTCTGGCTTTGGCATTTTTCACTTTTGTCTTTCTAACATACTCCCTCCATGGAGTCTCCAAGACTGTCAGTGTTCCAGAAGCATCCACTGTTCAATTAAGTCTCATCTGCCCCATCCTCTGAAGTTCCATGACCCACTTAAGAGATATAATCCCATTCTGTCAACTTCCGGCCAAGACTATAGTCAAGTGGTCTTGATTTGAAGTCACCCAACCAAGGCTACAACCGATGCCTCAGTCTCCCCAAACATCAATTTTTTTTCAAGGTTTCCAGTTTCTGGAAACATTTTGGGGGGACTACTAAATTTGATGCCCCTCACATTAAATAAATTACATGACTAAATGAACACCTCGTCCCATGCTTAGGACCACTTGACAAATAAGACACAGAAAACAGGTGAAAAACAAAATACCACGTTATTCTTGATGAGCTGAAAGGAAAGCATTCCTTCAAGGCCAAGTGGAATTAAATCTCTATGCCCAACTAGTATAGATAAAAGTATAGAAAATGTAAACAAAATGTAAAAAAAAAGATATTCTTAAACATTTATCATCCTACCATTGTATAAAGCAGACACCCAATGCTTTCAAAATCAATACAAGAAAAATCAAAGAAAGGAATAAGAAAATATAAGTCTCCTATGAAACTTGGAGCTATTTCATTTTTCTTTAATGTACCATTTCATACAGTTCTGCAGCTTATTGAAGTCCCTGAGTGGCATACACACACACACACACACACACACACACATGAGCCCATCCAAGTGACTTTCTTTCTGATACGACTCCTACAAGACCAAACAAAAAGAAAAGCAACGTACGGTGGGGAATTTTCATCTTAATTCTCTTTATCTTAGATAATGCTAAATGTTCCATCTGCTTCTGACAGTTGCTTGCACACACACACACACACACACACACACACACACATATGATCAAGCAGATGAAACACTACACAAATTTAAAAGGCTTCATTTATATTTGCAACCACCGTGGATTTGTGTACCTTTCATAACTTCCCTGCAGATGGTGCTACAGAAGCCGGAGGCTAAGCTGTCCATCTGGATCTAACAGACTTTAACTTGGGCAGACTTCCTGCTGTTTCATCTGAGACTCAAAGACAATAGATAACATGGTGTCATGCCACGGGCAGCGTGGTGGAAGGCAGTGGGAGTGCTCCAGGAACAGGCCATTTTTAGATTATAATTTAGACCAACAAATTTTGTCTTTTTGTCTGGAGAGGAATATATTATTATTGATATTGTCTAGAACTGCTTATACATGGATGATCAAAGGCTTTTGTTACTGTTTTAAAAGTTTGTACAAACAATGCTTCTCCTTTTTGCATGCACCCAGAGGGACCACTCTCAACATTTTGTTCTCGATTTGCCAGGGAGGACAATCATTCCCAGTTTATAAAATGAAATGCTGTTCTCCCAAGAAAAAATTACAAGAGAGACAACCAAATATGGTTTTCTCAACCGGCCTACAAAAGCAGTTTAAAGATTAAGCTGTAATTCAGAGAATTTTATTAGAGACAGAATTATCAACTTGAAAACTTTACAAGAGAACTTCACTGCAAGAAAATTGTTGAGGTTCTGTGGGGTTTTCTGCTCCTCCCACCACAGGAGGAGGAAGGAGGAATTTCCCCTCATCTCTAAGATCAGAGGGCAGGGTTACAATGGGATCACATGGGGAGAGTAATGTAGATCTCCAGGGCCGGGGGCAGTTGGTAGACTTGAGTCCAACATACTTTGAGGAACCAAAAGAGGTTAAGGCTGAGGCTTTCAACTCTGAGGGGCAGTGTATGTATCTGGGGCTGCACTACAAATTACCACAACCTTAGAGGTTTAAAACAACACGTTTTTATCATCGATTTCTATGGGTCAAGACTCTGAGGATGGCTTTACTGGGTTCTTTGTTTCAGGGTCTCACAAGGCTACAGTCAATGTGTGAGTAAGGCTTTGGCCTCAGCTGAGGTTGGGTGAGTCTCAACTGGGGCAAGCTCCCACTGATGATAACGGAATCTAGTTCCCTGCAATTGTAAGACAAAGGGCCCCCTTTTTATTCTGGGTGTTGGCTGGAAGTCTTTGCAGGCTGTTGGTTAGAGGCCACTCTGAATTCCTAAAGGCTGCCCACAGCTCCTTGCCACACGGAGCTCCCCAACAGGGCGGCCTGCTTCCTCAAAGTCAGCAAAGGGGGGAGACACCAGCACAACATGAAATAATCGACAATATACAATCCTCTGCAGGGTAATCATGTATTCACATACACATAATCAAGCACACATTCTGCCACCTTTGCTGTGTTCTGTTTATTCAAAGCAAGTCACAAGTCACAGGTCTTGCGTACTCATGGGGAAACAATCGCAAAATGGCATGAACCCCAGGAAGCAGGACTCATTCGAGCCACCCTTGAACTCTGTGTGTCAGCTAAGCAGGAAGGGTAGGGTCTATGGGGGTGGCCTATTCTTCTACCTGTAAGCCACATAAAACTCCACCCGGGTGGTCTTAGAGCTTGCTCCTATAGGACATCAGAAGCAAGGAGACCTTGAAAGAATAGGGCTGGAAATTTTTGATGGACACTCAGGGACACTCATTTTCCCTGTAAATGACAGCTGAGTTGTGATTCTTGCAGAATACTCCACGTTCATAGCTGAGGTGGCTGAGAACTCTTTACTCACTGACAATAACTTACTTCATATTTTAAATAAGAAGTTGAGGAGAACTAGCCCCAGTGTGGATGTTTGGAATGATCGGCTGTGGGGAAAGAATAAGGTTGTTCTCTTTGAATTCTATATGTCCCACTTACTCAAGTACAGGTTATAAAGACTTTGAAAACCCAAACAGGAAGAAAAGTGCTAATTATTATTTCTGTGTTCTCCATGCTGGGTATATTTGTGCTTTACACATTGAGCTATCAGATTCCTTAATATCAAGTGATGCTCCCTAGAGAAGAATTGGGATTTTTTAAGTGCTACTTTAGATAAAGTGCTTTATCCCTAAAACACTACAATTAAAGGATCATAACTGTAAACCAGATGTAATATTATTTACTTATTTTAACTAATCATTTTTCCACTTAAATAAATGCACTTAAAAATACTATAAATGTTGTCACTGTATATTTGTGTGCAATATTATTTGTTACAACAAAAGGTAACCACAGATAAATGGTATTTAAATGAAAAAGCATTACATTTTAAATAAAAATATCTCTACCAATAAACAAGTTGACAAGAATTAATGTGATAATAATTGGTTAAGTGATGAAGGATTTGTCTGAACACCACTTACTAAAAATGAAGATGACATTTCATATCAGTAACTTTTTAAAAATTTAACAAATATTAAGGATATCAGGTCACATGTGTATTCGATCAAAATTCATAACATTTTAATCCCACTATGTGATACTATTTGACACAACTTGACACATGTCAAAGAGTAACATAAATATCATTAAAGTTTACTAAAAATAAATTAATAAAACTGAGTTTGCTTTTGTATAGGGGCCAAGTAAGGAACCATCTCAGAGAGGAAATTCACTAAGCATTCGTTGAGTGGGGAAAGCCAGGGGCTTTCCAACTGGAAAGAAGAGCTCTAATATTTGTTATGCAAACCAAAGACAAAGCTAGCATTCTGCATGCAAAAAAAGAGTTGTTTAGAACAAGTTCTGCCATTCAGTTTATAACGATAAACTTCAGTGGTTTGAATCAGTTGCAATGAGTGGGTTGAGTCCATTGTAATGATACACAGCACTCGGTGTTGACTTTTTCCCTAAAAATATTTATCTTTTACAGTCAAAATTAATAGCAAGCCAAAAATTATAGGGAAAAAATTGATGAAAAAATTCTGGTCTTTAAAATGCCATTAAAATTTGATATAACAGGAACAGTAAGGATTGGATTAAAGATGGCAGCGTGAGAGGTGAGACAGAGACCTCTTCCTAAAACCACATTTAATACAAAAATATAATTTAATACAACTAATACTGAAAGAGCAACAGGAAAGAAGGCTGCACCAGACTGCATACACCTGGAGAAAAGAGCAGACCTCACAGAACAGGGTAACGTACCAAAGCTGTGACCCAGCAGAGCCCAAGCCCTTCCCCAACACCAGTGCATAGGCAGGAGGAAGAGAAACAGCAGGGAGGGGGTGTAGGCCTGGGACTGCTGAACACCAGCCCTGGAGTTCTGCTGTGAGAGCAAGAACCTACATTGCACGGTTCTCTGGTGATTTAGTGTGGTTGGAAAGCTAAGACAGGCGGAATACCTGGAGAGATGGAGACTCCAGCTGCTTGTGGAAAACAGGGATTCATATCCAGTTGATCTGGGTGGGCAGTTGGAGAGAATTCCTAAAAGCGAGAGGGCTGCTAAAGGGGCAAGGACTGCACAGAGCTTACTTCTTAGGAGAAAAGACAGGTAGACAGAATTGTCCGGGTGCACTCTGCCCAGCAGATTTGAAGCTTAAATGATCAGGTGCTCCATTCCCCTGGCTAGCTACACAGCTCCAAGAACCCCCACTGTGATATGCAGCCTGCTGTATCTTCCTCACAGCTAGCCTGCACCTGGCTCAGGCTCACAAACTGGCAAACCCTGCCCTGGCATCAGGCCAGCCAGAGGGAAGTCCCTCTTAAGGCGGCTACAAACACAAAGCATAGAGGCTTACACCTGGGTGCTCAGCCCACTGGTTCAGACAGTGGAGACAGGCATAGCAGCTGGGAAGCAGGAAACAGCTCTTTCCTTCCCTCAAGCATCAACACCACTCCCCTGACACCCCTGACATTGCTCCAGGGGCTGAGCAGCTCCAGAGAGTAGAGCTTCTGGGCACTAGAGAGTACCACAGACAAATTATGAAACGTCAAAGGAACCCACTTCAAAGCAAAATTATGAATACACCTGAGAAAGATTCAAATGAAATCAACCTCATGAATTTTCCTGTAAGAGATTTCAAAATAAAAATCATTAACATGTTCATGGAGGTACAGAAAAATATTCAAGATCTCAGGAACGAATTTAGAACAGAGATACAATCATTGAAGAACACAATGGAGGGTATTAAAAGCAGATTATATATGGTGGAGGAGATGATAAATGAAATAGAAATTAGGGAAGAGGAATACAAAGAAGCTGAGGCACAGAGAGGAAAAAGGATCTCTAAGAATAAAAGAATACTGAGAGAACTGTGTGGCCAATACAAATGGAACAATATTCATATTATAGGGGTACCAGAAGAAAAAGGGAGAGAAAAAGAGATAGAAAGTGTCTTTGAGGAAGTAATTCCTGAAAAATTCCCCAATCTGGGGAAGGAGATAGTCTCTCAGGCCCTGGAGGTGCACAGATCTCCCAACACACGGGACCCAAGGAAGACAACACCAAGACATATAATAATTAAAATGGCAAAGATCAAGGACAAGGACAGACTATTAAAAGCAGCCAGAGAAAGAAGTAAGATCACATGCAAAGGAAAGCCCATCAGGCTATCACCAGACTTCTAAGCAGAAACCTTCCAGGCCAGAAGGGAGTGGCATGATATATTTAATACAATGAAGCAGAAGGGCCTTGAACCAAGAATACTTTATCCATCAAGATTATCATTTAAATTTGAAGAAGGGATTAAACAATTTCCAGATAAGCAAAAGCTGAGAGAATTTAGCTCCCACAAACCATCTCTACAGTGTATTTTGGAGGGACTGCTATAGACGGAAGTGTTCCTAAGGTTTAATAGCTGTGACCAGAGGTAATAAAAAGGATAGATAAAGAGTACAGAATATGATGCCTAATATATAAAGAATGGAGGAGGAAGAAAAGGAGGGAAATAAAAAACTTTTACATTGTGTTCGTAATAGCATATTAAGGGAGTTAAGTTAGACTCTTAGATAGTAAAGAAGTTACCCTTGAACTTTGGTAACCACAAATCTAAAGCCAGCAATGGCAATAAGTACATATATATTGATAATCACCCTAAATGTAAATTGTCTGAATGCACCAATCAAAAGACATAGGGTCAATGAATGGATAAAAAAACAAGACCCAACTGTATGCTGCCTACAAGAGACTCACTTAAAAACCAAAGACATACACTGACTAAAAGTGAAGGGATGGAAAAGATATTTCATGCAAATAATAGGGAGAAAAAAGCAGGTGTCACAGTACTTGTATCAGAAAAATAGACTTCAAAACAAAGAAAGTAAGAAGAGACAAAGAAGGACGTTATATAATGATAAAGGGGCTAATCCAACAAGAGGATAAAACCATTACAAATATCTACGCACCCAACACAGGAGCACCTACATATGTGAAACAAATACTAACAGAATTAAAAGGGAAAATAGAATGTAATGCATTCATTCTAGGAGACTTCAACACTCCACTTACTCCAAAGGACAGATCAACAAGACAGAAAATAAGTGAAGAGACAGAGGCACTGAACAACACATCAGAACAGATGGACCTAACAGACATGTACAGAACTCTACACCCAAAAGAAGCAAGACACACATTCTTTTCAAGTGCACACAGAACATTTTCCAGAAAAGACCACATACTAGGCCACAAAAAAGAGTCTCAGTAAATTCAAAAAGACTGAAATTCTACCAACCAACTTCTCAAATCACAAGGGTATAAAACTAGAAATAAATTGTACAAAGAACACAAAAAGACTCACAAACAAATGGAGTCTTAACAACATGCTCCTAAATAATCAATGGATCAATAACCAAATTAAAACAGAGATCAATCAATACATGGAGACAAATGAAAACAGCACAAAGCCCCAACTTCTGTGGGACACAGCAAAAGCAATTCAAAGAAGGAAGTATATAGCAATCCAGGTCTACGTAAAGAAGGAAGAACAATCCCAAATAAATAGTCTAAATTCACAATTATTGAAACTGGAAAAAGAAGAACAAATGAGGTCCAAAGTCAGCAGAAGGAGGGACATAATAAAGATCAGAGAAGAAATAAATAAACTTGAGAAGAATAAAACAATAGAAAAAATTAATGAAGCAAAGAGCTTGTTCTTTGAGAAAATAAACAAAATAGATAAACACCTAGACAGACTTATTAAGAAAAAAAGAATATCTACACACATAAACAGAATCAGAAATGAGAAAGGAAAAATCATGACGGACACCACAGAAATACAAAGAATTATTAGAGAATACTATGAAAATCTATATGCTGAAAAACTGGATAACCTAGAAGAAATGGACAACTTCCTAGAAAAATACAACCTTCCAAGACTGACATGGAAGAAATAGAAAATCTAAACAGACCAATTACCAGCAATGAAATTGAATTGCTAATCAAAAAACTACCCAATAACAAAACCCCTGGACCAGATGGATCCACCACTAAATTTTATCAGACATATAGAGAAGACATAATACCCATTCTCCTTAAAGTTTTCCAAAAAATAGAAGAGGAGGAAATACTTCCAAACTCATTCTATGAAGCCAGCATCACTCTAATACCAAAACCATGGAAAGACACCACAAAAAAAGAAAACTACAGACCAATATCCCTGATGAACATAGATGCAAAAATACTCAACAAAATATTAGCAAACCAAATTCAAAAATACATCAAGAGGATCATACACCATGATCAAGTAGGATTCATCCCAGGGATGCAAGGATGGTACAACATTCAAAAATCTATCAACATCTTCCACCACATCAACAAAAAGAAGGACAAAAACCACATGATCATCTCCATAGATGCTGAAAACGCATTCGACAGAATTCAACAATCCATTCATGATAAAAACTCTCAACAAAATGGGTATAGAGGGCAAGTACCTCAACATAATAAAGGCCATATATGACAAACCCACAGCCAACATCATACTTAACAGCAAGAAGTTGAAAGCTTTTCCTCTAAGATCAGGAACAAGACAAGAATGCCCACTCTCCCCTCATTTTTTCAAGATAGTTCTGGAGGTCCTAGCCACGGCAATCAGACAACACAAAGAAATAAAAGGCATCCAGATTGGTAACGAAGAAGTCAAACTGTCACTGTTTGCAGATGACATGATATTGTACATAAAAAACCCTAAAGACTCTAGTCCAAAACTACTAGAACTAATAGCTGAATTCAGCAAAGTTGCAGGATAAAAAATTAATGCACAGAAACCTGTTGCATTTCTATACACTAACGATGAACTAGCAGAAAGAGATATCAGGAAAACAATTCCATTCACAATTGCTTCAAAAAGAATAAAATACCTAGGAATAAACCTAACCAAGGAAGTGAAAGACTTATACCCTGAAAACTACAAGACACTCTTAAGAGAAATTAAAGAGGACACTAACAAATGGAAATTCATCCCATGCTCTTGGCTAGGAAGAATTAATATTGTCAAAATCACCATCCTGCCTAAAGCATTCTACAGATTCAATGCAATCCTTATCAAAATACGAACAGCATTCTTCAACGAACTGGAATAAAGAATTCTAAAAATCATATGGAACCACAAAAGACCTCGAATAGCCAAAGCAATCCTGAGAAGGAAGAAGAAAGCAGGGGGTATCTCACTCCCCAACTTAAAGCTCTACTACAAAGCCACAGTAATCAGGACAATTTGGTAATGGCCCAAGAACAGACCCATAGACCAGTGGAACAGAACAGAGTCCAGATATTAACCCAAACATATATGGTCAATGAATATATGATAAAGGAGCCATGGATATACAATGGGGAAATGACAGCCTTTTCAACAGCTGGTGTTGGCAAAACTGGACAGCTACATGTAAGAGAATGAAACTGGATTACTGTCTAACTCCATACACAAATGTAAACTCAAAATGGATCAAAGACCTTAGTGTGAGTCATGAAGCCAAAAAACTCTTAGAAGAAAATATAGGCAAAACTCTCTTGAATATAAACATGAGCAACTTCTTCATGAACATATCTGCCTGGGCAAGGGAAACAAAAGCAAAAATAAACAAATGGGTTTATATCAAACTAAAAAGCTTCTGTACAGCAAAGAACACCATCAATAGAACAAAAATGCATCCTATAGTATGGGAGAATATATTCATAAATGACATATCCGATAAAGGGTTGACATCCAAAGAGCTCATGCACCTCAACAAACAAAAAGCAAATAAGCCAATTAAAAAATGGGCAGAGGAGCTGAACAGACACTTCTCCAAAGAAGAAATTCAGATGGCCAACAGGCACATGAAAAGATGCTCCACATCGCTAATCATCAGAGAAATGCAAATTAAAACCACAATGAGATATCACTTCACACCAGTTAGGATGGCTGCCATCCAAAAGACAAACAACAACAAATGTTGGCAAGGATGTGGAGGAAGGGGTAACCTACTACACTGCTGGTGGGAATGTAAATTAGTTCAACCATTGTGGAAAGCAGTATGGAAGTTCCTCAAAAAACTCAAAATAGAAATACCATTTGACCCAGGAATTCCACTCCTAGGAATTTACCCTAAGAATGCAGCAGTGCAGTTTGAAAAATATATATGCACCCCTATGTTTATCGCAGCACTATTTACAATAGCCAAGAAATGGAAGCAACCTAAGTGGCCATCAATAGATGAACGGATAAAGAAGATGTGGTACACAATGGAATATTATTCAGCCATAAAAAGAAAACAAATCCTACCATTTGCAACAACATGGATGGAGCTAGAGGGTATTATGCTCAGTGAAATAAGCCAGGCAGAGAAAGACAAGTATCAAACGATTTCACTCATTTGTGGAGTATAAGAACAAAGCAAAAACTGAAGGAACAAAATAGCAGCAGACTCACAGAACCCAAGAATGGACTAACAGTTAACAAAGGGAAAGGGACTGGGGAGGATGGGTTGGAAGGGAGGGATAAGGGGAAAAGGGGGCATTATGAATAGCACACATAATGTAGTTCGGGGGGCATGGGGAAGGCACAGGAAGACAAGTAGTGATTCTATAGCATCTTACTTCACTGATGGGAAGTGACTGTAATGGGGTATGTGGTGGGGACTTGATAATCAGGGGAATCTAGTAACCACAATGTTGTTCATGTAAGTATATATTAATGATACCAAAAAAATTTGAAAATAAATAAATAATCAAAGAGAAAAAATTTTGATATAACAGGTGTATGTGTCTTAAAATGAAATATCTTTCCAAATGTATTTTAGTAATACATACAAAATGATAGTAAACTGGTTCTATATCCATTACTGCAATGTTCTGGATTAAGAAAGCATTTAGGAAGAAATCTTAGCAAGTCTTGAATGTGTCATTTCCTAATTTCTCAAGAATTTTCAGCTAAATCTTCAAACGAGTTCATAACCAGGTTATTTGAACCATGCAAAGAATCCAGCCCACTAAGATGAATACACACAGTCCAGTAGAAATAATCTTGCAAGTTCAATGCTCATTATAAAGAGATAATTTGCCTTTTCATTATCTAGTCTCCCTATTTTTCCTACAAAGTGATGGTGACTTTACTCAGGAATGGTACAGTGACCAGTTAAGTGAAAATGTTTTCCAGCCTTCCTGTGCCCAGAATGGCAATGCGACATTGTTCTGGACAATGAGACCTAAGAATAATTTTGCTGGACATTTTAGGAGTGTGTCAGTTTCTTATTTAGCTGCTACTCCTTTTCACATCTTTCTCCTTCTTACAGGGAAGGAGAATCGATAGCCGACAGTGGAGCATCCAATGTGCTATCATGCAGCTCCCATGAGGATGAAAACCTGTGTTATGGATAGTTGAGCAGGAAGACAGGAGCTCAGTAGGGTGACATCATGGAACTTCTTCATAAGGTCTAGACAGCCTCTCCACACCTTGGATAAGCCTAATTTCCTAAGCCTTAGTATTCAGAAATCTGTGGCACAGAATTAAATGCAATCTCTAATTGATCAACTAATATCAACATCCATAGAAAGAATAAATATAAGTTGTTCAAATAAACAGACTGTTGAGTTAAATTCAGTTTTAAAGACAGTTATCTGTCCTCTCCCCAAGTTTTTCCCAGAATAAAAAACCACAGGGGTCTGTCAAAATTTTTGTGTTTGAGTAATTCAATGATTATGTTACTAAGGATTGGGAATCGAATTACCTAGAGCTTCCTAAGGTTCCTTACATGTCTTCTGAGTCAGATAAATAATCACCACTCACACTAAACATTTAAGATTATGTAAATGTAAATAATTGTGTTAAGCTAAATTGGATTGTAATGCCTAATGCCTTAATAAAAATGGACTCTTTTACATTCAGACAATACTTCAAATTTTGTGGACAGTTTCTCCAGTTTCACTAGCTGATTAAATTTTCAGTGGCCATTTTTCTCTGACAAGTTTTTAATATTAACTACTTTAAAGCTAATTTGAAATGTAGTTAAAAGGTCCCTACTTTGACAGAGTGATGTAATATTAAACAGAAATAATCAATGAATAATCTCTGTTACCATTTTTAAAGAAATTGAAATTTATAGATACAAAGAGGCAAAAGTCGCCACACTATACTTTTTGTGCCTATATTCCACATTTCTGTTCCTCGTAGTTTTCAACTTAGAAGGTAAAAATCAATAGAGAAAAACCATTGTCATATGCTTGACAAAATCTTATTTTAAAAGTAAAAAGCAATGTTCTAAATAATATTGTCATTTAACAATATTTAAGACCAGTGTATAAATATATATGACATGCTAAAATTAAATATTTTTTGAAAGAAGATTATTGAGAATATAGACAGAATAGAACTGGTAATCTACATGGCAAAGATTTTGCCTCACCTAATGCAAACTGTATTCAAACTTTTAGGAAAAAAATCTTTATTTCTGTAACTGTATGGATGAAATCCGTAGGTATCAACTGCTAACTTTTCAAAAGGAGGTGTACTGTAAACAAGCAAGTGCATCTGCTTATATGTGCATAATTTCCTAAAATGCTCTTTGTTCTTATTTTCAGACCACAAACAGTAAAGCACTTTTATATAAAGGACAGCATGAAATTAAGCAATTTTCTCCTTCATATATACACTTTGCCCTTCCAACTGATGATGCAAAAATATTTGCAGCATGACAAGATGAGCTAGGCTGTGTCCTCATCTTCAGGTGCATTGGTATTAAAACCATCCCTCACAGTTCCAGCTTTAAGTTCACTGGCAATCTTTGAACACTCGATGCAACACTCCCGTCTCCACCTACCTCTTCACCTCCTGGTTATTCCTTCTCTGCTTCCTTCAGCCATTTTATAAGTGGTTCCACTTTGACAGCAGTTTGTTTAGCTGTTCTCTTGGGACCTGTTTCTTAGCAGCCTTTTCCAACCAGCCAATGATACCCTCTTCTTCCAAAAGCCCTGTGACCTATTTCTCCTTCAAAATACATGGAATAGTAAAGATGATCAGAGCTTGAAAATTTGCTATTATCACCCCAAAACCTGAAGGAATTCTTGGGCCCGTTATTACTGTGTCAAAATTGTAGGAAATGGTACTTGTATTTCTTAATTTGTTTTCTTGTATCATTTAAAAAAGAACCCCTGCCAAAACAAGAAAACCCATCATGGCTTGTATACCCAGTTTTTCTGCTCTTGCACTAATTTGTCAAAAGTCTAAAAAGCCCTCCTCCTTTTTTCCTACGACAAAATAGAACAGGACATTGATCTGCTCTTCAGATGGTCTTTCAGCACCACCATTAATGGTCAAACCATGTGCACCATCACCGACTTCCTCCTTGCTGACTTCAGAGCTGCCTGGGCGCTGTTCCCCTCCCTTCACCTTCTCCTCTTGCTCCATGTAGAGGGCTTCCTTCTGAAATGCAGAGTTGCCTCACTCTGGCCACAGACTTGTTTTTGTCTTTGCTTGCTATTGTTCTTTTCCTCTACTTTCTTGCCTGTGCCGCTGTCCCTGGATACATGGAGTTTGTGATTTTTGCCAAGCGTTTGCTTCCATAGCTACAGGTCTTCTGAGCACTGACTACTGTTTCCGTTTCAGGACTGACATCCAGAACTGTTTCAGGATTCTCACCCTGGGCCAGAGGACAACTTTTTAAATAAATCCACCAGTGTATGTTCAATCTTACTCACTTCCTGAGATCCACTTAAAATGATATTCTTAACATCAGCTCTGTTCCACTCTTCTTCTCTGCACCACCTTCTCACTAGTCCTATTATTATGCCTGCAGAGTCCCCCTTCTTTACTCTTCTGTTTTAACGTAATGTAAGCCAAACAAAAGCAGGTGATTTTGTCTGTTTTCTACATTGTCGAGCCAATCTTAGCACAGACAGGTGGCTCAAATGACAGACAGTTATTTCTCACAGTTCTGGAGTGTGAGAAGGTCAAGGTGCCAGCAGATTTGGTGTCTGGTGAGAGCTCTCTTCCTGGGCTGCAGATGGCCACCTCCTCACTGTGTCCTCACATGGCAGAGAGGGAGCCCCCTAGTCTCGTCCTCTTTTTATAAGGACACTAATCCCTTAATGAGTACCCCACCCTCATACCTCATAAACCTAATTACCTCCCAAAGGCCCCTCCCCCAAATAATCACATTGATGGTTAGGATTTCAGCATATACATTTGCAGGGACACATGACATATCCCCTAGAAAGCAGCTGGGAACAGAAGAGGCACTCAGATGAATGAATGAAGAGGAGGGCCCATTTTTTTTCCTTTTGGAATTTTGGAAGGAATACTGGGCCTCTACACCTCTTCAGGAAGAAGACTGTCTGTGAAGTTCCAGGAGGCCTGGCAGAGCTGCTGAGAGTGGCATGAATAAGGCCCCACTTTATGCATATGCAATCTTCCCAATATGCAACACTGCAATGTCTGGCCTCAAGTTCTGCCAAGTGCAGATGCTCAGCTCATCACCATCTGGCTCCTTCACCAACCTCACTGTCTCATCACCGGTCTCATTCTTCCACCCACCATCAACTGAGTGGTCAGTCCAACAGCTGTGTTTTATCCACACATCAAGGTACTATCAAATAATCATCCATTCACATTTCACTTGGAAGGAAAGGTTTCACAATAGGTTTGGGATCAGCTGTTCAAATCAAGAGGACCAGTAAACAAGTTGGGGCAGAAATAATAGAGCAGAGTAGTTAGAGCATGGTCCCTGAAGTCTGCTTTCCTGGATCCAGATTTAGACTGTACAAACTACCGAGTGTGTGACCTGAGAGATAAGTTACCGAAGCTCTCCATGGCTTAGGTGATCAGTCAGGAGACAGAGACCTCCCAAATTATTTTAGCAGAGAGCACTTGCCAAAAAGAATCATTAACTGCATTAAAGACCTGAAAGGCATGAAGAAATCACCCAACTATAGAGGTAAAACCTGTGTGAATCAGACACCATCCCAGCCACTCCCAACTCTCCAACTAATCTGTGGGCTTTGGTTTCTCCACCTGGAAAATGTGAGGCTGGGGAAAAGATCCTTTAGCTTTCATTCTGCTGTCATGACATGAGAATCTAAGCAGGGGGGATAGGGAGCCCATGAGTGCAAGGCAATAACCAAAACCAAACTCCAAACAGAGAGCAAACTGCAGCTCTGGGGAATCTCTCCTGAACAGTCAGACCCTGCATCGCCTATTCTGGGGAAAAAAATCTCAGTTCAAGGTCAGTACAGTTCTGAGATGCACTTCCACTTTTCCTAGCTTCATGGGCTTGGGGTGGGGAGGGTGGGAAATTGGGAAATCCTAGACTGCACCCTTGAAGCAAGCTTAGCACAATGAGTCATTTGCCGTCTAGACACCAGGACTCTTTGAAAAGGGCCGAGGTTATTCCTATCAATGTAGAGGAGAACGGATTTAGAGTAAATGTAGAAAAACATTTTCTCTACATTACTCTACTGGCACATAGAGACCAGAGATCAATCTAAAGATCAAGCACACTTTTCTAAAAAGGGGGTGAGAGAAGATGTTGTACAAGGAATAAAGATTTTTCTGAATGTTAATATATGTCAGACTCTGTGCGGCCACTTAATACAGATTTTTAAAAATATGACTTTATGACTTAGTACTCACAAAAATTCTGAAGATCATTTTATCATCACTTCATATATGAGAAAACTGACTGGATATTTAACTGATTTTCCCAGAAATCAACTTCTTCCAGTCAAAGAAAGCTTTTCAAAGCTCCCTTCTCTTTCCCATCAGGTTATTTTGTTGCTTCATATTGCTGACCTGTACAACCCCAAATGAATGACTTCATTTGCTAACATCTGAGGATATAAAGCACCCTGGAAATCTGCTTCTGGTTTTCAGGAGGTTGATACTCCTTTATCCATGCTCACACTAGCACACACAATCACACACAGGCAGGCGTACTCATCATTTACAAATACAGAATTATTTAAATTACAAAGCGACCAATAGAAAACCTTAAAAAAAATTAACTCCAGGGAGAGGAAGGAAGGGAGGGAAAAAAAAATGTACATCGTCTGTATGTTTATACCTTACAACAGTGTCCAGGGCTCAATACACGCAGAAACCACAATATGACGATCGAGGAAAACTAAAGAGTTCCTTTTGGTCCTGGATCTGAGGTTCATACTTAACAGAGAAAGGTTCTGCTTGCTTAATCTCTGCAGTTTCTGTAAACTCTGTAAGTTTTATTTTTGAATCATTTGCACACACTGGATCAAAGATGACGATATTCATATTAAAAGATACTTATCAAGGAATATATTTACGAACGTGTTGATTATGCTAACCTATCCACTGATACCCCTCCCCCAAAATGAGCAGTTTTTACAAATAACCAAGAAAATTTTAAAGAATTATCTCAGATTAAGATACCACTACACACAGGTGTATGTAAAATTTCTGAACAATTTAGTTGTGGTATTTATTGTTACTTCATGACTTGAGTAAAATTTATAGTTCTGGCACTTAAAAAGTAACAAAAAAATAACCATGTTCTCTTGCTTTTGGTAATAATAAGCATCTATGTATGAAGTAGTTAAGATATGCAAAATTATATAAAACATATACATGACTAAAAGGGAACAAAGAAGTGATATGAGGCTGAAGAACTATTTCTAGCCAACATTTTGTATTATCTCAAAAGTGTTAATAAGTTTTTATATGTGAGATTAATTTTATTTCAGATTACTGACTATAAGTACTATGTACCAATACTATGTAAGTACTTGAAAACTATGTCTTCTTGTCCATAAATTAAGAAATTATAAGCCAGAAATTATCAAACATTTCATCTTAAATCATGTGCATGCTGTCAAAAAATTGAAAATATACACATTATTTCATATTGCATAGGCCAAGATTAAGCCTTGACTGTATCACTCAATTTGATTTTGCAATGTTGATTTGTAAAGTTTTAATTTTCTAAACAGATTTTTTTCAACCCCTTTGATGAAGGGACACAATGGAAACATCTCTCACTTTCTCCTTTTAACTGTTTCTTCCATCTCCTGTTTCAATTCCTTTTCCCCAAGTCTCATTTCTCTTTCATTCCTAACAGTGGAAAAGAAAAGATAAATACACACACACACATTTATACACCAGTGTACATAGATACACATACATATGCATATATATAAAGAGAATGAATAGGGTTGCCATGCAAGCAAATAAGGGTTTGGAAATTAACTGAAAACATTTGATAACAATATTGATCTAATGCTGGAGAATCCTAACCTACAACATATATGCACAGAGTTATGCAAATAAAAGCAGAAAATAAATTAATTGTGAATGGTAGTTAGCAAGTCTTTTTCACATGTAAACTTGGTTGAAACTAAATAAACTACGAAGATTGTTAAATTTAGTCACAAACAGTGCTGAGTAACTCAGCAACATCAGAGTTCTGACATCCTCATGGAAGAATATTTTTACAAACGAGGCTTTGATTAGTATATATTTATATACATGGTATGAACAGAAAAGTATTATAGCTAAATTAATCACTACATTCGCCCCAAATTTTAGGATATACTAAATAGTACCCTAGTGATAAACTGAGGGAAATAAGTATCAGAAAAAATCAAGTGAAAGTTTTTTAAACACTTACCATATATATGTATGTTCATATATATGTACATATGTGTCTGAATATTAATTTTTCAACATAAAATAAAAATATTAATACTGCAAGAAGTACTTCTTGCAGAAGAGGTCTGAGAGAAGCCCAAATGATGGAGATGTTCCTCTGCCATTCTGTTCAAAGCAGGTCACAGACCTGGAAGAAGGTCTGGACCAGGAAGGTTTCCTGAAATGAAGATGATTATGACGTCGGTCTTACGATGAAGATAATGACAGTGACAGGTTGCTGCCACTGTACGAGCATGAACCCGGGCTGCCAACAGACTTGGATCCTAGTCCTGTTTGGCCCACTGACTTGATGTGTGAACTGCAGTTAGGCTCCTTCAGCAATGTCACCTCATATGGAGGACAAAAGGGTTGGACTAAAATTGTCTCCAGGTATATATGAGTCTCTTAACGCCCCCTGGCTTAGATTTGCTCCTCCCTCAGGGAACAGCCTCCCCAGCCTTCAGGAAGTAGAGAACTATGGGGTATGTCAGGCTGCTGGCTGCTGTTACAGGCTGCACTTCCCCGAGCCATCCTAACCCCTCGCCTTCAGAGCTGTTCTCCAAGCAGCCTTAAAAGGAATGTGAAGGTGGTAACAACGTCCCTTCAACAACCCGTAATTCCCAGAATATGAGCTTGTTTGCAGCCTCGATGGCTCTGCCTCTGACTCCAATCCACTGACATCCTTCCCAAGATGTGTCTGGACTTCTTGTGCATGAAGTTAGGAAGATATGGAGCCAAAGACAGAGAATGAGGCAGCCCCAAAGAAGTAATAATGAGGCAGGAGTCCCCATAGGATGCTTTCAATTTGCTAAGAGCCTGGAAATCGGAAATACATAAATTCTCCCAAACTCAAAATTAACATCATTATTATTACTAGTAATTATTGAGAGTCTACTTTTTGTAAGCTCTTTACATCTTTTCTCTTTAGTTCTCCCAAAAGCCATATAGGGGAATTATTATCCATCTCCATTTAGTAGATAAGAAAACTCAGGCTAAGAGGAAGTGTTTAAATTACATACAGGAATGGGGAGAATGACCGCTAACAAGGGCATGGAACTCACTAGTCTTCACAAGCTCCTTCCCTTATGTGTTACTTCATTTTGGTGTCATTCTCAGACCTTGAAATTTAGAAAGAGGAAGCAGAGATACTTTTTATATTTAACTGTAAGTACAGCAAAACCCCTATCTTGTGTAATCATAAATACTGCTCTGAGAAAAGGACAGGAAGTCTCAGGGTTGGAGAGCCGAGCAGCAAAATCATTCTGCAGGAACAGCCTAGCAGGAAGTTCTGGCTGAAGGCTCCCCAGAGGTGAGCTGGCCCACCAGCCACAACACACAAGACTGGGCATCAAGAACAGGTAGGCGCCTTGGTTTGGATCAGGCATTTTGGGAGAGATTACTGTCTTTTGAAAAGCCAGCCAGGAATCAGATTCCTGTCTCTGTGCTGATAACCTGCATGAATTAGTGAGTCAGCTCCCCTCTCTGGGCCTCAGTTTACACGTTTCCCAAATAAGAGAACTAGGTGAAATGGTCCTTAGGTTTCTTTTGAGATTGGAGGTGGTAATTTTCCACAATTGTCTGCACTTTGTGGTATGTCCCTCAGTCTTACACAGAACATGCTCTCAGCAAGTATGGTGCAATTGGATGGAATCCTGCAGGAGCACCTCACTGTTCTATTCTGATTCTGCAACAGAGGAAACTGCTGTGTGCAGAGCAGTTGTCCTTCAACCTAGGGTTTGAACCCAAAGTGAGGATTTCAGAACTGTCTTGGAAGGTTGTGGGACACCCCAAGTTTGTCCGCACTTGGTGAACGTGGAAGGACAAGGCCTCCCTCTCAGACTGTGGAGTTGGAGATGATGGCGTCAGTCCCAGAGCCTCCTCACAAAGCCATAAACGATCTTGGTTATCCAGGATGCTCCTAAAAATTAGCAGTATGTGTCACAACTTGAGTATTATAGCCTTAAACTCAGTAAATCCACTTCTAAGAAGATCATTGAAAAGGGGAGATACCGCAAAGAGGCAAAGATGTTCCTTATAGCATTGATCGTAATGGTAACAAATAATGGCAAAAAAACAGGAATGACCTAAATAACCACAAGTATGTGACTGGTTAAATGAATCTTGGAACACCTATTCATTTGAATATACAACTTGGCTTTTATTTGTGGCAAAATATATATAACAAAAAATTTCGCATTTTAACCATTTTTAAGCGTATTTATGTTCAGTGGCATTTAGTGCACTCACACTGGTGTGCAACTGTCACCACAATTGAAACCCAGAATTTTTTCATCTTCCCAAATTGAAACTCCATCCCCTTAAATGCTAACTCCATTTCCCCTCTCCTCTCGGCCCCTGGCAACCATCAGTCTACTTTCCGTCTCCAGGAATCTGAGTGTCCTGGGTGCTCACAGAAGTACAATCATTCTGTGGCTGGCTAATTTCACTTCGCATATTGTCTTCTAGGTTCACCCATCTTGTAGCATGTGTCAGAATTTACCATTTGGCTTTTAAATTTAGGGTTTTTATTATCTATATTCATTAGTGTTAAAGATGTCCAAGAATAGCATTGAGTGCAAGAAGATTTCTAAATGGCGCAGATGGAATGACTCTGTTAGTGTAGGATTTTGAATGTGTGTAAATATATATAGAGAGAGAGGAGAAAGACAAAATGAGAGAGGAGAAAAAGAGAGTGTAAAAGACATATATGAAACAGTAGCAGTTGCATGGTAGCTGAGATTTAAGGAACTTTTTGTTTCCTTCAAAACCTTATTCCTTTTTCTACTGTAGTTGCTAGGTTATGTACTCTTTTAAAGAAAACAATTAAAAAACAATAAAGGATAATAAATGTACATAATATCTGAGAGTATAGTGAGTTAAAAGGTAACGACTAGGCTTCCAGGTCCTAGCTTCAGGCTTAGGAGAAAGCACATCCTGTAGTTTCTGGGAATGAGAACTGAAAAATACAGGAAGGAATCCAGAACTACAAGGCCTTTTTATTTTTAATTTGGGGTCAATCTTTTTTTTTCTTTCTTCCCAATTTTATTTTTTAAATGAGATCTATTTTTAAGGAGATCTACCCTCTTAGATTTTAAATGTGCAATACAGTATTGTTATCTATAGGCACAGAGTTACAGAGCAGATCTCTAAACCTTATCTTGGCGTACCTGAAATGTTATATACATTGTACAGCAACTCTCCATTTCTTCCTCCCCAAGACCCTGGCAAAAACCATTCTAACCTTTGCTACTATGAATTTGACTATTTTAGATACTGTCTATAAACTGAATCATTCGGTATTTGTACCTCTGTGACTGGCTTATTTCACTTAGCATATGTCCTCAAGGTCAGCCTTTAAAAAGAAGGAAGTCCTGCAGTATGTGACAATACAGATGAACTTTGAGAGACTTGTTGTTAAGATCAGAAAGAAGAAGGGGTCTACTTGGCACATCTGGGCTCTTAAACCACAGGGAGGAAGGAGACTGTGGGACCAACTCCGGAGATAGAGACCATCAACCCACATTCCCCAAGGTCAGAAATGTACCTGTGAGTGACTGTGGAGCTGTTGAGTGGCAGCCAATGGACTTCAGCTCTAAGGGAGAAAGGACATAGGGGCTGGTCCTGTAGCTCGATGAGTATGCCCAAATCTATAGGGGACTGAGGAGCTCTGGCATGAGACTGCCTGGGTTCAAACCTGCCTCCACAACATGCTAGATACACAGTCTTACCCAAACTATTCACCTCCCTAGGTAACAACAGCACCTATCTCTGAGAGTCACTGTGTAGATTAAATGAGGCTCTATGCAAAACTCTTAATAGAGTGTCAGACTCACGGTGGGTGGTCAATAAATGTTAGCAGTTGTTATTTTATCAGAAACTACTGTTTGATTTTGAAACCTAGAACCTCCGGCTCTAAAGATGTGCTGGAATGCTCAGTGGAAGGGGCCTGGAACCATCACGGCATCCTTGCCCCAGCTCTACCGCAAGGATGTAGTGTCAACACTATCCCTCTCCTTGTTCGGGTAGCCTCACCCATACTCTGCCCGGATTCCAAAACCCCAAAAAGTGAAAATTAGCTCATTAGATAAGGAGAACTTTATTTTTAATAACTCTTTAAATAAGGTAGTTGATGCCCTGAGAGCATGAGAAACTTAACCAGGGGAAAGATGTAGGAGTGGAAATGGAGTAGAGACCACTAACATCTTTTTGAGTATTACAGAGCACCTGCAGGTCACAGAGGCATGACAAAGGACGCTCAGGTACATCACCTCATTCAAATCCTCACAAGAGTCCTTCATGATGTCCCTATTTTATAGGTAATGAAACAGAGGATGAATGAGGGGAAATAACCTGCCTATGGCCAGCTAATAAATACCAGAGCTGAAATTCCAGTGAGTTTTGGATATAACCAATATGTGCGGAGAGTTCATCATGTGCCCTGCTCTATGCTGAGTTCATTACATGCATCATCTCATCTAACCCTCACCGCAAACCTATGAAGTGGCTGAAATAACTTGCCTATGGTGAATTTAGTGATACTTGATGAGTATAGAATATGAGCTTATGGCGCACGTTCAGATGTACAAGCATGTGCTGAGGCATCAGGCTCCCAGCCCAGTGCCCTTCCCCATCTTCCCACTAGTTATGAGATGATGGATGCCAGTTCCAATCTCTATGTCCTGTGCACTCCACCTGAGAGAGCCTGGAACCATTCCTAAAACACCAGGACATTGAGGGGAAGCACCAGGGAACAGAACTGTGGCTCCGTCAGGTTACCACAAGCCTTAGTCTAAACTGGGAACTTCAAGACAGAGAACGTGCTGCAGAGAAGAGACCTGGGGAGCCTGCCTGGGGCTGAACTCTGCTGCTGATGCCCCAAAGGCCCAGGAGTGCTGCTGAGCTGGGGGTCAGCAGACAACCTGCTCCTCGAGTCTACCCTGGAGCTGCCAAGGTTAGGAAGGAAGAAAGTGGAAGTTAATGTAGTGTTGAGAAAAATGTCATAAGCTTCTGAGTCAGACTGACCTGGTTCACACAATTTCCAGTTACACAAATACAGGCTAATAATTATATTTGCTGCAGCATATTAAATACTTTCTATGTGCCAGACTAAGTGCCGGCACTTAGTGCTCTGGGGACTATATCATTTAACAAAGATCACTTGAACTCAGTTGTCCTGAGTTTCTGATGTATAAAGTGTATTTAATAACATTTAAGTTGTTATAAAGGTTAGTACTATGGCCTAGTGCTGTAACTCAGCAGGAGTTAAATAAATGCTCATATAGGCAATAATTAAGCTAATAAGGTAAAGGAGTCAGTCTAGGTGGGACAGGCTCTATACAGGGAGGGAATGTGGGATAGGATCAATCAACTTCTTAATGGACAGAAAAGAGGACTCTGATGGAAGACTGAGCAGGACAGGGGTGGCATAAAAGTACAGTACTGGGAGGTGCGGTATGGGAATGTACCACAGGTGAATCAGAAGTACAGGGCTAAGGAAGGGAGGCTGGAAGTAAGGGTTGTTGAGGGAAAGTGAGCTGAACACACTCAAGGCTGCAAAGCAAATGCGTGAATTGTTTGACTGTTAATTGTGGGCCTCCCTAAAATGCTTACAGTTTTCTCCCTCACCTTGCTTCCTGTCCGCAGTGATGGACCGTGCCAAGCATGCATAGCTTTCCAATGCTTCCACTGCTCCCCCACAGACAGCTTTGTTCCTTAAAAGCAAATCATCCCTTGGACAATGGAGAAAAATATTATGCTCCTACAAAGTCTGATTCCTGGGCGTTTCATATCCTTAAGTCAAACCTTGGGCCCTAATTGAGCTCACTGAGTTCACTGCCTCTTCCAGAACCATCAGCATCATGTTATTGCAGCCCAAGACCAAGGAAGCCTTTGACTCCTGCACTCTGAAGGGCATCATTATCCTCCACGGAGAGAAACCTGAACACAGCTACCAAAAAGAAAACCTGCAGAAAGGTCTGCAAAAAGAAGCCACGGTTCTTGGAGTAAGTCCATCTCACCATAAGGGGAGCACCAGCGAAAACATTGTGCACATATCCTGACTTCGACTCTACAACACATCTGGGGGAATCTTTCATTTTCTTTCCTGTCTGCTTCCAGGTTAATTGGGACATGCAATGGGGCTGTATAGATAGACTATCCTGCTCACGCCTTTCTGTGAAATAACTGAAAACACTAGGTCTTTTCCATCTGAAATCTACATAATAAGGTCTCTTATCATTTGTCTTTAATATGGTAGAGATTTGGGATTTAACCGTATCATTTTAGTCAATATGATTACATTAGATCTTATTCTGAGTTCATTTCTTGAACATTTTGAAATGAGGTGATTTGGACTAATCTCATGATATATTTTCTCCCTGTTCACCATCATCCTTCATATCCAGGACTTTAATTCCCTCATGATCCTTAATATCCCCTTTTAAGACCTAACTCCTACTCGTTCCCAACTTTGGGAACCTGCCCGGTTGTGCAGCCTAATCCTCTTTATCTGCCAGCTTATTTTCTCTTTCTTCATCTATTGTGCAAACTCTGAGGGCGCTGCTTCCACAGCAACCCAAGGCAGTATCTTTTTTGCTCCTTGTGAACATTTCTAGATCAATCTTTTCCTCTCACCACTAATAACTCCTACTTTAGGATTTCATGCCATCCTACTAAGCAATTCACTCCCACTTAAAAAAAAATAACATAAACATTCCTTTTTATTTATTATTTGAAAAATCCTAATTCAGTCTTCTTCCCAAAAAAGATACTTGAAGTGTTATTTATATTTTGTACACTGGGGGAAAAAATCATTATTTCAAGTATTTGTAGACAGTCATGAACTTCAAAAGGTATTTTTAGATAATTCTAATATTAGGAATAACAGAGATACGATAGAATTGTAATTTAAGAATACTGAGCTTAGTTTAAAGATCTAAAAAAATCAGTGTTATAGAAAATAACATTAAAGGATGCAGTGGCAAATTTAAATAGTGATCATCCTTAAAAAATCATATGATGAATATGTTGCTGGAAAATAAAACCAATTAATAACTGTCACTCTACCTTACCAATACTCCTTAGTTTACTTCATTCTGGTAACCAGTTCTAGGCTGATCTGCCTTTCAGCTCTCTTGTTCCTTGTTGCGTTTGCCCAGGTACCCTACAGTCTAGCCTACATGTAGCCTAGAATCATGAACACATTTCATTGTTTGCTTCAGTAATCAGTAAGAGATCATTATAAATATGTTTATTCATTCATACATTCATCTATCATTAACTGAGTGCCTTCAATGTGCCAGCTATTATTTTACATACTTAGGATAATCTGTGAACTATATAGTTAAAAGACATAAAACAAAAAAGTGCCCTTCTCACAGTCCATATGGTGTATTAGAGATACAGAGACAAATTCCAGTGCATTCCCACTTCTTTTACTCTCCAGATAATTGATCTCCCCCCAAGACACTGACCCCTCATTCACGATCTCTCCCTCCAGTAGGGTTTTTATTATAAGCCTCAGCTAGTTCAATGTTCATGTTTATGCTCCTTCCAGTGTCTCTTCCTCTCAGTTTCCTGACCTCTTCTTCACAGGTATCCTGTCCATCCTTCCTTAGACAAACATTCCTGGGCTTTATCAATACTAATAGTGTAAACCCATCATTATCTACAATTCAACCATCCCATACTCCAACCACCAAGTCCACTCTTTCCAGATCACTCTGTCTGACTCTACACTGACTAACTGTTTGGACCTCCCCGAGACTTACTGATAATATCCCTTCCTCACAAAGCGTTACTTCTTATAAGCTCACCTCCTCCCTCACCTAGCCAAGAGCCGGTAGTTCACTCTCTCGTGAATGCCCTCGGCAGCCTTGTCCTTTCCTCCCTGTCACATATTCTTCAGGAAAAACTGTGACATTGCTTTAATTCTAACTCTGCCTGTTTTCCTGCTCATATTATACCTAAATAGATGCAACTAACCTTGGTTGAACACACACACATACCACTTTTGATTCATGACCATAACCTCCAAGGGACTGTAAAAGCTGCCTAAAAAGAATATGATATTTCTCTCATCCTTTCACTTTCCTACTACCCCAGGAAATTATTTCAAAAATCTCTAATGCTTCTTTCTTCTTCACTGACTACCTTGCTTCCTAAAATACTAAGAAAATTGAGGCACTCTAGAGAGAATGTCCACAAACTGCTACACCTCTACAATTACACACATCCATGACCTTATATTCTTTCTTCACCCCCCATTACAAAGAATAAAATGTCCATCATCTAATGAATGATAACCCTCCCTTTGTGCAGAGGACCCCTTGTCACTTGTTCCAGTAATTCTCCCCATTCTCTCTGCATTTTTTTTATCAATTCCATGAGCATAGAATCTTACTGCAATTCCTTCCATCTTGAAAACAAAAAGCAAAGACAAATACTTTAACTTCACACACCCTCCAGCTACACTTCCCAGCAACACTCCTCTAAAGGGTAGGAGGTCAATGTCTCCAATTACTCTTGAATGATGTTCTCTCTTGAATCATATCCAGTGGCATCTGTCCCCATGGCTCCACATAACTGATCCAATGTCCAAGCCTCCACTGTTAACTTTCTTGAACTAAAAAGGTGTTTGATGTGATCAACCACTCTCTCCTACTCAAATATTTTATTCCCTTGTCTTCTTAGACATCTTTCTTCTGGTTTTCCTCCTTCTCTCTTGGCTGCTCCTTTCCTGTTTCTATTTATTTCTCTGATCTTAAATCTGGACGCCTCCATAACTTCATACTTGATGCCATTCTATTTCTATATCTGCTGCAATGGTGTCCTCATCCAGTCATATGGCTTTAAATATTATCTCCACTTAGGATTTGGGGAAAAAAAGACTATGTCCTTTGCCTGGATCTCTCCTTCAAACTTAAGACTCATATATTGTAACAGCCTATGTGCATCTCTACTTGGATATCTACTGGAGATCTCTCCCTTAACCTGTCCCAGACTGAAATCCTAATGTTCCTCCCCAAACGCACTCCTCATACGATAGTCCCCGTTTCACATCAATGTCAACGCCATTATTTAAGATGCTTAAGTCAAAACCTTTGGAGACAACTTTCATTCCTCTCTTCCATAACCAGCATTCAAACTGCCCGCAAATACTATAGCTTTGACCTTCATAGGACATCTAGAATCCAACTACTTCTCACTACCTCTACCATCAACACCTTTCAAACCCAACATCATCTCACACGGGAATTATTGCAATGCCCTCCTTATTGATCCCCTGCTTTGTTTCCTTACAATCTCTTCTCACCATATCAAGCAGAATGACCTTTCAAAAATATAAACTAGATCATGTAATCTTTTCACTCAAAATTATCCAATGGACTTCCCTTCTTACTCAGGATAAGAGACAAAGTTGGTCAAGTAGCCTACAAAGCCCTACAGAGTTTGCACCAGGTCCCCAGTACTTCTCAGGCCTCATTTTCTATGACTTTGCTCTTAACTCATTCTACTTTCTAAGGAACTTACCTGTAAAGGACATAATGCATGTCCAATGGCAGTGATTTTCATTTGTTTTATTGCCCCGGTGGCTGGCACACAATAGATATTCAACTAATTGCATGAATGGTTGAATGCTCTTTAAGTTACTTCTCCTGCGAGTGCATGATCTTTACATGTGTATAACACAGCAGGTAAGAGTGAGGGCTGTGGTGGAAATCCTAGCTCTTCCACTTGGCCATTTGTGTGGGTTTATACAAGTTATTTTAAAGTTTTTCTCATCCATAAATGACATAAATAATCAGAACGTAGAGAGTATTCAATAAATGCAGACTATATTATTATCACTGGTGTCACAAAAATGGTAATTATAATTAAAATCCAGTGATGAATAAGATAAGATGAATTAAGGCACTAAAGACTTCCTGTTCTATTCTACTTCAATTGGAATTGAGCCTTTTTTTAACACTCCCTGGCTTTCAATATCCATCTAACCGGGTTGCTGTCCAGAAAATTTTCTCCATCTGTTTTTCCGAGAAAAAAAAAAACATTGCCAACTACCTTTTCAAAATAAAGTTAAAATGTGCATATGATCACTCTTTGATTTGCTAGCTTCATAACCCCATCCAAGAAGAAAGTTACACGTGGCTTTCTCTTAGAAAATGTCTTTTGTCTCCTTGCGTTTTTTTTCTTTTACAGTATGACAAATTATAACACTTTCATATTCTTTATAATTCACAATATGTATCCAAATAATCACTTTCACCTTTTAAAGTGTGTTCTAGATGGTGTCTCTTGTCTCTCGTAGATTATCCAGATCCTGTGTTGCCTGATGATCTCAAGTATGGGGGCCATTCTGGTTTCTGCTCCCTATTCCCCCCACTTCAAGCCAGCAGTTTCCACCATTTTGATGTCTGAGTACCCATTTGTAGGAGCTCTATGTGTGAGTAAAGCGGGGTCTCCAAGAGAGGAAATATTTTCTAAATACTAACTGGGTGCTGAGTCATGGGGCGACTCAGTCCCACGAGGTGGGGAGCAGGGAGAAGGCCGTGGCCTCCAACCTTCCCTCTGTTATTGTCCCACATCTGTCTCTCCAGTTCAGGAAGAGCAGCAAAGGAGCTTAATCCATCCCCCTCTGTGAGCATCCTAGGCTGGCTGGGGCAAGAGGCAAGAGCATTGCTTACCTGGCTGTGCAGCCTACCTCTGGAAAGTGGAAGATTTTTTACATCCTTCTTTGGACCTTTGATGAGGCCATTGGATTTCCTCCAGTTAAAGGATAATCCACCTGTCAGGCAGAAAGCAAAAGGTTGTTTAAAAAATACTATGAGCACTACTGGTAGATGCCATGAGTTTTCAGAGAATTAAAGTAGCAACGGTAAAATTCATGGGAAGAAGAGGCCCTCCTGCTATGTGTTCAGAGGCAGTTTTGAGCATTTGGAAGACTTTTTGGCTGCCTTCCATCTAAGGGCCCATGAAGAAGGGCCTAGTGGACCCTTTTATTTGGAGACCACCCGAGGCCTCCGTATGCCTTCTACAAAGCGCCACTTCTTTTCCATGCAGTATATCCTGTACAAAGGAGAAAAATTCTGGGCAGACAAATTTCACCAAGGCACCACCTCTGTGTGGATACAGTCCTTGTGTGGATACAAGCTGTGCAATGATGCCTGGAGGCCCTGCTCCTGCCCTCAAAGCATAATCTGTCCTTGACTTCTCTATCTAACCAGTAGGTATGGCTCCCACATTCCCCTGGGAAAGATGAATTAGCTCAGACTGGCCCCTCCTCACCCGTGACTGCCCAACCCCTGAGCCGCAAGCTTAACCAGTGTTCCCACTTCTCAGAGCATCCTCCCTCCACCAGCTGTATCCTTCACACCACTGGGGTCAAATACTGACTTCTGGCCTTTATGACTAAAGAATTTTTACATATGACCCTGTACTTCCCATTTTCCTCAACTCCCTGTCTATAGCAGGCCACCGACACCACCGGCTTGAAGCCCATCTGTTTCTGCACCTTAAGCCTCCAGAGCCCGTTTCTTAAGAGCTTCTGTTGGCTGATCCCATCTCACTCTCCCTTTAAGTCAAACTCTTCTCTTCCAAACTTGCAGTTTAGCTATGTTCTCTTCCCTCCACGTACATTCTCTCTCCAGGCCTCCTCAGCTCATAGTGATTTTCACCAACATAAATCCAGCCCCTCTGTGCATCTGCCTACTCTTCAAAGTCAATGTAAGTCTCCCATGGGCAGAAATCAGGCCTCTATCAGTATGGGCCCACACCATCCCCACAGTGTTATGCCCCTAAAAGTTTTACATTACTGATTGATTGAGTGACTGACAATAACATGATGGCCACATTTCCACAAGACAACTGAACTGACAATTTCTCTCTTTTCTGAGCAGTTTGCCATTTCTGGATCCCTCTCAATTATCTCTGGGAAAAAACCAACTAAGCCCTTTGTAAGTATAAGAACAATCAAATCTCAGCTGATTAGAATAAAAGGAACTTCAGAGTTAATTCTTCTAGTTCAAAATCTCCATTTGACAGTTCAGAAGAACTAGGACTCAGAGCAGGATTTCTTCCCACTGGTCTGTTGGCAGAACCAAGAGGAAAGCCCAGATTTCTTGCCGTCCAGACCAGCGCTCTTTCCTCTATACAGTGATGCTCCTGGATCATATTCCAGGCTTGGAGGAGGGTCACCTCAGTTGCTCAAGCAGTGGAAATGGAAATTTTTAAATATTCCATGGATTCTTTACAACTTGTTATCTCTGCCCTAAATAGGGCAGGAGACCATCCCAGCTAGAGGCTGGAGATCCTTTTTCTAGAAAAACCTGCCTCATAGTGATTCAGTGTCTCTAAATTGCAGGATCAGAGGCAGAAGTGTGTGGGATTACATACTGTGGATATCTCCTCTACCCACTCAGAAATAAGAAATGCTCAGATGGTAGCCACTTTCCTGGCAAAGGTCCCAGGAGTTGGCAGGGGGAAGCAACGGAGGTCTTTGATCCTCTCCCCTGCCACACACCCACAAAGATGACTTAGGGAAAGCCACATCCTGACTTGGGAAGACCCGGGGTCTGGTTAGGCACGGATGAGGGGATGTGAGGTGATGTATGAAGCTGGTGTCTGTTCCTGGTGCTCGAGGCCAGAGTCTAAACCCCAGAACTAGTGGACAGGGTTTTGAAGAGTTCACAGCATTGGATGGAGTCAGATTATGGGATCAGGAAACCCATAATCCCATCCCAGCTCTGTCACTGACCCACCTGTGTGCATGAAAATGTTCTTTCCTCCACTGGGCTACATTTATAAAATGTGGAAGACGAACATGTGGATCCCAAGCAGTGGCCTCCCAAGAGCCCTAAGTACACTGAGAGGGAAACTGACACTGGGATGACCTGACCCAACGTGGGCTCTAGATACGGGACACAGACACAAGGGGGGCTCCATTCCCACGTGGCAGGTCTGTGCAAAGGCACTGCCCCATTCAGTCTGCTCTTCCTTCAGGGACTCAGCACTTGAAGTTATGCAGCTACTGGGCTAGGGCGGCGAGGGCAGAGCAACCATCCTCCCCAACACAGAGTATCTTAAGACAGTGTTCAAACAGAAAAGAGCACGTGCTGGGAACCTGGCACAGAACCTGGCACATCAGTGTCTTTGCAGAGGAATCATATCCTATGAGAGCTCTTTCCCCCAAAATGTAGAATGTAACCCAGAAGAGAAGGAGGTGAATGTGGTTCTCATAGGCCTGCTCCACCTCTGGCAGGTATTCCAACTTCCCCAGTTTGCTTCTGCCTTTGTTCTGAAGCTGCCTCTCTATGGAAAGAGAAGCCATAAATCCATCTTCCAAGGAGGGACCAAAGACCAAATTCCAGAAGCCTTGAAAGCAATAAAATTACTTTAAGGCTGCTGAGGAAGTCAAGGGAGATACTGGCAGTGGCATGAGCAGGACCACCTCTATCTCCAGCACTACAGAGTGTCAAGGAGCCAGAACCCTCTCCCTAAGCAGGAATTATTCATACGTTCTCTCATTCAACAAATATTCACTACTAATAGCAGGTGATAGACTTGACCGTGAGGAGGGAAACAGGGAAGAACAAAACAGTCTGTGCCCCATAGGAGTATGCAGATTAGAGGGGAAATGGACTCAGGAAAGCAACGCTGCAATGGATGGAGGGTTAACAGCATCACGTGCTGCTTCTGTGATGCGATCCCAACGCAGAATTTCTCTTCCAGGCCATGAGCAGCCTGATCTCAAATGCAGCGAGTTTTGCTGTCGCTGGAGTGGGCCTCTTCCTCCTCGCCGACAGCCTCGTAGCCCTCTGGACTGCCTCTCAGCAGTGTGGCTCAGAAAAGGACTCTCTATCTTCACTGCCTTATTCAGGGTATTATTATTCAACATACGAAGTCAAGGGCTGTCTCCTGGCCAGTGTCAGTCTAATAGTAAGTAGTTTCAGATTTAATATCCTGTCATGTGAAATCTCAGTGTCTCTCCTTGGCATAATCTATACTTGTTCAGCAGTTTCTAGTCCCGTTGGTCTGAATGTCTGGAAATAGAGAAAGAAATGTATGATTGAAAGAGGCCCATCAGCAGATTGCTTAATGTGGAAGATGTTTACAAAGTCAAAAAAAGGAAATTGAGGAGGGTGCTAGGTGCAGAACTTGAACCTTAAATCCAAACACATAATTATTATATTGTGGCCCAGCAGGGCTGCCAGAGAGTGAGAGGGGGATTCAACTTCAAGCAGAAATGCCAACATCTCTGGGCAACATTTTCGTGGCACCTTTTCCCCAAACTTGATGGTCACCACCTGTTGATGGGGACAATCCTGGCTTAGTCAATCCTCTATATATAGGCCAAAATCATAAATGTTGGCCCTTTAGGAGAAAGATTTATTCCCTTGTGACACTGCCTCCTAGGAGCTGGGGAGACAAAGGCAGTATCTTTCATTCCCTTGGATCTATCTGTCTCATGAATCTCAGAGAATACATGCAAGTTTCTAGACTCACAGCCTTCCGTGAGTCTGCCCGTGTGACTCAAAGGTTGTCAAAAGCAACCCTTTGATACAGGAGCTTGAGGAAGTGGAGGAGCACAGAGACCCGTCTGGTTGGAAGTCAGTATGAAGATGCCCAGGAGACAGAATAACTTGGGTGCAGGCAGGCGTCTGGCAAAGCAGTGCATAAGGCATCTTCCCCATTGGCTCTTGGGGGTTTAATATAATGATAACTAATCTTGGTACACATGAAACTGCCTCCCACTCTCAGTTACCTGTAGCCAAAGAAAAATTCCTGTGACACTGGAAAAGTTGCAACAAGGCAGACTAAGTAGACTCCAAAGGTCCACTCTCTTTATTAACACACAGACAATCCAGGCAAAAGTAACAAATCAAAAAATCAAACATATATATCCAAGCTTGTAAGAAGTAAAGAGAGGAGGGTGGAAGGAAGGAAAAAAATAAGGAAGAAAGACATCTTAGGTTCCAAAAGCTATGAAGGATCCTAAAGCCAGGAAACCAAACAAGAGCTGAGACCAGAAAACCAGGGAGGCCTGGGTAGGAAACAGATGCTAGAGGCTGGGATCTGAGGTTCTTGACCCACAGGAAGCAGGGAGCTCACACTGAGTGCCCTACAAAAATGTTAGAGTCTGACACTGGATATGTTCCCTACTTATGAGAGTAAGACAAGGAACACTCTGCCTAGTACCCCAAGAGGCTTCAAGAAAGTCTGCCATAAAGGCTTCTAGGATGAAATTATCTCACCACGCCTGGTTTGGGAATGGTATCCAAATCCAAAATTACATGTAAAATAGAAGAATCTCAAATAAAAGGGTTAACTTAAAACTATTTTTGGATCTGTGAAACTCCTAAGGTTCTATCAGAAGCAAACCTAAAACTATCATCTAGGGAGACATCCATTAACCCAGCTTAGGAATCTCCTACATGTCAAAGAATCTCCCTCCACCACCCACACTTTGAAGTTACCTAAGAATGGAAATATTTTGAAAAACATAAGAAAAAAAATGGGGAACAGCAGCACATGGAACAAACATGAAAGTCAGTTGCCCAAATACTGGAGATTATGCAATCATTTTTAAAAGATGTATAATAAAGAAATATTTTAAATGATAAAAGATTTAAAAAAGGAATTGAAACCAATATGAAAGAACATGACAGGAAGGAAAAAGGTGAATTTGAAAAAAGACTACATAGTATGATCAGAAATGAGAATTTGTAATCTTTGAAATTGAAAATTTGGTGTACCAGTTAACTAGTCGATTCAACATATCCAAAGAAATTAAGAGTGACATGAAATTTAGGGTTGATTAAATTACATAGAACACAACACACTAAGATGAAAATCTGGAAAACTTGAATGAGAGGTGAGAAGACACAGGCTACAGCAAAGTGAAAAGGTTTAACCACACCTAATATGCATTCCAGTAGGCCAGCATGGGAGATGGGATAGACAAACAGAAATAACTGAGAATTTTTCAGAATTAAAAACGACATAAGATTTCAGTCTGAAGGGATGCACTGAGACCATGGCAAGAAGAATAGAAAGAAATCCACACCCAGAAACATTACAACAATAAAAACACCAAAGAAAAAAGAAAATAATAATAGCAACTAGAGATAAATGAAAGATGTTATATCAGAATGTGGGATACCAAGGTTCTGAGATGAAACCATTGCTGCTTATTTCCCTTAACCTGTTAGGAGATCCAAAAGAGAGTCACACAGTATACTCTGTCCCTTATTCTCTGCTTTGCCAGAGCCTTCACCCCAGTCAGTCAGACACAAGGGCTAGCGTACGGAACCAACCCTCCTGTCCTGATTTACAGGGTGTGCTGGTGGTAATGTTTATCTTCACTGTGCTGGAGCTCTTACAAGCTGCATTCGCTTCCGTCCTTTGGTGGAAACAGATCTACTCTAACAACCCTGGCGTAAGTTCTCTGAAATGTCACATGATACCTGCTGGGTCCCAAGATTTGAGTGATGATAAGCCAGGCCTAAAGAGTGGCAGAAAGAGGAGCCAATAATTGGGCATAAGGTACCTATGGAAGTTGACTTTTACAGTCAGAGAAGAGTTCAATGAATAGGCTCCTTCATGATGACACGCTGGTCATCTGAAATCAGCTGGTGCCTATTGGGCAGCAAATCAATCAGAGAATTGCTTCACATGAAGCTAGCTGGCTTTAGAAATCACCTGCCCCAACTCCTTGTAAGAGAGCCAAGGCTTGGATAAAATCCCAGGGACAATGAATGACACGGACCAACAGGCTGAGCATGAGAGTCTGCAACTTTCTCTCCTGTCATGAACACAGCCACCTGCCTCCCTGGAAGAGTCCGCACAGCCCAGCGGCCTTGCTATGTGATGAGATTTGACCTAAAATGCCTCTGTTCTATTTATGCTTTTCCATTCTTCCCTACTTTCTCTGAGGGCTTGACATTACGATTTTAAAATATTTTCGTATATCAAAAGCTATAGTAAAACAATGTGGGGGGGAGGCTGAATAAATTATGATTCAATTTTGATCTTACTAGTAAATAGTAACATGATTAGCAGATTGGAGGATGGCATTTGAACTAATATTGATGCAATTACATATTATGGTAATTGGAAGAGCTATGACTATACATTTGGGAGGAGTGAATTATCAATATGTATCAAAAAAAGCCCCCTCCAGAATCAGAGTTACAAAGCTACTAACAAATTTTATCTTTCCTAGAGTGCATTTCCCTTGCTTCAGTCACAAGATCATATAAAACATGTCAAAAAGAATTCTACGAAGTCATGGATATGAGTAATTCTTGGCTTTGGAAGAAAAAGGAGAAACTCGGTGATCATGATAAAGTGTGATTAGACCTTCCTGACATTTCAGCTACTTTAGATACTGAAGGAAACTTTCAAAAATAGACTTTGTTTTGTACTTGCTCAGTATGAGTAACTTTATTGCTCTTGAAAAGAATTTCCCAAAAGCCCACATTAGTAAAATATTATTAGTGAGTCTCCCAAAATGGCGATAAACTTTATAAACTTCTCTGCGTAAACTATCAGAAAGTGATTTATCTACCTATAAATAAGAAGAGAAAATGTGTACTCTATGCTCCTGTGAACTAGCTAAGTTGTGGGGCCATGCAGGCCCTGTTTCTGCCTTATTGTCAAACTTATATTGCATAAGTATTAGATATTAGGGATTGCAAGAATATTTTTATTACAAATATATTTTTAATTTATGACTCCATTTCTGTCAATTGAAGGAACTGAATTTTTGTCAATTAAATATGGCTCAATATTCTGTCTCATTTAATGACTTTATTCTTATGCTCTCTCTGCCATCTCAGGTGTAGACCAAATGAGTTATTAGACATTTAGAAATAATATCAAATTTATTCCTGTATTGGAATAAGCAACACAACCTACCCAATAAAGAGGTTCCTAATATTGCCTCCTGGGTCTAAGCCTTGGGTCCTGTGCCAGAGGGGAATGTGCAAGAGAAATGAATATGTATACTTTCCAAATGACATGTACAAAAATGGTCATAGAAGTATATATAACAGTCCCCAAAAGGAAACTATCTAAATGCCTTTAAACAGTAGAAGAGACAAATAAGAACTGTAGTATATTCAGACAATGGTGTACTATACAGCAATGTGAGTGGACAGACTACAATTACATACAGCAATAGAGATAAATTCCACAAGCATAATGTTCACAGGGTAGTCATGTTTAAAAAGTGCACATACTCTGTGATTCCATATACATAGAGTTTAAACACAAGCAAAATATATAGTATTAGAATAAAGGATAGCAATTACCTTTGGGGTGGCGATTGGAAGGGGACCCAGAGGACCTACAAGTTCCTGGAAATATTCTTTTCCTTGATCTGGATGCTGTTGCTGTACATATATGACTTGTGTTCTCTTGGCTCTATGTTATAATTGAATTAAAAAATTGTTTTTAAGGTTACTTTTGACCTCTTGTGCCTGCCTAGTTATTAAGCCCTCTCTCACTTCTCCATAGCCAAATTCCTTTAAAACATCATCTCCCAAAGACTTTGGAGTCATCCTGATGCTCCTATTTCTTTTACATGCCATATCTAATTCATCATTAAAACCTGCTAGTTCTAACTTCAAAATAGATGGAGCCTGATTACTTCCCACCACTTGCAAGTACTAGGGTCCATCATTTCCCACTGGCATGACTGCAGTGAGCAGCCCACCGAGTATCCCCCACTCAGTCACTCTCCACAGCAGACAGCAGGGTTTCCTTTAAACCTGAGATGAGGCCACGTCACTCCTCTGCTCAAACCCATTCCATTGCATTCCAAATGAAAGCCAGTGTCCTTAAACGCCCTTACAGGATCTGAACTCTCATTTCCTCTGGGGTCTTCTGACTACCCTCCCCCTTTCTCCCTCTGTTCCACTAATGTTGGGTCTTTTGCTGTCACTTGACATAGTCTTTCTTCAGGAATTTTACACTTGCAGACCTGTCTATCTGCAATGCACTTTTTTTTTACAATTAGTTCCATTGCTTGCTTTCTCACTTCTTTCAGGTCTTTTTTCAAATCTCTCAGCCTCAATGAAAGTTGCCCCCACCAACCTACATAAAATTGTAACCCTCTTTCCCAGTCCTTGCTTCTTTTTCCTCCACAACACTTACTACCATTGACATTATATACTTTATTTTGTTTGTTAATTGTATGTCTACCCCCACTACTCAATAAACTACATTAGGGCGCTTACTATTACACCCTGAGATTTTCAGCTCCTATTTATGTGTTTTCAAATGGGCATGTGTGTATTACTATTTTAAACTGGAGATGGAGGATCTCAGAGATTCCTCCTTATTCCAATTCCATAAATTAAGCAATGCAATAAAATTATATTTTATCCAGAATCTATTTTTCACATTTTTTTTTTTTTGCTGTTAATAGACATATTCTTCAGGATATCTGGAGAAATGTATTTAGAATTATCTGAAATAATATTCCAAATAGCATTATCTGGAATAGACTCAAAATTATCTGGACTAAACTAATAGACGGTGTGCTAAGAATGTTGCATTTTCATTTGCAACTCTCCTTCATCCCATCTCCCAAACCCCAAACTGGTTGTCTTTCATAAATGGCATGACAATCCACTCAATTTCTAAAGGCAGAAATTTGGGAATCATTCTTGACTCTCCTTTGCCTCACTACCACATGCCCTTTGGGAAACCAATCAGGCAAGAACCACGAAGGGAAGGTCTAATAAGCTCACAGTAAGTGCAGGAATGAATGGTTTCAACCAAGTCCAAGCAGACACTGCAGATATTGGCAAACTCACTAGAACTCTGAGTTCTCACTCTTGATTTAAAAAAAAACTGCAGGTTCCTCAAAAAGGTAGCGCAATATTGATGCCGGGGTTCTTGTTCACGAAGCCAAAGAATGAGCTTCATAAACACCCAATTTAGGAGAGCAAGGTACAGGCTTTTATTTAGAAATAAAGTGAGAGGACAGAGCTCCCGGCTTGTGCCAGGAGGAGACAAGAGAGCCCCGTGTGGTGCGTTCCCTAGGGGATTTTATAGGTAGATGAGGATTTTTTGAGAACGTGAAAAAAAAGGCTTAGGAGTGCAGACCTGGTGGTGTCTGAACACCCAGAACTAACTTAACACAAGGAATTTCTCGCCCTGATCTCTCTCTGGGATTCTGGCATCTTGGTCTAGGAGCATATCAAAAGGCAGCCTGCCCAGCCCCCAAGGTGGGCTGAGGTATTGTCTGTTTGCTAAAGAGTAAGTTAAGAATCCTGCTTCTTAAACTTCCTGGGTGTTAAAATGCAATCTTATCTTTAAGGTGGAATCTTTCCTGCTTTTTACTATGTTGTTTACAGCTGGGTCTGCATGCTAAATTAGTTGCCCAGTTTGTCCTGGGCCTTTTAGCATGCTAAAGTGAATCTTACAAGTGGTTAGCATAATAACAACATGGGCTACTCTTCTTTATCTGGGGAACACCAACTGTTCTTACTGAAGAATGACCCTAGAGCTTAATGTTTAACACAGACTTTTGGTAGGGGGTTTCCTTGCATGTAGTTACATTGCTCTGACTGCAAATATTCTGCCTTGCTTTTTCCGGAGGCCCTCCCCCTACTCTGACTACACCCACAGTCCCTGTCTCAATATGAGGGACTGGGCCATACATACTCAGACCCTTATCACAAATTCTCCAGTCCTTCCTCCCATCTTAGCCAACTCAGGTGAAAAATTCTCCTTGTTGGCCTCACATGAGCAGCCATGTCAAGAAAGCAAAGGCCTGAGGGCAACCTCTAGGATCTGATGGCAGCCTCTACCTCCCAGCCAGCAAAACCCAGAGCCCTTAGTCATACAACCTCATGGAAATAAATTCTGTCAACAACCTGAATGTGCTTGGAAGTGAGTTTTCTCTAGTTGAGCCTCCAGATGAAAATGCAGCCTGGCTGAAACTTGGTTGCAGCCATGTGGGCTCGGGAGACCCACAGAAACTAAAAGGTAACAAACGTGTTGTTTTCAGCCACTGAATTTGTGGTAAGTTATGTAGCAATAGAAAACTAATACACATTGGACTGTTGGCTGGAAAATGCAAGTGGAAAAGCCAAGTTCAAATTTCAGCTCCACCACTTACCAGCAGTAGCTGCTTTCCAGTTTCCTCATCTATAAAATGGATATGATAATAGAACCTATATCCCAAGGGTTTTGGGAGAGTGACATGGTAGCACATGCAGAAGGATAAATTTAATGAAATAGTAAATGTCTCATTTTATTTAGAGCAGTGTTGGCACATACTAAATGCTCTATGTTATTTGTCAAACTCAAGGAAGAGTGGTCTTCTGCAGGGTGAAAGCAAGAGGGAATATCGTTTCCACTCAAGAATATTGTAGTCCCACAGGATTCTGTCATTTCACCTCTCCATGAAATAGCCTATTCTTGCCTTCTGGTCTGAGTCCACAGATTGCAGTATTAGAGTTTCCATCTTTAAGATGCTTGAAAGTCAAACACAGGGAAAAGGCAGAGGCTGACAACTATAACCTAGCTGAAACATTAAAATACGATGCATTTTTAAATAACCAAGGCAGATAGGCTTATAAGCTTCTCCTGCTTAACATCAGCAATGAACTCCTAAAAATCAGGTATTCTGCATGAAGACAGTTTTTACCACCATTTTAAGAGGAAAAAAAAACTATATATTAGTCAACCGAAACTCAAACCCAATTTCCTAAAATTTAAATAAAAGGCAATAAAACATCTATATATGGGCAGTAAATTAACATATTAGCTTTCAAATGCTCAAAATATTTCAACTCTTTCATTACCAAATAATCACAATGGTTGGCAATGCTAACCTTAAAAATGGAAAGTCAGTTGTTTAACCAGCAAAAAGGGGTATATTCGGGAATAACAAAGAATTGCAATTCAGGAGAAGCAAGCTACAGCAAAACCACAGGCAAGTCCAGAGAACAAAGAAGAAGTATGTTCTTTCATAGAGGAAAAGGTCCAAATTGGAAGGGCTGTTCTAAGCAAAAAGTCCATTGGAGGAAATTGGGAGTCCCACATAGCATGGCTTCTCATTGGCTGAGTTGTGACAGTCTCTTCCATTGGCTGGGCTGTTGCTAGGGCAGAAGCCTTTCTTCCTGCTCCTGGGTAGGGGTCTACGATGAGCTCCCCCTCTTGGCCCCCGACGCCAAGTAGGTGAGGTTCCCCTTTATCAATTTCAAGGTGACAGATGCTTTGCAGTCTGTGGCTGCAACAGAGACATCACCATCCCAGGTGCACTTCCCTGTTACTGACACACTATGCTTTTCAAAACTTCTTCACAAGATTCTGAGAGCCTATCAGTTCTGCTTAGAGTTTAAATACAAACGTGTCCCTCACATTGTTTTGTTTAAAATGTGTTTCACTTTAGACACATAATTTAAAATTCACCTGGATAAACACGGGCAGGAGGAAAATGTTGTATTGAGAAATACATACCTTCTCTGAATTTGGATGTGAAAAACAGAGGCATTCTATCAAGAAAAATTAACGGAGGACACAGTCTGCAATTCTTTCTATACATTCGTGCTTCTCAACCTGGGGTGATTTGGCCTTTGCCCCCCACCCCCACCCTGGGGCCATTCGGCAATCTCTGGAGACACTTTGGGTTGTTACAGCTGGGGTGTGCTGCTAGTATGTAATGGCTGGAGGCCAAAGGCGCTGAAAAATACCCTACAGTGCCCAGAACAACTCCCTGCAGCAAAGGACCATCAGGCCCCAAGTGCCAGCAGTGCCGAGGATGAGAAACCTTGCTAGCCACGGTTACCACAAACTAGTAAATACTCAAGGTAATATTTGCACATATTTTTTGGCTTTGTGAGACCCTTTGCCTTTATGATTTGAGAGTTTAAATCATAACCAATATAGGATTATAAGGATTAACATGGAAGGCAAAATTTTAAATGACCTCTTAGGTTGTCTTGTATTTGTATAGTTTAAATCAGGAAGGCCTTCAATAGAATTAGTTCTACTTGTCTTTCTGAAAGGCAAAATGTGCTCCACTAAAGTGGCAACTACATCTGGTCCTATACCTTCTTAATGACTGATTTTTAATCTATAGAAGAATATGGTTAAATAGTAAAGGAGACAACTCATCAACTACAAGTGGGAAACTCCTTTCAAAAGAGTGTGGAAGACAGTTGAATAGAAACAGCAAGGATTTTGGAGACAGACAGTGGGTTTGATTCCTTCCCCTGTCCCTTAGTATGTGACATTGGGCAACTTAACCTTTCTTTACCTAAGTTTCAGAAGTGGAGAACTGTTAAAAGAACACTGTTAAACATGAGCAACTTCTTCATGAACATATCTCCCCGGGCAAGAGAAACAAAAGCAAAAATGAACAACTGGGACTATATCAAACTAAAAAGCTTCTGTACAGCAAAGGACACCATCAGTAGAACAAAAAGATATCCTACAGAATGGAAGAACATATTCATAAATGACATATCCAATAAGAGGTTGACATCCAAAATATATAAAGAGCTCATGCACCTCAACAAACAAAAAGCAAATAAACCAATTAAAAAATGGGCAGAGGAGCTGAACAGACACTTCTTCAAAGAAGAAATTCAGATGGCCAACAGGCACATGAAAAGATGCTCCACATCGCTAATCATCAGAAAAATGCAAATTAAAACCACAATGAGGTATCACTTCACACCAGTTAGGATGACCAACATCCAAAATACAAACAACAACAAATGTTGACAAGGATGTGGAGAAAGAGCAACCCTCCTACACTGCTGGTGGGAACGTAAATTAGTTCAACCATTGTGGAAAGCAGTATGGAGGTTCCTCAAAAAACTCAAAATAGAAATATCATTTTTCCCAGGAATTCCACTCCTAGGAATTTACCCTAAGAATGCAGCAGTGCAGTTTGAAAAAAATATATGCACCCCTATGTTTATCACAGCACTATTTACAATAGCCAAGAAATGGAAGCAACCTAAGTGTCCATCAGTAGATGAATGGATAAAGAAGAGGTGGTACATATACACAATGGAATACTACTCAGTCATAAGAAGAAAACAAATCCTACCATTTGCAACAACATGGATGGAGCTAGAGGGTATTATGCTCAGTGAAATAAGCTAGACGGAAAAAGACAAGTATCAAACGATTTCACTCATCTGTGGAGTATAAGAACAAAGCAAAAATGAAGGAACAAAACAGCAGCAGACTCACAGAACCCAAGAACGGACTAACAGTTACCCAAGGGAAAGGGATTGGGGAGGATGGGTGGGAAAGGAGGGATAAGGGGGAAAAAGGGCATTACGATTAGCCCACATAATGTAGAGGGGAGCACAGGGAAGGCAGTATAACACTGAGAAGACAAGTAGTGATTCTATAGCATCTTACTACGCTGATGGACCGTGACTGTAATGGGGTATGTGGTGGGGACTTGATAATGGGGGGAGTGTAGTAACCATAATGTTGCTCATGTAGTTGTACATTAATGATACAAAAAAAATATATCTAAGGCACAAAATCCTGTCCTAACTGGGCCAAGAATATGAGATGACATTATAATCCTTACCCACCCCCTGGACAGAAGACCACCACTGCACATTATGTCAGTGTATGCTAGGAAGAAATTATATACTGAAAGGGTTAATCTCCACATAAATGGAACTCCACTGTCTACTTCCTCCCTTGCATGGATGGGGATTGCAGGATTAGTTCCTACATACAGAATCCAAGTGAATCTCTCCCAAGACCTCTTCTGTAATTCCATGATTCCTTCCTGTAACCTTAAGGTTATAAGTAAGCTTTAAAAATGACAGAGCCATGGGCTTTAGACATCTCTCGGACTGAACTCTACACTGCAGCCAGTCATCACTTTAAAAATGCAACCCTGAGCACATTACTCAATTGGTTCATGTTAAACCTTAAATTAAGAGTCAAATTTTAAAAAACTTGCAGGAGCCTTTAGCATCTATCCTGCCTACCTTTCCAACATTATCCCAGGTCTTTATCCTTCTCACTCCACACTCCTGCCACTTCCTGGAATCCTTGGTTTGTCAAATTCTCACTGCCCCAGGACCACAACACCAGCCTTTTCTTGCTTCGAATGTTCCCCAGGCCTACCTTTTCCACCTACCAAATTAACTATTCCTTAATTTCAGTTTAAATATTACTTCTTTTTTTCTTTTGTATGTTTAATTTTTTTCCCTATTAAAGTATTGTTGACTTTAGGCGTATAATGACTAGTTTAGGTGTCAAATAACGATTTGACAATTATATATATTATGAAATGCTCACTACAATAAGTATAGTTACCATCTGTCACTGTACAAAGTTATTAAATAGTCTTGACTATATTCCCTATGCTGTACATTTCATCCTGGTGACTTATTTTATAGTTGGAAATGTGTACCTCTTTATCCCCTTCATCTATTTTTCCCATCTTCCACCCCCTCCCTATGGCAACCACCTATTTGTTCTCCATATTTATGAGTCTGTTTCTGTTTTGTTTTAAACATCACTTCTTTGAGGAGAAACTTCCTGATCACACCTCTCTCCCTCCCAGTGCAGACCTGGGACATATCTCCCATGACAACAGTGCCCAGTTCCCAATATTTTTTCATAGCACTTATCCCAACTTAGTTAATACCTTTAGTTAAGTAGATAATTGCCTAATTATTTGTTACTGCCTCCCTTACTATGATGTACGTTCCACAAAGACCAGGGCCAAGTCTATCTCGTTCAACAGGTGAAGCCAGTAAATTTGTAAATTTACAAGGCACTTCACACACTGTGGTTGTACCAACAAACGGAGAATATCCAAGCGTTTGGATGTGTTGCAGGGAAACCAAGATTCACACAGACTCAGTCACTTGTCCAAGGTCAACTGTGACCTTGGACCCAACTGCACCCAGCTCTTTTGGTCTCTGGAGTCTAAGCTTTTTGGACAGCATGCTATTCCATGCTGCTTCCTGATCTAAACATTACCTTAAAACAGAGTGTGCATAACGGCAATGCGTGGGATATATCCAGCCTGTAGGTATGTTCTGTTTGGTTCATACAAGTGAATAAGTAACTGGAAAATTTCACACTAGAAATATGTACACCCAGCTTTCTTAGGAAAGAAAAAAGACCAGGCAGCATGGGGCCCATATTCCCACAGGGCAACTATTGCCTGGAACTAAGTAATGTATGTATCCTAGAAATACCTTTATTCTCTACTGTCTCCTCTCCTAATTGTTTCACTAATTTGGGATGTTTACCTGGCCCTTATAGGCCTTGGAGTTTGTTACCTCTGCTTGTAAGAAAAACATAAAATGAAAATCGTTCAATCACTGATGGCTACAGGAACATCTAAAATATGGGTTTTCCCCTACTTGTTCATACAGTTTAAGTGGTGCTTGGCTTATATCTTTAAAATTATATTCCAAATGCCATAAATTTAATCTCATTATTTTCAAGGAATTTTGTCAGTCTTACTGATCATCAGCATAGTAGGACTCAGCATCTCTGTGACTATCGCCTCCTTTAGAAGCAAGTGCTGGACAAGGTCAAATGAGGTGCGTTCAGTGTTGTTATGGGAATGGACCCCTACTGGGACACTCCAAGGTGACCTCTGGCCTATTAATGGGCAGAGCAGTACTCAAAGATACTGAACAAAAACTTCTAAGTTTAGGAAAGTCAAAGAGGGACAAGCTTAAAATTGACGGCTCACTATACCCTTTAAGACAACTGTGCTTCTTTTTCTTGCCCTATTTGCTACCCACAGTCTTCTCTCTTCAGACATGGTTCCTTATTTCCTGCCAAAACATATGAAAAATCAGACTTAATGGGAACCCAATTTACTGTAACATGAGTACCTTATACCTGGGCCATAAGGGTGTGTGAAACAATTCCCTCACCAGAGAGGACAAGAAAAATGTTAAGCAGTGGTACTCATATTATTTATAATAATCTTCATAGCTAACATTTACTGAATACCATGTCAGTCACTGTTAAAATCACTTAACACCAACTTAATCTTAACAAAACTATTCAAACATCCTTATTTTGCATATGGCAGAATCAAAGCACAAAGAGGAACCTTTCCAGTATCATGTACAGGGTTCAGACTCAATGTGGCCCCACAGCCTGCTCTCTAAATCCCAAGTAATAGCTCTAGGCCCTGTGTTAGGAGGACTTTTTTTCCTGTTTTTTACATCAGCTTTATAGAAGTATAGTTTGCAAACAATAAAATGCACCCACTTCAAGTGTATCACTCAAGGAGTTTCGACAAATTGTATATACCTGCTTAGCTACTGATGCAATCAAGAGAGTGAATTCCTATCACCCTAAAGGGCTCCCTGGAATCTCTTTGCAGTCACCATCGTCATCACCTTGATTCATGTTTACTTGCATAAACTTCAGATAGATGGAATCATAAGTAAGTACCCTTCGTGTCTGGTTTCTTTCACTCAGCAACATGTTTATGAGACTCATCCATGCTGTTGCATGCACCAGTAGTTTGTCACTTTTATATAAGGACACACCACACTTTGTTTATCCATTTACTTCTTGATGGACATTTGGTTGTCATGAATATTTGAGTTCACATCGTTGTGTGAACATATGTTTCCATTTCTCTTGGACTGTACATCTAGGATTTCATTGCTAGGTCATATGGCAGGTGGATGTTTGTAAGAAAATGCCAAAGTTCTCCAAAAAGTGGCTGTCCCATTTTGGATTCTCATCAGCAGTATGAGAGGTACAGTTGTTCCATATAATCACCACCACCTGCAATTTTCAGTTGTATTAATAATTTAGCCATTCAACTGGGTACATAGTGCCACTTCACTGTGGTGTTTATTTGCATTTCCCTGAAGACAAATGATGAGACTCTGCGTGTTTATTGTCCATTTGTGTGTGTGTATATAGGTACATATAGATATATATATTTGAGATGTGTTTGTTCAGATCTTTAGCCAACTTTTATTGTACTATATATCTTATTGAGTTATAAGAACCTGATTCCTAATATAAGTCCTTTTTTGAGATAGATATATATTGCTAATATTCTTCCCAGCTTTGGCTTGCATGTTCGTTTTTTAATAGTTTCTATCAAATAATGCATTTGATTAAATCCAATTTATGATTTATTTTCTTTTATGGTTAGTCCTTTTGGAATTCTAACAAAGGCTGTTAGCTTTTCTACACCAAGATTGTAAAGATTTTCTTCTCTATTTTCTTGTAGTAGTTTTATAGTTTTAGCTTTTATGTTAAGGTCTATAATAGATTTTGAGCTAACAATTATGTATAGTTGTGACATCAGGTTAAAAGTTCATACCCCCCTGCACCTCCACCTCACCCCACCATGGAAATACACAGCTGTTCCAACAGTACGTGATGAAAATATGTTTTCCCCCATTACCTTGGCACTTTTGCTTGAAAATCGACTGACCTCTTATTTTATAGGTCTCTTTTGGACATTTTACTTTGTCCATTGATCTAGATGTCTATGCTTCCACATATTCCACACTGTCTTAATTTCTGTAGCTTTAGAGTATTTTTGTGACAAAATATACATAAAATACTATTTTACATTTTGTATGTGTACAATTCACTGTGGCATTAAATACATTCATAATAATGTGTAACTATCACCACTATCTATGCCACAATGCTTTCATTATCACGATACAAACTCTATGCCATAAAACAGCTCCTGGAAACCTTTATTCTACTTTACGTCTGTCTACTTTCTATTATCTATTGCCTACCCTAGATAATTCATAAAAGTGGGATCATTATTATCTGCTCTTCTGCATCTGTCTTATTTAACTAAACATGTTTTCCAGGTTCATTCATGTTGTACCACTTTTCAAAACTTCATTCCTTTTATGGATGCATAGTAGTTCACTGCATGTATATAGCACATTTTCTCTAGCCATTCACCTGGTGATGGACACAGGTTTTTTTGCACCTTTTGGCTATCGTAAATAATGCTACTAGGGACATTGGTGTGGAAATATCTGTTCAAGTCTTTGCTTTCAGTCTTTTGTATATATACCTAAGAGTGTAATTCCTGGGTTATATAGTAGTTCAACATTTAACCTTTTGAGAAATTGCCAACTGTTTTTGATGGTGGCTGCATGATTTTACATTTCTACCAAGAAGTTTGAATTTCTCCACATCCTTGCCAATGTTTGCTTTTTTTTTTTAATAATAGCCATCCTAATGGGTATGAAGTAGTATCTCATTGTATTTGGTTTGCATTTCCTAATGATTAGGGATGTTGGGCATGTTTTCATGTATCTAACAGCCAGGTGTATATCTTCTTTGAGAAATGTCTACTATAGTCCTTTTCCCATTTTTAATTGAGTTGTATCATTTTTGTCATTTAATTATAGGATTTCTTTACATATTCTGGATATTAATCCCTCATTAGATACATGATTGGCAAATTTTCTCTGCCATTTTCTACATTGTCTATTCTTTCTTGGCAGTATCCTTTGATGCACAACAGTTCCAAATTTTGATGAGGTCCAACTAACCTATTTTTTTCTTTTATTGTCTGTTCTTTTAGTGTCATATACATGAAATCATTGCCAAATCCAATGTCATGAAGATTTCCCTCAATATTTTCTTCTATGAGTTTTAAAGTTTTAGCTTTTAGGGTCATATCTTTGATCCATTTTGAGTTAAATTTTGTATATAATGTAGGATAAGGCTCCAACTTCATCCTTTTGCATGGGGGTATCTGGTGTTCCAGCAACATTGTTGAGACTGCCCTGTCCCCCACTGAATGGTCTTGGCTCTCTAGGGTCTCCTTTATAAAAGAGCACTAATCCTATTTGTGAGGACGTCACCCTCATATCTGATCACCTCCCAAATGTCCTATCTCCAAATATGATCACACTGGGGATTAAGTTTCAACATATGAATTTAGAGGGGACACATTCAGCCTACAATATTCCATTCCTGCTTGCCCCCCAAATACATGTACTTCTCACATGAAAAAATGTATCATTTCTATCCTAATAGCCCCAAAAGTCTTATCTTGTTTCAGCTTCCACTTTAAAGTCTATGTCTAAAGTCTCATCTAAATATCATCTAAATCAGAGATGGATGAGATTCAAGATGTGATTCATCCCAAGTAAATTCCCCTCCAGCTATGAACCTATGAAACCAAACTTCCAAAATATAATGGTGGGACAGACATAGAACAGACATTCCCATTCCAAAAGGAAGAAATAGAACAGAAGAAAGGACAGGTCCCAAGTCCAAAACCTAATAAGGCAAACAACTAAAACTTTAAGATTCAAGGATAATTCTTTTTGGTGATGCTCTGACTTACAGATACACTGGGGTGGTGACATCACACCCACAGCTCCGCAGGAAGGAGCTAAAGTAACTCTCTTTCTGGGCCCTGCGGCTCATCCTAAGCTGGCGTTCCATGCCAGTGGCGCTACTGGGTTGGGGTCCTGAGCCCACGGCTTGGTCCAGAAGCTCTGTGTTTTGAAACCTAGGTAGAGGCAGCCACATCCTCATGGCTCTTCTGGGCAAAGCCCATGCAGTAGCTCTCTGCAGGGGCCGTACCCCTGAGGCAGCGGGTCAAGGCATCCTGGCTCTATATTGAACCAGAGATCCAGTGCCGTCCTTTGAAACCATTCTTCTTCCTGGACCCGTGCACTCTGAACCTGTAGTGGGAGTGGCAGCCCTGGTGATCTTTGAATCTCCTTTAGGGTCATTTTTCTATTGCCTTGGAGAATAGCTTCTGGCTACTGTTGAGATGGTTGATTCATACTAATTTCCTTATCAAATCAGTCATTTGGCCATACTCATAATGTTCTCATTTTTTGCAATATGAATAGACTGGGAATTTTCCCAACAGTGAAGTCTGTTTTTTGTTTTGCTTATAATTTTATTTTTCAATCATTTCTCTCCTCAAATTTTACTATAAACTGATCAGTAGGTGCCAAGCCTAACCTTCAACACTTTGCTTAGAAATAGCAAATTTCTCCAGTTAAATTTCATTACTTGTAAGTTCTATCTTCCACAAAACACAAACACAATTAAGTACAGTTCTTTGACACTTTATAGCCAAGATCACCTTACCTCCAATTTGCAGAAACATATTCCTCACTTGTGTCTGAGCTGTCATCCATATTTCTACTAACATTTTGTTCAGGATTACTTAGGTATTCTCAAAGAAGACTGAAGCTTTCTGGCGAGCTCTTTTTTTTTCCTGGGCTCTCACCAGAATTGCCCTTAATGGTCTATTAACAGCAATAGAGCTAGAAGCTTTTTCTAGCATGCACCTCAAAACTCTTCCAGTGTCTACCCATTACCAAGTTCCAAATCTGTTTCTACATTGTTAGGTATTTGATATAGCAGCACTCCCACTTCTTGGTACCAATTTCTGTCTCAGTCTGTTGGGCTGCTATACCAAAAACTGAGTAACTTAAAAAAAAGTATTTCTCACAATTCCAGAAGCAGAGAAGTCCAAGATCAAGATGCTGGAAGATTCAGAGTCTGATGAGGACCTGCTTCTTGGTTCACAGATGGCAGTCTTCTCAGTGTCCTTGCATTGAGGAAGGGGCAAAGGAGCTCTATGGGGTCCCTTTTATAAGCGCACTAATCCCATTTGTGAAGGCTCCACCTCATGACCAAATAGCCTTCCAAAGATTCTAAATGCCATCACACTGGAGACTAGGTTTCAACATAACCACTTGGAGGGACACAAGCATTCAGCCTGTAACATTGGACATACCACCCAACAACATAGAACTGCTTACCATCAGCCCTCACACTGCTGCATCACAACTTTGTGTTTTTGTATGCACTGTTTCTACTGTTTCCTTTACCTGGATTTTGACTCCTATCTTACTTAACATTTTGCCTGATGAATTCCTACTTATCCATCAAGACAGATATCAAATATCACCTCCTCTGTGAAGCATTTCCTGGTTGTCTCAGAATTAGGTCGTCTTCTACATTCCCATAAAGCACTTGAGATAACAGAGGGTGATGACTTGTCCAAAATAAAACCAATATGTTGACAGTAAAGGCAGCACTCATGTTTGCTTTCTGACTCCTCATGCGGATGTTATTTCCTATCTATGGTCTTAAGGCAGAGATGGAAAATAATTTAGGAAGACAAGAGGAAAGAACATCAAAGATGATCCTGTTATAGTAACATTTCCCCCACTTGTTTTATAGATTGTGTTTTTCTTGCCTCTGAATATTATACAAGATAGTGAATTATCTGTCCCAGAAGAAAATGCTGTAATTCAATTTGAGCTTCAAGAGGTGTCTTCCAGTGATGTCTCAACAGGAAACATACAACCTGTTTTCCTTGGAGGCTAAACTTTCTTCAGATTAAGAGTCTCAAGAAATCCTTTAGCCTTCAAACATTCAGGGAGGAGAGGCAGTGTGTACTACGCATCTTCTCTATTTGTGCCTGATGAACAACAGAAAAGTATCCGTCCACCTTTAAAACTTTATAAGGAACAAACTGAGTGGAAACCTTTAACTTCCACGTTAAAGAAAAGGCCCTCAGAAAATATCACACTCAGTAGACAACTGAATGATGAAGACCTACAATATGCTATTGTTCAATCCCCAGAAATACAAACCCAACTGCTATAGGCCCAAGTCATATCATCCCATTCTATTAAAAAACTCCAACTGTTACCACCCCAAGACCTGCCATCCTATGCTTTTCCAGCCCAAAATTCTGCCAGTACAAGCCCTGCTATCTGGAGCCCACAATCCCATGTCACACAGTCTCACGACCTGGCATCTGAAGATATACCATCCCAGAACATACCATCCCAATATATACCATCCCAATATATACCATCCCAGGACATACCATCCCAGTATATACCATCCCAGGACATACCATCCCAGGACACACAATCCCAAGACATACCATCCCAGGACATACCATCCCAGGACACACCATCCCAAGATATACTATCCCAGGACACACTATCCTAATATATACCATCCCAAGATATATTATACCAGGACACACCATCCCAAAATGTACCATCCCAAGACATGCCTTCCCAAGATATGTTTCCCCAAGAACAAGTTCTGCTTGGACTGCTATTTAAAGACCCAACATTCCATGCTGTGCAGTCCCCTAATATACAATGCCTAGATCAGCAATCCCCAGATCTTCAGGTACAAAACGTCCAAACTCAAGACCAGCAATTTATACATATATCATATCAAAACATTCAATCAGAAGTCATGTTACTGACCCAAGAATAGAAATGTATAAAGGAACGCCAAGAAGGAAAATCCCCAAAACAGCATGCCCTATATCAGCAAAGCAAAGACTGACCATCCCCAAAGCAGCACTCCATTGGCCAAAAAAGCAAAGGCTGCCAATCTCCAAAAAAGGAAAGTCTAGTCCAAATCCAAGACGAGCAATCCCCGAGGAAGAAATCCCTAGACCAGTACATCAAAGGCTGGCTATCCCCAAAGAGTCACTCCATAGATAAGCAAGTCTATATTAAGCAAACCGTGCAGCAATCCCCATATCAGCAAGCTGAAGACTAGCTGGCCCAAGGGGAGCAATCCCTAAAGCAACAATCTCCAACAGGGCAAGCTAAACACGAACACGGCAAAGAAGAGCAGTCCCCAAAGGAACAATCCAAAGGTAGACAAGATAAAGATCAACAGGCTGATAAGAAGCAATCCCCCAAAAAACAAACCCAACACCAGCAAGGTGAAGAGCAGCAGGTCCCAGAGGAGAAATTCACAAAGCAACTACACCAAGATTGGCAATCCCCAAGAAATCAATCTCCAGATTGGAAACCTCAAGGCTGGCAATCTTTAGACCAACAGTCCCAAGACCAGAGAACTCAAGACTGGAAAAACAAAGCACAAGAATGGCAATTCAAAATGCAGGATTCCCTAAACTGGGGATCCCAAGCCTGGCAAACCCAAGATCTATCAAAGAAAAAATCCCTGAAGCAGAAAGCTCTAGGTCAAGAAGCCCAAACTCTGAACGTCTCAAATCAACATCACTTAGATCCGCAATTACAAGATGCTGTATTTCAAGATAGTCAGTATCAAGATGATGACCAACAAGACCTTCAATCCACAAGTACTGAAAAAGAAGATATGCAAACAGATGATATGAAAACAATTGGCATCAAACCAAGGGACATGAAATATCAGTGCCAAAACCCAAGTGACCTGCAATCAGAAGACATGAAGACATATTTTCACTGTTCCTCCTGCCAAAGCACAGTACAAGACATGTATTTGTCCAGTATAGATTCAGAGCAAGACGCACAACACAACACTTCAATTTGCTCAGCTTCATACAAAGAAGATCTGACTTCAACGCCTACCTCATGTCCAAAAGATCAACAGCAACCTGAAGGCTCTGACCAACATTTCTCCCAATTAATGGAACCACATTAGGGGAAAACAGTATAATCTCCTCCAACCTATGTTCTCAAATGTAGTTGCTACCTTGTTCACTCACCAGAAAATGAAAGGCATGCAGAAACAGTTAAAGGTTTTCTCCTTAATTAAAATAAAACGACAACAAACATTAACACTGTATCAGAACTTTCTGGGGGTGAAGGAATAATTCACATTTAAACTCTGTTTTCAACCTTAGTGTTTGAATTTATGATCACCAATTCATTTCACAGCTAAATATTTAATGGACCTACTTTTCTATGGTGCAAATATTTCTTGCCTCCTCCTCTGTGTATTTATTTGCTCAGTAACTCAACCAGGAAGAAGTCTATGCAGACTCTCTAAGGACTCAAGAACCAAGAGTCAGTGAGGGACAAAAATCAATCTCCCATTCCCCTGTCTTGCTGTTTCCAAACACCCAATTTACTCCCTCCTCCCCAAATTTATGTTGAGGATATATACTCTTAAGTTTGTTCAGTTATTAATGAGATAGAAGAATGTGACATATAGGGGGAGAATAAAACTTACCTAGACACAGGGAAGTAGGATTCAAGGAAGGGAAGAAATACAGATGCCATAATAAAAAGTACGTCAGACTGTCATATACTGAGTGAAGCTCTAGCTCTCGTCCATATGCCTGCAAACATTACTTCTAATTTCTCAACCCTTATTATGTATATTTCTTCCTCCATGGTCAAAGGAAATTGAGTGCTCAAAACTATCAATTACCCTCAGTCCTCCTCCTGATACATCTGGAGCTGTTAACCACCCCTTCTTTCTACAATCTTAATCACCCTTGTTGGTTTCTGTGTTTTTCTCTCCCTTTTTCAGAAAGTCTATTTACAGGGATCTCTCTCTAACTTCCTTTTTGAAATCATATACATCCTTGCAGTTCTCTCATGTCCTTATGAATCATTGCAGACTGTGTCATATCTGTGTCTTCTACAGAATTCTGCATAGAGGATTGCTTTTAGTAGGCATTCAATAAATCATTTTTAAAAGCATAAATGGAAGACTGGACCCTCCACGTAGAGGTGAGTGAGGTTATGTGTAGAATAATGAGGCACAGAGCTGGAGAGACTGGCTATCTGCTCCTTGCTGCTTCTGTTTCTGTCGTAAGAATTAGCTTCCTGAGCTTCCCAAGGTTGTTCAGTCTGGGTAGGGTCCCTCCCTGAGTTGGCCTCCATTTCCTAAATGATTGCCATTCTGCATTCAACTTGCTCTGAATAATAGTAATTCCCTCTTTTCCTTCAGCTAGATTAACACAGGTGTGTATGGTGCTTGTATAATGGGTTTAACCTGCAGTCTACAAACTTGGGTGTTCAGAAAATACATATTTGCAATTCTTAATCAAATTCTTTGAGAATTCAATCCACAGTCATTCCTGGCCATTCAGCCTCATACCTATCCAACACACACACATACACATGCACAAGGTCCTGGGGTCTTAAATAGTACCAACTCTTTGGAGAGGTGATACCTGTCATCTGTGACTGGGCCACACCACTTAACCACTGAGAAACTCACTGTCCCACTTCACGTTAGACCCTATGTGTCCTATGAACTTGATGCTTCTATACCACACTTGGAACATGGGAGTTTTTCTAAAATTGCAAGAATACAATGCCTACAGTCTAGACTCAAAATGTGAAAATATAAGGATGTAAAAAATGTCCTCTTTTTCCATCCCACTGGGAATGATGCTAGGGAGCAAGTCAGAAACCTTAATGTTCCCTGGACCTTTCCAATCTGCAAGAATCCCACTTTTGTCTCTCTGCTTCCCAACGACATTCTCCCATTTTTCTCCCCTTTCTGAGATACTAATATTCATCCATTGATGACATGCAATGTCCCATCAATGACTTTGGATCTAGAATTGACAAAATCAAATGTGTTTCAAAGCCAATAAGGGAATACAAATATGTGAAGTAGTTTGTATATAATACAAGGTGCAAAAGGCTGTAGGGAGCCAGAGCATTTATGATTTACATAAAGGCAATATAATTTTTTTTAACTATCTTATTCCAAACCTAATAGGTCTTTCCTAGAATTTGTTAGGGCTTGTTTTTGGTAAAATCGGGATTTTCCAATGCTACTACCTTATACCTCCAGTTCCCAAGACACTGTAGGAAAAATGAGCTGGTTGCACAGAAGGGCACTTTCACCTGCTAGATTAAATAACCCATAGGTACATTGTACTTCCCAGCCCCTTTGCATGTAAGTAGGTGAGCAGGTGACTATCACCAATGGACTGTTGGTGGGTGAAGCTCACTACTTCCAGGCTTGGCCTTTAATATTCCCTGCATTATTCTCACAATCTCTCTTCCCTCAGGTACTGGCCAAATGCAGAGAATCCAGGACCCAAAAGATGCTGAGAACTGTACAGAACTGAGCCTGGTCCATAAATAACTGCACAGATTAAATCCACTACTGAGCATCAGTTGGATTGTAACCTGAGAGAAATCTTATTGTCGTAGGCCAAGGAGAGAATGGGATTGTTTGTCACAGAAGTTAGCCTATTCTGAATAATAGTTGCTAAGACAAAAATTTTCAAATCTTGCTCAAAATGGGAAGAACCTAGCTTTTTTCCCCTTGTATTATCCACTGTTTTGTAACAATTTACCACAAACACAGCTGCTCAAACAACACAAATTTATTACCTCTCAGTTTCTGTAGGTCAGAAATCCTGGACAGCCTGGTTAGATTCTTTGCTCAGAGCTCACTTAGCTAAAATCAGAGTACTGGACAGGGCTGTGGTCCTGAGGCCTGGGATCCTCTTCCAAGTCCATTCATTGTTGGAAGAATCTAATTTCTTGCAGCTATAGGCTTGAGGTCCCTGTTTCATTTCCAGCTGTTAAGCTGGGGGCTGCTCTCTGCCCCTGGAAGCCGCCTACATTTCTTCTCATGGGCTTTCCTCCATCTTCAGCCAGCAATGGTTTGTCAAGTCCCTCTCAAACTTCTCCAGCTTCTGCTTTTAAGGGGTCCTGTGATTACACTGGGCCCACTCAACCCAGGATGATATTCCTATTTTAAAGTAATCTTGGTAAGTTTATCTGCAAAGGTCCTTTTGCCATGAATTTTATTAACATATTCATGGGTATGAATGATACCACATTCACAACAGTGGAATTTGGGGCATGGGATTTTTCTTGAGAGCCATAATTCTTCCTGTTTCACCCCTAATAAGTGATAAAAGGGGAAGAAAAAAAGATTCAATATGTTTTGGTGTATTACTTTCCCTTTTAATACATTAACTTGCTTTGTGACACATGAGACCAAAGTAGTCATTTTTTAAGGTTTCATTAATTGTAATTACATATTTACACAGTTTAAAATAACAACTGATCATATACGAGTACCTCAAGAAGCAAGTAGTCCAATTTGGAACTCTAAATACCTCTAATTCAGCCATTCAGCAGACAACTACCATTTACTGTGAAGCCTTTATCTTAAACAAACTTGAGAAGTTCTAATCTTCCCACTATGAAAGATAAGATAAAGATTGAACTGTTTGCTCTTTCCAGCTCCCAACCGCCACAGAGATAATCCCCATCCCCCATCCTCTCTATAAAGCTCATCATTTTGGGCACAGAGATATGAGTTATTTACCTCTTTATATATTCCATCAGAGCTGAGACATTTAATAATTTTTTTTTCCTTTCTCCGGCACAGTATTTTTTTCCCCTGGAATTGTGTCTTTTTTCTTTTTCTTTCGTTCCTTCCTTTCTTCCTTTTATACTTTCCCTCCCTCCCCCCTTCCTCCCTACCTCCCTTCCTTCCTTCCTTCCTTCCTTCCATTCTTTCTTTTTTTTCTTGCTTTCCAACCCCAAACCATCTACCAGTTTTCTACATTTCCTCTTAACACATTGATTCATATTACAAATCATACCAATTTCCTCATTTTGAAGGAGTCTCTTCTGGAGGTGCCTGGCCTACTCATCTTTCGCTACTGGTGCATGGCTATAATTCAAGGATCTCTTTTCCATCAACCTGAGGTTTTTTTTCATTGTCTTTTAACCTTATATTTCAATGACTTCCGTCCTGCTGTCCTCCCTTGTTATGAAACACACACACGTGCTCCAGCTTTTTTCCCACTTTCACCTTATATGACATTTCTTGATTTTAGTGTTCCTAAGAACTGTTTCCTGGATAATTTTGTAACACAGAAATAAAAATGAATACACATATATACTTTATTTTGTTTCATACTTCAATATTTTTTATTTTTCCAGCTCTGTAAAGCTTTAAATTTACATTTTGCTCAAAGTTCTTTGAAGCTGTAAAGACAGAGTATCTGATATGCCCTTCACCCAAATTCCCCCAATGGTGACATCTTACATAGCTGTAGCACTATATCAAAACCAGGAAGTTGACACTGGTACATTACAGTTAATTAAACTGCAGACCTTATTCAGTTTTTGTCATCTTTTGGCTGGCATTCATGTGTGTGTGTGTGCTTAGTTCTATACAATTTTACCCTAGTATGTATTTCTGTAACCATCACCACAATCCAGATACAGAACTATTTCATAACCACAGAAAAACTCTTCGTGCTACCTTCTTGTATTACTACCTCACCACCTGCCCTGTCAGTCTCCTGGCAATCACTAATCTGTTCTCCCTGCTTTGCCATTTCAAGAATGTTACATAAGTGAGATCATACAGTATTTAAACTATTGAGATTAACTTTTTTCACTAAGCATAATTCTGTTGAGGGCCATCCATGTTACTGTGTGTATCAATAGTTCATTCTTTTCAATTGCTGAGTAGTATTTCATTGTACAATTGTGCCAGATTTTGTTTAACAATTCATCTATTGAAGGGCATTTGGGCTGTTTCATATATTTTCCTGTTATGAATAAAGCTGTTAGGAACATTCATGTACAGATTTTTGTGTGGAAATAAGGTTTCATTTCTCTAGGATAAATGTCTAAGAGTATAATTGCGGGTTGTACAGTAAGCACATGTAAGGTTTTTTAAGAGCCTGCCAAACTGTTTTCCAGACTGGTTTTCCCATTTTTACATTCCCACCACCTATATACAAGAGATCTGATTCCTCTACATCCTCACCAGCATTTGGTATTATCACTTTTCCATTTTAACTGTTCTAACAAATTTTTAGTGATATCTTATTGTGGCTTTAATTTACATTTTCCTTAATAACTGATGAGTCTGAGCGTCCTTTCCTGTTTTCAGTAGCCTCTTAAGAAAGCATGTGGGAGATATGGAGATTGTGCATGTCTAAATATATTTTCACTTATATCCCCTGAATAGTTTGTCTTGGCTACAAAATTCTAGATTAGAGCAATTTTCTTCTGAATGTTTGAGGCCTTGCTGTCTTATTTCCAGTGTTGCTGTTGAAAAGACCAAAGCCATTCTGACTTCTCGTTCTTTATGTGTAACTTGACTTTTTTCCTCCTTAGAATCCTAAAGGATGTTTCACTTGTACCAAGCTTCACTGCTGGATAAACTTGTGTCATTGGTTAACCCTAGATTTCAGTATCCCTCTTATCTAATTAAATATTTTTCAGGGATATAATTTCTGATATGTTGTATGTTTTTACCTGTGTGATGTCCTGGGCAATGATTGTATTTCCCTCTTTTGTCCATGGTTAAAATAATCAGAAACTGGTTCTGCTAAGTTTAGGATGTGAGAAGAACTGAGGACATTTTGTCTCAAAGAAAATTTTGGACAGTATAATCATCACACATAGTTATAGACTTTTAAGAAGCAAAAGATTCAAGAAAGTTTTCATGAGTTAAGAACACTTCTTAAGTGATTAGCCAGTGACAGTAACTTTGGGCGTCAATTGCTAAGGCTGGGTGCAGGGGGACAGAAGAGCAGGCCAGCTCAAAGCAAAGAAATTTTATCTAGTCAAAAAGAGGCTAGCCACACTGTTAGCCTCAGCAGAGGCAAGTGAGGTGGACTGGGTCTGGACTAGCCTGCGAAAGCAACAGCAAATCTTTTTATATGAAAATTAACTCTTACTGTACACGTCCCCTAAATCTGCTGAGAAAAGACAAAAGTAAGATGGCAAAGGAAAAAGAAACTGCCCAGTACATGTGCATTCTTGTGGTGCTTGTGTCACAGGGAGATAGATAGACATGAAGAGGGAAGGGGAAGAGGGACTTCAGACAGTATTTACATTCACCTAGATGCTTGCTTATCTTCTACAAATCCCACGTAAGCTGTTCTCGCAGGACATGAAATGAGAATATAGATAACAGACTGGCCAAAACTGGTTAGTTCCAACATGGAGGAGAAACTGACCCAAACTTCACCCCAAAGGCCAGTCATGACTTTTACAAGAGCATCAAACTGCAATGCAATGTGGCTACACCTAAGTACCTCTTTCGTCCAATGTGCTCCCCTCCATCCAATTAAATGGAAGTTAGGCTCAGACTCAGGGAAGGGAAGGGTTATTAAAAGTTCACTGCATCCCCTCATTCTGTGGATGAGGGCCTGAAGCCCAGAGAAGTGAAGTGATTCACGTTAAGATCACACAGCTGCTGCATGGCACTGCAGTGCTATGATTAAAATCCTGCTCTCCTGTGACCTACCCATTGCTCTGTCTATAGGCTCAGGCTGTGCCTGTGTCATTGTGTTATGTTCTTCATCTCTTACAAGTGAAGATAAGATGAATAATGAATTCTCTTAGTGCCCTGGCAGCAACAGCTGAATCATTCTCCTCACATTTGGTTTCATTCTAGATCAAAACTACTTTTGTGGCTATTCAGAAGCCATGAGTCAGTGTCAATCTGTTACCATCCTATTCACTGTAAGTTTGCTGCATTTTTAGGGTGAGGGGTAATGGGTTTAATCATAAAGATTTATTAGCACCCAATCGTACCACCCAAATAATGTTGCAGACATATGTATTTTCTTTAAATCACAAACATTTACAGAAATCATATTATCTGACAGACATTAGGCCAGGTATTGTGGAACAGAAAAATAAACACACTATAATCCCCACCTTTAGGAATTCACAGATGAGAAGAGGAGATAAAACATGTACACCAATGAGTATAATATAAAAAAATAAGATGATATGCTAAAAGAAAAATATAAGTATAGCAGTATGGTAGTAGTTAGTTTGCAGTCCTAGATGTACATTAGAATCATGCATGGAGTGTTTTTAGTAGTTTTGGTTTTGGTATTAATATTTAGATTAGATTCTGATAAAACATGACAGACCGAAAACAGGCATTCATTTCTCTTTTTCTAAAATACCACTAAAATTACAGTAAAGGAATGTAAACAATACAAGGAGAGAAAAAAAAGTCGAGACCCATCAAAAAACCGCTGAAAGAGCTTAAAACAAATCACCTAAGGAAAAATGGGTCATAACAGATGTAAAATATTTCATTTGGCAGCCCCTAAGAAAGACTGAGCATTTGCATGTACCAGGACTACAGAAATTGGGGAGAAAAGGAGAGAGAGAGAGACTGGCTCTGGTAGTAGTGAATCAGGCTATCTGGATCAAACCTCTGAAAACAATGAAAAATGCTACATTTGAACTTTTTCTAAAAATAAAAAACACCTTAAAAGCACTGAAGAGCTGAGAAGTCACCTAGAACACGTAGATCCATTTTTAGATAAAAGCCTAACCTGAAATACGTCAATGGAATGCCAAAGAGCGAGCGACAAAGCTGCTTATACCTTGAGGCCAGCTGCCAATGTTGCTCTTTGGGAATCTGCTCCCAGCCTAACCGTACTGAAGGAGAAGAAAGCCAAGGCCCACAGGCCCCTCACATTAGGGAGACTTAGAAGAGACCTTCCTCCCATTTAACTAGGTCCTTGACAGGCTACTCCACTCCTCAGGTGGGAGCAGAAGGACATATAACAGCAGAGACAACTTTGCTGAACAGAGTGAAAAAAGAATAGTCCATGAGAAATTGTGGCCCCCAGACAACCCCATCCCACACTCCATCCCCACTGGGATTTTAACCTTTGACAGACATAAATGGAGTGAGGCCTGAATTTGGTCTTGGCATTTGGTGCGCTCCCAAATTTGGCACCATATTTGATACTGCACATGAGATAGATCAGAATATAACTGATTTTCTTGGTGGAAATTTTTGAATTATTTACTATAGATATGTTCAGATTTTCTCTTTCTTCTTGAGTCAGCTTCAGTAGTTTGTGTCTTTCTAGGAGTATGTCCCTTCATGTCAACACGAGTGAATGAAGTAGTATGACAATAGTAATTTTCAAGGATGACTGAATTGGTATAGCATATTACTAGTATTGCCTACCAATAATCTAGAGCCTTGAACTAGTGTAGAGGGGAGAATATAGCCAAGAGGATAAGCATATCACCATCAATGCCATCTGTCATTTTGAGAGATGGTGGTTTTGTTCCAATTGTCTTCAGTGGAAGCAGTCTAGCTGCTAATTCTGAGAAGCTTGAGCCACTGTCTATTAGCTGTCCTATCTTTTGGACATTCTACTTCTGGAGAGTTTCTAGAGGACTACAGCTTAAGGTCTGTACGAGATGTGTGGTGGTGGTGGTGGTTTTAGTAAGATCTCATCCAACGAGGCTGAAGTGTACTCTTTCTCTGATGCTGTTTCCAAAATAATCAACCTCCTGCCTAAGGTCACAAAGAATGGTTAGCTGGCTGACAAGTGAAAGCAGTCCATATCTGTTAGTGGAAACACATGACAAGTGTGTTATGCAATCAGTGTTATGAGAATGGTAATCAAATCAGCACTGAGACACAACACAGAGTTAATTTCTGAGGATTTAGTCAATGATTAACCAGAAAGTAAGAAATTAGGTATAGTGAGGGCCTTGGAAAATCCACAACACAAGAAATCAGCAGCCTCAAACAGGTGGGATGTGTGGAAAAGAATCTGTCCTACATCTAATTTATTATACATACACAAGACTGAAAAACATTTTTAATAAGTAAGCTAAGATAGTTGGTCCTAGAAAGGATACAGGTCAAAGTGACCTTTTACTCATTGGTCCCTGTGGCTAGCTAAGATGACAGAATTATAAAATCTATAATGACTCCTGCCCTATGACTTATTTTTATAGATACACAAAAATATAGATAAAAGGCAAATAGGCAGACAGGATCTTTTGTGGCAAAGCTTTGGCAAAACTTCAGTGAGGAAAAAGAAAACTAGAACAAATCTGAAGAGAAAATGAAAAAGTCCTGGGAGACTTGATTCCTGGGACAAATGAATTAAACCCTGTTCGCTGAGAAGAGCTGGATTTGTCTCATCAACATGGATGTGCAGACCTGAACAGGGGGACTCAAAGGGGTCCAGTGGAATGGGCATGAAATGAGTCCAAGGACCAGGACCATAATGGTGAGTGGTCTGGCTAGACCTCCCTGGGGCCCCATGACTGTCTGGCACCTTCAGAGAACACCAAGAAAATCTTTGACAAATTAAAAGCTGAATTTATTAAGTTTTCTAAGCAAAGGAGGGTATAGAATCTCAGACTAAGAGGAAATAGAGAAGGGCATTTGTCGGGTTTTATCTGCTGGAGTTAGTCATAGGTGGCTTTAAGGGACAGCAACAGTAGTCTAGGAGGAAACTGGTTAGATGTGCAAACTAGGAAAGCTGCAGAGACTGTCAATGGTCTTATTTTTGGAAAATATGAGTTCACATGGAATTACATTAAAGTTCTCCATTGTCTTATCTTGAACATAGGATTTAAAAATCCTTATGTTAAAAACTTGAACTTAGATATTTGGTCTTGCACATCATGCTTTGGTGCACTTTACTAATTTGCTGGTCAAAGAGCAGTTGTTTTTCAAATCGTGGTTTCTTTTCATTTCTCAATTCAGTTAAAAACTATGCAAAGTACAAAAAGGAAAAAGTAGAAGCAATTGGACTGATGGCTAACTTCTCAAAAGCAACAATAAAAGCCAGAAGACAGTAGAAAAGTGATCTCCAATGTGCTGGTGTGGATAAAATGAGAGTTCCTGTGGCCAGAATTCTCACCTGGCCCTGGTTGATTAGCTCACTGCACACCTGTGGGCAATATATGGCTGTTGACTCTATATAAAGAGCCCCACCCAGTGCTCTGTGTGCAACACGGTAGAATGGCTGCAAGGCTGCAGGAGAGCAGAGCAGAGGACAGACACCCAGAGGATGGCTGTGCGGGATGACTGTGCAGAGAGGCCCAGAGGACGGCTGTGTGGGACAACTGTCCAGACAGAGGAGCCCAGAGGCAGAGACCAGCTTGCTGCATACAGACTCGCTCTGAGTGAATGGGATTTTAGTGACTGACCTGCCACCGTGGGAATAAAGTTGGGTGTAACCCTTTCACCCCAAGAACGTTTTGCTGTCAATTTCTTTGGTCACATTGAATCCATAGCGAACTTGCCTGGGGCTGAAACCCATTGGCAAGACAGCTGGAAAAAAAAAAAAGCTGCCAGCAGATAACCTATCTTTGTCCATTAAAATATCTTACAAGAATGAAGGTGAAATGAGGAATTTTCAGAGATACTAAAATTGAGTTTGCCTCCAGCAGATCCATATGAAAGGAATAACAAAGGATGAACTCCAGGTAGAAAGAAAATGAGATGCAAGAAGGAATGAAGAACAATGTGATAAATACATGGACAAATATAAATGAATATTGTTTGTGTAATGCAGTAATAATAATATATACTGAAATTTAAAATAGAGTATTTAAAATACCAGTTAAAACCAACATGTAAGTAGAGAAAGGAGCAAATGGTATTTTTGCCATTTGTGTTTGCTAAGGGCCTTAGTTTAAACGAGATGAGGGTAAAGGTATAGACTTTAGTATGTTTTAATGTTTATAATATTATCAAAAAAGTAAGACTACAGCTAATAGATATGTTTAGTCAATATACCCAACAACAGAACACATTTACCCATATGAAAGATCACACAAACCATTAAACCCAGGTAGTTACCCCCAACAGCAATGAAGCCACCTATGTATAAGGGTTTGTGTTCAAGAATGCTTATTGCAGCATTGTTCAAGTGGTAACAAACACAAAACAGAAAGAAGAAAGAGGAGGAAATAAATTATTTCCTGTCACTAAAGAATACATGAATTATGGCAACTACACCATGAGATATTATGGAGCTGTTAAAAACCACAGGACTCTAAAGTAAGCAGTTTTCAACCTATGGTCAAAACATGAGGACAAATACGATTGTAGAACAGAATGTTAACCATGTTAATCTTTACAAACCTTCACTGCCAAAACCCTAGAGCATCCAGCCTCTGGGATACTAAGAAGGTGTGTATCCTATTTGTGATCTTAGTCGCCAAGATACAAAATTTTTTAAAGGTCTTGCACAGTGATAAAAAGAAACACAAGATGGTACTATTAGCCTGTGCTTTTTTTTTATGTGCCTTTTTCTGCACGTTCCTCTTTTTCTGGGCCTGTAATTTTCTGTTCTCCCTCTTTTTCTTTCCTTTTCTATTTTTGCTCCTATCTTTTTCCTCTGTCGTAATCTTCTTTCTCCTTCAACAGACCACTCTTTGATATTCTTTGTATTTTATGTATTTATGAAATGGAGTATTTTCTATATACAACTTAGAAAGTGGATTATTTTGCATGACTTTCTCTGAGAAAATAATGCTCTATGTTATATGCTATGCTATTCTTAACTCCTTCATGATCCTCCACACATTTGCTTCCTAAGCCTCAGATACACTTGAGACATGTGGGGGAATGTCCCTTATCTGGGCATTGCTACCTCACTGTCATCAGAAAAACTATTATTGTGCTAATACCATGACTCTTTAATTTTTTTTCCTTCCTTTACAGGGAATTTTGATCATGTTGATGGTCTTCAGCACAGAAATGACTTATTTCTCTGTCTTTCTCAATTTTAAGGAGACACTTGGCTGTAATCGGGAAGAATGCTGTGGAATAACACTGAGGATAAAAAATCTATTATGATGTTACCGAGAGGTGAATTATGTTTGTGAGGAGAAGCCAAAAGGAACATCAAATCTTAAGGCAGGCAACTCTTTGAAGCAAAGGGAAATGACCCAAGGAGGTGGGGTCTGGGAACACTCTGGCTGGTGCAACACATCTTGCCTCTTTGCAGTGGCATCTCCTCCTCTACCCAAATCACATGGTCACCTTGGTGTCACCTCTCTGCCATGCATTCATCAAACTAAAGGACTGAAATTAGCATTGCCACTGCACAGAGAAATGATCCACAGTCAGGGTGTGGAGTGGCCAGGTCCATGACATAGCCTGCTGATTCCTCCAGGACACCCTACTTAGTGGGCCCTACTCCATTGTTGTATGCAAAGACAAACTGGATGGAAGAATGGCTTGACCCACAAATTTTACACCAATCCTGCAAGATCGTCAATGTTAGCCACTTATAACAACTAGAATAGTAATAATAACGAAGGCATACATTATGAAAGCCACCACAATGTTCCAGGCACTGTGCTACATGTTTTATGTGTATTACTCACTTAATCTCACAAAATTTATATCATTATACTTACTTTACAGACAATAAAGCTGAAGCACAGAGAGGCTAAGTAATGTTCCCCAGGTCACAAAGCTGGCAGTGGCAGAGGCATGGTAACAACAGGCAGTCTGGCTCCAGAGCCCAGGTCTTTAATCCCTAAACATACAAACTTCTCTTACATTTCAGGTCTTAGAACTCCTTTACACTCATAAAATTTACTAAAGACTCATTACACATTAATACAAATAACATTTCATTACAACAACTATGTTTTCAAAAAAAAAAATTAGTGTAGAGAAGGGTCTATCTTTTGCAAATCTCCTTTTAAGGTTACTTAACATTCTTTTATTTGTATTTGTATTGAGCTAAAGTTTATATACAAAAAATTGCACACATCTAATGAACACCTATGCCCCTGACACCATCACCATCACCAAGGTACTAAGCATATCCATCACCTCCCCAAATTTCCTTGTGTTCTTTTGTGGAGTTTTGTTTTTCTTCCTTGGTAAAAATAGTTAATGTGGGGGCTATCCTCTTAACATACTTTAAAGTGCACAAGGCCACATTATTAACATAAGTATTCTGTTACATAACAGATCTCTAGAACTTACTGATCTTACATAAGACTTTGTATCCATTGAAAAACAAATCCCATTTAACTTTACCACACATTCAAATCACCTGAGCCGTTTTTATAAACCCCAAGGCGCCACATACCACCACATACCAATTAAATCAAAGTGTGGAGAGAGCCGAGAATCAATTATTTTCTTAATTTCTAAGTGATTCTAATGCAGAACAAACTTTGGAAACCACTGCTTCTCTCTAGATTAATGGATGACAGCTGGGTTCTCTTAACAACTGCTTTTGCCCTCGATCTGACGTGCTATCTGATGCTCTGTAACCTGTGGAGAATACCACCACAAAGTTGTGGAAAGGGGAAATAAGGTCTTAGTATTATTATGAAAATTGTTTTGAGGTCACAGACCTGCTGCAAGGGTCTCAGAGACACCAGAAGACTCCCAGACCACGCTTTGAGAAGAGCTGCCTTCTATTACTTTGCCTAATACAGACTGAATACCTGCTAAGCATTAGAGATCTTCCCTCTGGTGTCTTAATTGTCGTGACAGCCCTCTGAGACAGATTTCACTAACCTATGGCACAAACAAGAAAACTGAAGCTCAAAATGGTTAATTTTCCTGAGCCCACAAAAGGGAGTATGGTTTAGAATGAGGTTTTTATTCAGGACCCCTAATGCCCATTCCCACAATATTATGCTTTTGGCATAGCAAAAAATTAGCACACTCAAAGAAGTAACTATCAGGCTTTTGTTTCTGCTATGAGCTCTAAGGAGAAAGGTGTATAGATGAATATGTGATGTCAGGAGATGGGGGAGTGAGGTTCTGGTGAAGAATATTTTATTTAAAAATATTTATGTCCAATGGACTGAGGTGCAGATGTGTGGGGTCTAAAATATATTTAAGGATGAGGGGCCCCATCACCTAGCGGTAAGGGCTCTGAAGTCAGACCCAGGTCTAAATATCAGTTTTACAATTTAAAGCTGAGTGACTTGAACATATTATTTAACCTTTAAATTCCTAGACTAAAATACAACAATGCCTATCCACTGGGTTTACTGCAAGCCCTACATGAAACTTGTAAATTGATTTCATCAGTGCCTGGAACTTAAAAATCACTTAGTAAATGGTAGATTGTCTTTTAGATTTATCTTTGAGGTTTTCTTTCCTTCCTAACCACATTTTATCACTTACTATATGACTTTGGACAAGTTTCCCCCATTCCCTGAGCTTTAGTTTCCACAATTATAAAATGGAATCAATACTATAGATATTATATGAACAGTGCTTGACATATAAGGTATTCAACTAATGTTACTTTCCTGTTACAAATATAAAATCGTCCCTCAGAGCAGAAGGAAGACTTTATAAACTATAAAGCTCCTGCGTGCTCAGATTTACACTTTCTTGATATCGGTTATTTTTAAGTACAACATTGGGATTTTCCAACTTGTAATCAAGTTCTATCTGCAGTAAGATCTTTGGTTTCAACTCTGAGGGACCCTGCATCTCCCTTACCAATGCTCTGAAACCAAAACCATGCACCACCAGATCCTGGGGCCAGTGCCTTCCTGAGCCCTTGGGAACACAGCATATTACTTCCCAATACAGGGTAGTGTTGCGGTAATTATGTGAAGGGAGAAATAGACAAGGCAGGGCCATCATCTCCCACAGCACTGAAGAGGACGCAGCAATCAGAAGAGCCGGCCTGCTCTCAAGGGACACATAGACCAACCGCTGAGTAAGTCAAGGACACTAATAATTATGATGAAGAATGTAGTTTTCGTAAGAGAGGCAAAATGCTTCAAGGATTGAAAAAAAGCAGTGTTAAGAGGTGAAGGGAATGAGATGAATAAAAATTCCTACCAGGCAAATGTTAACTAAATAAAAGTTAAGTTAATAAACCCTGATGTAGATGTTCAGCAAGACGTCACCATTTAGAAACACAAAAGCTACTAGATAATGACAAGAAGTTTAATTCAGCGACAGAAATCTTAAATGTGTAGTAGATGTAATAAAATATTCTCAAACATGACAGAGAAAAAAAAAAAAGGATGGAACAAAGAAAGCGCTGCTGATAAATCCAGACTGCAGTGGGGATCTTTCTCAACACACTCCACCTTCAAAGATCAATCAATCCAAACCAGCAAGGACAAAGTGAAGGTTATTTATTTATATAAATTCACACTCAAATTTATTAGGCGGAATCACACAAAGAGCCGATTGAGTCATCTCATTAGCCAAGACAGACTTGAGGAAAACAGGGCCCATACAGAGAAAAGGATATGAAAAATCAGGTTTGCAGCCCCAATTCATGCCTCGCTGATGCCATGCATTGGCCGAGTTCTGCCCCTGCTCCCCTGCTTAGTAAAATGCTCCTCTAGCCACCATCGGCCTGGACTTGACCTCAGTCCTCACAAGCAGCCACAACCGAGGCCCTATGTGATTACCATTCCGGTCACCGCCCATTCAAAGTTCTTCAGCAGATACTCACAGACCCGCAACCAGAATGTGAAATGGATGGCGCATCTTATGTTTCCACTCCTCTCCTCTCTATGGCATCCACGAGGAGTGACTGCCCGGCGTTTACTTGTGTATAGGACAGCAAGTTCTCTACTCAAGTGGTAGCTTCTTCCAGAACTACTTCTACCCATCGGCTCTAACTTGCTGATTCCAAACCATCTTAAGAAAAAAGAGGTAGAGGAAGAAATAGAGAAGACAGAACAAGAGAGGGAAAAAGAGAAGATACGACTCGATCTTAGAGTCAGCAGCAGTGCTGCCATATTTCAGCCCCTCAAATTAGACAATTACCTAACTGCAGCCCTGGGTCGATGATGAAGTAAAGCAATGGGCAAAGAAAAAATACCCATCTATCCAACACAGGAGCATAAAGGTTGTATACGGCAGGGTCAGGGGATACAGTATCTTTCGGCAAAACTGTCTTTGATTCATCTCCCAAATGTTACTCTTGAGTGCCATCTGCCTCCATTCCTCACTTGGTGTGATGCTGGCCCAGCTCCAGCCCAGACAGAGAAGAGGAGACATAGGGGAACTAGATGGATGGCGGGAAAAGGTAGGTTTATAGGTAAAAGTGATATTTCAATTTATATCCCAAAATACAGAACTCTTGCCTCAAGCTTCTGGGGATGTGTTCTAGAGGACCAAAGTGTATTTTTAGGCCTTTTCTACTAAATCTGACACAAGACATACATGGGTCCACTAAAACTCTAAAAGTGTGGGCAAATGAGGACAATATCTGGAGCAGGTGCCTTAACACTGCCAGGTGTGCAGACTTAATGATTCTTGACTCTCTCTGCCTGGATGCCTCTTTCCCACCTACTCACTCCTGAAAGTGAAGAAAAAGGTAAAAAGTCCTAACAGACCATCTTTGGAGAATTTCTCGAACCCTTCTTGCCCTTGGGGACCCACAATCCACACCTGTTTGCAGGGTGGGGGCTGCCAAGTTCTTCTAATTAAGGTAGTGTGAAGTACGCCAGGCAGTCCCCTGGGGTCTTTTTCAAGAAGTGAAACCTCCTGGTAAGGCAGAAACTTTTTTGTATATCATTTGGCTCTGGTAAGTGTGTATTAAACCAAAGTAATTGGGGCAAAGCCCAAGGTAGCAGAAGCCACCGATTTCCTGTCACCTGGCATCTATCAGAGATCCCAGGCCCGGCCCATCTCACTCACCCCGAGAACTCGAGAACCCAGCCGTGGAACTGAACTCAGCAGCAAGCATCCGCATCAGGCGCTGAGCCCTAAGCCCTTGGAGACTCAGGTAAGGGACCAGTCCACTTTGTTTAAATGACTAAAAGTGGGGAATGAATGAGGCACAGGGTGATTCTGAAGACAAGATTCTTGGCTTTATAGAGGTTTCCTGGTCAGGTTTCCATAGTGTCATGATTTGAGGAGGGGAGACACCAAGGCTTGCTACCCACCCACTCCCATAATCACTCTCTCTCAAGAATGACCTGGCCCCTCACCTGGGAGGCATTCTACCTAAGTGGCAGACTGCAGCCTGCAGATTAAAGCATAGTTATAAGCTGCTGGGCTCAGACCTGAGCTCTTCTACTAACCAGCCATACGACCTCAGCAGGTCACTAAGACCCTCTGTTCCCCAGTTTCCTCGCCTATAAGATGGGAGCAACAGTGACACCCACTGGGTTATGAAGATTAAGTGAGCCAAAATCCTGAAGCTCTTAGAACCACCTGGCACCAAATAAGAAAATGATCTGGCATGGCTATAATGAAACTAACTCCATTCCTCCTGCTTTAAATGCTTTTGTCTCCAAAGATGTCCCACTAATGAACAATCCCTAGAGGCTATTAAGCCCAACATTTTCTGGAGGGGATCAGTGGATACCAAACTGAGCCACTGAACCCTGCCTCAAATCCATCCCAGAAGCCCAGAGTGAGAATGGGTGCTGGGGACGAGAGAAAGAGCTAATGAAGGGTGACAGGATGAACTGTGACTATGCCATTACCACTTCCTAGAACCAGTACATAATGTGATCCCCTTTCCTTATTTCCCACAAAAATGCTTGATGTCATGGATGGTCAGGTAGGGTGAAATTATCACCTTTTGGTTTGAAATCCTGAGAATCTGTAAACTTTCCCGGAGGAAGTAGTTCAGTTTGATATTTACTGAGCTCAGAGTATGTAGAAAACTGGTTACCTATGTGACCCTACTAGGACATTGCTTTAAGTAATTTATGCCCCCTTAAAGGAGTAACAATATATAACACGAGAAAGAAAACAGCTGGTGACAAGTAAGGACTGCAAAGAGCTGTGGCCTTGAACAAGTCCTGCCAGGCACAGCCGCAGGTGAGGTGAAAGTCTAAATAGGGAGTTTGCAAGCCAAGGGAGGGAGGGAGAGCATTTCAACATTGAGAGAGTTCAGAGAAGAAGGCCGGAGACATGTCCAGGCCAGCGGCTCCAGGGTGAAGAGTGGACACAAGCTTCGGATGTTATGTCAAGCTGCACTGTGGAGTCTGTGAGGGGGCCAAGTGAATGGTTCCTCCAGAAGGCGATGAAAGATCAGACAAGAGTTCAAGCTCAGGACGAGCATGACTCCAGCAGTGATTTAGGGAGTCTGATCTAGTAGCCTGTGGGAGGATGGATTAGAAAAGAGAAAGACAGAAGGTTGAAGGGAAATACTTTTGTGCTTAAACCACAAGAGGAAATGAGAATCAAACTGATGAGGTGACACTGGAAATAGAAAACTGGTCCACATGCAAGATGAGGTACTTTACGGAGGTAGAAAAGCATGCAAACATGGAAGGCGATGGAGCTGGAGAGAAATATGGCCCCAACTTTTTCAGCCTGGGTGAGAGAGAAACAGAAATAAAGCAATCGAAGGGATGATGTCTGAGGAGAGACGGTAGACTTTGCAGCACAGTCCTTGAAAGAAAGCGGTTCCAGCTGAGTGGCTCTGGCAGAAACTGGTTGTGCAGAACGAAGGAGGGAGTGGTGGGGAGGAAGTGGAGGACGAGAGTGGACCCACAAGGCTTGAAGAGAGGGGAGACTGGGGAGTGGCTGTGGACACTGCCAGCGTAAAGACAGGGGCCTCGGATTGGGGGACACTGCAGCACGTTAATCACAAAAAAAGGTCCAAGAGTAACAGTTACTTTTTGAATGTTTAGTACTTTATATATAAATTGCAAATTATCTCATATTCTGAAAATAACACTTTGAATAGAGAGATCACAAAAGTAGCAAGCAACAGAGCTGGGCCTGGCCCTCCCTGCTCCACACCACCAGAGCGAGGGACTGAAAATGCAGGACAGGCTTCTCTGAAGGACTCACATCTTGGGAGAAGGAGATGGGCTGAGGAGTACCGACAAAGGGAAAGGAAATTAAGAACATTCTCCTTCAGAGATAAGTGCACAGGAGGCCAGAAAGGATAAAAAACGCAAAACTATTTTGAGTGGCAAAGGAGGAAGTTGAGGTAACAAAAGTTAGGCAGCATTGAACTTCTCAGTACATGTAATTATTGGACCTAGAAGTCATTATTCAAACCAAAACCCATAAAGGCTGTGAGGTCTTTGGTGAGTGCACATGGACACAGCGGTGCCTTTCAAAAAAATTAAAAAGATTTGCAGAAGTTGATGTAATAAAATGGGGGCAGTCTAAGCTGTTTTTAACATAGTTTAGTGAAAGTAAAATTCTATTGTTATCACACTTGGACCAGTGCAGTCAGTAACCTCTACTAATGTACCAACTAGTCTCTGAGTATAACTGGGGGTTGGGCACTGTTCAAGTCATTGTGAACAATTAAAAATAAAATGACGAGGCAAACTCCAGGAATCTACATCATCATTAGGAGTACGTGATCCAGTTATTTATATTCCCATATGATGAAATTTTTCACTTTTCAGTCTACAATGCCTTGAAATTAAAAAACACATATTTTAGAGATATTATTTCCCTAAAAAATGAAGTAGAATTTAGAAGCAGGTATGCTTATATTTATAAACTACTAATTTATAGTAGTATGTGTCAAAGGCTTTGTAGAAGTACAGTTGCCATAGTGAGGCACCATTGTAAGAGAAGTAAAATATGTCCCCCAGTGGTCATGACTGCCATTAGCCGCTGCAGGCACAGCCCAAGCGGACTTGCTTACATAAAAGCCTTACCTCACCAGTCATACACACACAGCCTTAGGCAGCTGAAAAATAAGGAGAAATTAAAGCAACAGTAGTCCGATCTTCTCTTTTTGTCCAGATAACTGATGACCTCTGCTCTTTAAGTTGTCCTCACTAAAATGAGCCCTCTTGAGAGGCATGTGGTGACTTCCAGCTCATTCCATTCTTACCTTGGGGAAAATTACCTAGCTTCTCTGAGCCTCCATTCACACATCTGCCAAAGGTCAAAATGCCTACTTAGTAAGGTGTTGGGAGAGTTGCAAGTAGATACACAATATCCCTGGCACATAGTAGGTGCTCAGTAAACAACTAAATAACTGTGGTTTAGCTGTGGTGCAGCAGGACGAGCACCAGCCTCAGAGCCGTGGTGACCACCTTCTGGTTTGACTGTCACTAAGTGCAAGGTCTTTAACAAGGCATGCCCCACCCCTGGGCTGCAGTTTCCTCTTTTGTCCAATGAACAGAATGGTTTCTCGGAGGTTCTGACTAGCTCTAAAAATCCTACCAGAATGAGTCTGCAAACTCCTTAGTGGGCCCTTGTAATATATTCCTTTTTGTTGGTGGTTTTGTGGGGTGCTTTGTGGTGCAAAGCAGATCCTCAAGACCATATGACATATGATGACCCAGAGCTGGGTCGAAATCAAGTGTGAAGCACCGAGTCAAAGCCCCTCTCTTTCTCCAGCCTATAGCCCAGTCAGATATTTTGTTCTCCATTGATCTCTAGTTATCCAAATAGCACATCTATTTGAAAAAGAAAGGAAAGGTTCATAGTGAAAGGCTGATTCCTACTCCCCCCAGGGGTCAAAGCGCTCTGCTACTATTGACACCTTCTTGGATAGGTCCAAGCCCTCACTGTAAACTTTTAATAGTCATGTAACTTTGAACAAGTTACATAATTTTTTCTGTGCCCTTGTTACCTTTTCTACAAATTAGGGGCAATGACTCACCCCTTTGCTATTCTGTGGGGCTTAAAGGAGATGCCAGATGAAACCTCTTTGTAACTACCAAGTGGGTACAAACGTGCAGCCTGGAAGGCTCCCCAGCATCTGTCCTACAGCATCCCTGCCATTGCCCAGCTCTGCGACTGGAGCAGGATAAGTGAACTGGATGGACAGTCTTGGTCTCCAATGCCCCTTTCATGACTTAAAATCAATAAAGACAAGACGAAAGATGTGTCCCCAAAGGGAGATTTCCAGGACCAGCCCCAGGGAAGACACCCCAGATCTCATGTACGTGACAGACATAAACAAATGAAGGCCACAAGGAGGCACCAGATGAAGAAGGCTCAAGTCTTAAAATGTTAGAGCTGGAAAGGGACTTGGTAATAATCTAACTTCAGAAACGAATAACCATGAATTCTAAGAACAAACAGCATCTGCTACTTTGTCCCTATGTACTACACACTTTCACATTAACTTATTTCCTACAACATGTCTGGGAACAGGGTATACTCATTTTTCAAATGAAAAAAAACAGAAACTAAGGCTCCTACAGGTAATAATACTGAGAACAAGAATAGCAACAAAAACAGGTAATAATTTTTCAGACATGGGTGCTTTACATTCATTTATTTCCTCAATAAAATTTACTAAGAAGCTACTGAACTGAGACATATTTCACGTACTGAACAAAAAGAACAAAGTCTCTGCTTTGCTGGAATCTATGTTCTAGTGGTGACTGACAGACAATATGCAAAGGTAATTAAGGTAATTCTCCATAGTAACCAAGTGCCATGAAGCAAATGAAAAGGGGCGCTGTAAGAGAGGGTGCACTGTGGATTGAGCGTCCAGGGAAGGCTCCCCAGGAGCTGACATGTGAGCTATAACTGATGAAAAGACACCAACCATGTACCAGCCCACTAAGTCTTCTGGCAACACCATGAGACCAGAATTATCCCACTTCACAGCTGAAGAATGTGAAGCCCAGCTAACGTAAAGATCTGGCCCAGCATTTCACAGCAAACAGAATAACCATGATTTAATCTGAGACAATCTGCCTCTGGAGGCCAGTCCTACATACACCCTTAGAGAGCCTCCTGAAGCGATCCACTCAAGGTCGCAATTAGTGGTAAGACCAGAATCAGCTGATTTCCAAGGACAGGCCTCCCCACACGCTTTCACGCGGCCATTGGCCCATTACAATGGACAAGAGCACAGAAGCAAAGAGACAAGGACAAGTCAATACAAAATATATTTTCCAATATTAAAGCATCAGAAAAGCATCCAGGATGAGAGACAAACAACCAGGATGAGGACATGTAGATATACGAGCATGGTGTTCTCTATGAGGTAGAGGATGCCCCATATGGGGTTGTCAAGAATACTGGCAGGGAAGCGGAAAAAGACAAGTATCAAATGATCTCACTCATATGTGGAGTATAAGAACAAAGAAAAAAACTGAAGGAACTAAACAGCAGCAGACTCACAGAACCCAAGAATGGACTAATAGTTACCAAAGGGAAAGGAAGTGAGGAGGATGGGTGGGAAGGGAGGGACAAGAGGGTAAAAGGGGCATTACGATTAGCAGACGTAATGTTGGGGGGGCGCGGGGAGGGCTGTACAACTCAGAGAAGACAAGTAGTGATTCTATAGCATCTCACTACGCTGATGGACGGTGACTGCAGTGGGGTTGGTGGGGGGGACCTGATGAAGGGGGTCGTTTAATAACCATCATATTGCACATGTAATTGTAGATTAATACAATTAATTATATATAAAGAAAAAAGAATACTGGCAGGGCTCCCTGGGCCCATCTATCCTTGCCTGAGATGCCTCTTCTGGATCCTGTCCTAGAGCATGGCAGGAGGCCCTGCCTCAGCTCCAAAACCACTGGGGAGAGGACGTTTCTACTCTCAGTGACACCCACAGACAGAATACAAAGAAAAGTATTCAGATGCAACTAGATAAAAGATTGTCCAAAATCCCTGTCTCTCTCTCCTCATTTTATTATTGTTTTATTCTTAGGAGTTTTGAAGGTAAAATGACGACACCCAGAAATTCAATGACTGGAGCTTTCCCAGCAGATTCTGTGAAAGGCCCTGTTGGCATGCATCCTGTCCAAAGAGTGATTCCCAGGAAGACGTCTTCAGTGGTGGGCCCCACACAAAGCTTCTTCATGAGGGAATCTAAGGCTTTAGGGGTAAGTCAGATGCCCCCTATTCCATATCCCAGGACAGTCTGGCCTACAAGAGCAGATGTTAGCAGCACACAGTGGGCCAAATCTGGATGTACAAAGAAGTCCCACGGTGATTTTATGTGGCCTGCGTATTTAGGAGTCTCCCATCCCAGCTCACCATCAGCATCCCAGGCATATGTGCCGTGGAAATGCCCAGTGGCAGGCCAAGTGGGTCTCAGTAACACAAAGGTCTTGGCACCTCACCACTCCCTTGGGCATTTTACCCAGCCCCAGGTCAGGAGCCGGGGCTTCCGGTCTTACCTTTGCTGACTCGATCATTGCATTTCATCCACTTGCACCCCAATCTCTCCCCAGGCGGTGCAGATTATGAATGGGCTCTTCCACATCGCCCTAGGCAGCCTCCTGATGAGCTACACGCAGGTCCACATACCCATTTGTGTAACTGTGTGGTACCCTCTCTGGGGAGGCATCACGGTAAGTAAAAACTGATAACCACTTGGGGAGTGATGCAGACAAAAATGTTAAAAAGCTCCACAGCGATATATCAGATTATTTCTGTGTCGAGAGAAGTGTATGAGTAGGAAGTAGGTTATGAAGTTGAAGTAATTCGGTTAAAAGAGAGGTTGACTAAACTGAGTGTGAATCCCAGGGTTGGAAGTCAGTGGTCATGCTTCATGTGAATTCAGAGAAAAATGCCCTTCATGGATCTATGCTGGGAAGAAAGACTGTTCAAAGCAGTACTTCTCCAAATCAATAGCAGTGTTGGAGGGCAGGGTCAAGCACTTGGACTGTACCCTTCTGGTGTTTCAGAAAGCAAGAAGGAGGAAGGCAGCCCACTTGCTTCCATCTGGTCCTTCCTCCCTACAATTCCGTTTAGTTACTATTGCACATGGTAAAATTAATCGCATCCCAAAAACATCTCCTTTGGCTTACCAGCAGAGGAGTATTCATGGCTGTTTGGTGTACGTTTTCCAAGCTTGTAACCCTGCCTGGGTATGGTCTGGGGCAACGATGTTAACATCACCATTTCACTTTCATAACTGCTGTTATAAAAAGGAGTCCAAGATTAAAATTTTCACAACAAGGAGAGACGGATTAGAACAAGGGTTTCCTCCACGTTATAACCTAAACAGCAGAAAAGGAAGATGACAAATAATCATGTCACTTCCTGGAGTCGCCAACAGGAGTGCCTGTGGCATTCAGGCCAAGTATTTCCTTTTACATCAATTCATTTTCATTGGCGTCAAGGTCATTTAAATCACTGTGAACTCCAAAAAGCAGCTCCACAAATGAAAACAAAACAAGAAAGGAAGGATGGAAGTAAGGAAGGAAAGAAGACCAAACATAAAACTTTTAAATTCATAGTGTATTAACTGACATGGAAATGTGAGTTCTGCCTCTCTGGCTTATTATCTTCCTACTCACAGCTCTCCCGTTGGTTGAATAAAAGGCAGAGGTTGAATGTAGTTGGGCCTGAGGAGAGGAGAAATATGACTGCTGAAAATTGAACAAATCAAATAAAAATGGCTGGATGGCTTAGTGAAAGCGGTTAGAAGTGTGGGTAGTTTTTTTTCAACCAGTTCTCAATATTAAAAATGATCTTTCTCCCTCTCTGCTGCTTCTCCCTTCCCTCTCATGCCCTTCCCATTCCACAACCTCTCTTTTTACAGTTTATCATTTCTGGATCACTCCTGGCAGCAGTGGAGAAAAACTCCAGGAAGAGTTTGGCAAGTAATCATATGTCCTTTTCCCCCCACATCAGTGAAATATCTTTCTCAGTTGAAAACAAGGACCCTTGAAGACCTTTGGAATCACAGCAGCCTTGAATTGTCTCTCATCCCTGAGAAGCAGAAGACCCTCTGCAATGCTGTGGTGATTTTATTCATAAAAGCCTGGCAGTGAGATCTACCGGAAATATTTCTATGGAAACAGACTGAAGGCAGATGGATGAGAACGCTTAGTCTTATGAATGTCAATGCTGGCTAATCAATGTTGTGACTGACTTGAGTCCTAGTTAACCTTGAGCTCTAACCTTGAACAAGTCAGTTAACCTCTACGTACCTCTGAGTTTTCACCTATAAAATGAAGACAACAGTCCTTGCTACCCTACGAAATTGTCATGAGGAGGAAAAGGAAAAACACATGAAAGTGCTTCAGAGGCTATAAAGAATTAAAGCGGTCTTGTTCCCGTAACCCCTAGGGACGCATTCACACCCAGGAAGAGTGCCCCATTCTGAATGGGTCAAGAGCTCACCACCAAGTTTCCTCCAACTTTTTATGTTTACTAAGCTATTAGTAATTTGAGTCACATCCAGAGTCAGTGAGGAATTGAGTGAATTGAAATGGCTCCTCTCTACAGGTAGTCGGACAAACTCAGTTCTTGGGGGAAAAAACTGTTTAGGACTATCAAGTTGTTTGGCTCTCCAAATACAGCCAGTCCTCGCCTGCCACCTGTAGGTCAGATAGCCAGGGATGAAATATACACATCTTAAAATAACTATCAATAACCCCATACCATTATGGCACTTGTCACGTTTTCCTGTTTCAAACTTTTACCATCCCTGCAAGGCAGAACTCCCACACTGATAACCTCCTCGGACGCTACCCAGAGGCCTCAGTCCTCATGGTGTTCTGCACATCAACAGGGAGTAGGTGGTGCTGCTCTTTGCAGCTGTTTGTTTCCACTTGATGGAACAGACCTGGAGGGTTCCAGCTGTTCTTTCCCTACCTGTACGCACAACTCCATCCTGCTTCACTGTGATGGAAGAACGTCCTTCAGTCTCTCTCCCCTCTATCTCCTTCTGCAGATGGGCAGAATCTGAATACTATCAATCTACATTTACTCAACGAATACTTACTGAATGCCTCCTAGGAAGCTGGTGGTGGCAGTGGAAGGAAGAGCAGGGTGTAAGACACAAGAATTAAGGATCATTCCTAGGATTTTTACATGATAAATTGGTTGGATGGTTATGGCAAATAAGATGGGAAGACTGAGAAGGAAGTAGGTTATCGGAGGAAGAGTAAGGTGTTGATTTTAAAATGGCAAAGAAACTACAAACATCTGAGAGGAACACGACTTTGTTTGATTCAGCTGTTGTACATTTGTGAGTCAGAGGAATAGGATCCGGAATTCCTTGCTGGCTTATGTCCTCCAAAAGGAAACCAAACCCAACTAATAAATCTTTGTGTCTCTATTTCAGGTCAAAGGGAAAATGATAATAAACTCATTGAGCCTCTTTGCTGCCATTTCTGGAATAATACTTTTGATCATGGACATATTTAACATTACAATCACCCATTTTTTTAAAATGGAGAATCTGCACCTTATTAAGGCTCCCATGCCATATATTGACATACACAACTGCGAGCCAACTAACCCCTCTGAGAAAAACTCTCTAGCTGTACAATATTGTGACAGCATACGATCTGTGTTCTTGGTAAGTGTGAAACTGGATTTCTTTTCTGGGAGAAAGTATGGCATTTTTATTATGAGCATCAATTCTGGATTCAGACTGTTTGCCTCTGCTATTTATTGCCTATATGGCTTTGGCCAAGAATTTTAACCACATTCTGCCTCAATTTCTTCAATGGGAAAGGTATCAGTACTTATTTTGTAGGGCTATTTTGAGGGATGAGTCAATATATTCAAAGCACTTAGAACAGTGTCTGGTACACAGAAAGTGCTATATAAGTGTTTGCTTTAATATTAATTATTAATATTATTATTGATGGTATTATTATTATTAAGACGAACACTGAAGAAGTACCTCAGTTATTATGAACACACTTTATTCCAGTGAGATTTTAGTGTAGACTGTGAAGGGAAAAAGTGCATCTCCCCAAGGATGGAGAGGTTTCCTTGGCTATGATACCACACCACCTAAAGCTGGATACAATTTGGGACTCAGTAATTATTTTTTCCCACATGAATTGATTCTTCAGCTAACTGTATATAACTGCTTTGTTTCCTATCAGCAACATGCATGAGCCATCTGTTGTATGCCAGGAGTTGTGCTAAAGGTGAGGGTTATAAAGATATCAGTAGTTCTTACAGTCAGTCATTAACTCACATAAAAAATTGATCTTTTAATCATTTAATTTTAGTCAACAGTCTTTTACTGAGCACCAACCATATTCACTGAACCATTATTACATTTTCACCCCATTTCTCTGTTGTTCTTCAGGGCATTTTTGCAGTGATGCTGATATTTACCTTCTTCCAGGAACTTGTGACAGCTGGCATTGTTGAGAATGAATGGAAAAAACTGTGCTCCAGACCCAAAGCTGTAAGTAACAGCGGCTCTGTCCCCTACCTCCTCTAGAGGATTTTCCTCTAGAGGAAAATCACCTCTACAAAAGATCATTTATGGAGATATAACCTATGAGACTTTGAAACTGGGAGCTTTGTGTAAAAGGGTCTTCGACTATTTCTGGAAAACAAAAAATACCAATAATGATGGAAAGTGTCGTGAAATTTGAAATAAGTCTAAAGGTTAGATGGAGGATACAGTTCTACAATATGTGTAGCCTCTCAGTAACCTGGAGTTCTGCTTGATTTCACCCGTCCACCTTGACTCACTATTCTACACTTAATGTGTAAACGTAGGATGGCTGATGTTGAAGGATAATTAGAGCCACCAGTTCTTCCCTTCTTCCCCCAATCAACACACCCTTTTCACCTAATCCCTCTTCCAAAAAACACAGGTTTGAAGAGACTCATCAACTGGGAGACAAGAATATCCCAGTGATAGAGCTATTATCAACTGCTTCACAGCCACAGAATTTAGATTTAAAACCGAATTTAGAAAGTACGATAATTCCTTCATTTTGCAGATGAGGAAAATAGAATTAGAGAGGAAATGATTTTCCAAGGTTATAGCCAATAAAGGCAAATCAAAACCGGAGTCTGAATTCCTCTTTTATTGCAGTTTTCTTTCCCCAAATACTGTGTGATCCTTTCCAGGCAAAGGGGCAAATAACTCAAAGTTTCGATAAGTGATTTGGTAAGAATTTGATCACTTGGGAAATCAACCCCCGTATTTGGGACACATAGGAAATAATATAAATACCATAAAAACCAGGAGGTCTTTGATAACTATTCATAGAGAGTGTTGAGAAATGTGCCGATGGTAAAGATCAAGAACGGTTTGTTTAATTTTGTGTTCTAGAATGTAGTTCTCCTGTCAGCTGAAGAAAAAAAGGAACAGTCCATTGAAATAAAAGAAGAAGTGGTTGAGCTGACCGAAATATCTTCCCAACCAAAGAATGAAGAGGACATTGAAATTATCCCAGTCCAAGAAGAAGAAGAAACAGAAATAAACTTTCCTGAACCTCCCCAAGATCAGGGACCTTCACCAACAGAAAATCATAGCATCCCTTAAACTGTTTCTTCTGTTTTCTGTTTCCTGTTTTTAAGCATTATTGTCCATAGCTTCCAAGAGACATATTCACCCCCATTTCTTGAGGCGCTCTGTACGTATCCTCCCAATCTCTCTCTGTCTCTGCATGGAGTGACCGCAGCCCCCAGCCTCCCCCATTCAGAGAACACAGCCGTTGTCGCAGACTGTGTCATCATGACTCTTGTTTGGAAAGCTTTCTTCCATTCAGAAGGGCAGACTAAGTCCTGCAGCATGTGGTTTCCCACTAGCCTTTTCCTCGGATAAGAAGTAGTAGTAATAGTAGCAGTCATCGTTTTTCTCATTTCTTCTCTCCCCAACGGGAAGATGCTGCGCCTAATGAAAAAGATAAATGACTGCTCCATGCCTTCCCTAAACCATCTTTAATTCCCTCCACATCTACATTTCTGGTGGAGTCCCTTTTGTGCCATTGTTTTAAAGAAAGTAAAAAAATAGTGCCAAGATGCAAAAAGGAACCTATTTCATCAATCTTTCTAAGGGACTGACGCTGTGGCACTTTCTCAGACCCCCGACCCCCCAACCCCCAACCCCCCAACCCCCGCCGCCGCCATTCCACTAAGGAAGCTCTAACTGGCCAACATTCAGCCCTTTCTTTGTACAAACAGCACAGCTTATACCTGGACATTCCTCTATCTGTCTTAACTTTCCGTGACTCCTGCTCTAGGCTCTCGGTTTCACTGCCTACCTACTTTCAGCCTTTAGGCAAGAAAGGAAAGAAAGAAAAATGTTAAATAATGAGTATCCAAATCTCAAATGATAATCAACACTTGCATTTGTAGATTATTTTCAGTTCAAATGAATTTTACTACATAATTGCAATTGATCTTCTAATGATCAAGAAAAAAAATCCCTATTCCTATTTCATGAATGATTTAGAGGCTAAGCAACTTGTAAATAAGTACAGGTGATTTGTCAATGGTCACAGCAAGTAATTTTGAGAGCCTTGTTTCGTATCTGGATCTGCTTACCCAAATCCTGTCATGTTTGAAATAACCAAATTGCGTATCCAATGCCTGCTTTCTACAAAGCAAAGTCACCAGGTTTTAACAAGTACCTACTCTCTGACCAGCATGAAACAGGCTGAGAGAGATACACAGAAGAGTCAGATAGCAGGTTTTATCCTTTGGGAATAAAAAGACTTAGGCATTCACAACATTTGGAAAACTACTGACATATATAATTAGCTGTTAGATTACATAATACAGATACTAAGTGCTATTGATGTTCCAGAAAATAACATAATTAGTTACAATGTCAAATCTCAGGCAACAGCTACCCTACTTCTCAATTCCTGTTCACATTCAGATAGACCGGTACCCTATGCAGAAAGAATGTCCACCTAGAAAGATGTCACTATACTCTATCAATTACATTTGAGCATTTTCTAGATGTTGCATGCTCCCAGATTCTGGCAGGTATGTAGGCAATGTAATTTCCACTTCCTGTGATATTTCCACTTTGTAAGGAACCACCAATGGAAGATACTGCCTGTAATTAGAAAAAAAGCAGATAGCACATTTCTCTGTCTTTGTAAAGCCCTCAAAATTAGCTATAAACGAATAAAACTATATCTGTATTCTTGTCTGCAACAGATGATTCCAACACGGTGTTTCCCCAGACTTCTTCCCTTTTGTAACATCAGACCATGTGAGCCTTCTATAGCCTTACGCTCACATTCACATAACCCCAATCTGGGTTTGCATTGTGAGATGTAAGGACATTGACTATTCATGTCAGTATATCCTCATGCAGACAATCCCAAGGAGTTCATGGAATAGGTCATTAGGAACGTATTCCTCACGCTCGGTATTTAGAACATGACTGAAATATATGGCAGGCACTCCTGCTTGAAATAGAGGAAAGGGAAGAGGGCATGACAGTGGACATCTCATGGAAAAAAATTAAAGAGACAACCTTCAAAACAGTTCTCACTTCTTTCTTAGTTTCTCCACTTTTGAAGTACATGAGGATCCCTCTCCAAACCTTTGGTCTCCTTAAGAATTTTATTTTTATTCATTTTTATTATCTCAAATAATTACTTTTACTGATATCACATAACTCCTTATAGTATGAGACACCACTGATGTCTACTGTTAAAGAAGAATGAAAATCCTTGCCTATGACTTTCTCCCGAATTATGCTTTTGTTGATTTATTCATATAGGGTGACTGACCATCCCAGTTTGTCTGGGACTGAAGGATTTCCTGAGATTCAGGACTTTTGATGCTAAAACCCAAATAAGTCAGAGGCAAACTAGGATTATTAATCACCCTAGTTCATAATTGTCCCTGTTGCAATCACTGCAGAGTAATAATGCTTTTTATACTTGATGTTACGTCACAAATGTTTTTCTTTTGATCTATAATTTTCATAAGAATTATTTTTAGTTACAACTAGCACTTCATTGAATCCATATAGAATAATTCAACAGTCCTCTATAACTGGATACTTACGGTATTTCCAATTTCTTTCTTTTTTTTTTTTTGCAAATTGCTTTTAAAGCTGCAGAAATCATGAGCAAGATTCACATTTCCTCTTCTCATTATTCAGAATGTGGCCTCATGCTTCAAGCATTGTCAAATTCTGCTGGCAGGAAATAATGGCACCTATTAAAAACCAGCAAATTGATTTTGATTACACTTCAGTAAAAGAATAGTCAAACCCAATTACTGAAATGATAGCTTCAGATTAACTTAGTATCAGTTCATTTATAGATTTAATTTGTTTTAAATTCTTGGTATATAACCAAAAACACTGATGGGGAAGGTTCAACTCAGAAATTTTCCTAAGTTAAACCTGCAATCCTTAAAGGGGTTTCCTTTAATTCAAAATCTGGTTGTGTGTTCTGAGCTAAAGACCAAGCAATATAAAGAGAATATTAAAATCACATGGTGGCAAATCACAGCTAACTTAGAGCTATCCTATGGAGTCATGTTTGCCCCCCATTACCTCTTCCCTTTGTGACTTACTGTAAGAAAATAACTGTTACCTAGTATGCATTCAGGAACAAACTTCCTGAAGTAAGACACAAACCGATCATCAGGAATTCATCAATTCATTCATCCAAAAATATTTCTTGATCCCAGCCTCTGGAAAGCAAAACTAAGCAGAGTTGTCTCCTCCTAGAGCTCACTATCTGGTTGGACAGGCAGACTTTGGAGAATGCCCATCAGGCACCTCCTGTGGGTGAGGCACCCTGGTGAGTACCCAGGTAAGGGAAGCCCCTGCACTCAAAAACCTTAGTGCCTAACTGGAGATGATAAAAAAACATACAACATATTAAAAAATAACTTGTAGGGGTTCAAGAAAATTCAATGGGAAAAGAATAATCTTTTCAACAAACTGTTAGGGGGAAACTACACAGCCACATGCAAAAGGAGGAAATTGGCACTTACCTCACATGCCATACACAAAAATAACCTCAAAATGGATCAGAGGCCTAAATATAAGAGCTAAAACTACAAAATTCTTTGAAGAGAACACTAGATGTAAACTTTGTGACCTTGTATGAGGCAATGGTTTCTTAGGAATGATGTCAAAAGCACAAAGAAAAATAAAATAGGACATCATCAAAATTAAAAACTTGTGCTTCACAGGGACTATTAAGAAAGTGGAAATACAACCCAGAGAAGGGGAGAAAATACTTACAAATCACATATCTGATAAGGTCCAGTACCCAGAATGAATAAAGAAGCTTCCAACTCAATAAAAAGACAACCCACTTGAAAACTGGCAAACGACCTGAATATATATTTCTCCAAGGAAAATACACAAAGTGTCAATAAGCACAAGAAAAGAAGCTCGAAGTCATTAGTCACTAGGGAAATGCAAATCAAAACTACAGTGAGCTACTACATCACGCCCTTGGGTGTGGCAACAATCAAAAAGAAAGGAACTAGCGCTGGTGAGGACTTGGAGAAATTGGAAGGCTCATACATTACTAGAGGGCATATAAAATGGTGTAACTGCTTTGAAAAATTGTTTGGCAGTTCCTCTAAATGCTAAACATAAAGTTACTGTAAAACCAGTATACACCCAAGAGAACTGAAAAAATATGATCACACAGAAACTTGTACACGAATGTTCACAGGAGCATTACTCATAAAAGCCAAAGAGTGGAAACAACCCAAATGTTTACCACCTGATGAACAGATTAAGAAAACTTGGTATAGCTATTAAGAAAATTTGGTTCATCTATCAAAAGGAATGAGATACTGGTACATGAACAAGACGTCTGAACCATGAAAACATCATGTTCAGGACAAGAAGTCATTTACAAGAAGCCATATATTGTGTGATTCCATTTATATGAAATGTCCATGATAGGCAAATCCATAGAAACAGAAAGTAGATGAGTGGCCACAGGCTAGGGGATGTAACTTCTGGGGATGTGAATGGAGAGTGACCACTCAAGTTTCCTTTGAGGTGGTGAAAATATTCTGGAATTGTATAGCAGTGATGGCTGCACAACTTCGTGATTATATTACTATTAAAAAACATGTTAAAAGGGTGGGTTTATGTATGTGAATTATATTGCAATAAAAATAATTTAAAAAGAGATAAACAATAATATAAGACAGTCACGAAGGACTAAACTACAGTAAAGTGCCCAGTAATTGCTCAATCATATGACAGGATAGGAGAGAACTCAATGAAGGCTGGAGTATCACAAGAAAATCTTATGGAATAGGAGATATTTGAGTTGAATCTTAGAGAATAGGTTAAAAAAAATAGGTAAAGTAAGAGAAAAAAGAAGGAATATTCCAGGTAGGGGGAGCAACGCCTATACAGGATGAAAACAGAAATATTCTAGGTACATTCAGAGGAAATAACAGAATAACCTAGATGGACTGTATTTAAATCGGGGTATAATTAAATTTACAGCAGTAGAGAAAGTCTGGGACTACAGTATGCAGGGTCTTAAATGCCCACAGCATCTGAACTTTAATCCATAGGCATTAGGGAATCATTGGAGGTGGCTGAGTAGGGAACTAAGAAATTATAATTAATAGTTTAGAAAATAAGTGAGGCAGCAAGAATAAACAAGAAATTAGACTTGAATTAAAGACTAGAAAGAATGAGGGCATACATTTTAGAGATATTTTGGGGATAGATAGGACTTAGTGGATATGAATGACTTCATTAGACAGAAAGAATGAAAAAGAGGAATAAATCAAAGCTCTCAGCTTTGAGTTAGATGAGGCAGGAAGGATGTGAGACGGCGATACTAGTGGAGACAGACAGGAAGCTGACAAAGGAGAAGCGTGGGAACTGGGTCATGAGCTCCAGCTGGATTGCTTCTATCGTTTTACACTGTTGACCGAAGACTCATAATGATATATACTGAAAATACCTGAAAATGCAAGCTTGAAAATCAGAGGAGACAACAGGATTGAAGATGGAATTGCATGAAAGATTTACCTAAAATTGATAAGATTATGGGAATGAATGAGAGACGTGAGGCAAGGTGACACTTTGTAAGGAATGCCCACATTTAGCTGTCAGAGAAAGTGGATTAGTGAAGATGAAACTGAGGACATCTAAGAAAGCAGGAAGGAACTGAAGAGAGTGTCCTATTTGGAAGTTAAGGAAGGACAAGTGTCTCAAAGGGCAGGGAGCCAGCAGAGCAATGTTGAAAAATCCTAAAAAAATGAGGATTCAGTAGAGGCCTTTGGATTCAGCAATGAGATCACTGGCAGCCTTAGGAGAAACATTTTAGAAAAGTATAAAGTAGATAAAATAGACTGCAATTAACTGAAAAATGAATGTTACATGTGACATGAAATCATTTAAGCTGTGAAAGCAGACTCTGCTTTGGGGCTGTTTGGTCATAAAAGGAATGAGAGAGATGATTCAGTGGTTTGAATGAGAAGCAGAGCAAGGGATAACCCAGAAGGGTGGGTGGCCTAAAAGTAGCAGACAGTTAGCCAGTTAACAAATTCAAATACTAATCAAGCACCTACCATGTTCTTGGTACCATTCCAAGTGATGAGGGTCTAAGTAATGAACAACATAGACAAAAATTCCTGCCTTTGTGTTTACATCATTCCGATGTATCAATCTACTGTCACTAGTGAGTGGACAAGAGGATATTGCAAAGTTCAGACACTTCTGTTCACTTAGGTAGGGTTCGGTTGTATCATTTCCAACTTACTGACGTTCTAACAACTTACTAACAATTGAGTATGGCTTTTTCAATGTTCTTGATTTTCAAACCAGTATTTTCTCAGCTTTGATAGGAACAACCACAACAGCTAATATGCTAAAAACAAATTTGTGGCCTGCAATGTCACTGACAAAGCAGTATTATTCCGTGGACCAGGTGAGGTCAAGGAGGAGAAGTCACTGGCCCTAAAATGTCAAAAAGCTCTCATAGCATAAATGACTCTGGCACCATTTTTCATTAGCTTCTGCAGTAAAGGAGCTGCCCAGAGATCTATCCACAACTGTCTGTGCTTTTATCTTTATAGGAAATGAAACTTGTTAAAGTTATGCTTGTACGTTTTGCAGGAAACAGCTGCAGTGAATTTAAGTTTATGACAGGAACAATCCAAGTCACAAGATGGTAGAAAACTTTATTAAAGCGTATTAAATGAAGCAGACACATATTTTTTTTTTCTTTTAAGTAAACTTGAATTTTAAAAATTCTCCCTTGGTTCTATCATGCAGCGGTTTGAGGACCACTATTCTAAATTCCTTCTATGGAATTCAAATAATGAAGATAAAATAATTTAGGTAAGTTGCTATCACTTTAAATAGCTTCTGAAATATAGTTTTGAATTGTGGAGACATTACTTCAAGAATTTTGAAGGAATTACAGGGGGAAAAAACAACCTTAAACTTCTTCCAAGAGGGCTTTCTGACCTCCCAATTGCACCTTGTTCTGTAGATACCCCCTCCCACTTCATCTTAACTTTCTGCATGGAACTCTCATCCAATCTGATGTTTCTGTCGTTTATTTGTTCATTTGTTCCTCCTTCCTAGAACACAAATTTCTGAGAGCTGGGCCTTGCCTACAGTGTTCACCACTAAAATTCCAGCACGTAAAAGAGCGTGTGGCACATACTAGTTCCTCAAACAATATTTATTAAATAATGGTGGTTAAAAATGTTTACGGTTATCAATACCCATATTAATCAATAGACATATTCTTTTCTGTACATAACATTTACAATGGGTTTCATGTATATATTTTTATCACACCATGTTCTCATTTTAATGGTTCCATAATAGTCCATCACTAGAAATGCCAAAATTATTTTACCCATTCACCCTGTGGGTGAACACTGAAGGTAGGTCTGACTGTATCTCTACCTGGCTATCTACATAATTTATCCAATAAAATACTAGCATTTAGTTTTGTTCTTCTTTCATCCTTTTATTGGAATTTATATTAGAACTCAGTGAAATATTGAATCAAAAGATTTCAACATTTTATTTTCATGTGTGACAATTTTTTCTGTTGTTAACATACAGTCTGTAGTTAACATGTATAGTCCCCCTAAAATACAGGTATACCCTACTCACTAAATATAATTTTAAATTACCGCTCTCTCTTTCACATTTGCCTCATTAATTCATTAAACAGAAAACTGTATATAATTTGATAATTTCTTATTGTTGGTAAAAGGGAACAGCATTCTAATATAGTAATTGAATTTCTTCTTTTTATTTATGTTCGTATTTTCTGCCAAAATTTGAATTACCTTTGTTTATGCTCTTACTAAATTAATAACAAGTATTCAAAACATACTGGAAATGCAAGTCATACCAAACCACAGACCCAGTGCAGAATAAAGCTGTCCTTCTTCCCTCTCTCACTTTTCTTCTTCCTTCCTCCCTCTTTTTGTCCCTCCTTCCCTTTCTTCCTTCTTTTCTTTATTTTTTTTCCTTTTTTTAAGAAGACAACTTTAAAGAACGTGGGTGCTATAATTTCTGAAGAAATGAAATAAAGGTAACTGAATAAAGAGAATAGAGTTGGTGACAGAAAATGCAAAGATTTTAAAAAGATATGATTAGAATGTTATCAGAAAAAAGAGAAAATGAAGAGGCAATGTTTTTTTTTTAATTAAGGTATTATTGATATACACTCTTATGAAGGTTTCACATGAAAAAACAATTGTGGTGACTACATTTACCCATATTATCAAGACCCCACTCATACCCCAATGCAGTCACTGTCCATCAGTGTAATAAGATGCCACAGATTCACTGTTTGGAAGAGGCAATGTTTAACAACATTCTATAGCATTGTCTCAGAGGAAGATGCTGAATATGTAGGGTGACCTTGCTGAGCCCAGTTACTCCTTGTAAAAGGAGAAATGACAGATGCTCTTTTTGGATGTTCCATAAGCAGAGAATGAGGCAGCCCACAAGAGATTTTACAGGCAATCAGAGGTGGAGATGGAAGCAAAGGGAGTCATTTTAACAAAAGGAGGTAAAATTCAAGGACTAGATTCAAATGACCCCATCCTGCTAAGTCGAGATGCAAAGCTGTCCAGGTTAGGAATCCCTGATGTCCACATTTCAGCCAGTAGGGCAGTAATGAGAACAAAGAGCAAGGAGACAGAGTTGGCAAGAAAGAGCAATGTTCTACTGTAACTAAGACTCCTCTTTATAAGGCATCCCAATTTAGAGCTATGCCTACACATCCGAGGACTGAAACAGGAGGAAACTGATTTAAATTACTACAAGAAATATATTGGTTTAAATAAGGGGAAGAGAAACTACTTTTTGTTAAATATACACTATACAACAGGCATTAGGTAGAAGCATTATATCCAGTAAACTATTTATTTCTCACCTCAACCCAAATAAGGTGGGTGTGATTCCATTTTACAGATGAAGAAGTAGAGTTTAAAGATATGTCACTGCCCAAGGTCACAAAGCTAGTAAAAGAGGAGCTGGGATTCAAACTCCAGCCTAACCCCACATTCCTCATACTGTCTCTCTTAAGATTAAAAAGGAAAATCTCTGTCTTCCACAAAGATACACCATCTTATATCAATTCTGTAATTCACTTTTCTCCCCATACCATAATGTCTTTGAAATCTCATGGTGTCATAGACTAAATGGCAGCATTTTTCTTTCTCAGTGTTATATAAAATCATGCTGCATCCAATGAACAGATTCAATGAAATACTTAGATATGTGACTGGCCCTTGACAGAAGTTCTGGGAGAGATATTTTATTTTAATTTTAAGTAGTTTAGATTTGGATATTCACTCTTGGATAGATGGTAGGGTCTGGAATTAAAAATTTCTAAGGTGGAGTCTTTGTTTAGCTCTCTGTTCTTTACACTTAGATATTTTCTGAAAATCTACCTTTCAATACTTGCCAAAAATCATTTTCTACAGAAGCTCTTTTGCTTTGCTTCTCTGAAAAAAAAATAAACATTTTGTGACAGAGTGCACCTACAAAAAAGACCTTTCATTAATAATGCAAAAGTAAGGTGGGCTTGGGGTGTCCTGTAAAATCACTGAAGGATCATGGAGGAGAAAACTCAGGACACCCAAGAAAGTAGGCACACACTGCAGCTCCTCCACCTCCTACTCCGGAGGGCAGAAACTCATGGTGGGAGGAGGCGGTGAACAGGATGGCCATCCGTGATGGAGGCGAGGGCTAAACAAGCCTGTGCTCCTCCACACCCCTGACTCTGTTTCCTAATGTGGGGACAGGGTGGAGCTCCATGTCTCCCACTCGAAACCCCAGGGGTAAATATGAAAGGTGACCACCAAACACGACTAGGGCACTCATCCTTTTTAATAGGTGGGGACCAGTCACGTGGAAGAGTCCATGATTGAGAAGGAAGAAGCCACTAAGGCTCTCGGTATCAGCCAAAGGTAAATTTTCATACTGCTACTTTTAAACCAAATATTGCTTCTTACTCCAGAGTCCCCCACAGACCTCATCTCAGAGGTTCAAAACCAGGTACAAGGATGGCTTCTTCTGGGAAGCTGTTTCCCACCAAGCACTTTAAATTCTTATCTTATAGACTGATTGGACTTCGTAGTAACTGTATTTCATGGACTTTCGTTCACTGACTCTCATTAGGATATAAGCTTTTTGAAGGTAAAAACCGTTTTTCACTCACCTCACCATCCCCAGTTCCTGCTCCAACCAAAACTTTTGAGTTAGACTCTATTAAGAAACTAGAGAGACCATCTCCAACACCACTTCCATCAGCAACTCGGCTTCTCAAGGCACTTGGACTAGGACAAAAATAAACATGTCTTTATCTTGTACACAACTTTACTTTCCTTCAAATATTCCAGAGATTAATTAGTTCCAAGCACTTCAGCTTTTATTCTCTTGGCTTAACCTTTCTGAGAGGGCAGAGGCAGCTCAATTCACTATTTGTAGCTGACCCTCATCAGTATCCTCCCAATGCCCTGTTCCCAAGCCAGCAGGAATGGTGAGCCCCACTTGTGCATTCTACACTCCAGGCTGACACCCTCCTCCAACCAGCACCCCCACCCAGTCTCTCCACGACCCTTCTGTCTGTCACTCCTCAGGGATCCTGCACTGAACCTCTTCTCCGAGCTACATTAACACAAGCCTCGAAGATTCTTTCCCCACTCCTCTAAGCAAATAAGGAACATTTGGGGGTCTTTCCTACATTATCAAACACTGCACTAAGTGTTTTGCATATGTATTTCATTTCACCCTAACAATAGCCCTCAGGCATAGATTGACTAATAGCAGACAAGTTGACTAAAGCACTAAGAGGGTAACGAATTTACCCAAGGTCACGACTAGTAAGAGGAAGCACAGGAATCTGAACCCAGGGTATCTGCGTGAGACCCCAGCGTGGGCTCTGCCTTCCATTTCTCTTCAAACACCAACTGTAACGCTTTCACTTACAACCTCACATCGACCTAGGTTTGTTTTCGTTGCTTGTTTTGCTTTGTTTTTCATTTTTATTTTGAAATCATTTTAGATTCACATGCAAGTTGCTAAAACATTACAAAAGCTCCTGGGTACGCTCTCCCAGCTTCACCCGTGTTCACATCTTATGTAATCATAGTACAATTGCCAAAACCGGGAAACTGACATTTGTATAATACTATTAACTAAACCTTAGGATTTACTTAGATTTCATCAGTTTTTACAAACACTATTTTTTGTATGTGTATCATTTACTTACCACATGTGTAGAGATTCACATAATGACCACCACAACCAAAATTCAGAACAGTTCCACCACCCCAAAAACACTCCCTTGAGAACACAGAACTCCCCCATAACCACCAAGAAACTCCCTCGGGCTGTCCCTTTATAGTCACACAGCCATCCCTAACCCCCAGCAACCACGGATCTGTTCACCATGACATATGTAGCCATTTTAAGAATATTCTACAGATAGAATCTACAGTATGTATCCTTGTGAGACTGACTTTTTTTCACTCAACATAATACCTTTGAGATCCATCAGTTGTGTATGTACCAATAGTTTGCTCCTTTTTTCTTGTTGGGTAGTATTCCATTGAGTGAATACAGTTAGTTTACCTGTCACTGTAGTTTTTCCTAACACCCTATACTGCTTCTACTATCATAAAGTAGTGATTCTCAAAATATGTTGGAAGGCCTTCCTTCATCTGGGAATGACTGTAAAAAAAAAATGTAGAATTCTGGGCCCCATTTCAAATCTCTTCACTCTGAATATCTGTGGGTAAGACATAGGGTTAAAATAGCTGTAGTTCAAGTACTCCAATATAGAATATTGATTTCTTTTTACTTGCATTAAGCTAGAAACCAATATAGTTAACATTTAGGTTAGGAATGGTGACAGTTAACCGGCATTCTAATTACAAAACTCATTCTCCAGAGGCTATTAGCAATACTGATCAACATCAGACCCTTTGCTAATTAGCCTAATAAATGTCAGAACTTGTTTTGAAAATGAGTGGTTTGCTACATAGCATAGGCATGTTAGAAACGGGTTCGCATTGTTGAAATGGAAGTTATTAATACTTTAGAAACATCCCCCACCCTTGCCCAAACAGGATATAAGTAGCCAACAATGTCGGTAACCTCTACCCTTATGCCCTAGACTTATGCCAGCCATGAACCTGGAGGGCTCTGGTGAGAGAATCTTGTGCATAAAATGAAGGTTCCTGTGGCCAGGATTCTCACCTAGCCCTGGTTGGCTAGCTCACTACACGTGTGCGGGTAATACATTGTTACTAACTCTATATAAAAAGCCCTGCCCAGTGCTCTGGGCAACATGTGGCACAGCTGCAAGGCTGCAGGAGAGCAGAGGCTGGAGTGGTGGCAGCACAGAAGACAGAGGCCCAGAGGACAGCTGTGTGGGTAGAGAGGCCCAGAGGTATAGACCAGCTTGCTGCATGCAGACTCACTCCGAATGAACGGGATTTTAGTGATTGACCTGCTACCATGGAAATAAAGTTGGGTATAACTCGTTCACCCCAAGAACGTTCAGGTCATTTCTTTGGTCACATTGAATCCATCCATAGTGAACTTGCCCGGAGCAGAAACCTATTGGCAAGACAATCTTACCTCAGAAACCTTGGCCTGCCTGCTCAATGGAAGTTTTCACATGGAACATTAGGAAGAGAAGTACCCAAAGGACACAGAACCTAAGGGGGTGACAAGCACTAACTGTCATGTTCTCTCATCAGAACCTAGGGCAGCACCTGGCACAGAGCTGGCCCTCAGTAATTATCTAGTGAATTTTTTTAAGTGCTCTTCTCTTTTGCACTTTACTAGTACTAGCTAACGTCATAAAACCAATTAATCCTTAATTAGTGAAATTCAAAGTCTTCAGTAAATAAATACTTTCATTAGGTTCAAGATAAATGACCCATGTAGACATAATGCATCAGCAGTTTGTAAGATTCCCAATAGTTTCGCTTTCAAGTGTTTCACAGTGTCAGAGGAGAAGCAGAGGGACATGTCTTCTTGCCTCCCCAAGATTCCAAGATAACCTCCTGATACTTTGGGGGAGGGGGGAAGTGTAATGCAAAAAAAAAAAAAAGTAAAAATTAATGACAAAGGGCATCTGGTGGTGAAATCTGTCACCAACATGTCACAATTGCCTCTCTGTACTACACTTGTCACTCAAGACCATTACTCAGGATCAGACACCAGAAAACAAGAGTTTCCAAGCCCTGTGAAAAGCTGCACCCTGGAAGCCCATGCATTCATGCATGAATGTGTTCTGCCCCTGTCTAACTCCACCATTCCTGGTTGGTTCCCCTCACACTGACCTAGCTGACTCAGTCAGATCTAGTTCCTTGCAGGTGCCCTGCTTCAGGACAGAGTTCGAACTCACTCACACCTGGACACGACCCTCTCCCACTTCCTAACTGTATGATCTTAATCAGAATACTCACCAGGCTAAGCCTCAGTTTCCCCGTGTATAAAGTGGAAATTAAATATACTATAGGATTTTTCTAAGAATTAAATAAAGGAGATTAATGTAAAGTTAAATAGTGTCCAATAAATGGTATATACATTATTTCTAAACCAATCCTAACCTGATATCAACTATACTACCATTCATTGATCACCAGTGACTGAGGTTTACAATCTGTCTTATTTCCACGGGCTTCCTAGAGCCCTAAGCATTTGGCTGGCTCTCCTCCTGTCTTTATTCTGACCCAGTTTATATGACTGGGCCCTTGGTTTCATAGAGCCTCCAGCCTGAATGATCTATCCCTCACCATAAAACGGGGTCTGGTTCCCTATACCTCTAGCTGCAGATGGAAACCTGTGCTCCTCAAACTGTGGAACACAGACCAATGCTAGAATGCTCTTTCTCTCTTTTTTTAAACTTATTCATGAAAAGATACATACAGAAAGCAAGAGTGAAGCATTTAGTGATCCTCACCTCACTGAATAGGGTACAGATCATTCTGGCCATTGTTGACCTTTTGGAGCAAGTTGTATGTGATGTGATTGTCATACTGGTAATTCACTATAGGCCCACATTACAGCATATGATATATGTTGATATATATTACTCGTTGGTTTGCCAACTAAAACCCTCCTAAAAAATAAAAATTTGAGAAATTCTTTATAAATTATCATTCTATGAGAAAAGATCTATTGAGGATATTGGAAATAGGGAGCAAACTGTTTTCTCAAGATAAGGAGCCAGTCTGGTACTAGACTCATTTATCTGTTTGATATCTTCAGTATTTTATAATTATCAATATTTATTTGGTAAATATTGATATTATCAATAATATTTGACCAGACTCATTTATCTGTTTGTAATCTTAAATATTTTATAATTATCAATATTTATTTGGTAAATATTGATAATAATATTTGATAAATACTGAAGATAAATAAATAAAATTAATAAATCCATTGCAAGAGGGCTGAATGACGTTTTACAGTGGCAGGTAAGATGAAAGGGCAAAAGCAAATGCAAGAAGATTAGAAAAGCAGAATGTTGATAGGTGGCAACGGCAGGTAGCCTAGCCTAATTTGACAGTTAAGCAAGGAAATGGTTGATGATTTTGATATAACACATCTCCAAAGAGCTATTATCATTTTATAGTATTACAAAAATACAATATTTTGAATTTTCCATTCCATCAAAAGAAGATCCATAAGTTAAAAGTTAATTCTTCCAGAATCAATTTTTTCAATCATAAGAAAAAGTTCTCTGAAAACTACAAGACACTCATGAGAGAAATTGAAGAAGATACCAATAAATGGAAACACATCCTGTGCTCATGGATGGGAAGAATTAATATTGTCAAAAAGGCCATCCTGCCTAAAGCAACCTACAGATTCAATGCAATCCCTATCAAAATACCAACAGCATTCTTCAATGAATTAGAGCAAATCATCCTAAAATACATATGGAATGACAAAAGACCCCGAATAGCCAAAGCAATCCTGAGAAGGAAGGATGAAGTGGGGAAATTATGCTCCCTGACTTCAAGCTCTACTACAAAGGCACAGTAATCAAGACAATTTGGCACTGGCACAAGAACAGACCCATAGACCAATGGAACAGACTAGAGAGCCCAGATATAAACCCAAGCAAAGATAGTCAATTAATATGCAATAAAGGAGCCACGGATATACAATGGGGAAATGACAGCCTCTTCAACAGCTGGTGTTGGCAAAACTGGAAAGCTACATAAAAGAGAATGAAACTGGATTATTGTCTAACCCCATACACAAAAGTAAACTCAAAACAGATCAAAGACCTGAATGTAAGTCATGAAACCATAAAACTCTTTGAAAAAATATAGGCAAAAATCTCTTGGACATAAACATGAGCAACTTCTTCATGAACATATGTCCTCGGGCAAGGGAAACAAAAGCAAAAATGAAGAGGTGGGACTATATCAAGCTGAAAAGCTTCTGTACAGCAAAGGACACCATCAGTAGAACAAAAAAGCATCCTACAGTATGGGAGAATATATTCATAAATGCCATATCCGATAAGGGGTTGACATCCAAATTATATAAAGAGCTCACACACCTCAACAAACAAAAAGCAAATAGGCCAATTAAAAAATGGGCAGAAGAGCTGAACAGACACATCTCCAAAGAAGAAATTCAGGTTGCCAACAGGCACATGAAAAGATACTCCACATCGCTAATCATCAGAGAAGTGCAAATTAAAACCACAGTGAGATATCATCTCACACCAATTAGGATGGCCACCACCCAGAAGACAAACAACAAATGTTGGCGAGGATGTGGAGAAAGGGGAACCCTCCTACACTGCTGGTGGGAATACAAATTAGTTCAACCATTGTGGAAAGCAGTATGGAGGTTCCTCAAAAAACTCAAAATAGAAATACCATTGGACCCAGGAATTCCACTCCTAGGAATTTACTCTAAGAATGCAGCAGCCCAGTTTCAAAAAGACAGATGCACCCCTATGTTTATTGCAGCACTATTTACAATAGCCAAGAAATGGAAGCAACCTAAGTGTCCATCAGTAGATGAATGGATAAGGAAGATGTGGTACATACACACAATGGAATATTATTAAGCCATAAGAGGAAAACAAATTCTACCATTTGCAACAACATGGATGGAGCTAGAGGGTATTATGCTCAGTGAAATAAGCCAGGCTGAGAAAGACAAGTATCAAATGATTTCACTCATCTATGGAGTATAAAGACAAAGAAAAAAACTGAAGGAACAAAACAGCAGCAGACTCACAGAACCCAAGAATGGACTAACAGTTACCAAAGGAAAAGGGACTGGGGAAGATGGGTGGGAAGGGAGGGATAAGGGGGAAAAAGGGGTATTACAATTAGCACATATAATGTAGCAGGGTGGGGGATATGGGGAAGACTGTATAACACAGAGAAGACAAGTAATGACTCTATAGCATCTTACTATGCTGATGGACAGTGACTGTAATGGGGTATGTGGTGGGGACTTGATAATAGGGGGAGTCTAGTAACCATAATGTTGCTCATGCAATTGTACATTAATAATACCAAAATAAAATAAAATAAATAAATAAATGAAGGTTGAGTTGAAATACTTTGAGTTGAAATTAATATAGTTGACATAAATGATGAGAATACTTGAAATCTTACTGAAAATTCATGGAAAAATAGCCAGGATATTATCTTGTCAGTAAAATGGAAGTTACTGTTTATAAAAGGAATGTTACTAGCCTTGATTCAAGAATAAATGTAACAAAAGATAATTCAGAAATTGATGCATCAGCATCTTATTTTCATTCTATGAAACAGAAGGATATGATGAAGAAAGAAGTAGACAAAAGAGATACAGATTATGACACAGTTACCCTAGATAGTTCCCCTAAGACAGGGAATTTAAGAGTATTCCATCCAAACATGTTGAAAGGAAAATATTTGCATGCTTAAAGGACTGAGGCTTGCTTTCCTTTAGAAATTACCATAGTCAGAGAACAGTCCAAGTTCCCAATTAAGCTATGAGAGTCAGGTGTTACAACATATGTAGAAGTGATACTTAGAGCTTTAGTCTTCAGCATTCACTAGCTGCATGACCCTGGGCAAATTATTCAACCTCTCTGTGACTCAGTTTTAGAACAACTATGAAAATTTAGAAAATCTATGAAAAACAATTAGCACCAGGCATGTCAAAGTACAAGTTTTTAATAATTGTCACCTACATTATCATAATAATAGCAACTATTATTAAATCCCTTGTTTAGCTGAAAGTTCATTATTTCTGCTAAAAATTCCTTATTTTCTCTGGAGAGCCTTTTGGTCACAAGTCATACAACTGCAACCCCACAAGATATCACCATGACTACAACTTTCTCTCAGCTAGTTGATAAGATCACTAAAAGTAGGGAGCACAATTCCTGGAGCACTTGTAGTTCTGCGTAGCCCTTATTTCAGAACTCTGAACTCTGAATAATGAGTTCCATATTGACTAAAAAGAAGCTTTCTCTGCCCTTATAAAGAGGAAGCAAACATTTTATTCACCTTTCTTTAATGTTAAATTCAGTTTTGCAAGCGTATTCTCAAGCTAGTGATACAGAAAACATTATGAAATGATGCTGTATCTCTGTCCTCTTGCAAGTTAGAGGCTGGCTGAAGTAATGAGAATCACACTAACACAAGGGAGAATTACAGCACTAACAGCGCTAACAGTTTTGAGACGAGAAAGGAGACAGAACAATGGAGAAACGTCATTAAGTTAAGATTTACTGCATCGAAGTGGGTTCAGAAGGCCACAGGAGAAGGAAGGGCACTCTAGTCTTAAAAAAACACTATTCATCTTCACCTTTCTCTTTCTGCTGTCTAGATAACATAAATCAGGTCAACCATGTGATTCCTTGCCAGACAGTCACCATGATTCTGTGGTCCTTCCAAAATAATGCTGATTTCTTGTTCCTTAATTACCTTCAGCCTTTGAGCAATGTTATTGCCTGAAGTTGTCACTTTCTTAATCTTCAGTATTTTTTCCATTTTAGAAAAACATATAAAAATGTAAAACCAAAAGAGAAAGAAAGTCTTCAATAATATGTAAGAAATAAATGAAAAAAGGATTCATCATTCAGTTCACTAACTCATTCAACATACATTTAAATGAGTCTTACCATGTTTGAGATGGCACAACACACAGGACTAGGGGCTGGGTTAGACATGAGTTCCTGCCCCAGGGATCTCTGCCTTTAAGGAACTCATTCATATCTATGAGACAAGACTGATGATAAACAACTGGAGTGTAAAAGGACACTTCCAAAAAATGTACAGAATGCTACCAGTACAAAGTACAATGCATATGTTTATGAACATGAAAAAGGTGTTTATTACACATTAAGCTAAAAAAGCGGGTTGCAAAATGATCCTAACTTGGTGGTTTTATAAAATCATATATGTCTCTGTAAGAAACATATTTACATACAAAAGTTTAAAAATCTAAGTGAAAATATTATCATTGATTATGTGTGAATGGTGGGATTATGGATGTGTTTTTTTCTCGTTTTTACAGTCTACATTTTCTAATTTTGTTTCTCTAATTTAAAAGGCATCAAAATGCAATATGATGTTGCACTAATGAGTATCATAAAGCGCAAAGGGCATGGAGAAAATGAGCACTTAAGTGTTGGGGGGTGTCAGAAACGGTTTCCCAGTACAAAGGACAGAAGGTTTGAGTACACAACATAGACTAAATTTTACAAACAGACCTCCATGTCCACCTGGGGAGGAACAAAGTCAATGATAAAAGGACTTTGGAACCTAACAAAGATAGGAGTCATGTTAATTTGAAGTAAGGAAGTAAAACGTACCTATAATATCCAGGTGTATACATCAAACGGGCACAGAGCTTGGAGAAGAGAAGAGAAAGCAGACAGGTGCCAGAGGAACAGAGTAAGTCCATTGAAACATCTCTACCTATCTCTTCACCCAAATCAATGGGCATTGCCCAAGGTGGGCTGGTGATTCTGCACGGGTTCTCTGTCGCATGCTATCTCTAGGCTGGAGAGAGGAAGCCAACTTGACTCTGTTAGACAAGTAGGTAAGTGAAAGAACCGAAAAGATGAGGGGGATGAAGCAGGAAAGAAATGAAAAGCAATGTCAGGTACTATAGAACAGGTTAAAGATACTTCAACAAAAACACATCAGAAATTAATGTTAAGAAAGGTGACACAGGAGGTTCAAATGTGCGCCATTCCATGAGTATTAACGAAAAAGGAGGGAGCAAGGTCCCAGTGTGAGCATTTGATCAAAATGTGACTACCACAGTAAGACACAGCACAGTAGAAATACGGTGGTGCTTGGTTTTGTAATATGTTTTAATCAAGGTGCTTTTTTATGGCAAAAACAGAAACAGGTGGGGAAGGTCACTCATTTGGCTAGGTCAGTCCCTCATTTTGATTTGTGGAGGTCCTGCTACAGTTCACTATATGCTACAATGTCTTCTCAAAAATAGTACTCATCTCTACTGTGTCATGTTATAAGTGAAATTAACATGGGAGGGAGGTTAGAACAAACTAGAAAAAAGTAAATTTTTACAATTTTTATTTGTAATCACTTCATCAGAGAGCAAACTGGTGAGCTCTCCTTTTATTGCTATAGTTTACTTCTGATCTCATCAGACCTTCTATTTTTTTATATGTTCCTTGTGCTTTAAGTAATTGCAGTTGCTCTATTTTTTTGAAAAAGAGACAACTGGAGGGGTGTCAGGGGATGAGTGACATAGGTAGAGGAGATAAACTTCAAATTATAAAATAATTCAGTCACAGGGATGGAAGTGTAGCATTGGGAATACAATTCATAATATTTGTATGGTGACAAACGGTAAGGACACTTTTTATGGTAAGCCCTTAATAGTGAATATAATTGGTGAGTCACTAAGTTGTCCATCTGAAACCAATATAATATTGCACATAAACTGTATTCCAATTATTTTTTGAAAGAAACTAATAGTAAATATTTTTCCAACCATCAAGGGAAAAACATTACTAAGTCAATAGGTAGAATCTATGAAAAATCTATTCATTGGCTTCTCTGTTCTATCATTTATAGGATTATCTGCATTTTGACTGGATAATCACTGAGTTACTCCCCCAAGCATTTTTCCTCCCTTTGTACTAAACTATTTAACCCATAAGGCTGTTTACACCTTAAATCATTTTGGTATAAACTAAAAAGAACAAAACTGGCTCAGCTCTTTAATCCTTTTTATAAAACCAGAACTTGACCTAGTAAAAATGTATCTAAGACTAGCAAAATCTTCATAAAACTATTATATTAATAATCTGAGTTTTATAAGGAACTCAAGGTTTAGCCCAGAACCTAAGAATAGATACAAAATCAAAAAGGGTTGACAAATAAATGAAAAAAATGTCTTCAGTTTTCTTATCAAATTTGTCAGAGACCAAAAAAATTACACTGATCAATAGGAAAGGAAGGAGGCAATGAGATGACATACAGAGAGACATTGTTTGTTTGAAAACTTAAAAAACACTCAAGCAACCTAAGTGCCCATCAGTAGATGAATGGATTAAGAAGATGTGGTACATATACACAATGGAATATTACTCAGCCATAAGAAAAAAACAAATCCTACCATTTGCAACAACATGAATGGAGCTGGAGGGTATTATGCTCAGTGAAATAAACCAAGCCGGAAAAAGACAAGTACCAAATGATCTCACTCATATGTGGAGTATAAGAACAAAGAAAAAAAACTGAAGGAACAAAACAGCAGACTCACAGAACCCAAGAATGGACTAATAGTTACCAAAGGGAAAGGGACTGGGGAAGAAGGGCGGGAAGGGAGGAATAAGAGGGTAAAAGGAGCATTACGATTGGCAGACATAGGGTGGGGGGCACGGGGGGGACTGTACAGCTCAGAGAAGACAAGTAGTGATTCTCATCTCACTACACTGATGGACAGTGACTGTAATAGGGTTGGTGGGGGGGACCTGATGAAGGGGGTAGTTTAATCATCACAATATTGCTCATGTAATTGTAGGTTAATGATACTAAAATAAAATATATTGTTAAAAAAAACAAAAACACTCAAGAAAATTCTTGTTCTGCTTAATTGCTATAGAAGTCCCCATCTCCAATCTCCTTGCTCTTGGCATTGACCTATTAAAGCCTAAATCTCTATTATAAACTTTTCCCATAGCCACATCCACTGCTTACACCAGGATAGGAGACTCTGGGCTCTAATAACAGAATGAAAGCTATTTTGTATCAAGCTCTTGCCATTCTTGGACACTGTTTCAACAGCCTCACAGGAATTAGGACAATCTGATCTCCACTCCAGCCCCTCTGAATGGCATCATTAGTCTCATTTTACAGTTGAGACACAGAGACTAACAGGGATTTACTTAGAATTTCTCAAGGTCCCAGAAGTGAGTGAACTAGCAGACTGGGAGGGTTGGAGTACTAAATGGCCACAGAAACCAGATCTACAAGATAGAAAGCCTCATATTCTCAAATGTTATCTGAGAGCTATCTGGAGTCATTCCAAGAATCAGAGCTATGGAACTGTTTATTTTTCCATGTTTAAAATAAGCTTTTGTAGATTAAAATTTGTTTCCAAATTGAAAAAGTAATCCCTCTGTAATCATGTGGCCAAAATGTGTTTTCTGCCTTTCCATTGAGTTTTCAATCTTTTTCAGTTGTATCCAGCATCTGAGCAGCTTAAAGTAAGGGTTATGAGTGTAGGCTCTGGATTCAGTTCTCTCGCGGTGAAATGGGGATGGTAGGTACCTCGTGCAGGTTTGTAAAGACTAAGTAAAATAATGTACCTCACCCACTCAACATAGCAATAATAATTTAATAGCCAACCTGTGGAGCTATTAATAGGTATAATTCTAAGAACTTTACATGGACTAACTCTTAAATAACAAAGTGACCCTACAAGGAAGGTACTTTTATTATCCCCATTATACAGACAAGAAACTATGGCAAAGAGGGTTTAACAAACTTTCCAAAGACACAGAGCTGGTGTCAGGGCTGTGCTCCTAACCATGACACTGCACAGCCCCCACCGAGCGTACAGTAAGTGTTCAATGAAATGCTAGCTCTCTAGACAATTCACTTAAGGCTCACTGAGGAGAGACCTTATTAATTATTGAATCACTAAGAAATCAGTCGTTTATAAAGTCTTCTCCACAGCATCCAAAGACAATCGTTTTGCTGTTGGGTAGTTGTATGCACAGTCAATTCCCTGTCACCAAGGCTGGCCTGGAACACAAGCTCTGCAAGCATCCAGAGTGACCAGTGTACATGAAGTGAGGGACACTATACCAACAGTCAAGAACACAATTTTCTAGCCCTGGCTCTGCCCTTGATCAAGGCATTTAAATTGTCTCAGCTTCCATTTCTCTTCTACAAATCAAATGGAATGGGACAAGATAATTGGAAAGGCTCTTTCCTCCTCTGAAATCTCAGGATTCTATGAGGGCATGGTCTGAGTAAAGTGTTCCTGTTAAAACACCAGTGGTCCAATATGCCAGTGGGCTCTTCATACTCATGACAAGGATGAGGACATTCAGAACTCCTACTTTCTTGATATTTGTCATACATGAGAAAATGGTCTGGGAAGAAGGTCTCAAAAACAACAACAAAAATCTAAAGACACTGAAGACAAATTTTTTTAAGGATCATGATTTCTCTTCAATAACTAATACTAATCCCATCCGTATCTAGTTGTGCTGGTTTATTTCCATTAAAATTTCCCTTGGCCACAAGAGACCCAAGACAGTCTACATGTTTGTAGACAGAAGGACAAAATGAAGAGATTAAGGACAGAAGGACAAAAATGAATAGGGATTCTCAGGGGTATTTTTCTTAAAGGACAAGAGCATCAGCTTAACTGGCATATGTGAATTACCCACATGTAAAAGCACCGACAAATAATTTTTTATCTTAGACTGCCTTACTTACTATGCAATTGTATTCCTGGCCCCTGTTTAGTTTTGCTATCGTTTTTCTATTTATTGCTGTAACAAATTACCGCAAACTTAATGGCTTAGAACAACACAAATTCGTTATCTGGCAGTTCTGCAGATCAAAAGCGCAAGGTCAAGATGTTGGCAGAGCTGTATTCCTTTCTGGAGGCTCTAGGAAAGAATCTGTTTTCCTTGTTTTTCCAGTTTAGGAGGCTTATGACCCACTTCCTCCACTTCCAAGCCAGCAGACCAGCATCTCGTGGACCCAACTCCTCCCTGCATCACATCTCTCTCTTCTGTCTCCCTCTTCTACTTTTAAGGACCCTTGTGACTATACTGGACCCACCCAAATAACCAGCAAAATTTATTTTCAGGTCAGCTGATTATCAACTTTAATTCCATTTGCAACCTGAAATCCCCTTTGCTATGGAACAACATATTCAGTTTCCTGCATTAGAACTTGGGCCCCATCTTTCGGGGATCGGGGAAGGTGTATTGTTCTGCTTACCACCATCTCTTCCTTCTTCCTGTTGTCCTTCAGATGCAGTGAACTCAAGGAAGATCGGTATAAATAAATACTTACAAAATCAAATAGGAATTGGAAAATAAAATAAATAAATTGGAAATCCTTCACTTCCTTCCAACTACAGGATGCACAGGATTCCAAAGTCAAATGAGAAGCATGTTTCTAGTAGTTCCCATTGCCCGATGTCTGCTCACTTGCTCTCCTCCATTTGCATGTTTGACAATTCTTGACATTTGGCAGGAATTGCTTTAGTTTCTTTTCTAGGTAAATTGGTCCTTTTGTTATGTTTTGTAATATTTAGGACATAATGACATCAACAACCAACCTCGGAATGTACGAAACCACACTCAATCCTTTCCCGCTAAGCAACTCTATGGCTCCTGGGCCTCAACAACCTCCCGGTTTCATAAACCTAGGAAACCAGGTTCATCATGGTCCACCTCCCTTCATCCCTCCTCTTGGAGCTTTTACTAACTACCAACAGGGTCAAGGAAATATACAGATGGCAAATCCAGCCACAGGAATAGCAATCACCAAGCTTAAAGAAGAAGCAAAGATACTAGGGGTAAGTCTACTTACTACTATAATTTTAATTTGGCATTTGCAAGGTTTTATTGTCCTTATGAGTTATAGATGGAGAGAAGTTTACGAACTCCCGACATAGATCCATTCAATAAAAAGTTTTGAATGTTACTCTAGAAACCATATCTCTTTTAGGTAGAAATAATTAGTCTTCAAAAAGACTTTAACCTAAATTCATTTTATTTTAGATTCAAGCAAGAACCTAGGAGGTGACAACAGACTCTTCCTAGCATGATGACTCAGTAATATTGACATTCTGGGAACACCACTACTTCTAGGGAAAACTGGGTGTGAAAGAATTGGGGGCATTTCATCTGCCATCCCTTCCACCCAGTGCCCGAGGAGATGTTATGATTTAATTGCCACAAAGGGCACTTTAAACAATCATAATCTTGTTTATGTAAGCATTGTAAATCATGCCCTACTTGTAGATGAAGACTCCACTTGCCTAGACAGAACTGTTAGCCCCTTGGCCGTGCATTCCAGATTTCTCATTCACGCCACGAAAATAATTCCACCAAACTGTACTGTCTCCCCCTGGGTACAGTTCTAACTTCTCGGCTTAAGCATTCAGTAAAGCATATGGAGTGCCCATTATCTGCCAGAAACTCTTCTCACCATCTTACTACGTATTTCAAGTTTCAACGTTTTAGGAAAGTAAAAATGAGCACTGATTCTCCTCCAGCAGGCAGATCTAAGCTGTGGAGGTGGACCCTCAGGTCCTCCTCCTTCCAAGGAGAGGAAATTCCCTGCTCCCACTGAGCAAATGGGACAGAGTAACACTGCACACAGCCGACTACACACACACACATTGGAAATACGGCAGAGAACAAAATAGGCACGATCTCTGCCATCATGGAACCTAGAACCTAGTGGGGGAAATCAGACTACACACACAATAAAGGCTTAAAGCACATAGTGTTAGAAGGTGATAAATGATACTGAGAGAATACAGTAGGGTAAAAGGGATACAAGTACCAGTCAGTGAGGAGGTATCAATTTCAAGCTGGTCTGAGTTGGCTTTCCTAACAAGATGACATTGGAGCAAAGGCGTGAAGGATGGGTGGAGCCATGCAGATACCAGTGCAAAAGCTTCCCGGTAAAGTTGGAAAGGTCTCAGAGGAAAATGTGTGTGATGTGTTTGCTGAATAGGGAGGAGGCCAATAAAGAACAGCATGATGGAGGAAGGGAGCGGTTACAAGGGGAGCAGTGCGGTGGTAGAGACCAGACCCTGTGAGGCCTGGAGGGCAGACGTCTCTGGCTTTTACTCTGGAGCCACTGGAGCATTCTGCCTGGTGCCGAAAAGGCACACAATAAAAGTACTTTTAAGTGAATGGTGCCATTTTGTTTTTTAAAAGCTCCATTTGCAAAAGCTACTTCCTCTCCCTGAAGATTGTGCATCTATACCATTAGGAGCCCCCAGTCACCACAGTGGTGCAGGGGCCTCCGGTGGTAGGACGTGGCGCATCTGCCCAAAATGACTCTGAACTTAAAGTGGTTCTATGGCCAAAAATCCAGAGTGAATTAAATGACCAAGTTACTAAATCTGGCCCGTAGGCAATTTTGGTCAGTAAATGGTCTGGCCAGTGATCTACTAGGAGAAAAGAAGGCCAGTATTAATCCAAAAGCTGACTGCTCCTCATCAAGATTATGGCAAGGATGAGGATGGGAAGTCTGTAGCCCGATGACTGGGTTGCTGCTCTAAAAAAGAGCTTGTAAAAACTCAATATAATGTCTAACACAAGAGTACTTCAAATGAGATCCACAACTGGCTAAAAGCAACCCATGACAGCCCTGAAGTTACATGCAAAAGTCTGGTGTGTATATATGAATATATAAGGATAGTTTTGTAAAGAAGAAGGCTCATAACTTTCATTAAGGTCTCAAAGAAATTCATTATTCAAAAAAATATTAATCTCAAAGCATTATTTAGGAAGCTGCGATTTTTCTCTAATTCTGATTCAGTTTAATTGCATTCAGTAGCTTTTTACCAAAGAAGTAAATACAACAATCTGTATTTGCTGTCTTCCTGGACAGGTAAGATGTAAACTTGGGGAGAAACATGTAGTAAATCTACAGTTAACTTCTGGTCAAATCTAGTTATTTCTCACAAATCTGTTTACTCAGGATGAAGGAGCAAGAAGGTATAAAAATGCCCCCCCCCCCCCCGTCTTTGAGAATATATGCCTTAGCCAATAAGAAAATTATTGCATACCTGCAATTAAAAGAAGAATATAAATTAGTACAAAGCCAAGTAATAAGTGTGTGATTTATATCCTAAGGTACAACAGAAACTCGGATGGAAAAAAGATAGCTTAAACTGACTGACAGAATCAAAGAAGACTTCATGGGGGGTGGAGCTGAGCTGAGCCTGGTGGGAGGCCATACTGAGTAGTACTTAAGACATAAGCTCTGGAATCAATTTGCTGCATTAAATTCCCAGATCTACCCCTCAGTAAATGTGTAACCTTGGACACTGCTATGGTCTGAATATTTATATACTCCCCTCCAAAATTCATATATTGAAATCCTAACTCCAAAGATGACAGTATTAGGAGGTCGGCCTTTGGGAGGTGCCTATTAGGTCATAAGGGTGGAGCCCTCACGAATGGGCGTAGTGCCTTAATAAATGAGGCTCCTGAGCTATCCCTAGCCCTTCCCACCATGTGAGGACACAGTGACAGGTACTGGCTATGAACAAGGAAGAAAGCCTTCACCAAAAGGCAGCCATGCTGGCACCTTGAACTTGGGAGTTTCCAGCCTCCCGAACTGTGGGTAATAAATTTCTATTGATCATAAGCTACCCACTTAGTAATATTTTGCTAGAGCAGTCTGAACAGACTAAGACAGCCAACTCTGTCTCTCTGTATCTCTATCCACTTGTTGGGAGGATTACATGAAACCATAAATGTTAAGCGTTTAGAATGTTATCAAGCATATAGTTAATGCCCAATAAATTTTTTCTTCATTAACACTTTCCCCCTCACTGGGATTACCCAAGCAGAGAATTGGTCCATTTGAAAAAGACAGCTGATGAAGTCAAAGTTAATGCATTCTTTCCTAAGAGTCTTTTAAAGGTTCCCATGATTAAGCAGTAGTACTTTCTGAAGAACTCTCCTTGGACACCCCTGCAAGCTTCCCCAAGCATCTCAAACAAGGCCTTATGCTGAGGGCTTGGCTCTAGTGGATGTCAAAGTCTTAACGGCTGACATCCTGCTGTAGAGGTACACATGCCTAAATGACACCCATGGATCTTGGTAGTGTTGACCATAAATAAGCAGCCTCATTTTAGTAATGTTTCAACAGCACCTTAAAATAAAGAAGCAACTTTAAAATTCCTGTTTTCTTTTTTCAGGGGATACAGATCATGATTGGAGTGATGCACATTGGCTTTGGAATTATTTTGGGTTTAATGAACATCATATACAGAGGAGTTTTGGGTTTTGCTTCCTGGACTTTTATTAGCGGATATCCATTCTGGGGTGGTGTCTCTGTGAGTACTTTGTTAGAACACCTCTCCTTCTCAGTTTATAAACTATAGCACAACTCATATTTTGATAAGCCCTGCATCTGATCAGCTGGAGAACTGAGATATAACAGCTTTGGGTATAAAGATTGTGTATAAATAAGGAAGAGCTTTCGTTCTCCATTTTAACTTGTAGCTTGAACTGATACCCTAAAATTTAACCTGACCAGGTAACCAACAAGCCAAAGTCTGAGCTTCCTACTGCATTTTAGATGGAAATAAAAAGCGTTGAGGGGAGAGTGGCAAAAGGAGGTGATTGGGAACATGATTTAAAATATGCCACTGATCATGACGAGAAATTGCACAGGAGCTCACAGGGCATTAGATCAGGGAAAGCTTACATGAAGAATGAGTTCTTTCTATGCAAGAAACTAAGGAGGAAAAGAAAAAAGACAAAATCTCTGACAGAGCATAACGTGAAGTTCCCAGGAACAATCACAGAACCCATCTTTTCACAAATAAACTTGTCTATTTCTGCAGTTCATTATTGCTGGTGCTCTCTCCATATCTGCAGCCAAGCAGAGCTTCCCTTCCCTGGTAAGTTAGAATGTTTCTACTTTTTAAACCTCTTTAAAGATTAATTTAGCAGGGAGGAAAATTGAGAAAGAGGATTCAGAAAATGAAAAGAGGGGCACTTTTTCCCCAAAAGTATCTGTTGGCTGCCCCCGTGGCATTTGTGCCCCCAACTGTCCACACCATCTGACACTCAGAAGTGGCAGAACCCCACATCCTGACTGTAACTCCCAAGAGTGGAAATTACTAAAGATAGGGGTGCTTAGCTTTATCCTCCAGGCTCCCAGGTTCAGTTGCGTCACAGTGCATTGGGGGAAGTCCAAAGCAGAATCCAGGAGCCACGAAACACCCACTTACCATTTCAGTATCAAGGACTCTACAGTTTATGTTCCATTTCTCAGTTCTGGTTTGCCCAGTTTTTTACTTTTTATTCGTGCATATCTCCTATTCTTATGCAGATGTGACTTTTGCTTTATAGTTTGTTAAATCGTCATTAAAAACGCCTAGCTCAGGACAGAAGAAGAGTTTATGAAAATAATCATTGAGACAGATCTTTAAATTCTGTCGCAGCACTCCGCCTCTTCCAATTTCCTGGTCTACTTTTGAAACAGGAGAAAAAAAATGGTTTGCCACAAACTAGAGACAACTAGGGCAGAGGTGGTTTCAAAGATTATATTTAACCCAGCACAAGAGGGAAGAATGGAGCCCAGGAACATAATAGAATCATGTTGCTCACTTCCTCCCAGATTAGACTAGATGGAAATAAAATAAAATAATTAAAATAATAAAATAAAATAAAATAGTCTAATCCTGATTAACCACTCCTGTTATCCAAAATAAAAATAAAAAATCTTTTCTTTGCATGATTTATGGATCCTTCCCCTAAGACTGTCCCAAGCATAGATTCTGTCCATTTGGAGAAGATAGCTACTAAAAACTATACCTAAAGCAATTTTTCTAGGAGCCTTCTAAAGGCCTTTGGGAGACACTAGGCAGTAGCACATTCTAAAGAACACTAGCTCTGCCACCTCTAGCAAGTCAGCTGAGGACTTGGTTTCACAATTATTCTGCAGAATATCAAAGTCTGCTTGAGAAACGGGAAAGTTTTATGTTCTGCCCATACACCTGTACCCACAGAGCCTAATGAATTCCTCATTCTAAATCTGGAGTCTTTATCTAGTCCCTAGAAAGACTTCAGGGTTTTCATTAATTTCTAAATTTACAGCAAAGATTTATTGTATATATTCTTTTCCATCTACAGAATAGGATGCTATACAGTACTATTTTATATGGTGGTTCTAAGAGTTCTATGACATAATTTATTTGAACAATTTAACATAGAGCCTATCACAGAAAAATGCTCACTAAAGGTTTATGTGTTGTTTTATTGTTTGCAAAAGGGAGTATAATTGTTATTTTGTATGAAGCTTTTAGGCAAATACACTACATGAGTTTCTGCTTGGTATTGCTTACATTTTTCTACAAATTTTGGAAATACCCTACATTTAGGCTGCATACAGGGAAGTTTTCATGGGAACTACCCAGAAGGGCAGAGGAAAAAAAAAACATATAAACTTCAAAAATTGTTTCAAGATTCCAAAGGTTAAGAACTATTAAATTTAACTGATTCTTATTTCATTTAATTTCATTTTTCCTATATATGATTTATTCTTCCTGTCATTTTCACTAGATAAAGAGCAGCTTAGGACTGAACATTGTTGGTGCAATCTTTGCCTTCATTGGCATAATTCTGTTGCTGGTGGATGTGAGCATAAATGGGGCACCCAGTCAAGACTACTGGGCGGTCGTAAGTATCCCCTAATCTACCACAAGCCTCCTCTCTTTTTCATCTGTCAAAACTGTACAGCAGCTCTAGTGGAAAACCCCTTTTTCAACTGCAGCCCTACTCCTAGGCATATAACCAGTAAGACTACAGAATAAAGTCGGGAGAGTTACCTCTACGCATGGATGAGGGCAGAAAGGACACTCCTTACTGGTGCATCTCGGTGCTAATCTTCCCCACATGAACAGTTGGGGAAGACTTCTAAAGACACATAAAGATACCCAGATATTACTTTCCAAAGATGTGAAAATCTATGTAAATAGGATAGTCTAGTTATCGAGTAGTTTTATTTTAAAGTAAGAATGGGATGAGAGGAAAATGGCAGTGACAAGGACATTCATTTTTATTAGAGAACCCCAGACTGAAACAACTGCCAAGTGAAGCACATGGCTCCACATGTTCTCAAAATAGAATCACCCATTCATGAGCACTATATAGGCTGAGCACAGACTCTGAGCATTACCTCCGGAGCAGAGAAAAGTGTAAGAGGACAACTTGTACAGAGGCAAGAATATCTTGGTAAATAAGGTGGGGTGCCCCAAGAACACAAAATGTATCCTCCAAAATGCCAAATAAAGAGAACAAAAACTAGTCAAAGCCCAGCTTTTACATTGGCATCCAAGAAAAGAAACAAATGATTCTGCTGTGTCTCCAGGTGGCAGAAGAAAACTCCTAGCCTGTCGCTTACTCACCAAAAACAAAAAATGCAGAGAAGTCTCACGAATGCTCTCCAATCCCGAGCTAAAAAGACTTGGGTGGGCTCAGCCAATTCTGAGAAAAGATTTAGCAATTCCCGTATTGTAAAAGCCCTTGTCTAGTACCTGGGATGTCACGAGAAGTAGGAAAGCTCACTCAAGTTAACATGTCCCAGTGCACTCTGCCTACGTGAAAGAATGAGCAGAAACCTACAGGAATAGAATGTAACTCTGTCGCTGGAGCAGGTCTTGGCACAGGGTATATCTCAGTAGACAGAGAAAGCAAAGTCCATGTTTACCAGCAAGAACTGTGCCCAGTGCCAGCTAAGCTATTTCTCTCCCACAATAGCTGCATGATTAGCGCTCAGCAAAACGGACAGATCACAAGTTTCTACCCCTCAAATTACAGCTGGAAACAAGGAAGACAAATTGGACCCAGTTAAGTGGAAATAATGGATCAAGGAAAATTCATCTACACAATATCCGAGCCAACATAAGGCCTGTACATAGTTGTTCACTTAAAGAATGAGAAAGCTGAAGATAAATGGTAGAGGAACTATCCAGATACATTAGAATGATTAAAAGAAGGAATCGGGGGGAAAAAAGGAAGAGGGAAAGAAAACTCAAGATTCCTGTGGGTTAGTGGGTCAGCAGAAACAGATGCCTATTTTTCATTTTGAGTAAAAGCAACAATTCAGTTGATTAGGAAAAAAGACACACTAGATAATAAAATGGATGCAGACGTATGGGCCTCTCTCTTCCTCACAAGATGTATTCTGATTTGATGAGGATGTTAGTCACATAAATCAAGAAAGCACCGAGCTTCCTCATTCTCATAGTTGGATCCCTTACTAAGCTAGGAAGCCATATCCTCAAATTCTAATTAAAATTCCTGTCCTGTGAAACAATGATTATACCCTGTGATTACCCCATGACCCAGATCTAGTCTCTTGACCTCCAGGTATTGGTGTTAGGGTTTTCAATTTAAGATATAATCTAATAAACAACAAAAGGGAATTTCCAAGTAGCAGGTCAAGCCATATTCTACCACAACATGCCAGTGGTACAGATTCTTCCAGTATGGAAGAAGACATTACCCAATTATCAATAGAAGATTCCCATGAGCATTTTATCCTTTAAAAGTCCTCATGAGAAAATAAAATGACAGAATGAAATAAAAAGAACATTGCAGCACTACAGAAACCGAGTACTAAAAACTGCTATTACCAAAGAAATCACACACAGCAAGAAACATTATGGGCCCAGATAAAATGGTACAGAGGAAAACTGTAATTATAGTCTAACAAAAGAAAGAGACAAATATATTAAGTAATTAAATAAAAGGTGTTAAAACACGAAAGATAGGCAAGTGTGATCCAAATAACGGTAACTGATTTCCCTGAGGTAGAGAATCCAACAAATCGTGCAGAATAAAATGTTCAGAAGCCCTGTAAAAAATTTACTGAAATAAGAGAGTGACTGAATTTGTACACTGTAAGGGAATAACCTATAGTAGGAGAAAGAGATGCAAAACAGCAGATATAGAGATATATGTATGTATGTATTTGTGTATGTATATGTTTGTATGTGTGTGTGTGTATGGATGTATGGATGTATGGATGGATGGATGGATGGATGGATGGATGGATGGATGGATGGATGGATATACCCTTGTTAAGCTATGTAAAAAAAGGATTCTTTTAGGCTTAAGGGAGAAAATCAAATTACGCTTAAGGTGGAAAAAAACCAGCGTGGCTCTGCCTCCACCACAGCAACATTAATAAGGGAAGAAAGTGAAGCAATATCTATAACATTTTGACGAAAAGAAACTGTGACTCAAGAGTAACACCTCCAATAAAATTCTTGTGTAAATATAAAAGCAACAGGAAGATACTCTCAGAAAACCAACAATGACACACAGGGACAATGCTGTTAAAAGAACAGTAATATTCAAATTCATGAGGTAAATTAAATCAAGAATTCACTAAGGCAGGAGACTCTCTGTAAAGAGATTAGTGAAGAGCCCTTAACATTTAAATATCCATCTAAGACAGAAAGGAAATGACAGCTATAGAACTGAATACAAATGTTTTAATGCTTCACCCAGAAAAAGTGAAAAATGACATAAACCACCAAAAACTCGGAGGTGAAGACAGGTAAGATGAGATATAAGATGAGTGCTAATCACTTTAGTTTTCATAATAAAGAATCATTTAATACTGTCTAAAATGGAAAATTACAAGTTTAAGATGACTTCAGCTTCATGGAGTTCATAAACGTTTTGTTTTAATTTTAGCAGACTTAATTTGACTTAACTTTTTTATTCCTTTAAAACCAAATAATACTTCTATTTCAAAATAGTTAAGTACAAAGTGATTCCACTCACTCATTCCCTCTCTTGTTCTCTCTTGCTGTCTCTCCATGCACCCATTTTTCTACTTGCCTTTTGCATATACACACACAGATCTAGAATAAAATGCATCAAATGTTAGTTTTACTTATTTCTAGGCAGTGGAATTTGGGATAACTGACTATTTCTATGTTGCTTGATTTTTTTTTTTTTAATGAGTAGTGTTAACCTTAAAAGCTAAACTATCAGTTATTTTACCAGCAAAACAGGTTTATTCAGAACAATAGAGAATCTCAATCCAGAAAAAGCAAGCTATGACAAAACCACAGGCATGTGGGGAGAAGGAAGAAGAGGAGGCCCCTTTATAGAGAAAGGGGGGGCATTGTGGGATTGTTTTAAGCAAAAAGTCCATTGGAGGAAACTGGGAGTCCCAGGTGTCACATCCTCTCATTGGATGGGCTGTAGCCTGGCTATTGCTGGGGGAGGCAGAAACTTTTCCCTCCACTACTGAGTAGTAAAGTAGCCAAAATCTTTTGAGTTGCAGAGGTGTCCTCTTCCTTCTGTTGGGTTCTGTAATTGACCAGGAGTGGTTTGTGTAAGCGCTCCCCCTGCAGGCCTCCCAACGCCATGTCAGCAGGTTTCCCTTCAATTTTCACAGCAGGCAACATTTTATAAAAATAAGGAAGCTATTGCAAAGAAAATAGAAATTTACCTCCTTTCCAATGTTTCTAAAACAGTCTACTGGCAAAAAGGGAAGACTTCTGGAATTTTAAGAGAGACCCTAATTCGCATTCCCCTGAAATAAGCATTTGCTAATAGAGAAATAATCATAGAGCAAATTGAGAATGATGAGCAATAGCATATTTAATGAGACAAAAATAAATTTTTGAAGCCTATGTGAGATCCTCAAAATTTCAGTGTGTTTATTCCTGATTTCAGCTTTCTGGGAAAGGAATTTCGGGCATTCTCATTATCTTCTCTATCTTGGAGTTCTGCATAACTTGTACCACAGTCCATTTTGCCAACCAAGCAACTACCAACACCAACAGGGTGAGTTGAGCTTCTTATACGTAAAGTAATCTGAATCCGTGCTGGAGAACTAGAGACTTCAGTATCAGCTACGTCCCACTCTGGGCTTACCAGAGGCCTCTTTGTTCTCGACTTTGATGGGTGCCAGGGTAGGGGTGGTGGGTGGAGATGGCGGGGTGGGAGGGCACCAAATAGGACTGTAGTAACAATATTGCCTTTTTAACTCATTCTTTACAGCAGCCTGTCCTGGTTATTCCAAATGTGTATGCAACCAGTCGCTAGACCCCAGGGTCTTCCTCAGTTCCTCCCAGAAGTGACGGCCCCATGGCTTATACCACTAGATATTTAAAAAAGAAAAAAAAGGAGCATCGTGCAATGTCACGGGGTTAAACTACTCTACAGAAATTTCCTACGAATCTGGCCTCTACTGTCTACAATGATTGCTAATCTTTAAAGAGTGTGCTTCAGATTTGTCTTCAGTTTGTTAATGATAACTGTATGTATCATTGGCAAAGGTTAAGAACTAGAAGACTGAAAGTGACTCTGCAATTCTCTTAAAGAAAATTTCCTGTCAATGATACCCTTTCCTCAATAAAATGTTACTAGGAACGTAAACCTTTTTTGGTATTCATTTTTGTTTGATATTGCTTGTAGCGCAGTAGCTCTGACAAAACACCACAAAGCCGACGCATAAAAAATGTCCTGGACGATTATTTGCAGGGTGCCCAAGTCACCGGGGTTCCCTTGCTCATCCCCTCCACACTTTTCTGTTCAGAAAGCAAATGCCCAATTGCCCTTGTTGGGGGCAATATTATTTTGTATGCTAATATCATCAGACCTTGCCTCTTGGATATCTAGAAAGCACTACTATTTACAGAGTATTTTTCATGTACATTAAATTCTTTTGCAATGGGGTGATAGCAGGACAAGATGGTACACTGACAGGTTTTTATTTGGCTGGTTTTTTGTTGTTTTCTGTGTTTAAATAAGAAAAACATGGGCATGTTTAAAAGCTAATGGGATATACTACACAGCCATAAAATAGAATAAAATCCTGCCATTTCTGACAACATGGAAGGACCTAGAGGATATTATGCTGAGTGAACTAAGTCAGACAAAGACAAATACCATGATTTTACTTACATCTGGAATCTAAAAGAAAAAAACAAATAAACAGAACAGAGAGAGATTCACAAATACAAAGAACAAATTCATGGTTGCTCTAGGGAACAGTGGATGGGCAAACAGATGAAGGGGATGAAAAGGCACAAACTTCCAATTATAAAATAAGTCAGTCATGGGATGATGAGTACAGCATAGGGAACACAGTCAATAACATCATAATAACTTTGTGTGCTGACAGATGGTAGCTACATTTATCAGGGTAAGCATTTCATAATGTATATAGTTGTTGAATCACTGTATTGTACTCCTGAAACTAAATATTGTATATCAACTACACTTCAATGTTTTTAAAAGCCAATGGGAACAATCCAGATAAGATACAGAGTATTAGAGGAAAGGGATGAATAGTAGTATTAAGTTTCAAGAAATAAAAAGTGTATATGGAGGGCATGGCCTAGGTCATGAAGAAGGCCGTTATTGTTGCAGGTATCGATAGGTTTGCAGTGATAGTAATGAGGACATATTTACTCATCCTTTGAAATTTAAATATAAGCCAATGTGATGGCTCATGTCATCCCTGCCAAAGTAGAAATGAGGTTATGCCCAAGATGGAAGCCATGGCTAGAGTCAAAATATTGAACAGAAATGGTAATATTGGAAAAGTCATGGAAATAGAGAATAAACTGATAGGAGAAATAGAGGAGGAATTCCAGGCTGTACTGAGAACAGATCTGAGGTGATGATCACAGATTTAGGTACAAATAAACCACTTTGGCAAGGACTAGCTGTTCAGATGCGACTCCAGATGATAAAGTGCCTATTTCATTGCATCCAGGTTTAGGGTTTTGCAAGAGGGAATGACAAAATACCAAAGGGGCAAAAAAGCTTAGGATATTGCCAAAAGTATTATTGAAACAATGGACTGTGGAATCTAAACTAGGGGAAAGTGAAGAAAAAAATCGGAAGACAGAAGATGGGCTAATCAAAAATTGAGATATTTGCCTTTCTCCAGTAGTGTTTTTGTAAAGATTAAATGAAATAATGTTATCAAAAATTGTTTGGAAATAGCAAAGTATTGCCTTTTTTTTGAAGCTTTAAAAATATTTTTGAAAGCCAGAAGGGATCAAATATATAGGGAAAGAGTAGGCAGAGAAATTGGAAACAAGGAAGAGACAGATGAGAAGAACAGAATTTTTGCACCTGGGAAAGCAGATGTATTATGTCTGGTGAGAGTCACTTTGTTTCAAATTTCCTGGCCTGCCTAGCTCCCCAAACTTTAGCAATATGGGTGATCAGGAATGTTTTGGCCTTCACCATGAATCTCAGTAGCTAAGCAAAAGTAAAGACATGGACTCTATGGTCTTCAGGTCTAGGAACTAAATAGCGCCCCCAAGATGCCTGGATGGGTGGTGAACTGTATTCCACATAAACAACTTTAAAAGTAATGCTTGCTCACCTTACTATGCTGATGGACAGTGACTGCAATAGGGTGTCAGGGAGACTTGATAATATGAGTGAATGTAATAACCACAATGTTGCTCATGCGAAACCTTCATAAGATTATATATCAATGATACCTTAATAAGAAAGAAAAGTAACGTTTGTTTTAGGGAAGGGAACCATTTTCAGCAAACTTGACTTTTTAAATAAATTTCCATAGAATATACTTTTCATTTTATTTTAGTAACAACAATAATAGTGATAGTGGCAAATATTTACTCTATTCTATGTGCCAGTTGCATCCCAAACACTTACATAAATTAATCCATTTGACCCTCACAACTCTGTGAGGTAGGTACTATAATTAGCATCATTTTCAGATAAGAAAACTGGCAAAAAGGTTAAAAACTTGCCACGAAGACATGTAGCTAGAAAATAATAAGGCACAGATTTGAACCCAGACAGGCTGACTCTGCAGTCCAGGCAAAGTTTCTAACCATTATTCCCACTTCTCTTCTTACCTTGGGTAGAATCAGAGATTGGTAGCTCCAAAAACGAAATAAACAGAAGTGTTTCTTTACAGTAAACCTGTAGTACATTTTGCAAGAACTACCTCTCTAATCAGAGAGAAGGAAGTTTAGTAATATAATACTACTTTCAACACTTGATTCTTAGAAGTTACCCCGTTACCTCTAAATCACACCTGAGAGTCTCCTAACCCCTCTTTTTACTGGATAGCCAAAACGTGCCAATAGATCTGGGTTTCACCCATCTAAAATTTGTATTTAAATTGAGGTTTTTTAACAGTGTAATGAACAAGACATACTACTTCCACAATTTTAACAATGCTGACAGCGCAACATCCTTATATAGCAGATTCATTTTAAACAACGCAATCCTGTTTTCATGCAACTGGGGGAAATATTCATTCATTCACTCATCAAATATTTACTGAGTACCTGTTCTGTGCAGGATGCTGTTCTGTAGCTTGAGAACAAAGATTTTGTTCCTTGGAAGTTTGTATTATCTAAGTGTTAGACTCCTTGTGAAAAATAAAATCAAGTAAGTTTAGCTTTGAGGTTTAAATCTTCTAAGCTTTCTAAAAATGTACCATGATTTGAGTCCTGAAAAAGTAACAGATGTAGAAATATTATATCTCAGCATAGAGGGGGGACATGCCTATTACTAATGTGTCACTATTTGAAGTATTAATTTTCATTCTGAAGGTATTTTCTTTCAATGAAGGTATTTTTCAATCTGGAATATCTAAAAACTTATTCATTTGTTCAGAAAAATTAATGACACTACTACTTAGTGACTAAACACTGTGCCAGGCTATTACATAAAATTAAGGTTTCATGTTCTCTTTATTTAGGGTAATATAAAATGGGACAGAGTGGGCTTTATCTAAATGTCAGTGTACACATGTTTTCATGCACAAGTAATAAGTGCTGGATTTGAACAAAAAGGCTTCACCCAAGAAATGTAACTTAAGCTATATGAGAAAAACCCAAATGCACCCGGTATTGAGACTCTTTTCTCCTCAAAAGAACACAGGCTATTATTAGATCTCTAGGGCTCCAGGACATCTTCTAATTCTAAATTCTAAGCTTTAGAAAAGGTCAATAATTCATCATTAAATACATGGAGTCAAGAATTATCTTTCCAAAATGCATTAATCTTAGATACATACATATCACTGGTTCATGCCAGGCCTATACATTTCCAAAAGCTCTTTTTTTCCCAGAGCATGTTTCTCATTCATCACATACCTCTAAAAATCTATTACAATTAGTCCTCTTCTCCCATACAGCAGATGTTGACCAAATCTATCCTAAATTTGGGTGCCTGGGAGCAGGGTGCAGAGAGTTCTTAGGTATCTGTTTGCAGGAGTGATTTGAATCCTGCAGAAAGTTTTGAGTTCAGTAATCTGAAGCTCAAGCTGAAAGACCAGGACGTGGAGTCCAGTTCCCAGTATGGCCTCTTTGACTAGGTTTGATCCCTGTGGAAAAAGGCATGTTCTCCTTTGGGCATGGACTATATCCAGGCGCCTGCTCTGTAAGGAGGAGTGAAGAAAGCACAATGCAGTTGTAACACTTCCAGGGCTCTGGAGATTGGGGAGCACTGACTGGGAGACAGCACCTGGGCCAAAGCAGACTTCTCCTAGAGAAGCACCTGCAAAGCCTGAAGACTAAGATGTATATGGAAAGTGGTTGCCCCTACACATAGCAGAGGCTCAGCAGAGACATGCAATGCTGGAGAACAAATGTGAAAATTTTGAGGATCCCCCAGAAACATTTGGGAAGTGGGATTTGCAAAGAACTGAGGTGTGCTTGAGCAGACAGCAATGCCAGCCAGGCAAATGTAGCCACATAACCAATGTGTCCTTCTAATTCCCACAGGTTGAAGAGGACTCAGACATCAACATTTCCCTAAAACGGGCTAATTTCTACCTTTCTCTCTTTATTTTGCAATTAAGACAAAGACTTCCTCTCTCCAAACTACTCTCTATAGGACAATTTATAATTTGGAAATATTCACTCTTCTCTCCAAACCCACTCTTCTCTACTCCTCAGTTCCCTGACTTCACTCTAAAACCCAGTCTTATTTACTCAATTCTACCAGCTCAGCAGTACTAAGCTGACTGCATTCAATCTCCTTCTCCACCCAGGTTAAGCGTCAATCACAATTTGACTTTATTTTCTGCAACTCTTCCCACTCCTGCAAATATTTAGCAACACTTTAAAATACAGTATGAACTTTTAGGTCAAATGCTCCTCCATATATCCATGCAATGCTAGCTGGATTGTCTAGTTCAAGAGCTCTTCTGTTGGCCCCATCCTACTGAGAGTGATGTCTCAGCTAGGAAAGCTGAGGCACTCACATGGCTCATGCTACCCATGGTGAGCCCCCAGACATTTCCCTGACCTGAGCCAATGTGGTTTCTGGACCAGCCCTTGTGATTCTTACTACAAATGCAGGATGAACCTCAGCAACAACCATCAGAGAACTTAGAAAAGCAAGACCTGCTACTCACAAATTGTGGAGATTCCCAGCCATGTGCAAGGGCCACACTATGAGGTTGAAGGTAGAGAGAAAAAGAATGCATGGATCTGGGCTCTGCCTTAATTAGGATTGAGGGTGGGCTACCTGCAGTTTCTCAGGTTCACTCTCTATTGGTCAATTTAAAACTTAAGACAAGGAATTGGGGCACTGGAAGGGAAAAGTGGGGTCATTCAAGCAGTTATCTATGTTACCCAGAGGGAACTTCATAGGTGGAGCAACCTGATTTATTACCTAGTTGTTATATTAGCAGCTGTGTCATAGAGCTGGCAGTATGTTCTTTGGAGATAGAGATTGAAAGAATGTTTTCTCAATCAAAAGCTAATGTCAGTAGCAGCCTGAAGAGGGGAGAAAAAGATGGCAGCATGAGAAGTGAGGCAGAAACCTCCTCCCAAAACCACATATAGCACGAAAATACAGCAAATACAACTAATCCTGAAAGAGCAACCCAAAGACCACAGAAATGCCTACATCTAGGGAAAACAGAAGGCCTCAAAGAAAGGGGTAAAGTAGCAAAGCCATGATCTGGCCACACCCAAGCCCTGCCCCCACCCCAGCGTACAGTCAGGAGGAAGAGAAAAGGAGCAGGGAGAGAGTAGAAGCCAAGGAATGCTAAACACCCAGCCCTGGAGATCTGTTCCAGGAGCACAAACCCACATAACATGGTGCTCTGGAGATAGTGGGGTTGGAAAGCAAAGACAGGCAGAATACTCGGGAACACTGAGATTCCAGCTGCTTGTGGAGAACAGGTATGCACAACTGGCCACAGCGGGACAAAAGAAAGGTGAGCACATTGAAAGACTTCCCAACAGCTAGACGGGTGCTAAAGGGGCAAAGATGACACAGAGCCTGCTACTCAGAAAAACAGGCAGGCAGACAAAATCGTCCTGGCACATTCAGCCCAGCCAGTTGGGAACTTTCAGGAGGTAATATAGACGTTCTATGTACCTGACTGGCAATGCAGCTCCAAGGCCCCCACTGCAATACACGGCCTGCCACTCCTTCCTCCTGGCAGATACCTGTCCGCACACCTGCTGCCCCTGCCATCACGCCAGGCAAGTCAGAGGGTGGCCTCACCTATGGCAGCTACAGGGGCATAACACAGAGGCTTATCCCTGCGCACTTGGCCCACTGAACCTGGCAGTGGAGGCAGGCACTGCAGCCCGGAAGCAAGAAAGAGCTCTTCCCTCCCAAAACTCATCCATGCTGCTCACCTGTGATTCCCGCCATTGGTCCAAGTGCTTGGCAGCTCCAGAGAGTAGAGTTTCTGGGAAATAGAGGGACCCACCTACACAGTTATTTTTCCATAGGAGTTACTAAAAAAATGAAATGGCAAAAAAATTATGTACAAACAAAAATTCAGCAGACAATGGAAAGAGGGCTAAGTGAATCTGAAATCACCAATCTTCTTGATACAGATTTCAAAACAAAAATCATAAATATCCTCAAGGAGCTATAGAAAAATATTCAAGATCTCAGGGAGGACTTTAAGAAAGAGACAGAAACTTTGAAAAATATGGTATCTAAAATGAAACATACAATGGAGAGATTTAAGAGGAAATTAGAGGAGGTAGAGGAGATGGTAAATGAAATAGAAATTAAAGAACATAAAAACAAAGAAGCTGAGGCACAGACAGAAAAAAGAATATCTAGGAATGAAATAATAATAAGAAAAAAGTGTGGCCAATCCAAATGGACACAACATTTGCATTATAGGAGTACCAGAAGAAGAAGAGAGAGAAAAGGGGATAGAAAGTCTCTTTAAGGAAATAATGGCTGAAAACTTCCCCAATCTGGGGAAGGACATAGTCTCTCAGGTTATGAAAGTACAAAGATCTCCCAACACAAGGGACCCAAGGAAGATAACACCAAGACATATAATGATTAAAATGGCAAAGATCAAGGATAAAGAGAGTATTAAAAGCAGTCAAAGAGAGAAAAAAGATCATGTATAAAGGAAAACCCATCAAGCTATCATCAGACTTCTCAGCAGAAACCTTACAGGCCAGAAAGGAATGAAATGATATATTCAGTGCAATGAAACAGAAGGAACTCCAACCAAGAAAACTCTATCTGGAAAGATTATCATTTAAATTTGAAGCAGAGATTAAACAATTTCCAGATAAGCAAAAGTTGAGGGAATTTACCCCACACAAACTGTCTCTATGGTGTATTTCAAAGGGACTGCTATAGATGGAAGTGCTCCTAAGGTTAAATAGTTGTAACCAGAGAAAATAAAATCACAGTAAAGGAAGTAGAACAATTAATTACTAAGCAAATGAAAAATTAAATCAACTACCCACAAAGTCAGTCAAGGGATACACAAAGAATACAGAATATGACACCTAATATATAAAGAATGGAGGAGGAAGAAAAAGAACCTTTAGATTGTGGTTGAAATAGCATACTAAGTGAGTTAAGTTAGACTGTTAGATAATAAAGAAGCTACCCTTGAACCTTTGGTAAACACAGATCTAAAGCCTACACTGGCAATAAGTACATACTTATCAATAATTACCCTAAATGTAAATGGTCTGAATGCACCAATCAAAAGACATAGAGTTACTGAATGGATAAAAAAAAAAAAACCTGTCTATGCTGCCTACAAGGGACTCACTTCAAACCCAAAGGCATACACAGACTAAAAGTGAAGGGATGGAAAAAGAAATTTCATGCAAATAATAGGGAGAAAAAAAGCAGGAGTTTCAGTACTTATATCAGACAAAATAGACTTCAAAACAAAGAAAGTAACAAGAGACAAAGAAAGACGTTGCATAATGTTAAAGGGGTCAGTGCAACAAGAGGATATAACCATTATAAATATCTATGCACCAATATAGGAGTACCTAAATATGTGAAAAATATACTAACAGAATTAAAGGGGAAAACGGAATGCAATGCATTCATTTTAGGAGACTTCAACACACCACCCACTCCAAAGGATAGATCAACCAGACAGAAATTAAATAAGGAGACAGAGGCACTGAACAACACATTAGAACAGATGGACCTAACAGACATCTACAGAACATTCCACCCAAGAGCAGCAGGATACACATTCTTCTCAAGTGTACATAGAACATTTTCCAGGATAGATCACATATTAGGCCACAAAAAGAACCTCAGTAAATTAAAAAATACTGAAATTCTGCCAACCAGCTTGTGAGACCACAAAGGTATGAAACTAGAAATAAATTATGCAAAAAAAAAGCCTACAAACACGTGGAGACTTAAAAACATGCTCCTAAATAATCAACATATCAATGACCAAATAAAAAAAGAGATCAAGCAATATATGGAGACAAATGAAAACAACATCTCAACACCCCGAAACCTGTGGGATGCAGTAAAGGCAGTTCTAAGAAGAATATATACTGCAATACAGGCTTACCTTACAAAAGAACAATCTCATATGAACAGTCTAACCTCACAATTAATGAAACTAAAAAAAGAATAACAAATGAGGCCCAAAGTCAGTAGAAGGAGTGACATAATAAAGATCAGAGAAAAAATAAAATTGAGAAGAATAAAAAAATAGAAAGAAAAATCAATGAAACCAGGAGCTGGTTCTTGTTTATCAAGACCAGGAGCTGGTTCTTGTTTATCAAGAAAATAAACAAAATAGATAAACCCCTAGCCAGACTTATCAAGAAAAAAAGAGAGTGTACACACATAAATAGAGTCAGAAATGAGAAAGGAAAAATCACTACAGACACTACAGAAATACAAAGAATTATTAGAGAATACTATGAAAAATTATATGCTAACAAATTGGATAAGCTAGAAGAAATGGACAACTCTCTGGAAAAATACAACCTTCCAAGACTGATCCAGGAAGAAACAGAAAATCTGAACAGACCAATTACCAGAAATGAAATTGAATTTGTAATCAAAAAACTATGTAAGAACAAAACACCTGGTCGACTTCCGGGAATATGGCGTCGTGAACGGACCAGCAGAAAAATTCCTCCCAACATTATATTTATTCACGAAAATACAGCAAATACAACTATCCCTAAAAGAGAGACCAGAATACACAGGAAAGTGCACAGCGTACAGCTACACCAGTGAGAACTTGGCAGCCGGTGAGGCGGACGGGATACGGAGCGGCGACGCGGTGGGACCGAGCGCTCCCTCCCCCCCAGAGCTCCTGCGGCCAGACACTCCGGACAGAGGACTCGGCACCCGGCGAGGCGGGACGGAAATGCGATCCAGCGAGACCAGAGCGCCCCTCCACCCCAGCACTCCGGCGGGAGTCCCGGCAAGGCAGGTAAGGTACGGAGCCGCGAGCGGACCGAGCGCTCCCCTCCCCCAGCGCTCCAGCGGGAGGAGAGGATTCAGAGCCGGGAGGGAGCGGAAGTCTGTGCCGGGAGCGCCGACACACAGCCGGCGGTGTAGCGGAGATAGGAGAGACAGACGGCACAGGTTCCCAGCCCGGAACATGCAAGTTGCCCGCGGCAGGCTCCGGGAAGGAAAAAGAAAGGAGAAAAAAGGGAAGAAAAGCGTGCGCTCTACCTCTGCAGTCTTAAAGAGACAGGAGCTCAGTAGAGGGGCCGGATAGCCCCGCAAACTGAGCCCAGCACGCTGGGAGTCCTGGGGAGCTTTGGACCCCTTGGCTGGTGACTGGTAAAGGGTGCCCGCCATTGAGAACCCCACGGAGATCAACAGCTTACCATTCAGTCCCAACCCAGCGAGAACTATAGAGTGGCGCTGGAATAGTGGAGCAACAGCGCCACCTACAGCACTCGCGCGGAACCCACTCTCAGTGGCTTTTGTTGTTGTTGTTGTTACTGTTTTTTCTCCCCTTTCTTTGCCTTTTTTTCTTTCCCTCTCTTTCAACAGCCTCCCATTCATTCTCACCCGGCCACAGCTTTAAAGGGCCGTGTGGAGCGACGTGGCCACAGCTCTGGAATAGTGGAGCAATAGCGCCACCTACAGCACTCACACAGAAACCACCCCCGGTGGGCGTTTTGGTGGGTTTTTTT